>JAPVLO010000067.1:2400000-3040000 GCA_027257055.1 Cephalopachus bancanus | reverse complement strand
TAGCATTCATTTGATTAACACTATCTTATGACTGAACGTCATACTACATACTGCTACCGTAATTAAATTCAACTTCAAAAAGTAATACAAAGATAGCATCTCTTAAAATGTGTTCATATATTTCTGGCATCCCCAGTGTATGTGTGTGTGTATAATTGTTAGGTATGCATATGTGAGAAATGCTACGTTATATAAAAACTCTATAAATAATTTGTGGATAAACTAGATCCTTTCTAATCCAAATATGACAAAATAAGTTTGTGAATGATACCAGGGTATACAATTTTAGTTCTAGTGCAAGTTATAAAGAGGGTAGGAACCCCACACTCAGCCCCTTCCTCTCTTGTTGGGACAGTCTCCTACTGGTTGCTTCAGGGCTTGACTATAAGCTCTGAAGAAGTGCTTTGTGTGTTTACCTCACTGCCACACTAGTATTAGCTCTGGAGGTGATCTCTTCACACAACAAAGAATCCTAGTTTGAACAGAAATGTGGAAACGGTGTGGGAGATAAATAGCTAGCACTTACTATTATATTTGGGGGGCGATATTGTAGAGGTTAAGAGTCTGGTCCGGGAGCCAGTATCGTAGTTCCTAGCTTGGTTTCTTCACTGCTAGCTGCATGACTGGAGCCTGAGACAGATGTGGAGTTGAGCTATCAGCCTGCTCAGCACACTCAAGGCCAGACTTGATCAGACAGCAGCTAGACCAGAGTGAGTCCAGCCAATATCAGCAGAGCTAACTACCCAGACACTTAAGCAGTAAATGTTATTGTTAGATGTCCTGAGGTTTTGGGATTTTTTTTACTTGGTATTATTGTGGTAAGATATAAAACATGTACCAGGACCAGCACTGTTTTAACAAGAACCTATGTTTCTAGTTTTTTTTTTTTTTGGTGACAAGTGGCTATTTGTACACACACACACACACACACACGCACACACACATACACACACACACACACATTAGAGACAAACTATCTGTTGCTCAGGCTGGAGTGCACTGGTACAAACATAGCTCACTGCAACCTCAAGCTCTTGGGCTCAGGTTATACTCCCATCTCAGCATCCTAAATAGTTGGGACTACAGGAAGATCTTCTGCGAGTAGCATTCATTACCTGTGTTTCTTCCTTTGTTTTTCTTCCTAGAGCTCTCCTAAATAGTGTCAGTGAAAGAATCAATGCTTATACTTTTTGCAAAACTTCTCCTGGGATATAGTAAGGAGGCATTCTTGCTAATGCTTCATCTCTTCCTTCCCACTCTGTGGATCACTCACTCACCTTATTGGGAAAAGTTCTGTCAATCTCTTCCTGCAGTTTCTGCTGGACATCTGGGTGAGTGGCCAGTTCATACATAATGAATGATAGAACACTGCTTGTGGTCTCATAGCCAGCAAAAATGAAGATAATTGATTGGGCCACAATCTCCAGATCAGTCAGAGCTTAGGGGAGAAAAAAGACATTTTAGGCTAAGTGGGTCAATGTAGAACATCCAAATTTAGATGAAGAGAAATCTAAATGAAGTCCCCGGTCCCTAGGGCAAAAAACGGAAAAGCAATTTAGAGTCACATGGGGAGTTGTTTTCACACTGATGTCTATCGTACAGAGTCAAAACAGGCAAAATTGTTTTAATCCAGTTTTTCCCAAGGGATGTATGATTGTGCCCCTCATCATGCCTTCCCTACCACCAGCACAGCCGAGTAAATTCCAGAGAAAGCATTTCTAACTAAACATACTCAGTATTATGGGCATACCTATCAGATGATCATTAAGATACTTTATCTATAAGTGAATGTGGGGTAACATTCTTTCCCCAGAAAAACAATAAATTATTCTACCTACAATATAGCTTGGAAAATTATGAGAGAGTTCGAAAAACTAAAGCTTAACTGTAGGGAAAGTTAAATAATCTTTTCTCAAGTCATGTCTGAGGGAACCGAAGAAGACAATATTGGGCTACAGACAACCTCTTGCTACTCAAAGTGTGGTTCATGGACCAGCAGAATCAGTAGCATACGAAAGTTTATTAGAAATGTCAAACTCTCAAATCCTCCCCTTGAACTACAGAATCCAAATCTGAAGTTTCACAAGAAGTGGTGTTTTCTGTGTGTAGCCTAGCTTGAAAACATGGATTATATCTTGGAGAGGCATCAGGTAATATAAGATCTAGGATATAGTTCTTCAAAATGGACTATGTCAGAATGTTTAGGAATTATAGAGATAGACAAAAAGCCAAGAGTGGTGATTGACCCTATGCTGATGAATGGCTTCAAAGTAACAGAAACCCTTATGTCTATAAGTTGTCCGCCCCTCTTGATTATTTTTCTGAGAGAAGCTAAGTACGATCAGGCACTGGTTTGTTTGATCAGGACTGGATTAAGACCTTTAGATACCCGGGGCACTGAAATAAATATGATGCCTGTCTACCCTAACCATGTAATTCATAAGCAATGAGTGTGAGAAGGGGTCTGCAGAGTTGTGATTTGCTTGTGATGATTTTTGTGAGGCTGCTGTGGTTTAGAACTCTGCTGTCCAATATGATAGGCACTAGTCATATTTGGCTATTTTAACTTAAAATTTAATTAATGAAAATACAATGCAATTAAAAATTGTCTTTTAGTGGTACTAGTCACATATTCAATGTTCAATAACCACATGTGCCTAGTGGTTTCTCTACTGAACAGTGAATCAACAGACTATTTCCTTTATCAACAAAAGTTGTATTGGGATAAATGTATAGATAGATAGATAGATAGGGAGAAAGAAGTAGATATAGACATAGATATATTTACAGTGTGTGCTGAAGTCAGCCCATCTCTTCTCTAAAACTAACCTATTGTTAAATATTTAGGGATTTGTTAGATGGCCGTCAAAACTTGTTTGTTTGAAACCGACTGGGCTCGTTATTTTGCCACCATCATAGTAATAATGGTTTCAGTCAAAACTATCCATGGATGGTAAAACTAGTAGGTGAAAGGTTGATGAGGAACAGGATATTTACACAGTCTCAGGTTTCTTCTTAATTACAAAGGGAAAAAGAAAAGTATGGTAGATTAAGCAGGTTAACACACTTTCACCAAAAATTGCCAGTTAAAATCAACATTGCAGGACACATAGTAATCTGTCTCCACAAAGTAAGCATGAGAGAAAAAAATCCTAAAGGCAACAAGAGAGAAAGGTTAGACTACCTACCAGGGATGATACATAAGAATTGCTTCAGACTTATCTGCAGAAACAGTACAAGCCAGAAGGGACTGGAGTCTCATTTTTAATGTTTTTAAAGATAAGGAATTCCAGTCAAGAATTTCCTACCTACCAAGCTAAACTTCTTCAGTGTCAGAGAATTAAAATCCTCCCCAGGCAACCAATCCCTAAGAGAATATGCCACCTCCAGACCAGCCCTTCAGGAGGTGCTTAAGAAAGTGTTGAACACAGAAAAAAAGGAACATTCATACCCAACACAAAAGTACAGGCAAGCACATAGTTAACAGAGCATATAGAGTATGCACAAAAATGAAAATACACACGTATATAAATACAAAAGTAAAAAGGAAGCAAAACAACCCTGAAGAAACCTATGACAAGGATGAACTCTCACATTTCAATAATTAATTTGAAATGAATGGACTGAGTGCACCACTGAAGAGGCATAGAATGGCAAACTGGATAAAGAAGCATGATCCAACAGTCTTCGGCCTCTAGGAAACTCATTTTACTTCAAAGGACACCTGCAGGCCCAAAGCTGGAAAATGATCTTTCAGCAAATGAAAAACAGAACAGAACAAGCATAGTTATTCTGATATCAGACAAAACAGTTTTTAAACCATCAAAAGTAAAAAAGGACATCCAAGGACACTACATAATAATAAAAGACTCAATCCACAAGCAAGAAATATGCCTCTGAAACATCTATGCACCCAACACAAGAGCATCAGGTTTTATAAACCAATTACCAAGTAGACTAAGAAAGGACATTGATTTACACATACTCAAAGTTGGGGATCTCAATGCCCCACTAACAGCCCTAGAGAGATTATCGAGACAAAAAACCCAAGGAACTCTGGAACCTTAACTTGATGTTCAATCAAATGAATTTAATAGGCACCTATAGAACATTCCACCCCAAATCTACTGAGTATACATTCTACTCATCAGCACATGAAACATACCCCAAGATCAATCACATTCTCAGACTTAAATCAAGTGTGAACAAATTTCAAAAGATTGAAATAATACCATGTATCTTCTCAGATCACAGTGGAATAAAAATAAATATCACCACTGGCAAACAAGATCCCCCAAAACACACAAAGACATGGACACTAAACAACATAGTGCTGAATGACTTCTGAGTCAACACAGAAATCAAGACAGAAATAAAAGTATACCTAGAAACAAATGTAAACAAAGATACATCTTATCAGAATCTCTGAGATGCCATGAAATCAGTGTCAAGAGAAAAATTTGTAGCATTGCATGCACACATCTAGAAAATAGATCACAAGTAAACACCCTAATGTCACACCTAAGGGAACTGGAAAGGCAAGATCATCTAAATCCTAACTTCAGTAGAAAAAAACAGATCACTAAGATAAAGTCACAATTGCAGGATATAGAAGACAAAAAGGTCATAGAAAGGATCAACAAGACAAAAAACTGTTTCTTTGAAAGGATAAATAAGATTGACAGACCCCTGGCCAGATTGATTAAAAAAAAAGAAAGAGAGGGAGAAAGTCCAAATAAACACAATTAGAAATGGAAAAGGTGAAGTCACAACTGATCCTGAAGAAATTAAAAAGATTATTAGAGATTACTATGAACATCTATATGCAAATAAACTAGAAAACCTAAAGGAAATGGAGGACTTTCTGCCATCACACAACCTCCCAAGGTTGAAACAAGAAGAAATTGAAACTCTAAGAAGACTAACAACAATCCCAGAAATTGACCCAGTCATAATAAACCTCCCCGCCAAAAAAAGCCCTGGACTAGGTGGCTTCCGAGCTTAATTCTACAAGACATACAAAGAGCTGATACTAATCTTATTGAAAGTATTCCAGTCAATCAAGAATGATGGAATTCTCTCCAACTCATTTTATGAAGTTAACATCATACTGATACCTAAACCAGGCAAAGACCCAAAAAGGAAAGAGAATTATAGGCCAATCTTCTTGATGAATACAGATACAAAAATTTTCAGTAAACTTTTAGCAAATCGTATCTAACAACACATCTCAAAGATCAATCACCATGACCAGATAGGCTTGATTCCCAGGACTGGTTCAACATTCATGAGATCATAAACATTATTCAGCATATTAACAGATGTAAAACCAAGAACCACATGGTTATATCATTAGATGCCAAAAGAACATCAGACAAAATCCAGCATCCCTTCTTGATAGAAACCTTTGAGCACCTAGGCATAGAAGGAACATTCCTCAAAACAGCAGAAGTCATCTGTGACAAACCCACAGCCAACATTTTGCTCAAAGGGCAGAAACTGGAACCATTTCCCCCTAAGACCTGGAACAATCCAAGGACTCTCACTCCTCCTATTCAACATAGTACTGGAAGTCCTAGCCAGAGCAATCAGGCAAGAGAAGGAAATCAGGGGTATCCAAATAGGATCTTTGCAGATGATATGATTCCATACCTAGATAATCCTAGGGAGTCTGTCAAAAGCCTCCTCGCACTGATAAATGACTTTGGTAAAGTCTCGGGTTACAAAATAAACATGCAGAAAACATCTGCATTTATACATCAGCAACAAGCAGGCGGAGAACCAAATAAAAGGCATAATACCATTCACAATTGCCACAAAAAACCCTGAAATACATTGGCATACACCTAGCTACAGAAGCGAAAGACCTTTACAATAAGAACTACAAAATGCTGCTCAAAGAAATCAAGGATGACACACACCCTATACAAAGCAATCTATGGATTCAATGTAATACCCATCAACTTACCAACATCATTTTTCACAGACCTGGAAATGATGATACAGAAACTCATATGGAAACAAAAAAGAGCATGAATAACCCAAACAATTCTCAGCAAAAGGAACAAAGAGGGAGATATCACACTTCTGGACTTTAAACTTTATCACAAGGGTACAGTAATCAAGATTGCATGGTATTAGTTCTGGAATAGGCACATAGACCAATGGAACAGGATGGAGATTCCAGAAGTAAAAACACAGTCTCTCAATCAACTCAGCTTTGACAAAGCCACAAATAACAATTGTTGGGAAAAGGAGACCATATTTAGCGAATGGTGCTGGAAAAACTGTATAACCACACGCTAGAAGAATGAAACCGGATCCCTACTTACCACCATATACAAAAATCAACTCAATATAAATCAAAGACCTAAACTTAAAACCTCAAACTATAAGAATTCCAGAAGAAAACATAGGAAACACTCTTATGCACATTGGAATAGGTAACAAATTCTTGACTAAGTCTCTAAAAGCGAATGCTATAAAAACTATGATAGACAAGTGGGACTCCATCCAACTGAAAAGCTTTTGCACACAGCAAAAGAAACCATCGAGAGAGTAAAGAGACAACCTACAAAATGGGAAAGGATACTTGCAAATTATGCATTGGACAAAGGTCTTATATCCAGGATCTACAAGGAACTCAAATGAAGTGAAAGGCAAAAAATCAACAACTTCATTAAAAGTGGGCAAAGGAAAAATGCTCAGCCTCACTAGTCATCAAATGAATGCAGATTAAAACTACACTGAGATACCACTTAACTCCAGTCAGTGTGGCCATCACCAACAACTCCAAAAACAACAGATGCTGGAGAGGATGCAGAGAAAAGGGAACACTTCTCTACTGGTGGTGGGAGTGTAAACTAATACAACCTCTGTGGATAACAGTTTGGTGATTCCTAAAAGATCTAAAAATTGACCTTCCATATGACCCCGCAATGTCCCAGCCAGGAATATACCCAGAGCAACTTAAATCACTCTATGAAAAAGATACCTGCACATGTATGTTTATTGCAGCACTGTTTACAATAGCAAAAACACGGAACCAACTGTACTGCCCATCGAAAGAAGACTGGATTGAAAAAATGTGGTACATATACACGATGGAATATTACACAGCCATAAAGAGGGACAAAATTATGAACTTCACAGCAACTTGAATAGACTTAGAGTCTATAATACTGAGTGATCTATCACAGAAACAAAGAACTGAGTATCACATGTTCTCACTCATAAGCGGACCTCGAACAATTATTGTAGTACTATAAGAAAAGGATTGGCAGTAGTGGGAATCTGTCAGGGAAGGGGGGTGCACCTCATCCACAAGTGTACCTGGGTAGCAAGCATTTGTATACCTAATCCTGAATTGTACCCCACATCTTTAAAATAAAAAAAAATTTTTAAAAAGTGGGCAAAGGACATGAACAGACACTTCTCAAAAGATGACTTAAAAGCAGCCAACAGACACATGAAGAGATGCTTATCCTCACTAGTCATTAGAGAAATGCAAATTAAAATGACAATGAGATACCCTAACTCTGGTAAGGATGGCTATCATTAATAAGTCAAAGAATGGCAGGTGCTGGGGTGGGTGGGGGGAAAAGGGAACACTTCTACACTGTTGGTGGGAATGCAAGCTAATTTAACCTCTGTGGAAAACAGTGTGGTGATTCCTGAAAGAACGAATAAGTGATCTTTCATACGATTCAGCAATCCCTCTCCTGGGAATATACCCAGAGGAACATAAATTGCTCTACCAAAAAGACACCTGTACAAACATGTTTATTGCAGCATTATTTGCCATAGCAAAAACATGGTACGAAACCTGCTGCTAGTCAAAAGTGGATTGGATAAAGAAAATGTGGTATGTATACATGATGGAGTATTTCACAGTCATAAAGAAGAACAAAATCATGGACTTTGAAGCAACTTGGATGAAGTTGGAGATCATCATACTAAGTGAACTATCATAGAAACAAAGAACTGAATACTGCAGTGTCCTCGCTTGTAAATGGGCCCTGAGCACTAGTCATATTACCACAAGGGTGGGATCAGCAGTCTCTGAGCATTGCTCAGGAAGGGAGGGAGATAGGAGAGTAGGGGGCATGTGACAACACAAAGGGCACCTGGTCCATTGCCAGGGGAAGTAAGGGCCAGTTAGAAGCTCATCCTTCACCTGCATGATGCCTACTTATGTAGTTAATCCTCACTTATACCCCAGAACTCTATAATAATAATAATAATAAAAAAAAAACCCCACCATTATTGAGACAATATGCCTTCTGATTTGATGGTAGATGTAAATTTCTAGGAACTGGCATTTGTTCTAATGTGGGTGATCCCCAGACCACTGACTGAATTCCAGGCATGACATACTTGCTTAGGGTTGGGCTTCAAACTTGACTATGCCTGTATGCTTCTAGAAAATGCCTTCAGCTATCATTTATAATATTCAAATATGTGTCTTTCTGCGCAATGTGGCAGAAATTCTCGTCTTCATGCAAAACTTTACGAACATTTCCCTGATCCGTCCCTCTGAGTGTCCTCATCTAGCCTCTTAAGGCGTTTCTTGGTTACCTTTATGGGACTCTGTTTCTTTGGAATTCTGGGAGTCAATCATCAGCTGAAGGAAATCTACTCGGTGCTGGAAACAAGAAGATAAATTTTAATGACAGAAAGTCACTTGTGAAGTTAGAAGTAAATGAGAAATTGAGTCCTCAACCTCCCTTCTGAGAATGTGGCTCCTTTATGTTCAGAAGTCTGAATGGTGTTGCCAGTAAACAAAAACATCTATCTAAAACCTTGGAGAGCAGGATGTTTTTCTGCGAGAAACCCAGCTATAGTGTACAACTGCTATTCTTGGTCTTTGCCCTGCCTGATTCTCAGCTTCTCTGGCTTTTGGACACAGCTTTCTGGCCACAGAGTTGCTGGCTCCTTCTCTAGTCATAACTGCCTGCTGAGGAAGAAGTCAAAGACTGCGTATTCCCTGCCTTCATTTTAACCAATATGCACATAGATTAATCTCCTGACATTTTCATAGCTCATCAGCAGCTTTTGTGGGAGCACCTTCAAATGCTCCAACCTCCTAGAACTCTATGTATGCTTCAGTGACACGTGGGTACCCAGTCTTGCCTCCCTGACCTGAAGCATCCTTGTACTGGCCTCTAGGCCCAATGAACACAAAGATAGGTTAGCCAGCCTTGAAGCTTCAATGCCCAGAGAAGAGCTCTTTACCACTCCATGTCATGAGAGAGCTCAAACTTAACATACATTACACTTTAGCAGGTAGCTTGGTAGGGTCTTCCATTGGAGAATGTGTAGAATAACAGGCTTTTACTTGAAATGATTCCCTACCAATCTAAGATTTGGTGAAATTATAATACTAGTAAAACGATTTTTAAAAATAGTAATCTTTATTCTTTGACAATTTATTGAAGGGAGGAGAAGTGGTAAAGTTTTATCACAATAATATTTATGCCATGCCATACTAACTATTGTGCCTGATATTAAATTTGAAATGCTATCTCTCGGAATCATTCTTATATCTCCTTCCCCAACCTCCACCTTCTTCATTTCTACCAAATCATTCTTTTGCTCTAAACATATGTTCTCTATCTTTCTTCAAAAAGATAGAGATAGGTGTACACATCCTATGTATATAACTCTTCCAACGTTATAAAAAAAGAACATCTTCACTTAACTACCACCAGACTTTACCTTTTGTTTATCTTTGAGGCGACTTTCTTTCATCTTGTGTACAGAATTTTTTAAAAAATTCATAGCATCTTTTGGAAACACAGAGATATTTAGTGCTTCAAAAACTGGAGTAAGGAATGGAAAGAGTGCTGTAGGAACAAAAAGAAAACCATTTTGAAAATGCAAAATTTACCTGGAGCAATTATAATTTTTTATATCAATCAGAAAGGTAAAAGACTTGGGTGTTTTCAACCAGAAGCCATTCCCTTTATGACCTTTACATGTCTTCCAGGTCAGGGATCAAGGAAGGACACAAATGCACATAGAAGCCACCACCATAGCAGTGAAATCAATGGCCTCTTCTATATCTTTGGAGTGACCAAAGGAAGAGGATAAAATTCCCCAATCTCTTAATTTCATCTATTGGACTAGAATCTTTTAGGGTAACCCAGATCATAGTCTGCTTCTTTAATTATTAGTAGTTGAGCTGTTCAAGAAATAGTCAGGATGGAAATAATGCAGCATATGTCCTTAAACAACCATGACGTAAAATGAGAAATCAGTAGAACAAAAACAGAGACACTCACAAATATGTGGAAATTAAGCAATATACTTCTAAATAACCAATGGGTCAAAGTAGAAACCAAAAAGCAATTAGAAATTATTGTGAAATGAATAAAAATGAAGACAAAATATACCAAAACTTATGGTATATAGCAAGAATAGTGTTCAGAGGGAAATTTATAGCCATAAATATGAATTAAAAAAATAAAAAATCTCATATTAATAATCTAAATTTACGTTGTAACACAAAAAATTAGAGCAAAATAAATCTAAAGCTAACAGAAGAAAGAAAATAATAAAAACTAAAATATAAACTTATTGAATAGAGATTTAAAAACAGTAGAGAAAATCAAGGAAACCAAAGCTGGTTCTTGGAAAGTAACATCAAAACTGACAAACCTGTTTTAAAGTTGATAATGGTGATGGTTATACATATCTTTGAATGTACTATAAACCAATGAATTGTGCATTTTAAGTGGGTGAAGGATATGGATATGAATCATATCCCAATAAAACAGTTGCTTTAAAAGAGAAAGAGAAAAAGAAATAATAGTCCACATACTTATTGTGAAAAGTAATGGGTCTAAGAAATCAAATTTTAAGAACTTCTTGGTTTGTTCCACAAAGGGATCTTGTGGGTTGTTGAGGGAATCCACGTTCACTCCAAATGATGTGGCAGTGATCACATCCATGCTGTAGGCTCCAAAGAAGCTGAGCAGAAACAGATGAGCAAAAATAAAATCAGCACCTCCTACCACCCTTCTGTTACACAAGCAACAAGAAGTGCATGTAAATCCATATGCTTGAGCAAGACAGGAAAGAGCCATCCACTTTCAAACTCTCTGCTGGATCATCTCCCATCACACTCACTCATGAGATGGTCATCAGGTGCCTGTGATGCTGATCCTGTACTGGCTGTGATGGAGATACTAAGGCAAGTCAGATCCACCTCTGAGCTCAAAGAGCTCAATCATAGGAAGACAGAGAGCCATAATCAGACAAATTACAGTCGTGCATGCTGAGTCTGGACAGCAGTGGAATAAGTGACTCTCCCTAGGGGACTCTAGGAAGGTCACACTGGTCTAGGTCTTTCTACTACAGAGTCTATGCCCAGAGCTGATTCCTCCTCAGCATTTTACAGAGCAACCACACCCTGTTCAGATTTGCCATGAACATCATCTCTCCTATCTACACTCCCTGTTAGGACTCCTGAGACCAGCTCTTCACCAACCCCTGGATCTGAGTTTGCTCTGAGGACAAATTATTTATGCAAAACGTAAGGACAAAGAATGATCCTGGTTAAAGAAATAACAGATCATTCCAAAACTGGTTGGAATACCCCATAGCTGAGTGGCCACATGTTACCGGTTTGCCCAGGATAGGCTCAGTTTACACCTGCTGTTTCTGCATAACTCAAACATATCCTAGATTAGACAATAAACGATAGGGTCACCCTACTATAACCTTTACAGGGTTCTCTCATTTTTGAAATTGGAGAAAGAAGGGGTGGGAATTCTTAATATTTTTAAAATTCTTAATGTTCTTGCTACCAATAGGTAGCAAGTGCCTTCCCTTCCCACCATTCCATACCTTCTATCCTCACAACTTTGGTACAATCATGTTTTTTCTTTTAAAGATACAGATTTTGCCTTCCAGAATATTCAAAGAGACAATTTATCAGATAAATATATCTTGGTTCCTGTTCACAGGAAGAAGATCCTCTCCCCACCAGCTGCCCTGACTTCTCCTGCAAGCAGGTCTATCTTGGGTGGTCCATTGGAGTTGCAACTCCATACCCGTGATTTTATCTGGTTACTGGAATAGGAATATCAGCTCCATGGCAGTCAGCCCTTGACTCTGTGGCTGTGCTCCTACTTACTCTTTCAAGTTGATGGGTTTGCCTTTCTCTGCGTTCTGCTTCATATTTTTCACCAACACATCTCCATACTGGGCAATGATGGGGAACATCTAAGCATAAAACACAACACATAAACACGTAGTTAAATGTGCAAGCTAAAGTCCCAGAAAGACATGTCTTTCCCAAGCATGAAACAGTGAATGCCATTTTATAATGAATTTTATAATTTATCTTCTGGACATAAAGATAAAAGATCATTTTTAGGAAACTCAGAGTCAGTGGAATATCCCTTGGAAATAAATTATGATCTTACTTTTACCTGTCTCCAAATTTATTTTTAAAGCAGCTAATGAGAAGTCTTCTTATTTTCTTACCTCCTTCAGTTTTCCACTGGTGAAGGTTGGAGACAGCAACGATCGTATTCTCTTCCATTCTTCATTCTCAGATATGGAGATGGCGCTTTTCATGAATCCCACTGGACCAAAAGACTAGAGATCAAAGCCAAAACATTTTGTCCAACATAAGTTTTGGAGATCACTACAGTTGTAGAAAACGTGTTAAACCGGCATCACATATTTAATATATTTAATATTTAGTGACTGTCTACTAACTGACAGGCATAAGTGCTAGATGCTCAGTAAAGATTTATCCCAGATGCCTAGCCTCCTCTGAGTGTGTGAGGGAATACTCAGCCACCTGGTGTGGTTTCCAGCCTCTATATCTCAGTCTCCTTGTAAATGCAAATACTCCACATATTAGAGAACCTATTCTTCCAGTGGAATAAACAAGAACAAAACCTAGCACCTCTTCCAGGTTTGTGCAGAGTAGAAAGGAGCTAGTGACAGATAAGCAGGTGGCCATAGCTAACTGTACGTTGCCTCAGACCAGCTCTGTCTTCACAAACAGCAACATCATGAACAATTTGAAGAGGGGATGCCTTAGTGTGATTTTTAAAAATAGCGATAAAAGTCTTAGAAGATTAGGAATCTGTTTTGAAGAAACAATGAGATACCCTGAAAGTCATGTTGTCCTAGTCCTCCCCCACCATCCCCCGGGATAGAAGGAAAAAGAAAGAGAGAATTCTGTTTTCTAACTTAGGACTGACATATCAAGTCAACATGATCAAAGCTTTCTTCTGTTTTTCAAAACTGAATTTTGTTTTACAATAAATACTATCAACTCTCATTTGATAGATGAAGTTCTTCTTGCAGTCAAAGACCCACTCTTGTGTCACTCACTGCATAGTCATGAAAGGAGGAGGTTGAGATTCAGATAACTAAGCTAAGTTCATGGTCCCATAAGAAGTCTGCTGTATGGCTTATATCAGTGGCCATATCAAGTTGATAACAGTTAAGCCTCTTTTTGTCTTAATTCTCATGGACACTGTGAAGATTATTGAATTCAGGTAAGAAATATTATTTACTATTTAAGAGCAGAAAGATGCTGATGATATATGCTTATGATATATTTTACTTCTGAGGATTACAAATAATTTCAGCACCAAATACTAGAATTCAAGAAAGAAGTAAGAACTCTCATGGGATGAAATGATTATTTCCAAGGGAAATAAGCTTAAAAGCTGGTCTGTGTTTATTATTGTTCTTTTATAGTTGAATAGCCATTTGGTCATGAATTTCCATTTCCAGCATATCCTAACCTAAAACCAACTTCTTGTTTGTGATGCTACTGAGCAAGTGAATTCTTTCATCTATATTTCATGATAGTCTTTAGATAAACAAGCAGAAGTATAACGAAGATGTTATCATTTGCATAAGCATATCCTTGAGTGGTCATCAGACATCTTTATTGTTTTGGGATCTATTTCATGGGCTGCTGAAAGCATGCATAACCATCTCTAGCAATTTATCTTTTTACCTAGCTAAATGGCCCATGTTACATATCAGGAGGATAATGAAGTGAAAAAGCAGTATGTCCAGGGCCTGCCTGCCTAAAAATGTGTAGTGAATTACATTGGGAGTAAATTACATTAACTCATTCTCATTATTTAGTTACCATTTAGAAATTTCATCTCACTAGATTGAACAATCTTAGATAGCCTGAAGAAACAGTCATGCACCTTCTCATCAACAGGTTCATACTTCTCGTTTCATGTCAAGATACTAGAGGCCAATTCTTATTTCATTAAACCATCTACTTCTAAATGAGAAAAGGCTCCTCTGCACTAGTGAATAGGGTTAAAGAATTCACTTGGGGTGGGTTTGAGTGGGTTTCTTATCATTGCAATTAAAAAAATGACTTTGGAGATGAAAGCAGAAACAAAATGATTATCTTGATAGAGCTGTTCTAAAAGCACATTTTATTGAGTTAAGTAATAAATAAATAAATATTCTAACGCTCATTCATGATAAAAACTCAATAAATTAAGGAGAGAGGGAAGCTTCTTCAATTTTATAAAGAGAATCTACAAAACAAACACACAAACACCAAAAAACAAAACCCTCCAGCTAACATCACACATGATGGTGAAAGACTGAATTATTGTCCCCTAAGATCAGGGATAATTCCAAAATATCCACTGTCACCACTCTTAACATCATATGGAAGTTCTAATGAAATAGGCAAGACAAAAATAAATTAAAAAGATTACAGATTGGAAAGGAAAAAAATAAAAGTGTCTTTATTTTCAGGTCACACAATGTCATTATAGAAAATCTCAAAGAATATACAAAAAGACCTCTAGAACTAACAGGTGATTTCAGCAAGATAGTAGGATACAAGATCAACACACAAAAATCAACCATATTTCTATGTAACAACAATGAATAACTTAAAACACACAAAACGTACCATTTCCAATCACACCAATGAAAATGAAATCCTTAAGGGTAACTCTAACAAGACATGTACAGAATTTCTATGCAGAAAATGACAAAATGTTGAGAAAAGGAATTAAAGAAAACGTAAAGAAATGGAGAGGCATGAGGTGTTCGTGAATCAAAATACCATAGTAAAAATATAGATTTCCTCAAATTTATCTATATGTTTAATTCAATTCTCATAGAAATCTCAGTAGGTTTTGGCTTATATTAAATTTCTATGGAAAGGCAAAGTACCAAGAAGAACTAAGACAACTCTGAAAAAAGTAAAGTGGGAGGAATAATTCTTGTGTTAAGACCTACTTGCTATAGTCAAGACAGTGTAGTATTGGTTGGACAATATACACAGTGATCAATGAAACAGACCAAAGAATGAAAAATAGATGCATACCAATATTCCCAACATTTTGACAATGCTACAACAGCAATTCAATAGAGGGAGAATAGCCTTTCCAAAAATGGTGTTGGAACAATTGGACAGCCATAGGCCTCATACCTTATACAAAAATGAACACAAAATGAGCTATAGACTTAAATGTAAAGCAAACAACTAAATGACTTTTAGGGAAAAACACAACATTATAGGAGGACTAGGCAAAGAATTTTCAGACTCGGCACCAAAAACACAATCTGTAAAAGGAAATATGAATAAATTGCCTTCCTCAAAAGAAAAAAAAAAGCTTGCTCTGATAATAGATCCTGTTAAGAAGAAAAGATATACTGCGTGTCATGACTACAGAAAACTAACAGGAGGGAGCCTCATGGCATTGGAACAATTCTACATTTTGATTGTACTGATCACAAATCACAGATGTGATACATTTGCATAAAGCTACACACACAAATGAGGACACATAAAACTAGTGAACTCTGAATAAGCTCTGTGAATTGTACCAATGTCAATTCCCTCTTACTATAGAAACAGGAATATACTATATTTATAGTTATACAAGATGCTATCACTGAGGGGAGCAGGATGAAGAGTACGTGGAACACCCCCAAACAATTTACGAGCAACTTTCTGTGAATATATAAATATTTCAAAATAAGTATTAAATAAATAAGTAAATCAGTACTTAAATGTCAAAAAATGGTTGCCTACCCTTCGGTTTGTGAAGACAGAATAACATTCTTTCACCAGCACCGTTTTGATTATGTCGGGATCTGTGATGGCCAAAACAGATTTTTTGCCATCATACAACCTGTGTTAAAAAAACAGCTAATTAAACCTCCTAAGCCCGATTCTGCAGTTGGAGCTACATCCAGGAATCCAACTTTGATCCTGATATTACATAATCCACACCCCTAGATGTACTTTACAAGAAGACTCAGAGCTACGATTGTCCTCCATGCGATGAGTTATCTCGTATAGCAACAAGTTTATCCAACGCAAGTTTCTAGAATACTCACCCCCACATTTTCCCATACTTTTTATAACATTCTTCATCAAATTGCCAAAAACCCTGGAAAGGGAAACAAAATCAAATTTGATTATTATTTTAAGTGTACTAAGCTCAACCTTTAATTGGTGTTGAAAAGGGGGAGTGGAATTTGGGGGCTGAATTTGGGGTTGAATTTGAATGAAATAAGGCTTGCTCTCTTTCACTGACAGACAGAAGGGGAAAGGAGAGAAAACAGAGAAGATATTTGAAATGGAGAATTGAAAGTCACTCTTAATTTTTCCCCAAATTGTAGATACTAAATGACTTACCCTTATCTATGAGTACTAAGTAACTCCTTGAATTTCTGAAGTGCTTCTACTTCTGCATGTGTTGTCTCTAAAATCTCATAATCCTCTTAATTATCACATCTATGTGCACATGAGGTAACTGAGGGCTGAGGGAAGATGAGTGAGTGTCTCAAGGGAATACACATTCTTTTATCTCCTTGTTAGTTATCCTTTCCATTTATCTCATGAGCTCTCTCTAGAATTCTAGCAGAATTAGGAAGTAAAGACACCAGGGACCCCTTTGGCAGATATAAATAAGTCTCAGAAAATGAATGAATAGGAAAAACAAAGTGGACTCATGCTCCAGTTTCCAGCTAAACACAAAAAGATTGGAAAATGTCACCTGCATACGTAGGCCACAGCAAAGTAAAACACCTGGTCTGAGTTTCCATTTCTGAAACTTAAAAACAAATCTTTCGGCTTCTAAGTTTCAGTTGTGATGTGTTAACGCTGCAGAAGAGGGTTACAGAATGTGGATCTTGTGTCACTTCTAATAAACAGTTGATCAGGGAAAGGTGAAGAGAAAATTATTGCTTTTTCAGAAGTAAAAGATATGGACTTATTAGGTGGTAATTAGACACCAAAAACTTGAGTTAGGAGAATCTGAGAAACAAGACTTAGGTCTGTGAAAAAGGAAATATGTGCCAGAGAGCAGCCTGCACAAAAACTTGGTTGCTGGCCTTGTGGACACGAGTTTGTGACTTTCTGTCCAGGGCCAGGTAGTGGGAGGAGCGTCAGACCAGGTTAGCCACAATGGCTCAGCCAAAATTCACAGTCCGTGTGGCACATATTGCCTTCTGTTCAGTTAAATTAAATTTTTAATAATTTAGTTTTAAAAAATCCCTCTTCTAGTGATTCTGCATAAGTGAGTCTGCCTTTGTGTAAAAACAAACAAACAAAAAAAGTCAACACTGGAAAAACAAAAACAAAAACAAAATTTATTTTGCCGTTAAATATCTGAAGATGATAGACAGCCACCATCTTATCTCAGACATATCCACTTCCGACTCAGACTCACACAAAGAATTTTGATTTTGAAGGCAAAGAAGTAAATCAGAACTCTATTGTTCTGTCCCCAAATCCCAAAAGATTTCACGAGGAGCAGAAGCTAGGGGTACAGCCATGGAAATACCCACAGGGATTTTACAATCCTAGAGTGAATTCAAGTAGGTGCAAATTACACAATGGTGAATACTTGGGCTCCCTAATAAATGAATGTTTCAAAGCTGTCCAGGAGGAATAAACAAAAGGTTACTCATGAGCTCTTGCTACCAACGGGAAAGTCCGAATCTGGTGCACAAAGCTAATGAGCCACTACCAGGGCCCCCTTGCCAATTTTCTCTTAATACCAACTATAACTGTACCTTCCTGCTAATTTTGATGGGAGGAAAAACAAAACAAAACAAAACAAAACAAAACAAAACAAAACATCTTTAGGGGATTCACAAAGTCTGAATGTTAAGTCCTAAACATAGAGAGCTGATCTGCCTGAGATCTGGGTTGTTCCACTGAGGTAAACCTGAGGCTCTTGCGAGTTAAAAAGAGCCCCAGGGTAAACCTGCAAGTGCTTGGGGTGGAGTCTATACACCATTTCTGAAAGTGTAAAACCTCAGAACTTCCTCTCAACCAGGGGCATTTTTACTGATGGATTAAGCGGGTGTTTGCAACCATAAGCAGCAGACGAGGGAGTTCAAACAACTCACCTTCCGGTAGGACAATATAGTTCCCACAAAAGGCAGAGGTGTGGGCCCAGGAATCCCCAGCTTCTTAAAGAGTCCATGTGAATGAGTCCCATATCTATAAATGTAAAGAGAAACCAGGTCACAGGAGTTGTGACTTTATAAATATTGGGGCCAGCCAGTTACTGACTGAGGATCTGAAATGGTCAAGAGGAGGAGGTAACATGTTGGCAGTAAATATCACAACAACTCCAACAGCAATAGTTACAGTTGCTCCTTATCTCCTTTCCTGTGCCCATGAGACTCTCAAAAGTCACAATGATGAGCTAAAAGTACTGAAATCCTCATGGTTCCAATCCTAGAGTGAATAATCGATAAAGGTCTCCACATGTGAGTGTTCCTGAGAGGTTCAGGCTGGAATTCTTCCAGGGCATTTTATTTGCTTATGTGGATTTAGGAAGTTGATTCCTCTATAATTTGAAGATTCTCCTTGTTACAAAGGGCAACATTTTTTTCTTCTGAACTAATGATGACATTTTGCATCACTGCACCCACTCAATTACAGAGGCTCACCGAGAGTGACACTGTCCTTAAATTGTGCTGAGAGGCTTTTATGATTCTCCTTCCCTCTAAACTCTGACCTTGTTTTGGGATTGGGCCCTTCTTAATCAACTTCACAGAGAGGCCTTGGAGGAGTCACAGTATTTTTAATTCTTTAGATTGACAACTATGCTTAATGCTTTCACCGGCCTCATAGAAATGTGAGTACCTTTCAGCTACACCTAATCTTCATTGTCAGAAGATCTGGTTGATTTAAGCTATAGAGAAGAATGATTGATGTTTCCTGAATGATACTGTGCGGAGGAACGAATGACTAAAGAATCAATTTCCAGGTAGTTCTTCTTCTGGTGAAATCTGGCAATAATCACATAATGAGTAAAATCCAAGGCATGCTTATTTTTTTCAAGGTCATTTATCACAAAGCAGTCAGTTTCCTGCCTTTGTATATCAGCTGTCTCTGTAGGAAAAACTGTCAATGCTGGTGCTCCCTATGGCAGACCTGCTTGTCACTTATCTTTGATGTGTCATGTACGGACTCCCCCAGTGGGGGTTCTGAATCCCTACAGACCTTCCTACTTTGGTATTATTGAGGGATGGCAGTCTGGAGGAAGAAGAGAAGATGAAAGAAGAGGCTGCCATCTTCCAATTTAACCATGGAGCTTCTAGTCCCACAAGACTGGCCCCATAGAGACAAGTGAGGAAAGTATGGCTGAAAAGTATGATGTACATAAGTGATCCACATGCCCAATATATAAATTAAGCTGGAAGAAGTGGCCTTCTAAAGTTCAGACACCATCCTGTTGATAGCAAAAGATGCATCATGCCACATAACACAAGTAACCATGAAATATTCCAGGCAGTTGAATTGAGACCTTGTATTCTCTTCTTCAGAGATTAGCTTTTAAGGCAGTATATGTTCCAAATAGTCTATACAAATCCTGTGAATCTTATAATATGTGGTAAAATAAAACCAAGAAACGGCATGAAGGGCCATGTATTTGAAAACCCCAGCAGAGGCAGCTCGGCCAGGCCCTGGTGGGCATTTGGATCGCTCTCCAGAATTGTTGGTAGGAGCATGTACACCAACTGCCAAAACAGGGTGACCTTGGTTATTCCCACTTCAGTTTCTGTCTTTTTTGTTGCAACCATAGCAAAGCAATAAAACGAATATCTGCTTCTGAACTTTCAACATGTTATATAACCTCTCCAGTAAGGCCAAGCAGTTGAGTTAAGGTGTCAGCAGCGTCGGTGCCCAAGGAAAGATCACTAGATCTTTTACTCTCTAAATTCTCATGGTACCATATCAAAGCAGAGGGTGGGCTGAGTGGATTTTTTAGTTTCCCTTAAGTTCCCCTCTGTTTGGTAAAATAATACTACTTTGGGTACAAATGAAGAGACTAGTAAAAGAGCAAATCATTTTAATTCTGTTTACATTGTTTTGGCATATGAGGGCATCGACTACACTACAGCTGCTGACTCCTGTGCTGTGCCAGCAACTTCTAAGGGTCAGGAAGTGTTTGCTCAAATCTCTAGTGACAGCCCCTCTACCAGGCGGACCACACACAGAATGGCCCAAATGGTTTCCTTGTCCTAGGGCTTCCTGCAGATGAGATACAAATCTGTCTATACTCCAGGGTGGGCCATGACCCACCAGTATCTCTGAGAGTTCTGCCCTGAGGGGTAGGTAATATCCTCCCCCTTCAACTGACCGTTACCTGATGCCATTTATAACATCTCTGTCTCATTGTCTTGCTTACTCAACTGCCCTGACAGATTAGGATAACCTGCTAGGCAGGTATATTTAAAACTAAGGGATTAAAATAACTTGTTAGGCAGGTATATTTGAAAACATTTATGCAATCTAGTCATAGAGATATATGATCGTGCATTGGTCTATTATTACTGACATCGTTCTAGAAGGGGAGGTTATTTTACAAACATTTGTTGTCACAAATACTAAACGGACAGTTCTCTTTTGTTACTCAGAAGGAATATATTGGTAATAGTCTAACTCCAAAAAATCTGATTTTAAATAGAATGAATTGAAGTCATATAAATTCATTAAAAAATATCATCAGGTTGGGCTTTGTGGCTCAGCCTGTAATCCCAGCACTTTGGGAGGCCAAGGCGAGTGGATTGCCTAAGCCAGTGGGTTCAAGACCAGTCTGGGCAACTTGGTGAGACCTCGTCTCTACAATAAATAAAAAAATTAGTCAGGCATGGTAGTGCATGCGTGTAGTCCTGGCTGCTTGGAGGCTGAGGCGGAAGGATCACCAGAGACCAGCAGGCTGAAGCTGGGGTGGCCATGAGTGGGCCACTACACTACAGCCTGAGCGACAAGAGTGAGACTCCAACTAAAAAAAAAAAAAAATTGATAAAGTCATCAGTTTGAAAATAAGTTGCTGCAATACTCTGAATTCCTGGCCTTTCATTCAAATAACTAAAACAAAAGAAAAAAATCAATAACTAAAACCAAGTTTCTATTTTCAGTTTTCATTTCATTATGATTCCCTACTCTTAAGAAGTAAAAGTCAAATGTGGAGAGCCTGTACACCCACACATGGAAAGTAACTCTTCTCTCTCCCTGCTCCAAGATGACAAGTCTACCACCAATGAAAGAATTCATCCTCCTGTCCTGGATCTTAAAGGAAAAAATTGTGTAAGATCAAAATTGATTTTGGGACTCTTGCCTTTCCAAACTACTAGCAGATTCACACCAGGGAAGAAATCTCTATAGTGATGCTAACCTCCCAGAGACTGGAAAGAGAAGGTGAAAAAAAAAAAATACAACTTCACGATTTCCTAGCATCCTCTTCTGCTGTAAAGGCTCATTGTTTGGAGATAAATCATTCTGCCTATTACAGGGTGGAGGAACTGAGTCCTGGGTGGAAGGGCAGTTCCATGAAAGGGGCACAGAAAAGAGGGAGGAGCCAATGAGAACCTCCTGTGAAGTCTAGGGTGACCTGTGGGACCTTGCATAAATGACGTCCTCGAGTAGACGGGACAGGAGCACAAACCACCAGGTGGTCCCTCCCCCTCACACAATCTCTCGACATATCTCTTGCAGTGGATATAGAACCCAGAAGTCGAAGATAATGAGACAAAAGTTGAAAATGCCCTCCTGCCAGCAGAATCCCCAGGGTCTGTGAAGGGGGTGAGGATCCCACTGCACGTGGTGCTCATTTGTTTGTAGTCTGCCTCTTATTCGTAAGTTTACGTAGGTCCAAACTCATACTCCATCAGCAGATCATCCCCAGTACCAAATGTTATTACTACACGCACCCAGCCACCAAAATAGGGCGAAGATTGGTGAAGATATGCGTGCTTATTCCTTCAACAGATCTGCACAAAATCACTCATAATTCCTATGTGCTTTTTTTAGTCCCCAACACTGAAGCTACTTCCCCTTTTCTTCTCTTTTCATCTTCAAAGAGAGTAAGGGAAAGGGAGACTGATGAGCAATCGAAGTCCAAGGATACGGAGGAGTCAAGCCAGGTTAGTTACTCACAGATACAGAAGCACCAGGCTGATAGCCAGGAGAACCCAGGTTTCCATGGCTAAGTCCGGAATGAGGTCCATCGCCGGTTTCCTTCCTCAATGCTCTTCTCTGAGTTGTTCTTTCAGTTGTGTGCTGCTGTTTGCTGGGCTGTGTGTGTGTGTGTGTGTGGAGTTTCCCTTCTCTGCCCAAAGATGATTCAATAAGGCCAGCTGTAATCTTTATACGTGGAGAAAGAGGTGGAGCTAGGGCTGCAGCCAGTAGCAGGTCCACCCAAGCTCCACCTGCAGTGACAAAGAGTCACACACACCCTTATGCTGACCTTCTTGGAGTTCATATTCTATGGGAAATTATAAACAACTCAATCAATATTATCAGTAAGTCCAAAGGTTCTGGGTTCTTATCAGAAACTCAGATGAAGTCATTGGTATTGAATCTCCTCTAACCTGCCCTTTCTCCATGGCTGCCCTTTACCCATGTAGTTTCCTCTGCCTACAGTGCTCTTGTGTTCCATAAAAGATGTCCGCCCATCCTTCCAAACCCAACTTTAACAGACCCTGCTGTTAAAGTCTCCCATAACCAGCCCTTCTCAATTAGATATAGCCACTTCTTCCTGTAGTTGACTTCCATCCCCCCTCACACAGTTCTATTCTTGTCATCCTCTCTACTGCCATTGTTGGCTTCTATTCCTGTTTCCCTCACCAGAGGTGAGCTCCTTAAGGGCACAGTCTGATATTATTCAGTCATGGACCTGGTCACAAGCAGAGCGCTGTACACAGTGGACATCCAGAAAGGCTGATGGAGTTGAGCTGGGCGAGATTGCTGGCCCCTGTATGTCTTTCCCTCTGACTCTTTGGTGACCACTCCATCTTCCTGGATTATCAATACAGCAAGAGCTTTCGGCTGTGCCTCAGTGACTATTTCTGCACTTCCAGACTGAACTGCTTTGATTCTGTTGGCAAAAGAACACCTAAAGTAGAGACAGAGTGTGGGTGAGATGGGACTGATGGCTGTCCTAAACAGTAACAACTTGTACTATTTCCTGTGCACCCCTCAGAGAGTCTTACAGTAGACAACAAATATTAGAAATATCCTTGACCAAAAATGACCCCCCTCTCTCCGGAAAGATTGCATGTCCAGGAACAATGTGTGAGAAAGGAGAGAAGAGGAGAAAAAGCTCAAAATGCTAGAACCCACCACCTTAGGTAACAATGCTGTGTGGCAGAGGTCACTATAGGCACACACACAGCATCCAGCACCCCCCCAAAATGATCTGAGCCCTTTTTGGGGAGCAGTGAGGTTCAAATAGCTTCCTACTTCTTAAGGAGTTGAGAATTTTCTAATTGGAAGAAAGCCAGCCCAGGAGCCAGTAGGAATGACCTGTCACAGCAGTTACTGCTACCTGTGAGCTCCTGACACATTTCTGATGGAACACATCCCAGGGCTGGGCTTGTGGAAATTATACCAGCTCATGTTCATCACTCAGGCCCAAGTTCTGTGTCTGCTTGGTCTAAGGAATCATGGATCACATGACAAAAAAACCTCACAGTTCTTACAACTCAACAGAAATAGAAGACCTTTAAGGTATGCTTATGCATTTCCTTCTTTCTTTATTCTTTCATACGCTGAACTCTTCTGCAGAAACTGATATTCACCTCTCACCAACTGTTTCTATTCCTCTGGCATGTAAGTCTCTAGGGCTGCTAGACACTGGCCTGAGTAGGTGGATATCTATATCTGTCCCCTGATTCATGAACAGGTGGATGAATGTCATGCATAGGTGTTGTGTCAGGTGTGGGCGGGAAACCACACAATCCTTTCCTCAGAGAGACACATAAGTGTTCTGGGCTAGGGGTGCACATGTGGCATGCCTCTGGAATCTCTGCGATAATGGGGTCCTATAGAGAGGTAATTAAGGAGAGAAGTGATAACAGGTTTCAAGTCAACAAAAGGTAGACATGGGAAGCTGGTATATAATCTCCAGGAAATTTGGATATGGCAGAAATGCCTCCTGTCAGTGGTTCCACTGGGCACTGTTAAGTAGGGTCATACTGCTACCCCTAGTTTACAGATGTAGAAACTGAGGCTCAGCAACTGCAAATGACCTCTAAGCAGCTATTGATCACAACAAAATATTCGGGAGATGAAAGGTACTCTCATTCTGGTACACCAGTATCCAACACCTGCTATTCCCTGATAAGGGGCATTATAGGATATGGTGAGATTCAAGGATACAAGAGCAAATTGGTTGAGATTCTGAATCCTATCTCCATAGGGACTCCCATCACTGATCCTCCATGGGTCTTCCAGAACAAAGGACTCCATCTTTTTTAAGCAGGGAGAAAGTTGTAAGTTCTGACCGTGTTAACGATATTTTGGGGAGGATTTCCCTCTCTATCTTCCCAACCTGAGTTGTACACAGAATACATTCAGGCAAGGAAATATTAGGGTGTCATCTGATAACTATTGGCAACTTAATTAACTCACCTAAGCCTAAAGAATTTCTCATAATTTTTTGTTCCAAAAAATTATGAAGTATGTTTTCATGTTTCTCTAAAACACATACTTGGTTAATATGCTTTTATAACGGAGTCTAAGATGACCATTTACCTGTCCTATCCTCAGGAACTGTTCTGAGTGGTTGGAATTTACACCAACAGTGATAGAAGAGTAGCTTGGGAGTAAAATGTAGCCAGTACTGTATCCTACCAAGTGTAAATAGTCTTGCTCTTCAAGGGGAAACAATAGAAGGTGTGTTGTCGCCACTTATTTTCATAGAAGGTAACACATTCTAACATGAAGATGCTTGCCTACAAAGAGTTGTACTGAATGTGTCAAGGAAGATACTATGTTTCAGAAGAACACCCAACCACTCAGTGTCGCTCATCTACTTATTCCTGTACTAAAGTATTCAGTATGTATTTTTAAAGCTTTGTTCTAAATGCTTAGGGCACAATGTTGACTAAGACCTAGACATTATTTTGTTTGATGATAAAGACAAATAAACAGATACTTGCAGTATAGCCTAGGAAAATTAATCATAAAGTATGAGTAATACAGTGTCCTTATCAACACTGAGTGATTTATCTTCTCTCTCGTTCTCATCAACATTGGATAAAAGTTAAGTCTCAAAGAACATCCAGAGAATCATTAGTCTCAGATATCAGTATCAGTGAACAGTTTGTCCAGGGACTCAGTGATGCAGATAAACCCTATCACTCTAATATTTTATTCTTTTTACATTGTTAGCCTAAGTGCTACCTCTTTTGAGAAACCTATCCTGTCTTTTACTGGCCAAGTGAATTGCTGCTCATGGGATGGGGATGCAGCAAGGTTTTGAAGTGATTTGTGTATTAGGTTCACATTTCACGATCTTGAAGATGTTTTGTTTTTAAAAAAGGAAAGATTCGTGCCTTTGGGAGGCTGAGGTGAGTGGATTGCCTGAGCCCAAGGGTTTGCGACCCGCCTGGCCAACTTCGCGAGACCTCATCTCTACAATAAATCAAAAAATGAGTCGGGTGTGGTAGCACGCGCCTGTAGTTCCAGCTACTTGGAAGGTTGAGGTGGAAGGATCGCCGGAGCCCAGCAGGCCGAGGCTGCGGTGGCCAGGAGCGGCCACTACACTCCAGTCTGGGTGACAGAGTGAGACTCCGACTCAAAAAAAAAAGGGAAGATTATTTGTAGCTCAGCTCTCAAGTCCCTATTCTTCTCAGTAGGGCAAAACTTGATCTCACCAATTTAGGGTAACCAGGTGGTCTCTACATTTTAGTGACAGAAGGAGAGGAGCAGACAATTCTTCTTGGCCTCATGATTGGCTGTGGTAGTGAGGAGAGTGGCAGCTCTATGGACATTCTTACCTGGTGTCTGAGGAGGTGGACGCCTCACCTCAACATCATTGCATCTTGGTTGGGCTGTTTGCTGCTGTGTTCACAGCATGTGGCAAGCACCAAATAGAAAAGGGTCAGAATCCTCACCCTCATGAAATTTACATTCAATAGGAGAAAGAGATACTAAACAAATACCTACACGAATAAATGTTGAAATGCAAATTGGGATGAGTGCTATGAAGTAAAAAACTCTACTTAAGCTTCCAGCAGTATGAGGCATGGTTGATTCTTTTTTCTTTCCTTAAATTCTATCTTCCTTTGAGGAAAATTCCATGAAGGGAATTGACCAGAATTGGCATGAGGACCAACGTTTTCCTTTCCTAACCAGAAGACCTCTTTAAAATTGTCTGCCTCCCTAGACCTCTGTGTCCCTCTAGGATTTCCTAAAACATCCTCTCTTCTTTATTTTCCTCTTATACATCATTTAGGGTCCACCAGGTCTTCCAGCCCAGTCACGAACCAAGAGCTTCTGTGGGCAGGAGGAAGATGGAAAAGAATGGGCCTGGGAGAAGACGACGACCCATTTAGGCCCTGAGTTCTAAATTCTGGAGTTATTTCTCAACTTGAGTTGCAGAGAAAGGGTCTCTCTCTCTCTCTCTCTCTCTCTCTCACACACACACACACACACACACACACACACACTCTTACACACACACATCTCTCTCTCTCTCTCTCTCTCTCACACACACACACACACACACACACATACACTCTTACACACACACAGATTACCTGATACATATCATTCTAACTACTTCCCTTGCATTAACTGATTCAATCTGTCCAACAATCCTATGACTTAGGTATTGTGATGCTCTCTGTTTCACAGATGAGCAAATCAAGTGATAGAAAGACGAACGGACCCATCCAAAGTTACATCACTAATTACTAACAGAGCCAGGATTTGAATTTAAATTGTCTAAGTTTAGAGCTCACGATCTTAATCTTTTAACACAAGCCCAGCTTTGCCTGAGGTTACATGGAGTTTGTGGGGGGGACCAGCACTACAGCCCAGGCCTCCTGATGGGTAGTGCCAGAGCTTTGTCCCCTACACAGATGAGGTGAAACCCCTTAGCAAACCCACCAATGAGGGCTGGGGTGAGACAGGGGAATGTCCTTTCTGCCCTCCCTTCCTGGAAGTACAAGTGCTTCTGTAGACTTTAGGGCAAAGGGAAGAGGAGGAGGATTCAGTCATGACTGTTCATGTTCTACTTCATTCCAGAGGGTCTATTTCCTGCTAAACTAACCACTACATACTCAGTGATCTATCACAGAAACAAAGAACAGAGTACCATATGTTCTCACTCATAAGCGAACATTGAACAATGATCATAATACTATAAGAAAGGGATTGGCAGTAGTGGGAAACTGCCAGGGGAGGGGGACACACCTCATCAACAAGGGTACCTGCATAATGAACATTTGTATACCTAACCCTGAATTGTACCACACATCTTTAAAATAAACAATTAAAAATAATGAATAAACCACTAACATCTCTTCAGCACTTCATAGCTTGTAAAGCTCTCTCTTTTGGCTTTAAAAATTTTTTCAAATAGCTTTAAGGAGTACAAATAGTTTTTGGTCTGGTCTTTAAGTGTATCCACCACCCCCAGCTGTGCATATGGTACCCTACAGGTGATTTTTTGTCCCTCCACCCCTTTGCTTCTCTCCCTTCTGAGACTCTAGTGTTCATTGTACCATTCTCCATGTCTTATAAAGCTCTTTACCATCTCTCTTATATGATATTCACAACAAGTCTGTGAGATGATTAGAGCTGGAATGATCTTAATCTTCACTTTATAGATGTGGAAGCAGATAGATGAGGAAGAGACTCATAGAAGCAACTAAACCATGAAATCAGGGCATGGAGCTAGATCTTGTGATTCCAGATTTGTGCTAATGTCATGCTGGCTTGAATTCCAAAGGACCTCCTGAAATAACTTAACAAGTTGCACTGGCCTCACATGAGATAAAGATTTCCTCCCAAACCTCCTAGAACACTGACACTGTAGTTACAGAATGCTGCAGAGCAGGTTGTGACCACAAAAAATGACCTGAACCTTCTTCTACAAGTTACTAAATTGTGTATTCACTGAACTTGTGGTTTTAGCATTAATGGGAGTGTTGTAAATAGTCCTGATGTGTTGCAATCAGATGATCTGAGTTTCCAGGAAAACAAAAAGTAAAAGGTGATGAAATCAACCAGTAAAAGGGAAATTGGAGAATGTGAGGCAAATTTCAGAAGGCCACGGGGAAGGGAATTAATAAAACAGGAAATGAATGAGCTAAAAGATGATCACCACCAGGTGTGTCGTAAAAGAATGGCAAAGCCTGCATCAATCTCATTGTTGCAGTCACCTCCTGTTTTCCTGTCCCTGGGTAGGTCTTATCCAGGGAATCCCCCACTCAGCCACCATACAGAACCTCATAAAACATGAATCTTGGAACATTCCTCCCTTGCTTAAATCCATCGTTTTTCTCCCATCACCCACAGGATGAAATCTAAAAGCCTCTTCTTCATCTGGTCACTGCTGGCTTCTCCAGTCTCGTCTCAGTCCACTTTTCTACATGTACACAGTGTTTTAAGCAAATGTTAGGACTGGCCACACCCCAAGTTTTCCAAATGTGACATGTCTGCATCTCCTTGTGTCTGCACAGGCTCTTCTTTAGCCTGGAGTGAGCCCAGCTCATTTTTCTTCTGGTGAACTCCTAACCATCTTCCAGGTGATGACCAGGACATCATCTCCACAGTGAGCCTTTTTCACAGCCTCAGCAGGCAGGTGGTAGGGAGGGTGTTACTTGTGCCTGTTCAAAATTCCTACAGACAAACACACAGTGACTGTCAGTTCAGGATACACATTATAATCCACATGCATGGAGAGCTTTTTTTTAAAAAAATAAATACAGATACCTAGGCCCACCAGAATATCAGATAGGGGAAGGAATTGCCCAGTGACTTATTGACTAAGAGGCAGGGATCTTTGAAGACCATCTAGAGGCTGCTACTACAGAGGCAAAGCCAATAGTATCCAAAGTGTCACATCAATCCGGAGACATGAAGAAGGCACCATGCACAACTCACTCTATGAGGGCATTGTTCACATGCTCCAAAGAACACAAAAAACAGGACAACCATGAGATGAGAAAGATGGTGGAGACTTTGCCATCCTTTTGCAATACACCTGGTGTTGCTCATCTTTTAGTTCATTCATGAGCATTAACACAAAAATCCTAAAGAAAATGGTAGCAAACCAGATGCAGCAGTGATCCAAAGAAAAACTATGACCAAGTTGGATTGGATTTAATCCTGGGACTCTAGAGTGATTAACAGAGAAAAAGTCTGAACACCAATGATCTCATCAATAGATTAAAGGAGAAAGATTATGTTCATCTCAATAGTTTAAAAAAAAGCATTTGACAACATTCAACTCCCATTTATGATCTAAAAAAAACCTTTAATCTACTCCTAGCAGGGAATTTTCTTAACCTGATAGAAGTATCCACCAAAAAACTAAAGAAAACATCATTCTTAGCGGTATGAAAGCATTATCCTCTTATATATTTTTAATGTTTACTATGTGCACATAAAGCCTTTTCAAAAATCATAACTTTCTAAAAATAAAGAATCCCACCAGTTAACTTACTTTTTCTGTAAATGAAAAGAATGTCATCACTTATTCTTGTCAGGTACAAGGGCACCAAAGAGCCAGGGAAGAGAAGAGTGCCAGTGGGTTCTGCCAGCTGAGAGCATGTTGGTTCACAGGCTGGTGTTGTTGACCTATAGTTGAGACATGGGTTTCTTTGAAGTTCATTTGAACACTGGGAACCATCTGCCGAGGATAAACAAACACCCAGCAAGTTTGCATGCAGTTTCTAGGAGATCCTAAGGAGACATGTTGTTATGTATGGTACCTGTGACTTTTTCCAGGGACGTGCCTATCCCAGTTCAACACACCCCTGGTTTTCAGCACAAAATGCCTTATCTAATCAATTACAGGTTATCCTCAGGGCCTTGAGGCCCTCTCTACAGAATTGGGACCTAAATGTGCCCGGTGCTATGATGTACCACAGGGTAACAGACCTCAAGGCAAAGTGTGCCCAAGACAGTCACAAAGGGAGCCATACCCAGAGACCCTAGGTGGGTACTCCACTGCAAGGACATGACTGGAAAGACACAGGAAGCTTGGAGAAGGTGGAGATAAGGGAATGTGGAGTCACTTGAGGTGGGGTGGGGGGCTTCCAGAGGAGTGTCTCTCTGCTTGCACTGCCATGGAAAGAACAGGAGGAGAGAACCATTTCAGTGTGTGAGAATGGCCCAGCTTACCCGTCACAATCACTGTTGAGTCATTTCTTGCTTGCAAGGTTCCGTGTCTGAATCAAGGCAATATCTGTTACTGCTAATAAGAAAGTAATCCAGTAACAGGCCAGATTGTGGTTCTTGTGCTCCTGGGGCAAATGTCCTCTGAACTAGTCATCAGGAGACTGGAGGCTGAGCAAGGCCCTCAGATAAAGTCACTGGGCTTGGCATAGAGATATGTCTCATGTTTGTTAGTGTGTGTTTCAGATATTTTAAATTTATTTATTTAATTTTTTATTTTAAAGATGTGGGGTACAATTCAGGGTTAAATATACCAATGTTCATCAATGTCTTGATGAAGTGTGGCCCCCTCTCCCGGCAGAATCCCACTACTGCCAATCCCACCCCCGCTCCCAGCAATTTCCCACTACTGACAGTCATTTTCTTTTTTTTTTATAATCAATATTTTTTATTATGACATTGTGGGGTACAGTTAAGGGTTGGGTATACAACTATGCTTCGTTCAGGCACCCTTGTTGATAAGAGGTATCTCCCCATCCCCAGACAGATATTTACTACCGTTAATCCCATCTCCTTTCCCTCCCCCCCATAGTTTCCCACCACTGTCTGTCATTTTCTTATAGTATTATGATAATTGTTCACTTATGAGTGAGAACATGTGATACTCAGTTCTTTGTTTCTGTGATAGATCACTCAGTATTATAGACTCTAAGCCCATCCAAGTTGCTGTGAAGTTCATAATTTTGCCATTCTTTGTGACTGCGTAATATTCCATCATGTATATGAACCACATTTTTTTTTTTATCCAGTCCTCTCTCGGTGGGCAGCATGATTGTTCCATGTTTTTGATATTGTGAACAATTCTGCAATAAACAATTGTGTCCAGGTATCTTTTTCATAGAGTGATTTGAGTTCCTCCAGGTATATTCCCATTTAGGGGGATTGTGGGTTTGCATGGAAGGTCGATTTTTAGACTTTTCAGGAATCACCAAACTGTTTTCCACAGAGGCTGTAATAGTTTACACTCCCACCAACAGTATAGAAGTGTTCTCTTTTCCCCGCATCCTCTCCAGTATCTGTTTTTTTGAGTTATCGATGATGGCCATCCTGATTGGAGTTAGGAGGTAGCTCAGTGTGGTTTCAATTTGCATTTCTTTGATGACTAGTGAGGCTGAGTATTTTTTCATGTTTCTGTTGGCTGCTCATCTGTCTTCTTTTGACAAGTGCCTATTCATATCTTTTGCCCACTTTGTAATGGGGCTGTTCTTTTTTTCTTGGGATGTTTGAGTTTCTTGCAGATCTTAGATGTTAGGCCTTTGTTAGATATAGAGTTGGCAAATTTTTCCCCGGTCCGTGGGCTGTCTCCTTGCTCTCTTGATGGTTTCTTTGGCTTTGCAGAAGCTTGTCAGTTTGATGAAGTCCAACTTGTCTGTCTTATCTCTTATGGCATGGGCCAAAAGAAAACCTGGGGTTTTGATGAGGAATTGGTTACCAGTTCCAATTTCCATAAGGGTGTCTTCTGCTTTTTCTAAGATTCTTATAGTTTGAGGTTTTACGTTTAGGTTTTTGATCCATTTAGAGTTGACTTTTGTGTATGGTGTTAGGTAGAGGTCTTGTTTGAATCTGCATGTGGTCAACCAGTTTTCCCAGCACCATTTACTGAATAGGTTCTCCTTTCCCCAGTAGTTGGTGGTGGAGGCTTTATCAAATATGAGATGGTTGAGAAGTTGAAGTTTTGCTTCTGGAATCTCTATCCTGTTCCATTGGTCTATATGCCCGTTCTTGTACCAATACCAGGCTGTTTCAATTATTGTAGCTTTATAATAAAGCTTAAAGTCTGGGAGTGTGATACCACCTGTTTTTTTTTTCCTTGAGGATTGTTTTGGCTATTCGTGGTTGTTTATGCTTCCATATGAATTCCTGTTTTGTCGTTTCCAGGTCTGAGAAGAATGCTGCTGCTAATTTAATGGATATTGCATTAACTCTGCAGATTGCCTTGGGTAGAATGGATATCTTAACGATGTCGATTCTTTCAATCCAAGAGCATGGAATATTTTTCCACTTGTTTGTTTCACCTTTGATTTCTTTAAGCAGTGTTTTGTAGTTTTTGTTGTAAAGGTCTTTCATGTCTCTGGTTAGGCAGATGCCAAGGTATTTCTTTTTTTGTGACTATTATGAATGGGATTGTGCTTTTTATTTGGGTTCTGTTTGTTTATTGTTGGTGTATAGAAATGCAACTGTCTTTTGCATATTTACTTTATACCCTGAGACTTTGCCAATGTCCGCTATCAGTGCAAGGAGGTTTTTGACAGTTTCTCTTCAGTTTTCGAGATACAGGATCCTGTCGTCTGCAAAGAGGGATAGCTTAACTTCCTCTTTGCCCAAAGAGGGATAGCTTAACTCCCTCTTTGGATACCCCTGATTTCCTTCTCTTGTCTGATTGTTCTAGCTAGGACTTCCAACACTATGTTGAACAGGAGGGGTGAGAGTGGGTATTCTTGTCTTGTTTTGGTTTTCAGAGGAAATTGTTCCAATTTCTGACTGTTTAGCAGTATGTTGGCTGTGGGTTTGTCATAGATGGCTCTTACTATTTTGAGGTATGTTCCATCTATGTCGAGATGTTACAGAGTTTTATCAAGAAGGGGTGCTGGATTTTATCAAAAACCTTTTCCGCGTCTAATGATATAATCATGTGACTTTTGTCTTTACATCTGTTGATGTATTTAATTACATTTCTGGTCTTGAAGATGTTGCACCAGCCCTGCATTCCAGGGATGAAGCCTACTTGGTCATGGTGGATGATTTTTGAGATGTGTTGCTGGATCCTGTTTGCTAGAATCTTGTTGAGAATTTTAGCATCTATGTTCATCAAGGATATTAGCCTGTATTTCTCTTTCTTTGTTGGACCTTAACCTGATTTGGGGATGAATGTGATGTTAGCTTCATAAAATGATTTGAGGAAAGTTCCATCTTTCTTAATTGCCTGGAATACTTTCAATAGGATTGGTATCAGCTCCTCCTTGTATGTTTTGTAAAATTCTACTGATCCAGCCATCTGTTCCTGGGCTTGTTTTTTTTTTTTCTTTTTTTTTTTTTGTAGGTAGTTTTCTTATGACCTAGTCAATTTCCTGGGTTGTTATTGGTTATTCAGGGTCTTGGTTTCTTCTTGTTTCAACATGGGGAGGTTGTGTGATGTAAGAAAGTCCTCCATTTCATTTAGGCTTTTGAGTTCGTTTCCATGCAGGTGTACATAGTTATCATTGATAATCCTCTGTATTTCTTTGTGTCAGTTGTGACTTCATCTTTTGCATTTCTGGTTGTGTTTTTTTGAGCTTTTTCTCTCTTTTTCTTGGTCAATCTAGCTAGGGGTCCATCAGTCTTGTTTATCCTTTCAAAAAAACAGCCTTTGTCCTCATTGATTTATTTTATCTTTTTGTCTTCTATATCTCAAATGTGGGCTTTTATTTTGGTGATCTGGATTCTTCTGATGAAGTTAGGGTTTTGGTGCTCTTGCTTTTTCAGTTTCCTTAGGTGATTTTTTTAGGTTTTTAACTTGTGATCTTTCCATTTTCTTCATGTGTATTTGTAGAGATATGAATTCCCCTCTTAGGACTGTTTTCATGGCATCCCAGAGATTTTGGTAAGATGTTCTTTTGTTTTCATTTGTTTCCAGGTATCTTTTCATCTCCGTTTTGATTTCTGTGTTGACCCAGGAGTTGTTTAGCATCATGGTGTTTAGTGTCCATGTCTTTGTGGGTTTGGGGGGAATTCTGTTGGTGTTGATATTTATTTTTATTCCACTGTGGTCTGAGAAGGTGCATGGCAGAATTGCAATCTTATGGAATTTATTTATGCTTGATTTATGGCTGAGGATGTGGTCGATCTTAGAGTACACTCCATTTGGTAGTGAGTAGAATGTATATTCCGTGGTTGTTGAGTGGAGTGTTTTGTAAGTATCAAGTAAGTCCATTTGGTCAAGTGTCATGCTGAGGTTCTGGATCTCCTTGTTGACTTTTTGTCTTGATGATCTGTCTACAGTTGTTAGTGGGGTCTTTAAGTCCCCAGATATGATAGTATTAGAGTCAATATCATTTTTAAGTTTACCTAGAAGCTGCTTTATGAGAGTTGGTGCTCCTATGATGGGTGCATATATGTTTAGGATGGATATTTCTTGTTGAAGGATTGAAAATTTTATCATTATGTGTGACCTTCTGTATCTTTTAAAATTTTTGGTAGCTTAAAGGGTATTTTGTCTGATAATAAGATCATGACTCCTGCTTTCTTAAGTGTTCCATTCACCTGAAATTTTCCATCCTCTTACTTTGAGTCTGTGAGTGTCCTTTCTGGTGAGATGAGTCTCTTGGAGACAATATATTGTAGCCTCATGATATTTTATCCAATTTGCCATTTTATGTCTTTTCAGTGGTGCATTTAGTTCATTCACATTCATGCTAATTATTGAGATGTGAGAATTTATCCCTGTCATGAGGTTCTTATAGATTTTGTTGTTGAGACTGCTGTTTATTTGTTTGTTGTCTTTTCTTTTGATTTTTTGGTTGATTCATGTGTGTTTTCAATCTTTTTCCTGCATTCTTGTGGAGGGCATCATTGTTCTTTTTTTCCTTTCTTCTGTGTTTAATACTTTCTTAAGTGTTTCTTGCAGAGCTTGTCTGGAGGCAGTGTAAACTCTTAGGGATTGAATGTCTGGGAAGGATTTTAATTCCCTATCACTGATGAAACTTAGCTTAACTGGATAAGTAATTCTTGGTTGAAATTGTTTCTTTGAGAACTTTGAAGATTGGGCTCCAAGCTCTCCTAACCTGAAGTATTTTTGTAGACAAGTCTGCTGCTATTCTAATTGGTTTTCCCCAGTAGGTAGTCTGACATGTCTCTCTTGCTGAATTTAGAATTTTTTCTTTTATACCTATTTTGTGTAGGCAAATTACTATGTGTCTGGGAGTTGGTCTTCTCATTTGTTGTCTTGCAGGGGCTCTATGAATCTCTTGTGTTTGAATGGTTGTATCACTGATGAGATGAGGGAGGTTTTCATGGATAATTTCATGAAATGTTTGTTCCAGGGTGGTCTCTGTCTCTCTATCTGCCTCAGGGATTCCAACTAATCTTAGGTTCAGTCTTTTGAAATAATCACTCATTCCTTGGATGTTTTGTTCTGTCTTTTTAAGCTTCTTTTCTATGTTTTTAACAGTTTGTGTTAGTTCCATATTTTGGTCCTCAAGCTCTGAGATTCTGCTTTCCATGCTTATCAGTTTGTTGTTTATTTCATTCACTGTACTCCTTTGTGCTGTTATCTCAGTTATCAGCTCTTTCATTCTTTCTTTTTGCCTCTCCTCATTTCTATTTATTCTCTCTATTACTGTCTTGATATCTGGGTTTATGGCTTGAGACCAGTCATTCTGGGCTCTTCATTGTTTGAGTTCCAGAGTCTGCATTCTCAGTGGCTGACTTCTCAGAGGTCTGTGTGAGACTCATATTCTTCCTTTGGTTTTTCTTCATTTATGTAGGTGTTCCCCCCCTCCCTTTATTTTTAACCGCTTCTTTAATTCTGTTGTTCAGTGATGGGGGATAGCTTTTATTTCTATTTGCTCAATCTCCTATTCTTCCTTACGTAGATCCTCTGGTTTTGTTCAATTCTGAAGCTAGACTAGGGATGAGGGTCTGTGTTTTTTGCAGTTTTGAGGTTTGAGGGGGGAGCTATGATTCAGAAGCGATCTGCAGATCCCAGTTTCTGCTGACAGGTATGTGGTGCCCCTGGAACCCACTTCCCACTGCTTAAAATCTGTCCATGCAGTGGGGGTGTCTGTTTGCCCCCTGAAAGCAAGATGAGATAAGAAAAGGGAAAAGAATGGAGACAGGAAAGAGAAATACAAAAGGGAGGTTGAGAGAGAGTAGAGGGAAAACAGACAGGCATACCAACTAATGAATAAACAGATGAACAAACAAAGACAGGAAAAACAAAAAAGACAAAAACATACAGTTAATCATACAAACAAACAAAAAATCCTGTTAGTGTTCTCTTCCTTAAAAATACCCATACACAAACAGAGAATGTAAAAAAAAAAAAAAGAAGAAACAAAGCAAATACAAAAATGCAAACAAAAACAGAGAGAGAGAGAGAAGGTAAAAAAGCTAAAACTAAAACTAAACCAAACAAACAAACAAAATCAAACCAAGAAGGGGGAAAAAAACTCGCTCTCTGGCAGTTTCTGTGAGTCCAGGTTCCTTTCAGACCTCTGCCTTAGGAAGTGGTTCTGATCTCCAGCCCCTCCACTCTGCTTTCAGTGCAAGCTGATAGTGTTGCTCCCAGGGTGGGTCAGATGTCCCAGGGACTACTGTGGGAGGAGGATGGATCAGGTCTGGACTCACCTTACTCGCTGCTGCTGCTGTCAAGACTCCCACTCAGATCTGATGTGCCTATGCCTCAGATATATATTTTTTTTGAGTTGGAGTCTCACTCTCTCACCCAGACTGGAGTGCAGTGGCCGCTCCAGGCCACCGTAGCCTCGACTGCTCAGCTCCAGTGATCCTTCCGCCTCAGCCTTCCAAGTAGCTGGAACTACAGGTGTGCGCTACCACGCCTGGCTAATTTTTTGATTTATTGTAGAGATGAGGTCTCACCAAGTTGCCCAGGTGGGTCTTGAACCTGCGGGCTCAGGCAATCCACTCACCTCAGCCTCCCAAAGGTGCGGGATTACAGGCTGAGCCACCAAGCCTGGCTCAGATATTTTTTAAATGCAGAGATGAAAAATTCACATAACACAAAATTAACCATTTTAAAGTGAACAAGTCCATGGAATTTAGTACATGCATAGTGTTGTGCAACCACCACCTCTATCTAATGTCAAAACATCCCCATCACTCCTAAATAAAATCCTATACCCCTTGAGCAGTTTCTTCCCATTCTCTTCTCTCTCCAACCCTTGGCATCCACCATTGTGTGTTCTATATCTGCAAGTTTTCTCATTTTGTACCCGTATTTCATATGATACGATATGTGAACTTCTGTTTCTGGCTTTCACTTAGCAAACTTTTTTTTTGAGTTGGGGGTCTCACTCTGTCACCCAGGCTGGAGTACAGTGGCATGATCATGGCTCACCTTAGTCTTGACCTCCTGGGCTGAAGTGATCCTTCTGCCTTAGCCCTGTGAGTAGCTGGGACTACAAGTGTGTTCCATCATACCTGGCTAGTATTTTGATTTTTTGTAGAGATGGGGTCTCACTATTTGCCCAGACTGGTCTTGAACTCCTAGGCTGAAGCAGTCTTCCCACCATGGCCTCTCAAAGTGCTGGGTTTGCAGGTGTGAGTCACCACGCCTAGCCTTAGCATACTGCTTTTGTGGTTCATACATTTTGTAGCATGGTCAGTACCTGGTTCCTTTTATGGGCTAATAATATTCCATTGTTTGGATAGATCATAATTTATCTATCCATCTGCTGATGGACATGTAGGCTGTTTCCACCTTTTGAATATGGTGAATTGTATTGTTATGAACATGCAAGTACATGTATTTGTTTAAGTAACTGTTTTCAATTCTCTTAGGTATACAACTAAGTAGAATTGCAGATCATATGGTAATTCTATGTTTAACTTAAAAAATTGTTTTCTTATTTATTTACTTATTTGGAGACAGAGTCTTGCTATGTCTTGAATGTCTAGCCTCAAATGATCCTCCCACCTTGGCCTTCAAAACTTCTAGGATTACAGGCATGAGCCACTGCAGCTGACCTCTACATTTAGTGTTCCTAGAAACTCCCAAACTCTTTTCCATAGCAGCACCATGTTACATTCTCACCAGCAATGTGTGAAGGTTCCAGTGTTCCCACATCCTCATCAAATCTTATTTTTCTTTTAAAAATGGCCATCCTAGTTGCTATGAAGTGGTAACACTTTCTGAGATTTTGCCACAGCACAACTACAAATGATTAAGAATCTTTGAGAACATGCCAAAGATAGAGGGAAGATAAGGAATGGGTGTGGCTGGGAAACTGACACAGGGGGCCCTTGGGCCTTCTGTGTACTCCAGGGACATTCTTCTCTCTGTTCTATAGACATGGGGCAAGTAAGGAGCCTCAGAATGTGACTAATGCACAGGACTTGTCTGAGTTATTTAAACTTAACCTAACATAAAATGGTTGTTAATGATTACGTCTTTCCCTCCCAAAGAAGCCTAGATAAGGCCAGGCCCTGGGTTGTGGCCTGAAGTGGGCTTGGAACCTAGCTCTGCATGTCTGGCTCATGCTGGCTTTGACTAGAGAGAACAGGGGACATTACCAAGCCCAGTACCTGACCCTTGGCAGGCGTGCCATCAATATTTGCTCATTAGGAGGAAAGTTCAATTAGTGACTGAGAGAACAAGAGTTACAGAGTAACCCCAAGTTACATAACTTTTTTTTTTTTAACAAAAAGAGAAGACATGAGTTCAGGTTTTATTGAAAAACATAAAAGATTGAGAGTTTGCTAAGTGTGGACTGTTGAACTTTTTCCTTCTTATTGCGTGTGTTAAACAGTTCTTATACCAACTGCTGTATGATGTGACACAGATGCCATATGTGATATTGGACTTAATTTCCTGGATTCTAATTGGAGCTGGTGATATTGGCCCAGCTGTGTAGACATAGGTTTCCGAGCAAGACCACATACCCCACCTTTCCCCATTTTCTTACAGTCTTGAAGCTCCTCTTGCCCAATTCCCCCTCATCGAGGGCAGAATTTGTCTCTAAACATTTCCCCAGACTGAGCACTCTATAGACAGGAAAAAGACAAATCCCAAAGGGGCCAAAGAAAGGAATAAGGGGAACCCATTCTTTCCTCACCTACACAGCCTATTTGTAAAATTCAGCAGAGATTTTAGGCAAGGAGAGTGAGGTATATTACTTGATCACAAAGTTGCCAAAAATTTCAGTAATCAAGATAAACCATCTTTTAATATAATAATTTAAACATCCATAATAATGAAAAAGCCTGTGATGTACACTATGTCACTTTTAAGTAAAGACAGGATCAGTAAGTTACCTTTACTTACACACCTAACTCATGGCATGCATGCTGCAGTATTTAGGGGTGAAGTATCTTCATCCTGCAACTTCACAGAAATACATAGAAAAATAAAACAGATTAGTGGATGGATAGAGGGGTGGATAGATGTGTGACAGTAAAAAATGCAAAATGCTAACTGTAAAATCTAGATGGTGGATACATGGGTATTTATAGTTTTCTTCATTTTCCTATCTAAATTTTATATATTTGAAAATTTTGGAAGAAATAATGAACAATATTTAAAAAATATATTTTATTTTATTTTATTTATTTATTTTTTGAGTTGGAGTCTCACTCGGTCGCCCAGACTGGCGTGCAGTGGCTGCTCCCGGCCACCGCAGCCTCGCCTGCTGGGCTCCGGCGATCCTTCTGCCTCAGCCTTCCAAGTAGCCGGAATTACAGGCATGCGCTACCACGCCCAGCTGATTTTTTGATTTATTGTAGAGATGAGGTCTCGCCAAGTTGCCCAGGCGGGTCTCGAACCCGCGGGCTTAGGCAATCCACTCACCTCAGCCTCCCAAAAGCGCGGGATTACAGGCTGAGCCACCGAGCCCGGCTATATATTTTATTTTAAAGATGTAGGGAACAATTTAGGATTAGGTATACAAGTGAACATTGTACAGGCAAAGTTTGGGCCTCCCTTGGTCCCCACTTTGCCTGGTTTGAGATCAGGTACCCTTATTGATGCTGTGTCCCCATTCTTACCTGGTAGTGTCCCGTACCTACCAATCCCTTTTGTATGGTATTATGGTAAAAGTTCAGGGTCTGCTTATGAGTGAGAACATACGGTACTCTGTTCTTTGTTTCTGTGATAGATCACTGAGTATTATAGACTCTAAATCCAAGTTGCAGAGAAGTCCATGTGTTTGTCCTTTATGGCTGTGTAATGTTCCATCATGTATATGTACCACATTTTTTTTATCCAGTCCAGTTTCAATGGGCAGCATGATTGGTTCCATGTTTTTGCTATTGTGAATAATACTGCAATAACCATGTGTGTGCAGGTATCTTTTTTGTAGAATAATTTGAGTTCCTCCAGGTATAATCCCAGTAGGCGAATAGCTGGGTCATATGGAAGATTGATTTCTAGTTCTTTCAGAAATCCCCACACTGTTTTCCATAGAGGTTGAACCAGTTTGCGTTTCCACCAGCAGGGTGGAACCATTCCCTTTTCTCCGCATCTTAGCCAGCATCTGTTGTTTGTTTAATTAATTATGGCCATCCTTACCGGGATTAGGTTGTATCTCAGTGTGGTTTTTGATTTGCATTTCTCTGATGATTAGTGAGGCTGAGTACTTTTTCATGTGTCTGTTGGCTGCCTGTATATTTTCTTTTGAGAAGTGTCTATTCATGTCTTTTGCCCACTTTTTAATGCGGCTGTTTGTTTTTTCCTTTCAGCATGTTTGGGTTCCTTGTAGATCCTGGATGTTAGGCCTTTGTCAAATATATAGTTGGCAAATAGTTTTTCCTATTCTGTGAGCTTCTCCCCACTCTTGATGGTTTCTTTTGCTTTGCAGAAACTTTTCAGTTTGATGAGGCCCCACTTGTCTATCTTATCTCTTATGACATGGACACCTGGGATTTTGATCAGGAATTGGTTGTCTATTCTGACTTCTGTAAGGGTGTCTACTGCATTTTCTAAGATGCTTATAGTTTAAGGTTTTACGTTTGGGTCTTTGATCCATTTAGAGTTGATTTTTGTGTATGGTGATAGTAGGGGTCCTGTTTCAATACTCTGCATTTGGTCAGTCAGTTTTCCCAGCACCATTTAGGGTCTCCTCTTCCCAGTGGTTGTTGGTGGAGGCTTTGTTGAAGATGAGTTGATCGAGAAATTGAGGTTTTGATTCCAGAATCTCTATCCTGTTCCATTGGTTCATATGCCTGTTTGTGTATCAATACCAGGCTCTTTTGATTATTGGAGCATTATAGTAAAGTTTAAAGTCTGGAGGTGTGATACCTCCCACTTTGTTTCTTTTGCTAAGGATTGCTTTGGTTATTTGTGTTTTTTTATATCTCTATATGAATTCATGTATCGTCATTTCCAGGTCTGAGAAGAATGATGCTGGTAATGTAATGGTTATTATGTTGACTCTGTGGATTACCTTTGGTAGGATCTTAACATGTTGATTCTTCTTATCCATGAACATGGAATATTTTTCCATTTATTTGTGTCTTCTTGTATTTCTTTGAGCAGTGTTTTGTTGTTTTCGTTGTAAAGGTCTTTCACTTCTCTGGTTAGGAAGATGCAGAAGTATTTCATTTTTTTTGTGTCTATTGTGAATGGGATTGTGCTTTTTATTTGGTTCTCTGCCTATTTTGTACCCTGAGACTTTGCCAAAGCTGTTTATCAGTGAAAGGAGGTTTTTGATAGATTCTCTTGGATTTTCGAGGTATAGGATTATACTGTCAGCAAAGAGGGATAACTTAATTTCTTCTTTTACTATTTGGATACCTCTAATTTCCTACTCTTGTCTAATTGCTCTAACTAGGACTTCCATAACAATGTTGAACAGGAAGGATGAGAGTGGGTAGCCTTGTCTTGTTCCGGTTTTCAGGGGAAATGTTTCCAGTTTCTGTCCATTTAGCAATATGCTGACTATGGGTTTATTGTAGATGGTGCTTACTGTTTTGAGGTAGGTTCCTTCTATGCCTAGGTGTTCAAGGGTTTTTATTAAGAAGCGATACTGGATTTAATAAAAAACTTTTTCTGTATCTAATGATATAATCTTGTGGTTCTTGTTCTCACATCTGTTGATGCATTATTACATTTATGGTCTTGTGGATGTTGGACCAGTCCTGCATCCCAGGGATGACACCTACTTGGTCATGGAGGATGATTTTTGAAACGTGTTATTGGATCCAATTTGTTAGAATCTTATTGAGAATTTTTGCATCTATTTTCATCAGGGATTTTGGCCTGTAGTTCTCTTTTTTTGTTGTACTTTACTTGGTTAGGGTATCATTGTGATGTTGACTTTGTAAAATGATTTGAGGAGAATATCATCTTTCTTAATTACCTGGAATACTTTTTTTTTTTTGAGTTGGAGTCTCACTCTGTCGCCCAGACTGGAGTGCAGTGGCATGCTCCTGGCCACTGCTGCCTCGACGGCTGGGTTCTGGCAATCCTTCCGCCTCAGCCTTCCAAGTAGCTGGAACTACAGGTGCGCGCTACCACGCCCGGCTAATTTTTCTGATTTATTGTAGAGATGAGGTCTCGCCAAGTTGCCCAGGAGGGTCTCGAACCCGTGGGCTCAGGCAATTCACTCACTTCAGCCTCCCAAAGCACGGGATTACAGGCTGAGCCACCGAGTCTGGCCTGGAATACTTTCAATAGGATTGGCTGAGTTCCTCCTTGCATTTTTTGTAGGATTCTGCTGGAAAGCCATCTCATCTGGGGCTTTTTTTTTGTAGGACTTTTTGTTACGATGGAGTCAATTTCCTGGATTGTTAGTGTCTCGATGTCTTCTTGTTTCAACCATGGGAGGTTGTGCGATGTCAGAAGGTCCTCCATTTCTTTTAGGCTATCAAGTTTGTTTCCATACAGGTGTGCATAGTACTCTCTGATAATCTTTTGTATTTCTTTGGAGTCAGTGGTGACTTGATCTTTTGCATTTTTGATTGGCTTTTTCTTGGCTTTTCTGTCTAGAGGTCCATAAATTTTGTTTATTCTTTCAAAGAAGTAGGCTTTTGTTTTGTTGACTTTTTTCTAGGATATTTTTGTCTTCTATGTCTCATATTTGGGCTTCTACTTTGGTGATCTGGATTCTTCTGCCAAAGTTAGGGTTTTGGTGGTCTTGTCTTTCCAACTCCTTTGGATGTTTTTTAGGCTGTTAGCTTGTGATCTTTCCATTTTCTTGGCGTGTGTTTGTAGAGATATAAATTCCTCTCTTAGTATTGTTTTCATGGCATCCTTGAGGTTTTTGGTAAGATGTTTCTTTGTTTTCATTTGTTTCCAGGAATCTTTTAATTTCTGTGTTGACCCAGCAGTCATTCAGCAATGCTGTTTAGTGACCATGTCTTTGTGGGTTTGGACAAATTTTGTTAGTGTTGATATTTATTTTTATTCCACTGTGGTTTGAGAAGGTGCATGGCAGTATTTCAATCTTATGAAATTTGTTTATGCTTGATTTATGGCTGAGGATGTCATTGATCTTGAAGTATATTCCATGTAGTGCTGAGTACAATGTGTATTCTGTGATTGTTGGATGGAGGGTTCAGTAGGTATCTATTAAGTCCATTTGGTCAAGTGTCAAGTTGATGTTCTGAATCTCTTTGTTGATTTTTTTGCCTCAGTGATCTACCTAGGGTTGTTAGTGGGGTATTTAGATTCCTAGCTATAATAGTGTTAGAGTCAATATCTTTTTTTAGTTTACTTAGTAGTTGCTTTATAGACACCAGTGCTTCTGTGTTGCATGCATATATGATTAGGATGAATACTTCTTGTTGATGGATTGAACCTTTTATCATTATGCAGTTTCCTTCCAAACCTTTAAAAATTTTTTAGTTTAAAGGTTGTTTTGGCTGATATTAAGATCATGACTCCTGCCTTTTATTGTGATTTATTTGCCTGGAAATTGACTTTCCATCCTCTAACTTTGAGTCTATGTGTGTCTCTTGTGGTGAGATGAGTTTCCTGGATGAAGCAAATTATTGGGTCACGGTTTTTTAAAATTCAGTTTGCCACTCTGTGTCTTTTCAGTGATGCATTTAGTCCATTCACGTTCAGGTTGATTATTGAAATGTGATTGTTTATCCCCATCAGGAGGTTCTTATACAGTTTTTGTTTGTTCGTTTTTTTTAATTTTTGGGTTGATGTATGTGTGTTTTCAAGTTTGCAGTCACAACGTATTCTCTGTTGATTCTGTTTTCTTCTGTTCTCTTGTGAAATGCATGGTCTTTCTTTTTTAAAAAATATTTTCTGTGCTTAATACCTTTTTAAGCATTTCCTGTAGAGCTGGTCTGAAAGCTGAATAATTTCTTGGGGATTTGATGTCTGGGAAGGATTTCAATTCTTCATCTCTGATGAAGCTGAGTTTAGCTGGGTAGAAAATTCTTGGTTGAAATTGTTTATCTTTGAGGACTTTGAATATTGGACTCCAGTCGCTTCTAGCTTGCAGTGTTTCTGCTGATAGGTTTGCTGCTATTCTGATTGGTTACCCCAGCAGGCAGTCTGACCTTTCTCTCTTGCTGCCTTTAGGATTTTTTCATTTGTACTTACTTTGTGTAGGCAAATTACTGTGTGTCTAGGAGTTAGTCTTCTCATTTGATGTATTGTGGGGGGGAGTGTCTCTGTGTCTTTTGTGTTTGGTTGGTCATATCTCTGGTGAGATGGGGAAAGTTTTCTTGGATAATCTCCTGGAGTACTTGCTCTAAGGTGTTCTCCATTTCCCTTTCTTCTTCTGGGATACCAGTCAGGTGTACGTTCAGTCTCTTGATATAATCACACATCTCTTGGAGGCTTTGTTCTTTCTTTCTGAGTTTTCTTTCTATATTTTTTATGGATCAGGTTAATTCCATGTTTTGCTCTTCAAGTTCTGAGATTATTTCTTCTGCTTGATTAATTCTGCTTTTCATGATTGCCATCTTGTTATGGATGAAATTTTTTATGCCCAAAATTTCTGTTACAGTTCTTTCAGTGTTACATCTTGTCTTTCTTGAGTCTTATTCACTCTTTTCATCCATTCCCTAATTCCTGTTGTATTCTGGGGCCAGTTGTTGGTGACTTCCATTGTTTGGGCTCTGAGGTCTGATTTTTCAGGAATTTTCTCTCTGGTCCACTGGGAATTACTTGTGTTCTTCCACTGATTTTTCCTCATTTGTGACAAATATCTTTCTTTTCTCTTTAGTTCTTTTATTCAGTAGCATTGGGAAAGGCTTTCACTTCTGATGTTTTCTTAGCCTTCTATTCTTCTCTTATCAGGGCTCTGAATTTGTTCTATTTTGAAACAAAGCTGAGGGTGGAAAACTTTGCTGTCTTTTGTAGTTTTGAGCACCAAATAAGGTGGAGGATGGGGAACTAGGATTCAGAAACTACTTTCAAATCACAAGATTCACTGATTGTGGTATGGGTTCCTTGACACCCACTCCCCACCACCACTCTATATGATGATGCAATGGGTATGTGTGTGTACCCCTGAGTCCAAGATACAGTAGCACAATGAGAAGAATAGATAAAAAAAATGAAATAAGACAAAAATTTAAAAAAATAAGAAAAAACACAGAAAAGCAAAAGTAGAAACCAAAGCCAACCCCCCCAAAATAATTAATACAAACATACACACAAACAAAAACCAAGACAAACTAGAAAAAAACCAAAGCAAAACAAAACACCCCCAAATCCCAGTAAGGCTGAACACACACAAGCACACACACATGCCCAACACAAAATGAAAGGAGAAGAACAAAAGAAAAGGAAGAGAACAAAAGGAATTCAAACTGAACCCTCACACAAACTTTCACATACACATTAAACTAAAACAAGAGAAGAACAAACAAAACAATAGAAACAAAAACTGGAAGAGGAATGCTCAGTCATTCACATATACACATAAACGAAAAACAAAAAATGAAAGAAGAAAGAAAAAAAGAATAAGAAAAGGTGGAGGAGGGATGCAGATCAAACCATTACATACACATTCACGCACAAAGGAAAAAGATTAAAAAATTAAAACAACAAACAAACAAAAAACAACCTGCCCCTTTATGGCAGGTTATGCAATTGTTCCTTTCAGCTGCTCACCAGTAAGACCCTCTGCAGTCTCCTGCGGGGCTATGGTCTTATTCACAATCTCCCCAGGTCTGGCTGGGGAAGGAGGAGTAGGAGGTGGGCATGGGGTGGGCATTCAGTTCTCCCCTCCCACTCTCATAGGGTCAAGGGGATCCCCTCTGGTGGGGAGGTGAGGGATTGTCTCTTCCCCAGGTACTGGGGGAGGGAGGGGTTGGGACACCCCAGCCAGGCTTATCCTGTAGTAGAGTCCTCCTATAGCAGCTGATGCCCAAGCTCCACCCGGGTTCATCCCTCTCAGCCATGCCCCAGCTGTGTGGGTCTGATGTTCAGAGGATTGCTGGGGAGGAGGGGCTTGGGTCAGCTCCGGACTCACCACTGATCTCTTCAAGGGTCTTCCTCGTCCTTTTCTGGTCTTACCTTTTGTCCTGTGACTGAATCAGGGTAGGAGATGGGGCACCTGAGACTCAGCACTCGTCCTGTCGCTCTGGAGTTTGTGCTTTTGGTATATTCCCTCTGGGTCATGATCGACCCCTGAGTAGTTAATCCACTGGTCACAGAGATTGGGTCTGTTGCTGCATGGTGAGTAAGCCGGAGCGTTTTCTTGCCCATTTTTCATGATGGTGACAGGGTGCCTCTTTCATCTTCTCCAGTGGGGCTCTTCCTCTGAATTCCCTTGCTGTGCTCCTTCTGCAGCCGTTGCTGCCAGTGTCTGTCCAGATGCTGCAGTGGTGAGGCAGAGTCTGGAGCCAACAGTCACTCCTGGCAGCTTCTTCCTGGGAAGGGCTTTGCTAATTTTTAAAAAATGGTGCTCAGCTTCTGCACCCCAGGAAGAACTAGGACCCAAGCAGAGCAGCTGTGGCACCAGCCGCTTCACCAGGAGACCCCTGGCCACTTGCTCCTGAGTCCCCACTTACCAGCCACTCAGGAAGAGTGTCTCTTCCTTACTCACAGACACTTATGCAAAATTTTTCATAAACTCACTCACACTGAGACTTGTGCAGTCCAACTGGTTCCACTGCTATCTTCCTCCCTTCTCCTAATTTTTTAAAGTGCTTAAATGTCTTTCAGATGTTTCCTTTATCTTACTCTCTACCACCCCTGCCCTTGTCAGACACTTGCATCCCCATGGCCATCAATTTGGACCAGGCCACCATCATCTTTCACCTGAATGCCTAGAAAAAGGTCCACCTACCTCCTACTTCCGCTCTTACCCCTCTACCACCCAATCTAAAGACCCTCTGGTGGGTTCCCAATGCACCTGATAAAAGTCAGACTCCAGGAATAACCCTGACACCTGAGGTCCTTGCCCATGCCCTCTCTCCAAGCCTCATCTTCTCTCATGATTTTTACCTCATGTACCACCTTCCAGTCACATAGGCCTATGTCATTCGTTAAACAAAGTCAAACCATTTCCTGCTGCAGGGACTTTCTTTACATTTGCCGTTTTCACCACCCAGATGCTCTTCTCCTGATTATTCATGGGACAGATGCCTAATTCTTCATGTCTCAGCTTAAAGATACCTCCTCTCAATTCATGATCACAAAGATGTATAATCAATGTTAAATGCCTATCAAATGATCAGTGGATAATGAAAATTTGGCATATATACACCAAGGAATGCTATTCAGCCATAAAAAGAATAAAATAATGTATTTTGCAGCAACTGAGGTAAGAATTGAAGGCCATCATCCTAAGCGAAGTAATGCAGGAACAGAAAACCAAACACTACACATTCTCACTTATAAGTGAGAGCCAAACTAAGTATCTCCCAAAGCATATAGAGTGGTAAAATGGACATTGGAGACTCAAGAGTGGTGATAGGAAGGGGAATGAAAAAAATCATCTATTGGGTAAAATGTGCACAGGTGGGGGTGGTGGGTTCCCTATGTAATGTATCCATGTAACCAAAGACCATTTGTACCCTGTAAAGCTACTGAAATTTAAAAAAAAAATCACCTTTTCTGAGAGGCCTTCCCTGACACTCCAGGCACATCAGGTCCTCCCCCGTTACCTTGGATCTTGGCACCATCGGTTCCTTTCCTTCTTGACACTTAAGCAGTATGTGATTACTGCCTTCTTGCTGTCTATCTCTCTCCCCACTAGGATGTGAGCCTGTTGAGGGCAGGTATCCCATCTGTTTTGTTCACCTCAGTGACTTCAACATGGAAACAGTGCCTGACACCAGGAAGAGTTAAACAGTTATTGGTTGAATAAATCAACGACCTAAACTGTGCTGGAGCATACACGAGATATTCCTGGTGGCTCCAGTCTCTTTTTACAGGATTTGTTACTTCTTACAGTGACTGATCCCCAGCATAGAGAGTTCTTCTGCGAGGACATTTCCCCTCTTTACTCTGCAGGAGTAGGCTGTTCTGTTGTCCCCAGGTCTCACATCTTTGCAGGAAAGTGATCAATTTTCTGCTGATTCAGCACCTATCACTTCTTTAGAAGGGAAGCCTAACAGGAGGTCAAAAGTTTGCAACATTCAGGAGCTACCAGCTGATTTGACCCTCCTATGTGGAAAGCCATTCTAGTAACCCTCCCCGGAAATGCAGCCTCAGGAATAACCCAGCAGGAGCAAAACACGCCCCAGCCAGCACTACACGGCAGAAACTATCTGAAATGCCTTCTATATGTAGCTAATTGAATCCCCAATAACTCTGTGAGGTAGATGTTAATCACTATCCCCATATTATGGATGCAAAAACTAAAGCCCAGAGGAGAGAAGGAACTGCCCCATGTCACACAGCTAATCCACGTTGGGATGTAATCCAAACCCAGGCTGTTAGATTCCAGAGCCAATGCCCAGGACCTGTGTCCAACTGCATAAAGAAGTTCCTTGGAGCAGTATTTATAGCAGTGAAAATATGCACTGTTTCCTCCACTCACTTTTAACTGCTGACACAAAATGCTTGAATTGAAGACCATGGCCTTTTGACTCCTTGACCACTGCCTATCCTTTCCTGAGTCTATTCTTAACTCTGTAGAACTTCTTTTCTGTCTCCGGGTGAATTTGGCCCTGCACTGTCTGATACAGTAACCACTGGCTTTGAGTATTTGAAATGTGGCAACTCCAGATTGATATTCACCATTAAGTGTTATTATGAACTTTCTGTTAGTGTTAGTCATCATAAAACCACCACTCTTGGGGAAAGAGACTGTCTTGTAATCTCAGGTGGGGCCAGACTCTTGTGAAATGAGCTTCAAAATATAGGAGCAACTGCATGTAAGGTAAACAGTATAATTCGCAAGTCATATATGTAAAACAGGAAAAACAAGGGGAAGCAGGGGAAAGGAAAGCCCCAGGTGAGCATGAGACGCGTGAGACATTAAAGAAAGGAAGTCATGCATTTAACAAGCTTTTGCAATACCTGCTCTTGTTTAACCTTGTCTTGAGAACTTTCAGGTGGAATAATCATAGGGAAAACAGTCTTGCCTTATAAGGACTCAAAAATGTAGTTAGAAAAATAAAAAGTAACTTGGTTCATGGTATTTTAGAGCCAGACAGGATCTTTGAAATCAGTTCATTGTTGTCCATATTTCTTCCTTCAGCAAAAAGTGTTTATTAATACTTTTTTTTTTTAAAGAGGTATCTATTCTTTGCATTCCCCATTTTTTGGCATTAGGGATACAACACAATGAATAAAGTCTCTACTTTCAAAGAGTATATATTCTAGTAGGAAGAGGTAGATAATAAATGAACTGGAAACATACAGTAGTCAGAATAGCAGTGATGAAAAAGTGATAGAAAGTGATGAAGAGTTAGTTCAGGTTGGTTGGTCATCGAAGTCATGTTTATATTGAGTCTTGAGTGACAAGAGAGAGCTATGACAGTGTGCAGCAAAGGATAAATGCAGCAGTCCTGCGTTTTTCAAGCACTACACATTCCAGAGAAATAAATGACCCTTGATCATCTCCAGGGAGATAAACTTTAAACCCTTAAATATTCCACCTGGAAAGGGTCTCTTTGTATATCTGGGAGGGGGAGCGTGCAGGCAATACCAGATAGTTTTACAGGTATTTGATGGGCAATGCATGTATGTCTTCTCACACATTGTTGCTGGGAGAATTAAGTGCTGCCTGTACAACTCCATTGTGAGAGGAGAACTGGAAGCATTCATTCTATGTGCCTTTTACATTTGCTGATTTTAATCTGTATCCTCTTGTTGTAATAAATCACAACCATGAATATAACAGCTTTACTGTGTTCTCTGAGTCCTTCTAGAAAAGTATTGAACTTGAGGATGGTCTTGGAGACCTCTGACATAGAGAGAAACATTCTAGGGTAAGAGAATAGCTAATGAAAATCCCCAGTGCAGGAATGTAAATGAGGTTTAAACCAAAAACAGCCAAGAGGTCTGTCTGAGGTTACACATTGCTGTGAAGGAAGAATTGACCTAGGAATGACGTCTGCTGAAGCCCACCCCACCTGAAACATCTTGGAATGGCAGAAATGAGACAGGCACAAGAGCCATACAGGCATGGTCTCAAATCCTGGCTCTACCCTTACTTGCTATGTGACCCTGAGGAATCTGCATAACTTCTCTGAATCTCAGCATCTTTATCTCTCTAACAAGGAATTTGATTCATATTTCATGGCTTGTGTGAAAAGTAACTAACACATTGAACATAAAATCCCTGGTACATACTAGGACTCTTAATTTGAGTTTCCCTCAAAACCAGAACCTGAGACAAAGATTTGGATGTAAATAGTGTATTTGGAAGGTGCTCCCAGGAAGCATTTTGAGAAGTTGGAGATGTGACTCAAGGAAAGTAGGAAAGTAAGTACAGAGCATGTTAATGTGCAGATCACTGCTGTGGGCAGCTGGAGTCATCCCACTGGGGACCCTCTGACTGACCATGAATTCAATTGAGGGACAGGGAAGCTGGGCTGTTTTCCCACCAATCTCCACCCTTTATTTGGGAAGCATTGCCCCTTTGGACAGAAACCACTTGGCTCTTCCTCAGTGAGCCAAGCACATGCAAGGGGGAAGAGAGTGTCCTCAATCACTGAGGCATGGAAAACCTCAGCTAGGAAACCACCTATCAGAATATTTGTTGGGTACCAAAAGTGTCTACTCCAGCAGATGCATAACTGTATATTAACTTTCCTTCTCTTTGCCTCTTTGAGCTTGGATCATATACTCCTAGAGCTCTCAGGACAACGAAATTGTCAGCACCATGTCTGACACAGAAGAGAGCACAGAATGTGTGCTCATCCAACAGATGGTAGCGAGTGTCTTCCTAGGCTCCACATTTAGAACTGCATGTCCCTACTGTCCCTACTGGCCATTAGAACTACATGTCCCCAGTGCCTTGTGTAGCGGGAAGATAGAGAGGTCATGATACCGAGATTACTATAGGAAGTGGCAACCTTATTACACTGGCGGGCTTGACAGGTAATGCTTCTAGGTCGAGCCCCCCAGAATGGGAGAAGAGGGGTCTTATGCCTTTGTTTAGATAAAGGAGGGGGTTGTGTTGAGCGAGTACACATTTTCTTTGGAATTTACAAGGTTGTACTCAGAAAAATCAGATCTTTCAAAGAACAAATGGTCTCCAGGAAATGCAGGTTGAGCAGGGGTTGTAACTGATAGGGAGAGCAGTTGTGAATTAGGTACTCTTTCTTTTGCGTTTCCATGAGTTCCGTCAGTCTCTGGCCATTTGGCCTTTTTCAAACAAAACCGTCCTGGCAGGTCTTTAAAACTTGCCGCTTGACGTTCAAAAGGAAATATCTTTAACTGCTACCTGCCCCCTTTCTGCCACAGGGTTAGTGGGAGACAATCTGTCATCCCAGGCGATTGCCATGGGGCCAACTGCTGACCCCAAAGCAGTTATTCATGTGTTTCTGCAGTCATTCACTGAATCATACAAGAAATATATTTGAGCACTTGGCACATTCTGCCACACCTTGGATGCTATGTGCTAAGTTCAAAACTTCCAAAGTTTCAGATCTCAAAGACAGATAAAATGCAGGTGTGGTGGCTGAGATCAACAGCTAGTGAGTATATGTTGCAATTCAAATAATATCATTAATGATGACACGCATCTGATGTTTTCCTACAGCACCACCTTGCTGGCATAACCCTTGTTGAATATTAAACAATGACCTCAACTGAGCACATGAACTTTAGGAAGTTCAGGCTATAATCACACTACTTCAGGGAGGTTGAGAATATAAACTCAGCTTACCCCAGGGACACAGAATTAGGGTCAACTCTAGTGCCTGCCAATAAAAGTCAAGATCTATTTGATAGTTTCAATTCTCTCAGAATATTTACATTGAAATAGAATCTAATAAGCGGCTACTTTTTCTATCCTTTCAATTACAATCTATGCACATTCTTAGATCTAAAGTGAGTCTAGCCGGGTTCAGTGACTCAGCCTGTAATCCTGCGCTTTGGGAGGCTGAGGTGAGTGAATTGCCTGAGCCCGCGGTTCGAGACCCGCCTGGGCAACGAGACCGCATCTCTACAATAAATCAAAAAATCAGCCGGGCATGATAGCGCATGCCTGTAATTCTGGCTACTCGGAAAGCTGAGGCGGAAGGATTATCGGAGCCCAGCAGGTCAAGGCTGCAGTGGCCGGGAGCAGTCACTGCACTCCAGTCTGGGTGACAGAGTGAGACTCCAACTCAAAAAAAATGAAATAAATAAAAAAAAAAAATAAAGTGAGTCTCTTAGCCAGGTGCAGTGGCTCATGTCCATAAACCCAGCCTTTTGGGAAGCTGAGGCAGGAGGATTTCTTGAACCTAGGAGTTCAAGACCAGTCTGGACAACATATCGAGACCACATCTCCACAAAACTTGAACTCAGCTTACCCTAGGGACTTGATGTTAAGGTCAACTCTAGTGCCTGCCACTAAAAGTCAAGATTTCTTTGGCAGTTTTAATTGTCTCCGGATATTTACATGAAAATAATAACCAAAATACCAAAGGAGTGGCTATACTAAACTAATATCAAATAAAATCAAGAAACAAAGAAAAAATATTACATAATGAGGGTGAGCTAACCAAGAAGATATAATAATTATGAAAATATATGCACATAGCATTAGAGCTCCTAAATATATGAAGCAAACATTGACATAATTGAATGAAGAAACAGATAGTTCTACAATAGTATAAGACTTCACAGCCTACTTTAAATAGTAAATAGAACAACTAAAAAAAAATAAAGAAACAGAGAACATGAACAACACTATAGACCAATTGGACCCAACAGACATATATAGAACACTCCACCCAGCAACAATAAAGTACACATTTTTCTCAAGTGCAAATGGGACATTGCCTGGGATAAACCACATGTTAGGTCACAAAATAAATCTCAATAAATCCAAAAAGATGGAAACTATATTCTAATCACAATGAAATAAAATTAGAAATGAATAGCAGAAAGAAAACTATAAAATCCTCAAGCGTATGGAAATTAAACAATACATTCTTAAGCAACCAAGGGGTCAAAGAATAAACCACAAAAATTAGAAAATACCTTGAGAAAAATTAATATAAAAACAAAAAATGCCAAATTGGCGAGATGCAGCAAAACAGTGCTATTTACATTAAAAAGGAAGAAAGATCTTAAATCTACAACCTGACTTTATATCTTAAGGAACTAGAAAAGCAGAATAAACCTAAAGCTAGTAAAAAAGAAGATAATAATAAAGATTAGGGTAAAGATAAAATTGGGAATAAAAAATAGAGAAAATCAATGAAATCTAGAGTTGATTGCTTAAAAGATCAACAAGATGGATAAACTTTTAGTGAGGTAGACTAAGGAAAAAATACTCCAGTACAAAATACTCAAATACAAAAACACAAAATTAGAAGAGAAAGAGAAAATATAACTATACACTTTACAGAAATAAAAGGTATTATAAGAAGTTACTATGAACAGTTGTATGTCACCAAATTGGATAACCTAAGTAAAATAGACACATTTCTTAAAAGAAACAACCTACCAGAACTGAATCATGAATAAATAAATAATCCAAACAGAACTATAACTAGTAAGCAGGTTGAGTAAGTGATCAAAAAACTTCCTAAAGATGAAAAGTTGAAAACAGATGGATTCACTGGTGCATTCTATCAAACAATTAAAGAAGAACTAATATGGACTCTCCTCAAACTCTTCCAAAAAATTGACAAGGAGGAAACACTTGCAAACTCATTCTATGAGATTAGCATTTACCCTGATACCAAACTAAAAGTTTATCAATTTTATTGATCTTTTAAAGAACCAACTCTTGATTTCATTGATTTTCTCTATTATTTTTCTTTTCTCAATTTTGTCTATCCTTGCTCTCATCTTTATTATTGTCTTCCTTTTACAAGATTTGGATTTAGTTCATTTTTCTTTTCTAGTTTCTTAAGATACACACACACCACAAGAAAACTACAGACCAATATATCAGATGAATACTGATGTAAAAAATTGTTTATAAATACCAGCAAATAGAAGTTACAGTGTAGGGATGCTCTAGACTGAGTACTGCTCCTGGTGTTTTTCCACCTCTTCCTTTTGCAATGGCAGCAGTGGCAGTTAGCAGCAGCAACTTGAGGCTGCACCCTGGCAAGCCTCCAGGCTGGTGCTAGGCTGGGGTGGAGGTGGGGGTGGCCCTAGACCCCCCCAGTCATACCCACATACCCCCTTTTGTGTTGCAGACTGCCCCTTTGAGAGCAGAGTCAGTCGTTGAGAGTACACATGTACCACATGCTGGTTTCTGCATGGAGAGCAGTGGGGCCAAGTCCCAGAACCAGCTGCAGAACCAGAAAGAAAGAGTACAAGGGATCCAAGATGGCCACTGTGGAGCAGCAGGCTGATACCTTTCTCACTGAGTGAGACAGAGAGTAGGGCACAGCTGCCATTAGTTACAGGCACCCTGAACAGTTTTGGGTGAGTGAAATACCCTACACCCAGGAGAGGACTCTTTGAACACATAGAGACCAGTAAGCAGAGTGCTGTGATGGCAGGAGCTGGATCCTGGGCATCCCACCCCTCACCATGCACCAGCCTTGCACAAGGACTAAAGCTCTGCCTTGTGAATGAGAGGGAATGAGTGATCCTAACACACTCTGGGCCAGTTCCCCCAATATAAGCCACACGGGAGTCACTGGTCCTGTGAAGGAGGATTCCTGGTCAGAGCACAGTGGTGGGTGACTGGAGCCAAAGCAGAACTGGAAACAAACCTGTTATTGAGCTTCCAAGTGCACATCTTCCACCAGCGGAGCCTGGCGGCTGGCTCCCAGGCTTAGAAAGCTCAACTGTGGATTAAACTTGGCTGGTGACTTCTGCCAACATCTAACAGCAACCCCACTTCCAGATTAGGAAGGATCACCAGCAAACCCTGTGTGTCCCCAGGCTGGATCCCCCCATGGCAGGAAACTCTCCCTCTTTCAAGTGTTGAGTGCCAGTAGAACAGGGAGGTAGTGACATAAAAGACACCTGAAGTCATTCCCTGTGGGTGGGTGTCTGGGCTGCAAACAGCAAATCAGCAGACAGGGGATCCATCCCCCAACATGTTCCCTATAGAGGACTTGCAAAGGTCTGAAAACCAACCCAACTAAACTAAACATGGGAAAAACTCTTCAGCAGAAGTGCCTTTTTCAGGGTGGAGCATGGAGCAGAAGTGAGTGCCCACTCCACTGAGTGATCTATATACTGAATGACAGAAAAGACCCTAGAACAAAGGGACATTAACTAGCTTCAGAGTAACAAAACCAAAGAGGAAAGAGAGAGAGAAGAGTTGCTCTCCACAAATGAGGAAAAAACAAAACAAAACAAAACAAAAACAATAGGAAATTCTCAGAGTCTCAAAGAGACAGCTCCCAAAAAAGCAGCTATCTGTGCACAAACAGTGGAAGCCCCACAGAATGACCTGTCCTGGAGGCACTCACTGAACTTAGAGATTGAATGACTAAAGTGAATAAAGAGAACTACAGAAAACTAAAAGCGAAACTCACTAAAATAATGCAGGAAGTAAAAGTGGAGTTGGCCAATTTTAAAAAGACCCATTCTGAAATACTAGAAATGAAGAACTATATCCTGGAAGTTAAGAAACACATTAACAAGCATAGAAAGCAGGGCATATCAGGCAGAGGAAAGAATCTCAGAGCCTGAAGACCAATATATGAAACACAGTCAAACAAAAACATAGAAAAAATGTTCAAAAAGAATGAGCAAAGTCTCAGACAGATGACAGACTATGTCAAGAAGCCAAATCTATACCTGATTGGTATTGTTGAAGGAGAAAGGGAAACTGAGAATGCCATGGAGCAAACATTCCAAGAGGTCATTCAAGAAAATGTCCAATATCTCACTAGAGAGGCAACATTCAAGTGCAAGAGATTCAGAATACCTGTAAGGTATTACATGAGGAGGCCATCCCCAAGACACAATCTGTTCCACAAAGTAAGCATGAAATAAAAAATCCTAAGGGCAGCAAGAGAAAAAGTTCAGACCTCCTACCAGGGAACATCCTTCAGAATTGCTCAAGTCTTGTCTGCAGAAACACGACAAGCCAGAAGGGACTGGAGTCCCATTTTTAAAGTTCTTAGATAAGCAACTGCAGCCAAGAATTTCCTACTCCACCAAGCTAAGCTTCATCAGTGATAAAAAATTAAAATCCTTCCTGGACATCCAATCCCTAAGCTAATATACTGACTCCAGACCACCCCTTCAGGAGATGTTTAAGAAAATGTTGAACACAGAAAAAAGAGTGGTCATATTCAACACAAAATTATAGGCAGTCACAGAGTTAACAGAGCATACAGACCATTCACAAAAAATGAAAATGCATACATATGAATATAAAGGTAAAAAGGAAGCAAAGCAGCCCACTAAGAGTCCTATGACAGGGATAAACTTTCACATTTCAATAATTAATTTGAATGTGAATGTACTGACTGTACCACTGAAGAGGCATAGAGTGGCATAAAGAAACATGATCCAACAGTCTGCTGCCTCCAAGAAACACATTTCACTGCAAAAGTCAACCACAGGCTCATAGTTAAAGGTTGGAAACTAACCTTTCAGGCAAGTGGGAAACAAAAGAGCAAAGGTAGCTATTATAATATCAGACAAAGCAGACTTCAAACCATCAAAAGTTAAAAAGACATGGAAGGACATTCCATAATGATAAAACGCTTAATCCTCCAGCAATAAATATCCATCTGAATATATTTGGGTTACAAAATCAGCATTCAAAAGACAGTTGCACCTATAGACACCAGCAACAAGCAGGTGGAGAACCAAATAAAAAGCATAGTACTTTTTCACAATAGCCACAAAAAAATGAAATACCCAATCTAGGCATCCATCTAACCAGAGAAGTGAAAGATTTTTACAGTGAGAACTACAAAATACTACTAAAAAAAAATCAAGGATGACACAAACAAATGGAAGAACATTCCATGCTCAGGGACTAGAAGAATCAATATTGTCAAGATGTCTGTCCTACCCAAGGCAATCTACTAGAGTCATTGCAATATCCATCAAATTACCAACATCAATTTTCACAGACCTGGAAACAATAATACAGAGATTTGTACGCAAGCAAAAAAGCACAAATAGCCAAAACAATTCTCAGGAAGGGGAGCAAAGAGGGAGGTATCACACTTGCAGACTCTAAACTTTATTAAAAGGCTAGAGTGAACAAGACAGGATTGTATTGGTACAGGAACAGGAACATAGATTAATGGAACAGAACAGAGATTCGGGAAGTAAAAACACAGTCTCTCATCCAACTCATCTTCGACAAAGCCACCAATAACAATCATTGGGGAATGGAGGCCATATGTAGCAAATGGTGCTGAGAAAACTGGCTAGTCACATGCAGAAGAATGAAATTGAACCCCTTCTTATTACTACATACAAAAATCAACTGAAAACAGATCAAGGACCTACATGTTAAACCTCAAACTATAAGACAACGTAGTAGGAAATAAATTAATGACCAAATCTTCAAAAGCAAACATCAAATTGAAGAGCTTTGCACAGCAAAAGAAACCATCCAGAGAATAAAGAGACAACAAAACGAACAGGATGGGAAAAAATATTTGCAAATTATGCATCTGACAAAGACCTTACATCCAGGATCTACAGGAACTCAAATGAAGTGGAAGGAAAAACCTAACAATTCCATTAAAAAGTGGGCAAAAGACATGAAAGACCCATCTATACAGATGACATACAAGTAGCCAACAGACACATGAAAAATGCTTAGTCTCACTAATCATCAGACAAATGCATATCAAAACCATAATAGGATACTACCTAACTCTAGTAAGAGTGGCTATCATTCATAAGTCAAAAAACAACAGGTACTGGCAAAGGTATGGAGAAAAGGAAACACTTCTACATTGTTGGCAGGAAAGAAGCTAGTTCAGCCTCTATGGAAAGCAGTATGGTGACTCCCAAAAGAACTAAAAGTTGATTTTCCATAGGATCCAGCAATTCTTCTCCTGGGAATATATCCAGAGGAATATAAATCGCTCTACCAAAAAGACACCTTTTTCACACATAAGTTTATCGCCACACTATTCACAATAGCAAAAGTATGGAACCAACCCTGCTGCCCACTGAAAGTGGACTGGATAATTAAAATATACACATACATGATAAAGTATTATGTGGCCATAAAGAAGAACAAAATCATGGTCTTTGCAGCAACTTAGATGGAGTTAGATGCTATCATACTAAGTGAAATATCAGAGAAACAAAGAACTGAACACCACAAGTTCTCACTCATAAGTTGGGCCTTATCACTAGTCACATTATTAGCACAAGGGTGGGATCAGCAATTGCTGGGCACTGCTATGGGAGGGAGGGATAGAGAAGGTTGGGGGTACCTGGTCCACTACCAGGGGGAGAGAGGGCCAGTTAGACACCCAAACTTCTGCCTGCAGCCTACTTATGTAGCTAATCCTCACTTGTATATTACAACTCTATAATAAACAATCAAATAAATAAATAAAAATACTAGAATTAATCAGCATATTAAAAAGATTATAAATGATGTTCAAGTGAGGTTTATTCCTGGGATGTGAGGATGGTTCAACAATTGACAAAAAATCAGTATGTACCAATATATACCATATTAACAGAATGAGAAAAAGGAGACTGCATAATCATCTCAATTGATGCAGAGAAAGCATTTGACAAAATTCAACATGACCTCATAATAAAAACACTCAATATATTAAATAAGAAGGATGATGAGAACTACCTCAACATAATAAAGATCATATGTTTAAAGGCCACAGCTAATGTCACAACCAGTGATGAAAGACTGCAAGCTTTTTCTCTTGGATCAGGAACAAGACAAGGATATCTGCTTTACCACTTCTATTCAGCATAATACTGGAAGTCCTAGTCATGGAAATGGGGATTGTTACTCAAAAAATTAAGAATAGAATTACCATGTAATCCAGCAATTTTATTTCTCGATATACAGAAGTATACACATCTAAAAGAATTTAAAGTAGGCTTTCAAGATATTTTTACAACCAAGTGTCTCTCAATAGATGAATGAACAAACAAAATGTGATATAAACACACAGTCCGAATGTTGCACAACCTTAGAAAGGAAGGAAAATCTCACACATGATATGAATGATTGAACCTTGAACATATTATGCAAAATGAAGTAAGTTAGTCACAAAAGGACAAATATTGTATGACTCCACTCATGTGAGGTACCTAGAAGAGTCAAAAATCATAGACAGAAAATGCAATGGTGGGTACCAGGAGGTAGTAGGAGGTAGGAACAGGATGTTGTTTTCTTATGGGTCCAGGTCTCAAGTCTGGAAAGATGAAAAGAGCTCTGGAGGGTAGTTGCACAACAATGTGGATGTGCTTAGCAGTGCTGACCGTTTCCTTTAAATGGTGAAGATGGTAAATTTTATGCTGTGTGCATTTTGCCACAAGATGGCCGTCAACATGAACTTTGAGCTTCTGACCTGATATAATCAACAAGATAAATTCCCTGGACTGAAGAGAAAAAGTAAGAAATGTTGAAGATCTTCCCTGGAGACAAAAAGTAGCAAATTAAACCTCCGAAGGCCATCACTTTGCAGTGGAACAACCCTAAGGAGATGATGTGACTGGAGCCCAGGAGAAATGGGACCAGCAGGACTCCGGGCGATTACTCCATATTTATTTCTAATGATGCTCACTGGGGATTGCTCCCTAGAGCCCAAGGAAGAGCCCTGCAGATAACCCATGGGTGAGGACCATGCACTTCTCCTTGGTCCAGGCATCAGGGAATGTGGCTCTGCCCTCCACAGGCACTTCCCTCACCATGCCTTCCACCCACTTGCTTCTCATCTTGCTTTCCCTGAGCCCCAGGCTTGTATCCCTAGGCTCCAGGCTGCTTGTGAGTTTTCTGCCCTCCTTAAAAAGGAGGAACAGCTCAGGAGGAGGTAGGTGCCTCAGGTGGGTTTGGCAGTAGTCAGACCAACTGGACAGGTCAGTGCCAATGTGGGGGCAGAAAGAGACTCCTCCCCCAAAGCCCTTAAATGCCTTGACCTAAAGATATCTTCTCTTTCTCCTCCACTTCTCAAAGACAAGCAGAACCTGAGACCTGTAGGAGCCTTGAAAGCTATCCAGGGATCCATCCCTGTCATTTTCGCAGAGTACAGATCTACATCATTCAAGACTCAATTCCTGGACAATATCTCTCAGTTCATTGTCCTCTTTGCAATGGAGGTTTCTCTAGCAATTCTCTTATCTTGCAATTCCAGCCTTTTCTAATGTTCAATCTGGGCAGAGACATCAAATGTGTACTGACTCTAAGACCAAGACCAGTTCAGAAGTAGAGCTGGTCAAACAATAAGTTTGGGATAGAATTGAAGATATAATATTTAAGTACATAGTGCAGTGCCTGGTCTATAGTGTACATTTACTGATTTATTATTTATAGTAACATATCTGTACATTTTCTTGGAAAGCATGATCATAGGAATATATTTAAAATTTTTAGTTATAGTCTATTTATATCTTATACATTCTGAAATTTATCAATTATACTTTTTATTTCAACAAATATTTTATTTTTCAAGTTATATTCAAATACAAATATTCAATTTCATTATTAGTGAGAATGAAATAATTTTGTACTGCTTTTTCTAATGGTTATTTAGTGTTGGTATATCTGTAAGCAATAATTGATTTTTGTGTGGTAGTATATCCTACAAATTTGCTAAACTAACTTTATTTCTAACAATATTTCATTTTCTTCTAATAGGCTAGTAATAAGATAGTCTTTTGCAAAATATTATGTTTTATTTATTTTTACCTTTTCAGATAGCCATCACTAGCATTTTTAGGGGGAAGTTAAATAAGAAATGATAATAGAGAACATTCCTATCTTGTTCTGATTTTTAGGGAAAAAAGCTGAAAACTGTTCAATGAACATGATGTTGACTCTTGTTTTAAATGCACTATTTATCATATTAAGAAAAAACACTCCTAATATTTCCACAGTTTTAATTTATAAGGCAATGATACATTCATCTGGACGTCTTATCAGGAACTAATTACATTATTTTCCTATTCTCTTTGAGATACACTAGGGTAAAAGATTTCATTGAGTTTGACAGCCAATTCTTTCAATATGTTGGTTTCTTTGATTGCAAATATTTTATTTGTGGCATTTGCATTTTCACGTATAAGCAAAATTGACCTAAAGTATTCTTTTCATTGTCTTTGTTTAGTTTGGGATTAAAATCCTATTTGCCTTTAAAGATGAATTGAATTGGCAGTAGTGGGACACTGTCAGGAGAGAGGGGGCGCACATAACATCAATAAGGGTACCTGATCTCAAACCAGGAGAAGTGGGGACCAAAGGGAGGCCCAAACTTTGCCTGTGCAATGACCACTTGTATACCTAATTCTGAATTGTACCCCACATCTTTAAAATAGAAAAAGAAACTAAAAAATATAAAAATTAAAATGAATTGAATAATAATAATAGTAAAAATAATGACATGTGTTCACAGTGTGTTTACTATGTGCAATGCACGATTCTAAGCACATATGTGCTTTTCACTTAATCCTCACAACAGTTTTAAGTAGACAGTATTATTGTATCCATTTTGCATAGTATTAAATGACATTATTTTTTATATTTTAAAATTTTTTATTGCTGAACGATTTATAGGTTCTTGGACAAATTTCTTCATTGGAATCAGATGCCATTTAAAAAACTATTCATAACATTTTATTTCTTTGTCTATTAGTATATATTCATGTTATCTACTTTTTTCATCTTTGGGGATATTTAACATATTTGTAAGTAGCAATTTATTTTTATTTGATAAGCCATATTATCCTATAACTCAAAATAAGATTAAACTTAAATTTGAAAATTTTTAAACTAGCTATAAAGTGTGTTTTCTAAATACTGGCTTAATTAAATTTCTTTTCTTATTTGTTTATCAAAATTGATATTGTCTATCTCTTTTTCAAAGACTCAGTTATCAGATTTCTACCTACCCTAGTTATTTTTCTTTTTCTATGGGTTTTTTTTCTGGTTTTAGTGCTATTATATATCTTTTCCTATCACTTGCACTTTTGATTTTTCATTTGCTTCCACTTCTAAATGATTCAAGCAGAGTTCATTATGGCTCAGTCATTGAGAAAAATAAGTATGATGATCTCCAAGCTAAAGACAAGAACTTTTTTCTACCCCTTGGGCTTTCATAAGCTAGGTCCAGAGTTCAAGATGACATAATCCTAGAGCCGTGGCAGTCACCAGAGAGAGACTCAGAACTGCTGTGGGGGCAAGAAACAAAGTTACTCTGTGAGCTGGCTGCCTAGGGATCAGGAACAGAAATAGGACCTGAAGGAACAGGAATCTGGGTCCTGGTGCGTATGGGGTACTGCAGAGCTTTCCATGGTGTGGAGCCTGTATGGGGCCTTGGAGCTGGCATTAGGTGGTTTACAGGCATGGATCACTTGGGGAGAAGTGAGTTCACACTTGACCTTTATACCTCTCATGGAAACACTCAGATGGGTTTTCACATTTCCTCTATGACATTACATTACCTTTGTGTAACCAAGAAAAAGTAGGATTCAGAATCTGAATTTTCTGCAAGTAATGATATCTAGGTAAATAAAAAAAAAATACTGCTTGCTTATGTATCACAATGCTACAAATTTACTTTTAAAATAAATGGACCTCCATTAGCAAAGCAAGTAGATTAAAGACAAGTGTTAAGAACGTAATAGTACAGTTGATAAGTAAACACCGTGGACATTTGGGAGACACTAGGCTGATGTCAGATCAAGGATAACTATCTCTAAAGTCTCACCCAATTTTAGATAATAACGTCAGTAAGGGGACCATTAAGAATAGTTACCTATTCATTCACAAAGGCAGAGAGCATCAAGCATCTCCCATTGCTTAGATTCAACTCTAAAATCCAGAAATACAGTAATACATGTTCAAGCAAACCAAGTTCAGGGTCTCATGAGCTGAACGACTAGGGAAAGGAAGGAAGGAAGGAAGAATGCAAGCTAACTAAAAATGAGAATAAAGAAAAATAAAAGGGAAGACAGAGACAAGAGCTATCTTACATGGGTGGTTGGGAGAACTCTGAAAAGAAACAGCATTTGAACAGATATGGGGATGAAGTGAAGAACTGAGGGAAGAAAATTCCAGGGGATAACAATTGCAAAGACCCTGGGGTAGGAATATCTTGGGGTGTCAAGGAACTGAGAGCAGGCCCTTGTGGCTGAACTGTGGAAAGTTAAGGGGTGATAGAAGGAAGGAAAGGATAGATGTCCAGGTCGTACGAGGCCTCATAGATTTGTTAAAGAGTTTGGGTTTTGTTCTGAGTGAGATGGGAAGTCATTGGAGGATGTGAAACAGAGAAGTCACATAGTCTGACGTCCAGTTCTTAACGTGCACTCTGGTTGCTAAGCAGAAACAGACTGTTTGGGTAGGGCAAAGACAGAAATGGAGAACCCAGTAAAGAGGCTATTGCAGCAATCTGGATGGAAATAATGGTTGGGTGGGTCAGGGAGGTAGCAGTGAACACAGGGAGAAAGTGGTCTCATTTTGGATTAATTTCAAAGATATAGATCATAGGATTTGCCAACGTGTCGAACGTGGGCAGTAAGGGAGAGAGGAGTCAGGAGGATGTCAAGGTTTTGGCTAGAGCAGAGGAGTGGAGTCGCAGGTTGAGGTTGCTGATCAACAAGTTAAATCCGAGAGGCCTGCTAGATGGGGAGAAGGATGGTGGATATAAATACACTTGGGATGCAAGGAAAAATTCCCAAACTGGAATAGAAATGGAAATGTTTTCAGCATTTGAAAGGCATCTAAAATGTGGGATAAAGGGGACCACTTGGAGATGAGTGTCAATAGACAGGAGATGAGGTTTAAGGAGTCCCTGGGGCTTCTCAGCAACCTGAGGTCAGAGGAACGAGCAGGGACCAACAGAGGACACCAAGAGGAGTAACCAGTCAGGGAAGAGAGGTTTTCGAAAAAGTGGTGCCTTGAAAACCAGCGAAGAAGGGCGTAGCCAACTGTGACCATCTGCTTGTGGCTTCATTGAGACAGGGCCTGAGAATCTACAGTCAGGTGTAGCAAGGGCAACCTTGACCAGAGGAGTCTCGAGGATTTGTGGGGAAGCAAGAAAGGGATCTTGAGAGAGACTGGGAGGAGGGCACTGCAGGGTGAAGACTTTTGTTAACAACCGAAGGAGACAAATGGGCCAACAGACAGAGGGGGATGTGAGTCAGGGAAAGATTTTCAAAACTGGGAGATGTTTGTGACAGTCATGATCCAGAAGCTAGGGGAAAATTCCTCTCTGCTGTAAGTGAGACAGGGTGAGACATTCTAATCTTTGGTTTTCTTAAAATAGGGATATTTGATAAGATTCTTTTCCTAATAACAGGGAAATAGTAACAAGAGGATTTTCTTTTCCAATTTCTATGGGAAAGAGATGAAGAATTGAAAGGAGGACAGAGTCCCTGCTGGTTTGGAAGGACTATTAGTCAAGTAAGGGACAGAACCTTTGTCACGGCACACACCACCCTTGCCCACAGGCGTTTGTCAGCATCAGAGTCAAGGCTGCAGTCATACCAATCAGCACTTCTCTGCCAGAGCAGATTCTCCCTCCCACACTAAGTTCTGCCCCATTTACCCACTCCAGGCCTAACCCACACTCACTCCAGGATTTGTGGACCTATTTTTACAGAAACTGTAAGCTTAAGGTTTCAAAGTAGCACTTGTTCCAAGGTCTTTTGGATGAAAGCAAAGCCAAGAACTTGAACTAGGATTGCTTTGAGACCCAACTAACCCAGACTCAAGTCTTTGTGTCCTTGGAGCAAATTATTTAAATGTTTCAGTCTCTGTTTACTGATCTGCAAAAGAAGAATAATAATGCCTACCTCATCTAGGCTGTTGTGAGGATAAAATTAAACATAGCCTGTGCATAACCCTGTGTATGATATGAAGCAGGTGCTGTTTCCAATCAGATGATCTCATATCTATTTGACTATGAGCCCTTGGGAATAAGGACAATGTCCTGTACTGTTCTCTTTTCTTTCACATCACCCAGTGAAAGTTCTTTACTCAGTCTGGATCAGATCAAGTACCGTCTATATTTTCTTTATTTGTTCTTTTCAACAAATAGATTTCTTCCCTCTTAGGCTCCTATATTTTCACTTTATGGACAATTTTTACTCTAAAACTCCTACTTAAAGATTCAATGAATTCATTCCCCCCAAAAATAAAATTAGTAAAACTCTAATTTGAAATGAGTCATCTATCTTCCATTAGAAGGAACATCTCTCAACACAGACCAAGAATCCACCTGGAACCTCCTGGGGGCTGAGCTCTGCATCCTACCCTGCCTCACTGCACTGGTAAGATCCCTTCTTTCAAGCAGGCCCTGCCTCAGCAAAATGGTGGTGGGGCAAAGTTGGCCTCCAAAGACTGTTTCCCCATTTCAGCTCCTGTCCAGTTCCCAAGTGACCAGAACTCCTCCCATCACTTTTCCCCATCCTCTGTGTCCCCAACCCCAATCCTTGGCCTTTCTTCCCTTCCTCTTTACAAATTAACTTTCTCATTTCTGTTTTCTGAAACAATGAAAAATACTTTACTTAATGTCTAATGAAACTTCAGCTGACCCTTTTAACTTCCAATTATAGGGTACCCACAAGACCTTGCTGTGGTTGCTGTGACCTTGGCAGTGTCACACTCATGGCTTCTCTTTGTTATCTGCAGGGGCAACTCCCCTTTTCTTCCATCGCCCTCCAGAGGTGACAAATTTTCTGGGTATGCCCAGACAGAAGGGTTGGCTGCACTGTCCCAGTCATCAGGCTCCTTTGTCCAAGCTTGCTCTGACTACTTCACCCAAGCATCACCCCAAAGACCAAGGCACCCAGACTTGGGAACCAGAGCAGCTGCAGCTCACTGAGGTCAGGGTCTATGAGAGTCAGAGACCAAAGTATCTATGACAATCAGAGACCAAAGGAGATGAAATATGGGAGAGGCAAGAAGGAGGGTATGAAGGAGGGTGTGCACACACAAAACCCTCTGGGTCTACACATTTGCCTTTGTGCTTCCAGAATTCCATATAAAAAACACCTTCAGGAGGCGTCTTCAGAAAGTGGGAGGAAACTACATTTGTATAACTCTTAACTTAGTCACACTATCAGTTGCTTGCATCAAAGAATAAGAGTGTGATGAGAATTTGGGGGCTAAGAAAACATAAGCACCTTGCTGCTTCCACCATGAATACGTGGCCATATGTTATCACGATTCTTCATGGAGGGACGATGAGTGGGGCTTGGTGTGTCCAGAGTGATCAGAATGTTAGCAGTGATTTGGTTGAAACTCTGATGTTGAAACCTCTTGAGGCTATAGGATCCCCAAGCTGAGGTTTTTCCTTTGTTAGGCTGAGAGTCTTCTTTGAGGTTTGTCTCAAAGGAACACAGAACTATGACCAGATTTGAGTTGAGAGATTGCAAGAGAGAGAGAGAAGGTGGACTGGGAACCTACTGCTTGCTATTCTGAGACTGGACTTGTTACATGGAGCAAGGAAACTTCATGAGCATCTCTGAGATCATTACCCTTGGGTTCTCCAGCCAACCAGAGAGGCAGGAGCTGATCTTCAGGCTATTTCTCGCCATGTACCTGGTCGGTGCTGCAGAGAACCTGCTCATCATCCTGACCATTGGCTCAGTCTCCCGTCTCCATACCCATGTACTTCTTCCTCAGCTAACTCTCCCTGGTGGATTTCTGCTTCAGCTCTGCCACAGTCCCCAAGGTGCTTGTGAACATTCAGACGCAGACTCAGTCCATCTCCTATGACTCCTGCCTGGGCCAGGTCTACCTGCTTGCCAACATGGACAACTTCCTCCTGATAACGATGGCCTATGGCTGATATGGGGCCATCTGCCACCCGCTGCACTACTCCTCCAAGATGAGCCTGCGTGTCTGTGCCCTGACACTGGGCAGCTCCTGGGTCATCGCCAGCCTCCACTCCCTGCTACACACCTTCCTCATGGCCCGGCTGGCAATGCCATCCCTTACTTTTTCTGTGACCTCGTTCCCCTGCTCCAGCTCTCCTATTCCAACACACAACCCAACCAGCTCATGATTCTGCTGGTGGGGGATGTGATTATTCTCCTTCCTTTCCTCGGCATTCTTGTCTCCTACACATGCATTGTGTCTGCTGTGCTCGGGGTCCCATCTGCCCGGAGCAAACAAAAGCCTTTTTCCACTTGCGGCTTCCACCTGTCATCCTCTTCTATGGGACCATCACAGGGGTCTTCCTGTCTGAGTCCCTCTTCCTCCCACTCCATGAACAAGGATTCACTTGCCTCCATGATGGGCATAGTGGTGACTCCCATGCTGAATCCCTTCATCTACTGCCTGAGGAACAAGGACATGAAGAAGGCTCTAAGGAAAATTAGCCTGAAGACTTTATCCCATGGGCTATGACACAGCTGAACTCCCCCTCGAGGCTTATGTGCTGGTGAGGGAATGAGGGACAGGTTCCACAGACAGGGCTGGGGAACACAGATCTTTTTGTCCTATATTGTCACCAAGGCTGGAAAATCTCCATCATTGTTCCCATACTAGTTTAAAGTCTGATGTCCCTGTACGGGATACTCCCAGAATACCACAGGGGAAAAAAGCTCTCCCCTAAAGACACAGGACCACATCCAAAAGATGCAAATGTGTCTGCAGACCCCACACTGTGCCACTATGTGTTGTCTTTTTCCAAGAAAAGACAGGTCTACCATTCACATAAGGAAAGAAGGGAGACCAAACCTGGTACTGGTTCTCTGGATGTTAAGAACATGAAGAGAATGGACTTTATAGTCCTTATGAATGTGCTTCTGCACACGTTGACTTGGAGGAGGAAACAATGGATAGAGGGCTCAGAAAAATGAGTTTATGTTGAAAGTGGTGATATGTGGTTTTCCATTCAACAGGAGAATATTCTTGACTGCAAAGGGTGTGGTAGAAGAAAGAGCATGACTCAGAAGGTCACAATAACTGACTTCCACTCCAAGTTTCTCCAGTTTCTAGTCATTTCACTCTGCTCCAGTCACTCTGAAATTCCCCAGTCTACTGGTTCTTGCTTTTTCAGGCCCCCTCATGCTGTTCAGGCAATCCATCTTGCCAAATTCTATCTATAAAATCCCACTTGTACTTCAAGGCTCAGATCAACTTCCATGTCCTTCATGAAGCCTCCTCAGTGTCCGTAGACAGGAGAAGGTCTCCTTTCCCCTCTGGAGCTTTATAGAACTCAGATTTCATGACAACCCTTTTCACGCTCTGCTTAGTATCATTCACGTTCACCTCAAAGAGAAGTGTTGGGTATTTTTTATTTTTACGAAAGGTCTTGTTCATCTTAACAACTTCACTCTCAGAAGAATCTATCAAGGTGCCTGGATTAAAACAATAATTCTTAGTATGCTACTGAAGATGATAATGGTGATTCTGACAATAATGATGCCATAACTGGGAAAAAAAACCCATTATGATCTTCTCCCTGTGATTTGACCTTCACCAATATCTGTTCTATATCCCTGACCCCATGCAAATAATATAAATTACTTATCTGCTGGTCAGAGCCCAAGAAGCTCATTGGCCCCTATTTTATTCAGGGCAATGTTCCTTACAAAGTCAGCATCTTGGGTTAAGCTCCCTTCCTTCCAGCCTGGCCCTGATTGGTCCTCTTCTCTTCATGTATCTTATTGGATTCCCACTTGGGATCCCATTACCAGAGTGTCTCACTCCCCAGTGTGCCTGAACCCACAGATCTTCAAGTTGGATGTGGGGCTGAAAGTGAGGAGATAAACTAGCTCAAATGATTTTATAGCTCACTCTTTCCCAGTGAGCTCAATAATGCTGGTTACTGGGTGTGGCTCAGATGGTAATAAAGTGGTACTTGGAGTTCCATCTGCTGCTGCTCCTTGAGCTGTCTGTGTTTGAATGAATGGTAGAGCAGGGTTCAGGCATTTCTGGGTCTCTAACCATAAAACCACAAGAATAGCAACAAAATCTCACCCCAAATCACTAAAAATAATGTGATGAATAGTTGCCATTAGCACTGAGATTCGGTCTTCCTTTAATGGCATTTGCTGTAGTGTTGATTAATACATTGATAGGGCCCCATGGAAAATATTGAATTGAACAAGAAAAAAAAAAAAAACAACAACAGCAAACAGTGGCAGCAATGAACAAATATGAAAGACCTCCAACTGATCTTGCTATTTGGTTGTTTGCAAGGAGACTTTCTGGCTGAGTATGTTCTTCCAACAAAGTACAAGAGCTAAGTTGCTCCATCTCTTATGGCAAACACCTCTTCAGAATTGCTCTGGTGTTGGCCTGGAGGCTGCTTGCTCAGGGGTACAACAAGAGAAACAGATTCTTTCTCATCCTTCACACATTGTCCCTATGGCATTCAGAACCTTAGTCATTCTCACAGACTTGAAAGTTAGTCCAGATCCTATGAACACACCAGAATTTTCATTTCTATTTCAAAAATAAATTGTTGCTTTTAAAAAAGAAAGTATGTTAATGACTGTATTTTCATTAATGATATATAAAATATATCATTATTCAGGACCAGTAAAAGGGAAATGAAAGGATCTCCAAGAATAACGAGGATGATAAGAAGTACCTCCTATGTGGTCCTCTCCAGTATACCTAATGTTCCCAGGCTGTGTCTGTTCACCTTGGATGCCTCCTCCACACCACAGGGCCATGGTACACTCATTTAACAAATCCACTTTGAACTTGAGTGACTATCACATACAGGGATTGTTCCAAGTATTGGGGGACATTTAGCAAAGAAAACAGGGTTTCTACTTTCATACAATTGACATTCCAAGGTATATGGTAGAGCAGGATTAATTTAAAAATTTATACTCTGTCAGATAGTGACATGGGCTCCAAAGAAAAATAAATCTGTGTAAGAGAATAGAGATTGATAAGGAGTGCTCCTGTGGAATGGTTGTGTTTCAGTTATCTATTGCTACGTAACAAACCACCCAAAATTAGTGGCTTAAAACAATAGCATTTATTCATTTTTGTTTCTCGCATTTCTGGGGTGACTGAGTTGAGCCTGGCAGTTTCCCTTAGGGTATCTCATGCTGTTGCAAACAGGGGCTGCAGCTGGAATCGTCTGGGAGAATTCCGCACTCATGTGTCTGCTGCTTGTTTCTGGCTGTCAGTTGGGACCAGAGTGAGGGCTGTTGCTGGAACTCTTGTGTATGCCTGTCAGTGTGGCTTGGGCTTCCTCACAGCATGGATACTCTGTTCCCAGGACAAGTATCCCACATATCACTTTTTGTGACCCAGGCTGAGAAGTAACAGAGCATCACTGCCTTCATGATTCATTTGTTAGAAGTGAGTCACTTAGGCCAGACCATCTTCAAGAGGAGAGGAATGAGACCCCATCTTTTAGTAGGACGAGCATCAAATAATATTCAGACATGTTTTAAAAACATCACAGGTAGGGCTGGGCTCTGTGGCTCAGCCTGTAATCCCAGCAGTTTGGAAGGCCAAGGTGAGTGGATTGTCTGAGGCTGTGGAGTCAAGACCAGCCTGGGCAACTTGGCAAGACCTCTTCTCTACAATAAATCAAAAATTAGCCAGGTGTAGTAGTGAGTGCCTGTAATTCCAGCTACTTGGAAAGCTGAGGTGGAAGGATTGCCTGAGCCCAGCAGGACAATGTTGTGGTGGCCATGAGCGTGCCACTGCACTCCAGTCTGGGTGACAGAGTGAGACTCCAATTCAAAAAAAAAAAAAAAAAATCACAGGTAGTTAGAGAAGTTCTCTCAAAATTTTTTAAAAAAAGGCACATGAAGAGGAAAAAAAAGTTTTGTAAAAAAACTTGAGAAAGCCTCCTCTTTGCTGATGATATGATGCTATACCTGGAAATCCCAAGGGAATTTTTCAAAAACCTCCTTGCATCAAGAAAGGACTTGGGCAAAGACTCAGGGTACAAAATAAATATGCAAAAGACAGTCACATTCTTATACACCAACAACAAACAGGAGGAGAACCAAATAAAATCACAATCCCATTCACAATAGCCACACACACAAAAATACCTTGGCATCTTCCTGACCAGAGAAGTAAAAGACCTTTACAACAAAAACTACAGAGCACTGCTCAAAGAAATCAAAGATTACACAAACAAATGGAAAAATAGTCCATGCTCAAGGACTGGAAGAATCAACATTGTCAAGATGTCCATTCTACCAAAAACAATCTGCAAATTCAACAAATACATATTAAATTGCCAACATCATTCTTGTCAGACGGAAACGACAATACAGAAATTCACTTGGAAACATAAACAACCATGAACAGCCAAAACGATCCTTAGCAAAAGAAACAAAGTGGAAAATATCACACTCCCAGACTTTAAACTTTTTGATAAGGCTACAATAATCAAAAAGACCTGGTGTTGGTACAAGAACAGGCATATAGACCAATGGAAAATGAAAGAGATTCCAGAAGCAAAACTTTAATCTCTCAACCAATTCATCTTTGACAAAGCCCCCACTCACAACCACTGGGAAGAAGAGAACCTGTTCAGTAAATGGTGCTAGGAAAACTGGCTGACCACATGCAGAAGATTGAAACAGGATTCTTACCTATCACCATACACAAAAATTAACTCTAAAAGGATCAAAGACCTAAACGTAAAACCCCAAACTATAAGAACCTTAAAAAACGCAGGAGACATCCTTATGGAAATTGGAATAGGCAACTGATTCCTGATCAAAACCTCAGCTGTCTATGCTATAAGAGATAAGATAGGCAAATGGGACGTCATTAAACTGAAAACCTTCTGCAAAGTAAAATAAACCATCAAGATAGCAGGGAGACAGTCCTCAGAATGGGAAAATATATTTGCCAACTGTATATCTGATAAAAGCCTAACATCCAGGATCTACAAGGAACTCAAGTATGCCAAAAAGAAAAAGACCAACAGCCCTATTAAAAAGTGGGCAAAAGATAAGAGTAGGCACTTCTCAAAAGAAGACATACGAGCAGCCAACAGATACATGAAAACATGCTCAGTTTCACTGATCATCAAAGAAATCCAAATTAAAACCACATTGAGATACCCACCTAATTCTGGTTAGGATGGCCATCATTAATATCTCAAAAAACAGTTGCTGGAGAGGATGTAGAGAAAAGGATACACTTCTACAATGTTAGCGGGAGTGTAAACCTGTACAAACTCTGTGGAAAACAGTGTGGCAGTTCCTAAAAGATATAAAAATCATCCTTCCATACAACCCAGCAATCCCCCTTCTTTGAATATACCCAGAAGAACACAAATCATTCTATGAAAAAGATACCTGCACACGCATGTTTATTGTGGCATTATTCACAATAAAAAAAATAATGGAACCACCACACTGTCCATTGAAACCGGACTGGATAAAAAAATGTGATACATATACATGATGGACTATTATGCAGCCATAAAGAAGGACAAAATTATGGACTTCACAGTAATTTGGATGAATTTAGAGTCTCTAATACTCAGTGATCTATCACAGAAACAAAGAACGGAGGACTACATATTCTCACTCATAAGTGGATGCCGAACACTTATCATAATACTATAAGAAAGGGATTGGTAGTAGAGGGAAACTGCCGGGGGTGGGGACATACAACATCAGTAAGGGTACCTGATCTCAAATCAAGCAAAGTAGGGATCAAAGAGAGGCCCAAACGTTACCTGGGCAATGACCATTTGTACACCCAGTCTTGAATTGTACCCCACATCTTTTTTTTTTCTTTTAGTTGGAGTCTCATTCTGTTGCCCAGACTGGAGTGCAGTGGCATGCTCCTGGCCACCGCAGTCTCGACCTGCTGGACTCCGGCAATCCTTCCTGCTCTGGCGATCCCTCCAAGTAGCTAGAACTACAGGCGCGTGCTACCACGCCCGGCTAATTTTTGATTTATTGTAGAGATGAGGTCTCACCAAGTTGTCCGTGTGGGTCTCGAACCCACGGGCTCAGGCGATCCACTCACCTCGGCCTCCCAAAGTGCCGGGATTACAGGCTGAGCCACCGAGTCTGTTGTCCCGGCTACTTGGAAGGTTGAGGCGGAAAGATTGCTGGAGCCCAGCAAGTCAAGGCTGCAGTGGCCAGGAGCATGCCACTGCACTCCACTTTTTTTTTATTCGGTCCAGTTTCGATGGACAGTGTGGTTGGTTCCATATTTTGGCTATTGTGAATAATGCCGCAATAAACATGCGTGTAGGATGATTTTTATATCTTTTAGGAACTGTCACACTGTGGGACAAATGGGACCTCATTAAACTGAAAACCTTCTGCAAAGTAAAATAAACCATCAAGATAGCAGGGAGACAGTCCACAGAATGGGAAAAAATATTTGCCAACTGTATATCTGACAAAGGCCTAACATCCAGGATCTACAAGGAACTCAAGTGTGCCAAAAAGAAAAAGAAGACTGCACTCCAATCTGGGCGACAGAGTGAGACTCCAACTCACTGAGCCCGGCCTGTACCCCGCATCTTTGAAATTAAAAAACAAACAGAAAACCAAAAAGAACTTGAGAAAGCAGCTCTAGGTAAAGAGAACAAGGGTAAAACCAGGAAGTCTGATTAAGAGCTGTTAGGGCTTTGGTTTTTTTCTGAGAAGGGAAGCTGATGAAAGGATCTGAACCGAGAAGTAAAATAATTTTTTTTTTATTTTGAAAGATTTTATGGTTCTTAGATAGTGAAAAGACTATAGAGAGGAGAGAGGAGAAGCAGGGAGCCTAATGAGAAGACACCTGACAAGTTCCAGGGGAGCAGACAGTGAATGGACCTGAAGGGTTGGACATGATGAGAAATTGCCAGCCTGTCTGCATTTTGAAAGTAGTCCCTGCAGGAATAGCTGATGGTCTGGGTGTGGACTATGAGAAAGCAGCATCTGGGCTTTTTGGACTGAGCAACTGGGGGAATGGAGCATCCTTTCATTAAAGTGAAGAAGAAATAGGTGCGAATGTTGGGAAGAGAGCAAAGAACGGGCTTTTGCGTGGCAATTGAGAGATGCCTATTGATCTTTAAGTAAGAAGTGGCATATATGAGTTAGAATTCAGAAGAGAAAGTCACAACCCCTGGGAATCTGGTTTCCCCCTCTGGGCCACTGAAACTGCTCTCACCATAGTCTCTAATGTTGATAAAGCCAGTGGCCGTTTTTTTGTCGTTATCTTGTTTGACCTCTTGGCAACACTTCAACACTTGTCACTCTCTTCTTCAGAAACCATCCTCTTTCCCTGCCTTCTAAAATACCACCCTCTCCTGATTTGCTCTCCCCCTCTCACTGGTCTTCCTCAGTGTCCCTGGCAGGCTCTTTGTCAGCCCTCAAGTGTTGGTATTCCCTAGATCTTCTTCTCTTTTCACTGTAGACGTTCTCCCTAGACAACCTCATTTATTCACAAGACTTCAGAAACCACTGCAGAAATAGAAATCATAAACTTTAAAGTTTGCATCCTCTTTTAGTTGAAAGATGAAAAAGATAATTATTATTTATAAGAGTTTAGTAACTAGAACACCCCATGCTCAAGAAAAGTTGCAATAGCACGTGCCTGCAGCCCTAATCATAGGATCAGTGGTGCATCATTGCAAAACTTCCTGTTTCTGGGCACCCAGGATAGCCTCCCTTCCCATTCATTCTTGCAGTTGTCTTGGGAGAACTTGCGACTGTGTTCTGCTAATGGAATGCAGATGGAAAGGAAGTGAGTCACTTGGAAGTCTGGCTCCTAACAACAGCTTGTGCGAATTTCCAGCTCTCTCTTTCCCTTCTGGTGTAATCGCGGCAACCAAGTGTTACAGATAATGTGGCTCCCGTTGGAAGTAGCCTAGACTCCAAGTCCCTGGAGGAGAGCCCCAGAAAAGGCGGGTAAAGAAACAAGTGAGAAGAAAATCTTTGTTGTAATAAGCCATTGAAATTTCAGAGTTTATTTGTTACCTCCAAAATAGCCTTGTCTGTCATAAGTAAATAAAAACTGAAACCCTTGCATGCCAAAACTGGAAGGTAAAATATCTACCGAAATTTCTGATAAAGGTCTTCAAGTGGAGAACTGCATGTCTTTGCAGTCTGGCTCTAGTTTGGGATTATACTCTTTTTTTTTCTTTCCTTTTCTTTTTTTTTTCCTTCTACACTCACTGAATTGAAAAAGGGAAATGAAATGCAGGAATATAATACATATTGAGTTCAGATCCAATGTTAAGATATGGTGTCAATGTTAAGATATGCAATCTACCCATGTGACAAACCTGCATAAATAACCTGTGAATCTTAAAAAAAAAAAAAAAGATACGGCATCTGTGTTTTCTGTATGAGATGAGGTTTTTCTGACCAGGATATGGTCTGTATGAGCTGTAGGAGAGGAATAGATGTCTGCTTAGATGCCTCTTAGAGTCAGTACCATATAAATAAAGTCGGTTGGGTGGGACAATTGAACATTTGAGTAGAAGGGTGGTTGGGAAATAGATATTAAACTGAGAAAAGCAGGGCAGTGAGAAAGAGACAAATACTTTTGTCATTTCTGACAGAATAAACATATGTCCCCAGTGGTGGCCTTTCCCAATACAAACAAATGAATCCACAAATGACCCTGAGCACATTTGTCCCTTCCTGGTGTCCCCCACTCTTAATTTTCTTTTTTTGCCAACAAATCGTGACATTTCTTTGCTTTAGTCAACCATAAAAGGATTATGTCTGAAAACTTTTTTTTGCTAAAGAGCCAAGATAAAATAAGAGAACAGCACCTCATTCAGAAGAAAACAAAAGGAGAGAGTGGAGTTTTTTTTTCTTGACTGGAGATTTCAAACTATCTAATATCCAGTCTAGTCTTCTGTTGAACTGGCTTATAAACTGGAACTGATTCTCAGTTACAGAGACTGTACTTTCCCCCCGGTTTTCTTATTTTATTTCAGTGGTACCTCCATTGATGTCCTCAATACCCTTTGAGTCTTCCTTTATGATTATACAGAACAAAGGCTATCAGTTTATTTAAAAGCATATTGTTAATTATAAATTTTCCTGACACAGATTTCAGAATAACTTATGGATATGGTTCTGTTACCAGGTTCCCATTGAATCTTCTACCACACTCGACTCTCCTAGCTCCATACCTGTTTTGTGCATCCTCCATGCCTATCCCTATGCACCTAGTCATGGATAAGCACAAACTCACTTTAATATAGAGACTCAAGAATTTTTCACAGAGTTTATTGAGACACTGGCCTCAGTCACTTTCTTGGTTAATAGATTCATATTTTATAGCTACCAGCTGGATGAAACAAAATAGCTGCTTTGTTATAAAGATTAAGCCTCATTGCTCATATAAGGGCCATCTCATATCTACTTTAGTTGGAGGAGATTTCAGGGTCAGTTGAAATCTTTGAATGAGTGCTCTGTTGCGGTCACATTGCTCCACATGACAGAGCAATCTTTCTCCAAATTAATGTGCATTATTATCACCTGAGAAACTGGGTGAAATGAAGATTCATAGGAAATTCATTATTTTATTTTTTAATTTTTATTTTAAGGATGTAGGGTACAATTCAGGATTAGGTAGATAAGTGGTTATTGTACGGGTAAAGTTTGGGCTTCCCTTTGGTCCACATGAACCAACTGTGCTGCCCATCAAAAGTAGACTGGATTAAAAAAATGTGGTATGTATACATGATGGAGTATTACACAACCATAAAGAAGGACAAAATTATGGACATCCCCAAGTACATTTTAAACAAATTCCCTCAGGAGATTTTGATGCACTTGGTTTTCAGATAACACTTTGAAATCTCAGTTGAAATGCATGAAGGACAAAAGCTTGTTCTGGAAGATCTTACAGATAGTTTCTACCTTAAAAAAAAGTATGTCAGGGACATGTCAACTCTACCAGTAGCAAAAGCTTTAAACACATATCATTAGCTGATAATAGCTTATCTTTCTGTGTGTCGGGTACCACCCAGAGACAGCAATATCCTTAGTAGTATCATGGAGAGCTGAGCTAAGACAATGGAGCTAGATTACATCTAAATCTACTACATTGATTTTTGAGTCAGATGCCATCATTCTATGAGAAATGTATCTTCTAGGTTCAAATAAAAGACAATCTAATTACTTGCCCTACTGGTCTTCCACGTTACTAAGTACTTCAGGCAGATGTGTGATCAGAGCCGGGAGGGATATACTGTAGAGGTATTTTGGGCGTCCAACTTGGGGGTATGGGAGTGATGTGACAATGCAGGGAGGGCAGGGAATGGCAAGGACCCTGGGATGATGTGGATTTCTATGTATAGCATCTCCTGTAATCTAACAGCTAATGAAGATGTAGAATTTTGTACTGGCACTAAACTCCTGCAAGATTTGTAAGACCTGATTTTTGAGTAGCCTCCAAATGTTTACCCACAGTCACTGGGTAGACTCTATCCAGCAGGAGGGCGTAGGGCTGATGCTTTTAGGGGGCCTGATTCCAAGAATCTTAACTGAATATAAAAGAAACCTGGGCTTTCAACCTTGACCTGCCTTCTGACAGCCACCCCCAACATATAATAACCTGATGGGAAGGTCCACGTGGACACCCTACTGTTATTTCATATTCAACAATTCTTAAATTATACCAGACATTCATTTTTAATTCGTTCCTGCTCAAACCATTCACCCGTCCAGATTTCATTTATCTGACCACGATCATTACCTGTTGCAGAGATCTGTCATAGGTACCAAGGAAATGACAAATTGTGAAACAGATCATTCTGAGACACCGTGAAATTGAATGCCCATGGAGATATCTGCATATATGTATTAACCAGAACATAAATTAATTACCAAAGTTGGATAAAGCTCATTGAAAGCTATGACTTAAAACTAGCAGTTTTGGAAAAATGGTCTACATGTTGGAGGCAGGAGGTGTATCTAGGATTATTTTCGAAGTGAGGTGAAACTTAAAGTAAATCAATGTTTCTACATAAAGAATAGGACATCAATGAGACATCTTAGGGAGGGAGTTCCTGGACTTGGAGTTAGGTGGCAGTCACTGGTGAATTAGCATCTAAAATAGTCACTTTTGTCCCCTCATTCTTTCTCTGCATCCTTGCCGGTGTCTGTTATTTTTTTATCTTTTTGATCAGAAACATTTTGCTGGAGTAAGACGGTACCTCCTAGTGGCTTTATTTGCATGTCTTTGATTAGTGATGTTGCACAATTTTTTTGTACCCGTTGGCCCATGTTGTCCCCTGTTGCTAGCTGGAACCTCATTTTCTGAGGGCTCTTTCCTGCCTGCAGGGTTATTAGTCAGACTCTTCCCCACCCAACTCTCTTTAACATTTAACAAATACTTATTGAACACCCCCTGTACTGCTGGCCCTAGGAATTTAGGGGTGAGTGAGACCCGATACCTTGTTCTCACGGAGCTTGTGCTGTGCAATGGGATGCACAACAGTAGTCAGTACCCAGAGCCATCTCCAGTGTGTCTGTGTTGAGAGCCCTGAGAACGTCTCTCATGCTCACTGCTGACTGGCCTGCCCCTGTGCCAATCTTCTGCCCCATGTGAGACCTTCTCCCAGGCAGCTGCTTTCCCTTTATTTGTAGCCTTTTGTGTGTCTGACTATAGCATCCTATCCTCATCTGTAAAATTCCCCATCCATTATTCTTTGCACCAGAACAACGGGCAGCACACCTACCATTAAGAAATTAATACCTTGCCATTGATCACTGAATAAGCATGAGAACATTGTGAAAAACACTCACGTCTCTAACAAGAATTAATGAAATGAGTCTGAAAGATGAAATAGTATTAAGACTCTATATTTGGTGGCACAGTATCTCTATTCTCATTTGGTGCATTCCGCAAGTATTTATTGAGGCCCTGCAACATGCCAGGAACTCTTCTGGCTGCTTGAGATATGTGTGTGAATAAAGAGGGCAAAAATTTCTGACCTCACAGGGCTTGCATTTTAGTGAAGGTATTTCATTTTCAGAACCCATAAGTACTCCCTTGAATCCTTGAGACCGGGGATCGGAGCCTGTATTCTTAGCCTTGTCAGTGTCTTGCTCTGGAATGCATTCACCGCCTATCTCTTGTTATTGAAAGACCTCTGTTCTCTAGACCCTCGTCAGAGACACTTGGGGTCCTGAATACCAGCTGAGGGTTATGAGGTGGTAGTGACCAGTTTTGCATGAGTGTCACTTCAGGAAAAATAAAGATGTCTGTAGGGCTTTGAAGAAAATACATCTTTTTAAAAATGAGAAGATGCAGTATTTGTAGTCGTGTTTTAGCTTCCTTCTATTATTTTGCTCTATCTAAATTTCTTTTGCTTAAAATTCTGGAAGCAGCATAACTAGCATGCACTGCACTACGGTGTGATTCTTGTGCTCTGCCTTTGAACACTGGCTGCAGAGTGAGTCTGTCTTTTGTTGATGGTATACTGCAATTCCAAGATGTGGAGTGACTCCTGGCACCTCTTTATATCTAAATTCTTTTACTGAGATTTTTTTCCCCATTTTCTGTTATAAATAAGGTCAATGGTAATGACTAACAGGGTTGCATTACTCAGTCTCTTTGAAACTCGTGATTTCATCACATATTTCTTGGCAGGAAGCTTGATTTTGCAAATGACCTTTCTGACCCTCTTGGCCCGTCAGTTGTACCCAAGAGGCTGCTCTGACAAGAGCATAAGTGTACCTGAGACATCCAGAAGGGGTTGCTGCTTCTCCTCAACAATGCCCAGGCTATGCAAAATCAGCATCTTGGTAGCTAAACCCAGTGGTAAGCTTCTGACTGTGGGACCGGCAGTGACAGATCTGAGTGTGGACTTCCACAGGGGTCAGTATTCAGTCAGATGGGGACTTGGTGGCCTCTGGGAGCTGGGAGTCACCATCGACAGTCTGTCTGTTTACCTAAATTAAATTGTCTGTGTACTTTGATAATATACTTAGCTGGCAGGCTTCAGGGTTTTCTGCAAGTTGGAATACCTTGAGAGATGCTTCAGTAGGAGCTAGGCCTGACTGTCTTTCTTGTCTGACCCTTTATTCTGTGAGGCCGAAGCTTACAGATAATGTCTCAAAAAGCCTAAATTAAAAGCAAGTTTTTGTTTGCCATGGAATTGTAGTAGACTCATTTTTCATATCTATTGAAACATTAATAAATATTTTATTATTTTTCTGTATTTTTCAATTACTTAGAAGTTTTTTAAAATGGAAAATTTTAAACATAGATAAGTTAATTATTAGATAGCCATCATTTGACTTTAAATAATATAAACTCATAGCCAATCTTCTTTCATATCAACCCACTTCTTTCTTCCCATCTTCCTCCCCCATTGAACTACTTGAAGCCTGTCTCAAATTTGGTTTATAAAAAGTTGAGAATTCCTTAAAAAACTGCAATACTATTATACCTTAAAAAATCAAGAATTCCTTAGTGTCAAAAATCTAATTAATGATTTAGAACCCACCTGAGTTTTCAATGCATTATAATTTGTTGCCAAGACCAGACAATGACACACTAAAAAAAGAAAACTATGAATATAGGTGCAAAAGTCCCCAACAAAATAGTAGCAAATCAAACAGAACAATGCATTAAAATGATTATTCACCATAATCATATGAGATTCATTCTACAGCTGCAAGGATAGTTCAACATGAGCAAATCAGTAAACATAATATATCACATTAACAGAATCAAGGACAAAAATCATATGATCATTTTAATAGAGACCAAAAAAAAATTTGACAAAATTCAAAGTCCCTTTATGATGAAAACTCTAAGCAAACTGGATGTAGAAGATACATACTTCAAAACCAGAAAGTCCATATATGACAAACCCACAGGCAACACCATACTGAACAAGGAGAAATTGTAAGCCATTCCTCTAAGATCTGTAACATGATAAGAATGCCCACTTTCATCACTTTGATTCAAATATTACTGGAGGTCCCAGCCCAAAAAATTAGGCAAGAGAAATAAATAAAAAGCATCCAAATTGGAAAAGAAGTCAAATTTTCTGATGACATAATATCACATTTAATATTAAAAAACCTAAAGACTCCACAAAATAAACTGATAGAATTGATTTTAGAATTCAGTAGAGTTGTAGGATATACAATCAACATACAAAAATCAATGGAGTTGATATATTCCAACAGCAAATAAACAGAAAAATCAAGAAAGCAATTCCATTTATAATAGCCATAAAAATATAAAATATCCAGGAATAAATTTATCCAAAAATGAAAGATCTATATAAAACACTGATGAAACAAATTTAAGAAGATGTAAAACATGGAAAGAGATCTCATGTTCATGGATAGAATGGAAGAGTTAATACTGTTAAGATGCCAGTACTACCCATGAACTCAATGTAATTCCTATCAAAATACCAATGGCACTCTTCACAGTAATAGAAAAAAAAAATTTAAAATTTATATGAAGCCACAAAAGACCTCATATAACCAAAGCAATTCTGAGTAAAAAGGATTAAGCCTAGATGCATTTTGCTACCTGACTTCAGACTATACTACAAAACCATAGTAACCAAAACAGATATAAAAACAGACACATAGTTTGATGAAGCAGAATAGAAGACTCAGAAATAAATGCATGCATTTACAGTCAACTCATTTTTTTTTTTTTTTTTTTTACAAAAGTGCCTAGAACATACATTGGGAAAGAACAGTCTCTTCAATAACTGGTGCTAGGAAAATTGGATAACCACATGCAAAAGAATAAAATTAGACCCTTGTCTCTCACCATATAAAAAATATATTTAAACTGGAATAATGACTTCATTCTAAGACAGGAAACTATGAAACTGCTAGAAGAAAACACTGGTGAAATGCTTTGGAACATTGGTCTGTGCAAAGATTTTTAAAGTAATACCTCAAAAGTACAGGTAACAAAAGCAAAAATAGACAAGTGGTATTTCATTAAAAAAAAGCTTCTGCACAGCAAAAACACAGAAATAAGACCAATAGAGTGAAGAGATCAATAACCTCAGAATGAGAAAAAATATTTGCAAACCATCTAACCTACAGGGATAACCAGAATATATAAGGAATTCAACTCAATAGCACAAAAACAAGTAATCCAACTTAAACATGGGCAAAAGATCTGAACAAATATTTCATAAAAGAAGACATACAAATGCCCAATGGGTATAGGAAAATGCTCAACATAAGACTTTGGGTATACCTAACCTTGAATTGTACCACACATATTTATCATTAAAACCAAACCAAACCAAACCAAAACAAAACAAAAAAAGACTTTGGAAAGAGCCATTTCCATTCTTAGTAATTCCATGAGAAAATTGGATTGGAGAAAACTAGAAGAATTTAGGATCCAGTCCAGTCTACAAATAGAATAGCAATTTAAAAAAGTTTAACACAGCCGGGCTCGGTGGCTCAGCCTGTAATCCCGCGCCTTTGGGAGGCTGAGGTGAGTGGATTGCCTGAGCCTGGGGGTTCGAGACCCGCCTGGGCTGCGAGACCTCATCTCTACAATAAATAAAAAAATCAGCCGGGTGTGGTAGCACATGCCTGTAATTCCGGCTACTCGGAAGGCTGAGGCGGAAGGATCGCCGGAGCCCAGCAGGTTGAGGCTGCGGTGACCGGGAGCGGCCACTGTACTCCAGTCTGGGTGACAGAGTGAGACTCCAACTCAAAAAAAAAAAGTTTAACACAATGCACAGGACTCCCAGTCAATGACAGGTATCTTGTAGATATTTCAATTTTTGCCAAAATAATCAGGTGAGACAAATTTATTTATTAAATGAACTTAGCTTTATTAGACTTGGTCTGATTATTTGCATAAGTGTGAGAAGAAGAGTGATTGAACCTCAAACTGAAGCTTTCAAAATTTTACCCATAAACAATTTAAAATATAACATTTTAGTCAAATCTTGGTAATATGATTAACATTTTCAGTTGTACTTTGCTATAAAGAAAAAATTTTTTTAGTAAACTTATCCAAATAAATATATTGTAATAAAATTAAAAATACACATGAATACTTTTAGAATTTTGAAAGGATCAAGTAGAAAAAAGTAATTATTCTCATTTTTGTTCACAAAGCATTCTTTTCTAAAAAGCTGTAAACTATTAATAGCTTAAGAGAGAAAATTTAGAATACAAAATATTTAAGTAAAAAATCATACAAATTATAATTTTATCAGTTATTCAACCTCATGTAATTAATTTCTGTTCTGTTTTATCTTGATTAGCAGTTTTATGAATTCATTCATTTTATTTTATTAGAGTTTTGGAAATTTTCATTTAGTTCATTGATCTTAAAGTTATTAGAAATCCATGTTAAGGAGTACTTGTGAGAGTCTTTTTTATGATTGTTATTGCAAATGCCTTTGGAGAAGAATCAATATTGTAGATGATAAAAACTTAAAATATCCATGGTTAAAATCTGATGAAAGTTTAACAATTGATAAGGAAAGTTAGTTATTTATATCACACACAAAAAAGCATAGTGAGAGACATATGTTTTGAGACTTTCCAGAGGATCAACTGGAAAATCCCAAAGTCAATGTTAGGTTTAAAAGACTTAAATTAAAATTTTATTTTGAGGAATTTTGTTAAATGTGTTAAAAGGCTTAAAGCCATCTCATTAAAATGGAGTCACATGTCGATCAGTGACTAACCAGAATGGCAGCATAGAAACAAGGAGGCTTCACACCTCTTCCACAGAAAACCCATATACATCACTAAGATTATTACTAGCAATATCCTAAAACCCAAATCTGAGACTAAGACAATTCCCAGGACTACAAAGAAGTGAAAAAAACTGAGCAAATAGTGAGGTTGTTCGACTTCTATCTTCATAATACCCCTATCCCAATGTGCCAGGCATTGTGTGGAAAATTTCCTCTGAACTTATGGATTCTGTACTGGAAAAAGTGAGATTGACATGGACAACCTCCTGCTTCCCTACCATCCTGGGTCTCCCTGCAGGAAATTGTCTCTGCCGGAAGCCATGGGAATCAACATGAATGCATGTAGGAGAACAAACCCCAAGAGCAACTAGGGACAGAGAGGGGTGGTAGGACTAGTATCTGCGGCCACAAAATTCTGCTTTGTTTATCAGCTAAAAGGCACATCATATGAGTGGCTGCTTAGTAGCTCCACACTGTAGAAGGAATGTTCCATGAGTCCCCTGGGCATAAACCCCTAGCCAGCCTTCCCACACAGCTGGAATATCTCCTTTAGGACCCACTCCATCTAGCAGGAAAGTATTCTGAACATTTACTAAAACTGAGACAAGTCTAGGCTTAAGATGCCATCTAGTGCTAAAAAGTGAGCAGTGTCTTAGCATAAAACAAACAGCCATACTGCAAAGAATGTCTAGGAAAACATATTTTAAAAAAAAATCCCAAACTAGTCAGACAGAGAAGACTACGATGACTAACCAATCCTTCCATGTAAAACCATAGGCATAGGAATACATCTACAAGGAACAACAGCAAACAGGGAACCATGGCCTCCCTAAACAGATAAAGCAAGGAGCCAGTGATTAACCTTAACAAGATGGCAATATTTGAGCTCTGTAATTAGGCATTCAAAATAGCAGTTTTAAGGAAACTCAGTGAACTTCAAGATAACATATAAAATCAATTCAGAAATTTATCAGAGTAATTTAACAAAGATATTGAAATATAAAACAGAAATCCTGAAACTGAGAAGTACATTTGCTGATCTGAAAAATGTATTGGAGGCTGTCTACACCAGAATGGATCAAGTAGAGGAAAGAATCAGTGAGCTTGAAAAAGGGGTATTTAAAAATACACTGTCAGTGGAAAAAAGAAAAAAGAAAAAAGTAAATGCAGAATACCTACAAGACAGAAGACTGAATCATAAGAACGAAACTTAGAATGACTGGTGTTCAAGAGAAGTTGAAGACGAGCAAGGGATAAAAAGCTTATTCAAAGTAATAATAGCAGAAAAGATTCCAAATGTAGAGAAATATGTAAATAACCAGGCACAAGAAGGTCAGAGAACAACCAACAGATTCAACCCATGTAAGACTACACCAATGCTTATAATAACCAATCACTCAAAGATCAAGGAAAAGAGAAGACCCTAAAAGCAGCAAGAAAAAGGAAGCAAATAACAAACCAGAGCGCTGAAAGAAAAAACTCTAGCCTAGGTGACAGAAGAGACTCTGACTTAAAAAAAAAAAAAAAAAAAAGAAAGAAAGAAAAGAAAGAAAGAAAAAGAAAAGAAAAGAAAAGAAAAAACTGTCAGCTGAGTATACTGTGCCAGGAAGATATCCTTCAATCATTAAGGAAAATCTTTCCCAGACAAACAAGAGCTGAGGAAAATCATTACCACCAGATCAATCTTACCAGAAATGCAAAGAGAGTTCTTTAACTTGAAAGAAAAAGATACTTATATGCAACAAAACAAAACAAAACAAAAAAACTCCAACCCCCCCCAAACCGAAGGAATTAAACCCACTGTTAGAAGTAAGTACACAATCTCAGAATATTCTAATACTACAATTGTGATGGGCAATCCACTCATAACTCTCATATGAAGACTAAAAGACAAATCTATCAAAAAGTATCCCTGGAAACAACCATGCTGTCCGTCAAAAGAGGACTGGATTTAAAAAAAAAAAAGTGGTACATATACACGATGGAATACTACGCAGCCATAAAAAAGAACAAAATCATGAATTTCACAGCAACCTGGATGGAACTAGAGTCTATAATACTGAGTGACCTCTCACAGAAACAAAGATCCGAGTATCACATGTTCTCACTCATATAATGGACCTTAAACATCCAAGGCAATACTATACGAAAATGACTGACCATACTGGGAAACTATGGTGGGGGGACGGAGATGGGATTAACAGTAGCAAATATCTGTCTGGGTACGGGGAAACATCCTATAGCAACAGGGTGCCTGAATGAAATGCAATTGTATACCTAACCCTTAACTGTACCCCACAACTTCACAATAAAAAAAAAAAGTATCATAGCTACAGCAACCTGTTGAGAGAGAGGCAATATAAAAAGAGACAAATAAAGACAACAAAAAGTGAAAATGTTGGTGGATGAAGCTAAAGTATAAAGTTGAGGTTTTCCTTTGTTTGCTTCTGTTCTTTTTGTGATCCAACCATATAAGCCTACACCAAATGCTTATAATAACCAAGCACTCGAAGATCAAGAAAAAGAGAAGCCCCTAAAACCAGCAAGAAAAAAAGCAAATAACAAATCATAGTTGAAGATATGTTGTCATTTGTTTAAAATAACTTGTTTTATATCTATAAGAAATTTTTAAATAAGCCTAATGTTAACCACAAAGCTAAAATGTACAACATATAAAATAAAAAAAGAAAACAAATTAAAATATGCTACTAAAGAAAATCATGTAACCACAAAGGAAGACAGTAAGAAAGGACGAGAGGAGACACAAAACAACTCGAAAACAACTAGCTAAATGGCAGTAGTAATTACCTATCAAGAATAGCATTAAATGTAAATGGACTAAATTTTCCTAAAAGACATAGATTGGTTAATGAAATAAAAAGAAACAAAACATAACCCAACTATATGCTGCTTAAAAGAAACTCACTTTATCTATATTAATAGGCAAAAACTGAAAGAGAAACCCTAAAAGCAGCAAGACCTTTCAGAATCAAATCTTTCAGAATGGAAAAAGCTATTTCACTCAAAATCTATTTCATTCAAGTAGAAACCCAAAAAATAGCTGGAGTAGCTTTACTTTTATTAGATAAAATAGACTTCAACTCAAAGACTGTATAAAGAGATAAATAAGGTCACTATATAATGATAAAGAGGTAAATTCAGTAAGAGGTTATAACAATTGTAAATATATTTGCACCTAATATCAGAACACCCAAATATATAAAGCAAACATTTATAGATCTAAAGAAAGAGATATACTGCAATATCATAACGGTTGGGGACTTCAACACTATTCTCAGTAATGGACAGATCATCCAGACAGACAATGAACAAAGACACATTGGCGTTAAACTACACACTAGAACAAATGGACCTAATTGATATTTACAGAACATCTCACTCAACTGCTGCAGAATACACATTCTTCTCATAAACACATGCAACATTCATTAGGGTAGACCATATGATAGACCACAAAACAAGACCTGATAAATTGAAACAGGACAAAATCACATCAAGCATCTTTTCTGACCCCAGTGGAAAAAAAAACTAGAAGTCAATAAAAAGAGGACTTTTGGAAACCACACAAACTCATGAAAATTAACAACTGCTAGCGGATGGAGGAATGGAGGAGGAATGAGGGGCTCATGAAACATACCAGATACCAGGTCCACTATCATGGGAAGAGGGGACCTGCTAGAAGATCTAATCTCATGTGTATGCAATTTACTTATGTTGTAAATCCTCACATGTACCTAACAACTCTAAAGATAAAATTAAAAAATGCTTTGAATAACCAATGGATCAGTGAAGAAAGAGAGAAGAAAATTAAAAATTTTTTAAAGGCAAATGAAAAGAGAAATACAACATACCAAAATCTATGAGATACAGCAAAAGCAATACTAAGAGGAAAGTCATAAAAATAAATACCACATACCTACATCAAGGAAGCAGAAAGACTTCAAATAAACAACATAATGATGCACCTCAAGAGACTAGAAAAGCAGGAACAAACCAAACCCAAAATTAGTAGAAGGAGCAAAATGATAAAGATCAGAGCAGAAATAAAGGAAATTAAGGCAAAAATCAACAACAACAAAAATCAACAAAATGAAGAGAACTGACCTTCCATGTCAGCTTTTTTCAAGCAAGAGCCACCATCAGAGGTGGAAAATGGATGTATGAAGAAGGTGATGCCAAATGGACAAGGGCCAGGCCCCTATCAAGCGTGTCCAGAACCGCTTTGTAAATGGAGACTGAGCATCCATTGAAAGAATGCAGCTAAGGGCTATGGAGGGGCTCTGAGTCACAGAGTGAATTTGGGAGGGAGGCATTGGAAAAGGCAGGGTATAGAAGGTGAAAAACGGCCAGATCAGACCAGAAATGAGATTAAGGTCAGCTGGAACAGTATTGTCAGAATAAAGTCATCACAGGAGTCTAAGTCCTGGGGTCCCCCTCTAAATCTCTCATTCACACACTCGACCATGAACAAGATCCTTACACTCTCAGCTTCCCTATCTGGTCATTAAAACTACATGTTCTTGGTGGCCAGGATTCTGTGTGCTAAGTTTAAAACTTCCAGGGTTGCAGACCTCAAAGATAAAATTCAGGTGTGGTGACTGAGATCAGCAGGCAGCTGGAATATGTTGCAATTCTATAATATCAGCCAATGAGGCCTCATATTTGATGTTCTCTTACAGCACCCTTGTGGAATAACCCTTGTTGAATATTAAACAATGACCTCAAGTGAGCACATGAACTTTAGGAAGTTCAGATTATAATTATACTACTCCAGGCAGGTTGAGAATATAAACTCAGCTCACCCTAAGTAGGAACACAATGTTAGGGTCAACTTTAGTGCCTGCCACTAAAAGTCAAGATTTCTTTGACAGTTTCAACTCTCTCCGAATATTTACATTAAAGTATAACCTAACCAACAGCTACTTACATGCCCAGAAATTATATTTGTGAAAGAAAATGTTCCGTGGAAATTGGCTGAAACATAATAGGTCAGACCCAATAAACAACCTTGGGACTTTAATTAACCAAATGTATTGCTGGTAAAGTTACTTTAGTAAGCACAAAACCCAGAATTTTTCAAATACTGTTCAGGAATGAGGCAAAGGTTGTGTAGTATTCTGTTAGTACTATGATGGTTTGGTAGAGATAGATTTTCTTTTAAAATTTATTTTTGTATTTTATTTTTCTAAACAGTGACTCGAAGCCATATGAAAACATATAGTTCTTCAGCAAAGTTCTATTTCTATTCTTTTATAGGATACAAAGACAAAAGAATGACAAATAACCAGTCTGTGTTAATGGTACATACATAAAGATATCGTTTGTGATATCAGTAACATAAAGGAGGGGGTGAAGAGCTACAAAGAAGTTTTATCCAGGATCTACAAGGAAGTCAAACAAAGTGAAAGGAAAAAAAATCAAGCAACCCCATTAAAAAATAGGCAAAGGACATGAACAGCCACTTCTTTTTTTTTTTTTGAGTTGGAGTCTCACTCTGTCGCCCAGACTGGAGTGCAGTGGCCGCTCTCGGCCACCGCAGCCTCCACCTGCTGGGGTCCAGCGATCCTTCCACCTCAGCCTTCCAAGTAGCTGGAACTACAGGCGCACGCTACCACGCCCGGCTGATTTTTTGATTTATTGTAGAAATGAGGTCTTGCCAAGTTGCCCAGGCGGGTCTCGAGCCTGAGGGCTCAGGCAATCCACTCACCTCAGCTTACCAAGGCGCGGGATTACAGGCTGAGCCACCGAGCCCGGCTTGAACAGGCACTTCTTAAAAGATGACACACAAGTCGCCAACAGACACATGAAAAAATGCTCAACCTCACTAATCATCAGAGAAATGCAAATCAAAATTACAATGAGATGCCACCTAACTCCAGTAAGGATGGTTATTGCTAATAAATCGACAAACGACCGGGGCTGGTGTGGGTGCGGAGAAAAGGGAACACTTCTACATTGGTGGGAATGAAAGCACAGTGTGATGATTCTTAAAAGAACTAAAAATTGATCCTCCATACAATCCAGCAATCCCTCTCCTGGGAATATACTCAGAGGAGCATAAATTGTTCTAACAAAAAGGTGCCTGCACATACATGCTTATTGTCACACTATTCATGACAGCAGAAACATGGAGCCAACTCCGTTGTCCATTGAAAGTGGACTGATTGAAGAAAATGTGGTACATATAAATGATAGAGTATTACTCAGCCATAAAAAAGAATAAAATCATGAACTTTGCAGCAACTTGGATGGAGTTGGAGACCATCATACTAAGTGAACAGTCATAGAAACAAAGAACACTGTTCTCACTGTTCAAGTGGACCTTGAACACTAGTCACAATAGCACAAGGGTGAGATCGGCAGTGGCTAGGCACTGCTAGGGGAGGGAGGGAGGAGGATAGAGGTCACATGATAACACAAAAGTTACCTGATACACTACCGGGGGAGTGAGGGTCAGCTAGATGCCCAAACTTCTCCTGCCTGCAGCCTACTTATGTAGCTAATCCTCACTTGTGCCCTGTATCTCTATAATCTAAAAAAATTTAAAAAGAGGTGGAGGTTTTTATGCAATTGAAATTAAGTTGTAATCAATTTTAAGTATATCATTATAAATTTAAGAAGCTTTATGTAATCTCCATGGTAAACACAAAGATAATGTCTAAGAATATACACAATTAGAAATGAGAAGGGAATCAAAACATACCACTGAAAAATATCAGTCAAACACAAAGGAAGACAGTAAGGAAGAAAATGAGGAACAAAAGCAAAAAAACCCCCAAAACTTTAAGATGTGAAAAACAAATAAAAAAACAAGTAGTAAGTCTTTCCTTATCAGTAACTACTTTGAATGTAAATATAGTAAACTCCCCAATTAAAATATATAGATTACTAGAATGGATAAAGCAAACAGAATCCAACTATATTCTGTTTACAGGAGACTCACTTTATCTATCTATCTACCTACCTACCTACTTACCTACCTACCTACCTACCTACCTACCAACCTACCTACCTACCTACCAAGTTGGGGTCTCACTCTATTGCCAAGGCTGGAGTGCAGTGGCACAATCACAGCTCACTGTAGCCTTAAGCCTGGGCTCAAGTGATTCTTTTACCTGAGCCTCCTAAGAAAGGGAGTACATGTGTTCCACTACTCCTGGCTAAGTTTATGACTTTTTTGTAGAGATAAGGTCTTGCTATATAGCTCAGGCTGGTCTCGAACTCCTGGGCTCAAGCAATCCTCTTACCTTGGTCTCCCAAAGTACTAGATTTAAGGGCATGAGCCAACACATCTGGCCAGAAGACTCATTTTAAAAATTTATTTATTTGACATTAGTCCATTTATCTATAGCCAATTAATTTGGGGGGCTTTAAAATTTTTTATTATAAAGATGTGGGGTACAATTCAGGGTTAAGTATACAAACGTTGATTATGCATGTACCCTTGTTGATGAGGTATGCCCCTCCCTCCCCTAGCAGTTTCCCTCAACTGCCAATCCCACCCCCCTCCCCTGACAGTTTCCCACTACTGCCAATCGCTTTCTTACAGTATTATAATTGTTCGAGGTCCACTTATGAGTGAGAACATATGGCACTCTGTTCTTTGTTTCTGTGATAGATCGCTGAGTATGATGGACTCTAAATCCATCCAAGTTGCTGCAAAGTCCATATGTTTGTCTTTCTTTATGGCTGCATAATATTCCATTGTGAGTCATTTTAGATCTTAGGATGTGCAAAGTTTGAAAGTGAAAGAATTAAAAATAAATATAAATAATAAATAAAAAATAAATGCAAATAATGACCAAAAGACAGAAGGAGTGGCTATTCTAAGACTAATATCAGATAAAATAAATTTTAGTTCAAAAACTATTTCAAGAAACAAACAAGGACATTACATAGTGACAAAGGGCAAGTTAACTAAGAAGATATAATAATTATAAACACATATGCACAAAACTTTAGAGCTCCTAAATATGTGAAGCAAACATTGATAGAATTGAATAATAGGAGACTTCATAGTCCATTTTAAGTAGTAAATAGAGCAACTAGACAGAAAAAAAATAAGGAAATAGAGGACATGGACAACACGATAGACCAGTTGGACCCAACAGGCATATTCAGAACACCCCATCCAGTAACAATAGAATATACATTTTTCTCAAGTGCATATGGAACACTGTCTGGGATAGATCATATGTTAGGCCAAAACAAGTCTTAATAAACCTAAAAAGATTGAAATCATGCAAAGTAACTATTCCAATCATAGTAAAATAAAACTAGAAACCAATAGAAGAAAGAAAAAGCATTAAATCTACAAGTATATAGAAATTAAACAACATACTCTTAAGCAACCAAAAAATCAAAGAATCACAATAAAAATTAGAAAATATCTTGAGAAAAATTAAAATGAAAACACAAATATCAAAACTGATGAGATACAGCAAAACTGTTCTAAGTGGGAAATTTATAGCTATAAACATTTACATTAAAAAAGAAAAATATCTCAAATCTGTAATCTGACTTTTACCCTAAGGAACTAGAAAAACATAATAAACTAAAACTAACATTAGTAAAATGAAAACAATAAAGATTAAAGCAGAGATAAAACAGGAATAGAAAAACAATAGAGAAATCAAGAAAATCGAGTTGTTTCTTTAAAAGATAAACAAAATAGATAAACTTTTAGTTTAATAGACTAAGAAAAAATACTCAAATAATAAAAATTAGAAACTAAAGATAAAATACAACTACTAATTTTAAAGAAATAAAAAGATTATAAGAAAGTACTATGAACAATTGCAAACCACCACGTTTGATAACCTAGATAAAACAGACAAACTTCTTGAAACAACCTACTAAGATTGAATCATGAGAAACAGATAATTTGAACAGAACTATAACTAGTAAGGAGGTTAAATAAGTGATCAAAGAACTTCCCAAAGATGAAAAGTTGAGGACAAATAAATTCACTGGTGAATTTTACCAAACATGTAAAGAGCAAGTAATACAAGCTCTCTTCAAACTCTTCCAAATCATTGAAGAGGAGGAAATTTTTTTTTTCTTTAAAAAAAAACACTTCTATAAAGAAGTCAGAATTTATTTTGTTTATTTATTTATTTTAATTTTATTTTTCCATATATAATTTCTTTCTTTTTTTAAAAAAAGATGTGAGGATTAAGTATACACATGGTCATTATACAGGTACAGTTTGGGTCTCACTTTGGTCCCCACTTCACCTGGTTTGAGATCAGGTACCCTTTTTGATGAAGTGTGCCTTCTTGGCCCCTGACAGTTTCCCACTACCGCCAATTCCTTTCTCTTTTTTTTGAGTTGGAGTCTCACTCTGTCGCCCCAGACTGGACTGCAGTGGCCGCTCCCGGCCACCGCAGCCTCGACCTGCTGGGCTCTGGCGATCCTTCCACCTCAGCCTTCCAAATAGCCGGAATTACAGGCGCACGCTACCACGCCCGGCTGATTTTTTGATTTATTGTAGAGATGAGGTCTTGCTGCCCAGGCAGCAATTCCTTTCTTATAGTACTATGATAATTGTTCAGGGTCTGCTTATGTGTGAGAACACGTGGTACTCAGTTCTTTGTTTCTGTGATAGATCACTGAGTATTATAGACTCTAGTCCATCCAAGTTGCTGCAAAGTTCATCATAATTCTGTCTTTCTTTATGGCTGCATAATATTACATCATGTATATGTACCACATTTTTAAAAATCCAGTCCACTCTTGATGGACAGCACAGTTGGTTCTATATTTTTGCTATTGTGAATAATGCTGCAATAAACATGTGTGTGCAGGTGTCTTTTTCATAAAGTGATTTGAGTTAGGAGGAAACACTTTAAAACTCATTCTATGAGAACAGCATTTACTTGCTACCAAAGAGTCTTTTTTTGCTTAGTGTACCTAATTAAAGCTTATTAATTTTATTGCTCTTTTCAAGAAACAACACTTGATTTCATTGATTTTTCTTTATTCTTTGTCTATTCTTGATTTTGTTTATCTTTGCTCTCATCTTTATTATTATCTTCCTTTTACTAGCTTTGGATTTAGTTTACTCTTTTTTTTTTTGAGTTGGAATCTCACTCTATCACCTACACTGGAGTGCAGCGGCCGCTCCCGGCCACCGCAGCCTCGACCTGCTGGGCTCCGGCGATCCTTCCGCCTCAGCCTTCCAAGTAGCCGGAATTACAGGCATATGCAACTACGCCTAGCTGATTTTTTGATTTATTGCAGAGATGAGGTCTCGCTGCCCAGGCGGGTCTTGAACCCATGGGCTCGGGCAATCCACTCACCTCAGCCTCCCAAAGGCGCAGGATTACAGGCCGAGCCACTGAGCCCGGCTAGTTTACTCTTCTTTTCTAGTTCCTTAAGGCACAAAGACAATACAAGAAAACTACAGACAGATATATCTGATGAATATTGATCTAAAAACTCTTAACAAATATAAGCAAATAGAATTCAACAGCATATTGAAAAGATTATAAATGATGACCAAGTGAGATTTATTCCTGGAATGTGATGACAGGTCAACATTTGGCAAAAGAACCCAATATATACCATATTAACAGAATGAGGCTAAAAAGCACAGCACAATCATTTCAATTGATGCGGAGACAGCATTTGAAAAAATTCAACACTCTATCATGCTAAAAGTACTCAATTAATTAAGAAGGTAGATGAGAACTACCTCCATATAATAATAAGGGACCATATGTAGAAAGCCCACAGCTAATGTCACACCCAATTATGAAAGAGCAGAAACTTTTTCTCTTAGATCAGGAACAAGACAAGAATATCTGCCTCACTTCTTCTATACAACATAATACTGGAAGTCCTAGTCATGGAAAAGGGGTAGTTTCTCAAAAAATTAAGAATAGACTTATCATCTAATCCAGCAATTTATTTCTGGATATATAGAAATATATACACCTAAAATAATTGAAAGCAGGCTTCCAACATATTTTACAGCCATGCTCATAGCAGCAATATTCAGAATAGCCAAACCAGGAAATAACCCAAGTGTCCCTCAACAGATGAATGAATAAGCAAAATGTAATATAAACACACAGTGGAATGTTATTCGGTCTCAAAAAGGAAGGAAATTCTCACATGTGATACAAATAACTGAACATTGAGTACATTATGCTAAGTGAAATAAGTCAGTCACAAAAGGACAGATGCTGTGTGATTCCAATCATAAGAGATACTGAGAGGAATCAGAATCATAAATGGAAAGTGCTATGGTGGTTATCAGGAGTCAGTGGGAGGTAGCAATAGGAAGTTGGTTTTTTAATGGGTTTTAGGATCTGAGTTTGGAAAGAGGAAAAGAGCTCTGGAGGGTGGTTGCAATGCTGACAATTTCCTTAAAAATGAAAATGGTAAATTTTATGCTGTGTGCATTTTCCACAATTTAAAAAAGACGGACATCGACATGCTCTTTGGGGTTCTGATGTGATATAATCAACAAGATGAATTCCCTGGACGGAAGAGAAAAATGAAGAAATATTGAAGCTCTTCCCTGGAGACAAAGGTAGCAAATCAAACATTGGAAGGCCCATCACTTTACAGTGGAATAACCCTAAGGAGATGACAATGGCTGGAGTCCAGGAGAAGGGCCCAGTAGGACCCCAGGTGATTACTGCTGAAGTGTGTGATGTGTTTGCAGTGTTCAAAATGTTTGAGGTTTGATGTTAATGCTTTTAGTTTTAAAATTATCAAAACTCCATTTTGTTATAGAACTCCATTTTGTTTGCTTAAATCCCTGTGTGGCTGATGCAACATTTTAAAAGTTAGCATGTAATCAACCCCCACAGCCCTGTACCCTCCCAGTGCTCTCCCTTATCTGAGTTGTACCCCTGCTTGCCCTTGCTTACCCAAATCCAGATGTTCTATCTCTGTAACTCCTCAGTTTGCCTATTAAAAAAACCTCTGAAAGTTTTACTTGGGGCCGAGAGATTTTGGTGGTTCATGCCCCCTCCTACCTGCTGGCTATTAAAGGACTCAGAATTTGAACTTTTGCTGTGTGGGCAACTTATTTTCTCGTGACTCCGTTACAACATTTGGAGGCACCAGGATTGGACCCTAACACTTTGGCAGGATCCTGGGCATTAAATACCTATCACTGGACTCTATTAGCTGGGTTGAGGGGAGCGACCCCAAAACCTATCAATCTTTCTAAAACTACTGAGATTCTTCAGGGTCCTGAAGAATCTCCAGGGGTATTTCTTGAGCACCTTCAGGAGGTCATTCATACCTATACCTCACTTGATTCCTTGGCCCCTGAGAATGCTCAAGCTATCAATTTGGCATTTGTAACACAGGCAGCTCCAGACATCTGGAAAATAAATTACAAAACTTGAGGGCTTTGCAGGAATGAATATTTTCCAGATACTTGAAGTAGCCCAAAAAGTCTTTAACAACCGAGATGCTGAAAAACAGGAACTGGCAATACAAGGGGGCAGATAAAGCAGCTAGACATCAGGCAAAAATATTGGTAGCTGCTCTCCAAACCTCCCAACCTGACTCAAGACCACCACACCAAAAGAAGGGGGAGACTAGGAAGGGGCAAAAGGGGACTGGATGTTCCCTGCTGGCTAAAAATTAATGTGCATACTGCAAAGAATTAGGACATTGGGTATAAGATTGTCTGAAAACAAACAACCCTAAGCCAGTTCTGGTTTTGCCTGCTGCTGGGGAAGCTAAAAATGACTCTAACTGAAGGGGCCAGGGCTCTTTTCTTTAGGCCCCCAAGAGCCCATGGTAACTGCAGCTATCGGGAGCCACCTGGTCCAACTCTTAGTAGACACTGGGGCAGAACTTTCAGTTCTAGAATCTCCATTAAGACCCATGTCCAACAAACACATTTTTGTTCAAGGGGCAACAGGCATGATTATGAATTGTAAGTTCACTTCCAATCGGACTGTTGACTTAGGACAAAAACGAGTAACTCACTTGTTCCTTATAACCCCTGACTGCCCATACTCCCTCATGGGAGGAGGGAGGATTTGCTTCGAAAATTAAAAACAACTATTGTGTTTTCACCTGAAAAAACTGAAATGTTTGTTCCTACTGCTTACCAGATGCTTTTAACTGTCTCACTTTCTGAAGAATACCTTCTAACTTCTTCTAATCCTCCCACTGAGAATGCCTCATCAAGCTTGCTTTTACAGTTACAGTAGGAGTTTCCTTCAGTCTGGGTGGAGACCAACCTACCAGGATTGGCGAAGCATCACCCTCTGGTAGTGGCGAGTCTGTTGGCCTCTGCCACCTCTGTTCATGTTCAAAATTACCCTATAAGTTTACAGGTCCAGAGAGGAATTGCTCTCACATTAAAAGACTCTTGGCTGCCAACGTTTTCACACCTTGTAAAACTGCTTGGAACACTCCGTTCTTGCCAGTCAAAAAACCAGGGACATCTGACTACAGGCCCGTTTAGGACTTAAGAGAAGTTAATAAGTGGATTGAAACAATTCCTCCTACCATTCCCAACCCATATACATTACTCAGCCACTTCCTCCTCAACATCAGGTATACACTGTTTGGATTTAAAGAATGTCTTCTTTTCTGTTCCCTTGTGCCCTGTCAGTCAACCCATCTTTGCCTTTGAATGGACAGATCTGGATTCAGGGGACACCAGCTAGCTGACTTGGACCAGGCTGCCACAAGGTTTCAGAAACTCCCCGATGCTGTTTGGGGAAGCCTTGTGACAGGACTTGTCAGGGTTCTGTGTTGCTCGTCCTGAATGTACTTTAATGCAGAATGTAAATGACCTTTTGCTCGCAGCAGCAGACTTGGCACCTGTCTAAAGGACACCAAGGCTTTATTACAGCTTCTCCAGGACCTGGGCTACCGTGTATCAGCTAAAGAGGCACAACTCTGCTCAGCCGAAGTCTCCTGTTTGGGATACCCGCTAAAAGAGAATAAGTGAGCCCTGTCTGCAGCCCGAAAAGAGACCATCCTTTGGATCCCCACCCCAACTTTGAAGCAACAGGTTCAAGAATTTCTGGGGGTGGCGGGATACTGTTGGTTATGAATTCCAGGTTTTGCTGAAATTGCCAAGCCTCTATATAGTGCCACTGCAGGGAATCAGCCCATGTCCTGGACCGCTACTGAGGAAAAAGCTTTCCAGCAGTTAAAATCAGCTCTCACACAAGCCCTGGCCTTGGCTCTCCCAGTTGTTACCAAGCCAGCCACGGAGGCCCACTGAGTGTTAAGGATCAGGAAGGGCCGTTGACCCTGAGACCACTAGAATGTGTTCGGGAGCTGTTGACCCATTCCCTCCCTCATTTTCCATTTGGCACAAGCTACCAGGAAAGGCTCCAGCTGGCTCTAACAGAAAACTCTGAGACCGGAACATACACAGCTCAACCTGGGAGTCTATTGTTCCCATTTTCACAGCTTATGGTCTTTTGCTTTATCACAATTTAAGTTTGACTTTGAGTCACATTGAGGAGCCTGAGTGCGGGTCACAGGTTCTCTTGATGTGACTTTCAGAAATTTATAGATATAGGTTTTAGGAAATAGTTTATATAGATTAAGAAAATTTTAGTAACCGTTTTATTATAGAAGTGTGGTTAGTTCAGTTTGATTTAGGGGGGCCAGTGAAGTTTGTATTAGGCTGGCTAGTGTTAGGAGAGAGTAACCATAGCACCAACTGTTTTATAGAAACCAGTTTGAATTAGCATAGAATAGTAAAAGGCAATATATCATTATGTTGGTTTTAGGTGTAAGTATTGAATGATGTTATGTAGCTATAAACAATTAAGGGTACATAGAAACTGGATAAGAACTTCATGCTTTCCTTCATGTTTGAAAAATACATCTGCTTGAGACTGGGGGGCGTCCTGTGTGCACCTGGACCTGGTCATGTGAAAGGCACATGCTACCTTTTGTGTAACCATAGCAGCAGGAGTTCCCGTGATAATAACTTTGCAGAGTTTGGGGAGAAAATCCCTGGGATTACACCCATTAAACGGCTTCTGGTCACTTGAGCAGAAGTCCAGTCTCTTTCTTTCTCCCCCCTTTCTTTCTCTTTATATCTATCCCTCCAGTTTAAATCGCTGACGCCGTCACACTGCCAGAGACCCCCGATCCCTGCAAGGGCAGGACCCCCGCACTTCCACTGTTCATTCATGAACAACAGGTAATTGCCAAGGGGGTTCTTACTCAGACTCTAGGACCCTGGAGAAGAACGGTGGCCTACTTGTCAAAAAGACCGGACCCAGTAGCTTCTGGCTAGCCCTCTTGCCTACGGGCTATTGCTGCCATGGCTATGCTAGTCAAAGAAGCAGACAAACTAACTTTCAGTCAAAACTTGGTCTTAGCAGCTCTCCACGCAGTTGAGACTCTGCTCTGAGGAACCTCTGGCTGCTGAATGTCAAACGCTCGTACCACTCAATATCAGCGACTCCTACTTGACCAGCCCAGACTAACTTTTTCTCCTACTCAGAGCCTCAACCCAGCAGCCTTACTGCCCAATGATGACTCAGAAACACCAGTTCATGACTGCGAAGATGTATTGGACATCTCTCAAGTCAGTTGTCCCAATCTTCAGGACACTTCCTTAAGCCAGGTTGATGTGGACCTGTTCCTGGGTGGCAGCAGTCTGGTAATAAACAGAGTCTATAGGGCTGGGGCAGCAGTGATCACGGCTCATGATGTAATCTGCTCACAATCCTTGCCAAATGGCACATCTGCACAAAAGACTGAACTAATTGCCTTAACCCAGGCTCTTTGCTGGGAAACAGGGAAATAGGTAAACATCTTCACTGACAGCCGGTATGCCTTTGCCACCCTCCATGTCCATGCCATGATTTACAAGGAGCGAGGACTCCTCATTGCAGAGGGTAAGACTAAGAAAAATAAAGAAGGCCGGGCTCAGTGGCTCAACCTGTCATCCCAGCACTTTGGGAGGCCAAGACGAGTAGATTGCCTGAGTCCACGGGTTCGAGACCCACCCAGGCAACTTGGTGAGACCTCATCTCTACAATAAATCAAAAATTAGCAGGGCGTGGTAGCACATGCCTGTAGTTCTGGCTATTTGGAAGACTGAGGTGGAAGGATCGCCAGAGCCCAGCAGGTCGTGGTTGCGGTGGCTGGGAGCATGCCACTGCACTCCAATCTGGGTGACAGAGTGAGAATCCAACTCAAAAAAAAAAAACAAAAAAAATTCCTAGCCCTCCTAGAGGATATATGGCTTCCCAAAGAGGTAGCTGTAATTCATTGCAGGGGACACCAAAAATCAGACACTCCAGAAGCAATTGGAAATCGCCTGGCATATCAAGCAGCTCAAGAGGCAGCAAAGCTTCTGTTTGAGCCCCTAACTGTCCTGCTAACTAAAACCTTTCCAGTTCCTTCTCTCCCACAACAGCCCACCTATACCCAAGAAGAAGAAGAACTAGCGGACCTGGCAGGAGCTCACAGGGAGCCCATGGGATGGTGGGTTAAAGACTCTAAGGTCACCATACCTACAGCCCTAGCGCATACCTTGGTAAAGCAACTACATTCTATCGCCTACCTGGGAGGTACTAAAATGACTGAAGTACTAAATCGTCATTATTATATCAATGACTTAAAAAGCCTGGCCTCCACAGCAGCTGCAACATACCCTGCCTGTGTCTAAGTTAACTCGAAACAAGGCCCAAGGCCTTCTGATGGCATTAGGGCCCAGGGATTAAGCCCAGGAAAAATATGGGAGGTAGACTTTGCTGAGATAAAACCCCCTCATGCGGCATACAACTATTTGCTAGTATTTGTAAACACTTTTTTCTGGATGGGTAGAAGCTTTTGCCATAAAAGATGAAACTGCACTTACTGTTACAAGGTTTTTTTTAAATAAAATTATTCGTAGATTTGGGCTCCCCCTCTCTATTGACTCTGATAATGGTCCTGCCTTTATCTTGTCCATAGTTCAACTGGTTAGTAAAGTGCTAAATATTAACTGGAAGTTACTGACCACAGAGCTCTGGACAGGTAGAATGCATGAACCAAACTTTAAAAACAACTGTAATCAAGTTAATAATAGAGACCAGTGAAAAATGGGTAAACCTCTTGCCTCTGGCCCTTCTCTGGGCCTGATGTACCCCATACAAGGCTGCGTTTACTCCAAATAAAATCATGTTTGGAAGATCCCCTCCTCTGTTACCCTGGTTATGGGATCCAGTCCTTGAAGCAATTACTAATCAATCTCTGTTAAAGCATCTTCAGTCCCTTCAACAGGTCCAGGCTGCTGTCTACTCTGACATCCATGCTGTCTTGCTGACTCCGTCTTCCACGCCTTGTCATCCATTCCAGCCCGGGGACCTGGTTTTTGTCAAAAAGTTCCAGAAAGAAGGACTAACCCCCACCTGGAAGGGACCTTTCATTGTCATCATCACTCCAACAGCACTCAAGGTTGATGGAATACCGGCCTGGGTTCATCATTCAAGAGTCAAAAAGGCCAAAGAAAACGGAGTTGCCCCACTGACCAGCTCAGCCAACTGGACAGCAGCAAGGGATCCTGAAAATCCTCTTAAAATCACCTTCCAACACCCACCGTGCACAGTGCCCACCGGACCTGCCACTCTGGAGCCCCACTGAGTTCACCATTCTGCTTCAACTACACCACGTACTGACCAACCTACCCACAGCTGAAATGCGAGACCCCAACTGCCCAAAATAAACTGTTTTATTGGTTAATAATTTCCTGAATGTCCTGTTACCATCCTTTAACCTTCACCTTTGGCATCCCACTTGCCTTAGCTTTTTTTTTTTTTTTAAGTTGCAGTCTCACTCTGTCACCCAGACTGGAGTGCAGTGGCCGCTCCCGGCCACCACAGCCTCGCCTGTTGTGCTCCGGCAATCCTTCCGCCTCAGCCTTCCGAGTAGCCAGAATTACAGGCATGCGCTACCACGCCCGCTTGATTTTTTTGATTTATTGTAGAGATGAGGTCTCGCTGCCCAGGCGGGTCTCGAACCCGCGGGCTCAGGCAATCCACTCACCTCAGCCTCCCAAAGGCGCAGTATTACAGGCTGAGCCACCGAGCCCAGCTTGCCTTAGCTTTTGGCATAGTTCTAACTGCTGTAGCTCCCGCTAACTGGACATGTGGCGAAAAATTCTTGTTACTATTACCCTATCTCCTCCTATGCATAGGATGCATTACTGCCCTACTTTGCTTGCAATAAGTTTAATCTGTTTTATTCTTACCGAAAAATCCTTAGCCACCAGTTATACTTTTTCCCTAATTTCTGTTACATCTACAAAAGTTCTAGCTACCCAGGACTGGACCAGACCTCTCAATTTAGTCCAGTTTAAAATAAATCTGGCTGACTTAACAAGTATAAAAAGAAAATATGTCGGCCATAGCGTCCCTCATGTTGTCCCCTAATAATGGTACCATTTATTATACTCTGCAGAAAGTAAATTTTTACCTATGTCCTGACAAACTGAAAAGGTCAAACTGTAATAATGCTGATGAGCTCTTTTGCCCAGACTGGGATTGTACAATCATTGCCACCTATAAGGGGGGACCTAATAATAAATCCCTAATCACTGTTTGGAGAGGTGCTAGTCCAAACTCTGCCCAATTGCCTATATATATATATAAATCACTGATCCCCTCCAAAATTCTTGAACTGCAGGTAACTCTTGGGGGATTACAACTCTATGTAGCAGGCGAAGATCACAGTGCTTTATTCAAAATCTGATGGCAAAGACACTTTAATAGCTGTTCGATCAAACCCATAGGGCCGTTGGCAGAAATAAAAAACCCTTTGTTCAATTACCATGAAATTCCACTGCCATCGTCGCCGCAGATTCCACCCCAGCTTCTGCCTTTTGCCAACCAAGTCACTACCCCAGGCTCATCCCAACAACCCTCAAGTTCATCTCGACTACTTCTACAGTTGGGCCGCCAACCTCCTGGTCTTCTTCCTGTGTTAACTAGTATGCACCATTTGCTTAACACTACTGTGCCCCAGCTGGCCTCAGACTGCTGGCTTTGCTTAAACTCAAGACTCTCTCATTATATAGGAATTGGGGTTAAGATCCCAATTATTAGAGATGCTGACAAAACTAAATGCTCTCCAGAAATAATGTATGTTACACTGGGGGATATAACTGGCAACGCTTCCTGTCTTATAACTCCTGGTTCAATTTAACCGCATCTCCATTCTCTAATATTTGTAACCTATCTCTTACCCAGACTATGACCAAGTCCATGGCCTATATAGCCCCTGTCAGCACCTGGTTTGCTAGTTCCACAGGTCTTACAAAATGTGCTGTTACCAAAGGGTCAACCAGCCTACTTTATATATTTCTGTTTATGTGCTGCCTCAAATATATGCTTATAGTCGCCCTGTCAGAGCCCTCTTACTTAATCTACCTGGTTTTCCAATTACTCGTAAAAAACGCACTGTTCCTTTGCTAATACCCGCCATAGTCGAAATAAGCATAGCTGGGAACAGCTGCAATTGGAACTGCTGCTCTGGTTCATGAAAAACTAGGTCAATCTAATTTTATGCAATACCTCAAATAAACTAGAAAATATTCAATCTGCTATAGACCAACTCCACGACCAGGTAGACTCTGGCAGAAGTGGTCCTCCAAAATTGTAGAGGCCTAGATTTACTGTTCCTATCCCAAGGGGAACTCTGTGTAGCTCTCAGAGAAAATTGTTGCTTCTGCCAACAAATCAGGAATCATTAAAAGCACTCTTCAAAAAGTCCGAGATAGTATACAAAAATGAAAAAAGAGACTTAAAAGATAATAAATCCTGGTTCCAGTCCCTATTTAATTGAAACCCATGGCTAACAATTCTTATTACCAGCCTGGCTGGACTCATTATACTTGTTCTCTTTGCTTTACCTGTGGGACCCTGCATAATAAATTAAATTGTTCATTTTGTAAAAAGACAAATATCAACTGTAAAACTTTTAAATTGAAGATCCCCCTGCAACCCCTTTCCCATGAAAAACAAGTCAATGCTTTGACTTACTAACAACTGAAAGGGGGAAATGAAATGTTTGCAATATTTGATATATTTGCAGTGCATTAAAATGTTTAAAGTTCAGTGTTTAAAGTGTTAAATAAGTTTTTTTTTTAAACCAAAACAAATTAGTGCCAACATAGAGGGCAGCAGAACCAGAGGGCCAAAGAAGCACCCCAACTGGCAGTCGCAATTAACGACCAAACCTCTAAGCGTCCATCGGAAACCCGGTAAAAACAAACCTAACAAGGAAATGGTGTCCATTGCTTATGCGTACCATCTGTGGAGGCACTGGAAGCATAGTTGCCCTAAAAGGCCTTAACCCATTAAAAAAAGCAGGTGTGTTCTCTTCTGAAGAGAGGAAAGAACACTTGACTCACAAATGGTGGCCACTTATGAAGGCCTGAAAACCTGCTAAGCTGCCTGGCAATGGTCCATCATCACCCCAAAAACCCCTCAGGTAAATATTAGGGCACCTGGAACCAGAATTCATTTCTTAATTTAATACAGGTGCCAGCCTTTTGGTCCTGGCCACCTATGTTAAAATCAGATAGCCTTATACAAACAAACAAGTCGATGCTTTGACTTATAAACAACTAAAAGGGGGTAATGAAGTGTTTGATGTGTTTGCAGTGTTCAAAATGTTTGAGGTTTGATAGTAATGATTTTAGTTTCAAAACTGTTAAAACTCCATTTTGTTATAGAACTCTATTTTGTTTGCATAAACCCCTGTGTGGCTGATGCAATATTTTATTTTATTTTATTTTTTTAATCAATATTTTTTATTATGATGTTGTGGGGTGCAGTTAAGGGTTAGGTATACAAATACGATTCATTCAGGCACCCTGTTGATAAGAGTTTCCCCGTCCCCAGACAGATATTTGCTACTGTTAATCCCATCTCCCTCCCCCCCCATAGTTTCTCACTACTGTCAGTCATTTTCTTATAGTATTACATTGGATGTTCAAGGTCCTTTATATGAGTGAGAACATGTGATACTCGGATCTTTGTTTCTGTGAGAGGTCACTCAGTATTGTAGACTCTAGTTCCATTCAGGTTACTGCGAAATTCATGATTTTGGTCTTTTTTATGGCTGTGTAGTATTCCATCGTGTATATGTTTATCGCAGCATTGTTCACAATAGCAGGAACCTGGAAGCAACCATGCTGCCCATCAAAAGAGGACTGGATTAAAAAAATGTGATGCAACATTTTAAAAGTTTGTGTGTAATCAACCTCCACAGCCCTGTACCCTCCCAGAACTCTCCCTTATCTGAGTTGTACCCCTGCTTACCCTTGCCTAATCCCAAACCAGATGTTCTATCTCTGTAATTCCTCAGTTTGCCTATAAAAAAACCTCTGAAAGTTTTACTCAGGGTCAAGAGATTTTGGTGGTGCACGCTCCCTCTCAACCACTGGCTATTAAAGGACTCAGAATTTGACCTTTTGCTGAGCGGGCAATCTATTTTCTCACAACTTGGTTATAACACTACACATTTATTGCTAATGATGTCCACTGGAGATTGCTCCCTAGAGCCCAGGGAGGAGTCCTGCAGATAATCCAAGGGTGAGGGCCACACATCTCTCCTTGGCCCCATCAGGAAATGGGGCTCTGCTCTCTGCAGCTATCTCCCTCACCCTGCCTTTCACCCATTTGCTTCTCATCTCGTTTTCCCTGGGCCTAGGCTGCTTGTGAGCCTTCTGCCCTTTTTAGAAAGGTGGAGCAACTCAGCAGGAGGCAGAGGTCTTGGGTGAGGTTGGCAGAAATCAGACCAACTGGACAGGTCCGTGCCAAAGTGGGGGTTGGAAACTATCCAGAGGTCCAACTCCATCATTTTAGCAGAGTACCAACCTCCTGCATCACACAGGATTCAATTCCTGGACAACCTCTCTCAGCCCCTGTCCTTTTTGCCTACAATGGAGGCTTCTCCAGCAATTCTGTTATCCTGCAATTCCAGGCCCTTCTAATGTTTAATCTGGGCAGAGACATCAGAAATGTGTGCTGGAGCTAAGACAGGCTCAGAAGTAGAGCAGCTGATTGCCTACAATGGCCTCACTGTTCAGATTGTGGTGAATGTAAGCCACTTAGCAAGGGATAAAACAACAACAAAATGAATGAAAATGAAATCTCAAACTCTTTGCATTATCCTCCAGATTAACAACTTATCTTTATTGGCTTCTATATAAACATTCTTGGCCAGATGAGAGTACAGGGTATCTTGTATCTTGCTTTAAAAAGGTATATCGTAGACAAATATCCAGAAACTGATGCATTCTTTCATTTTTGCTCTCTGGATAGAGTTCCATTGCAATGATACAAAATAATTTGCAAAGCCCTTCTATTATTTTGAACATTTGGTTGTTTCAAATTTTTTTAAAAAAAAAAATTTAAGAATAATCTTTTGACAAATATCTTTGAACCAACGATTTTCTTTCTTTCTTTATTTGTTTGCTCCTATGCGGTCCCAAATATAAAATTCCTACATTTATATATATTTACTTAGTATCTGTAATCCTTTGTAATGGATGAGTAATTACTTATAGATTGGGGGTAGCATTAAAGATCTAATATTGTACTTAGTACAGTGCATTGTCTATAGTGTACATTTATAATTTATTGTTAATAATAACATCTATACACTTTCTTGGAAAGCATGATCATAGGAATATCTTTAAAAATTTTAGTTAGACTCTATTTCTATTTTATTTATTCCTTAACTTTATCCATTGTATTTTTCTGTTATCAACTATTTCATTTTTTCTTTTCTTTATTTTTGAGTTGAAGTCTCACCCTGCCGCCCAGGCTGGAGTGCAGTGGCATACTCATGGCCACCCCAGCGTCGACCTGCTGGGCTCTGGCGATCCTTCTGCCTCAGCCTTCCAAGTAGCTGGAACTACTATGCCCGGCTAATTTTTTAATTTATTGTAGAGACAAGGTCTTGCCAAGTTGCCTGGGCTGGTCTTGAACCCACTGAGGCGATCCACTCACCTTGGCTTTCAAAGTGCTGGGATTACAGACTGAGCCGCCCGGTCTTCATTTTTCAAGTTGAGTTTAAATTCAGATGTTCAATTTCATCATTAATAGAGATGAAATAATCTTTTTTAGTGCTTTTATAAATGACTATTTAACATTGGCTTATCTGTAAGCAATAACTGATATTTGTATTATATACCACAAATTTGCTAAACTATCTTTATTTCTAACAATTATTTTTTTAAAGGTTAGTTATAAGACAAGTCTTTTGCAAAGACACATTATGCTTTCTATCTTTTCAGACACCATCACTAGCATTTCCAGGAAAATGTTAAATGTGAAATGATAACGAAAACATTCCTGTCTTGTTCTGTTTTTTTTGAAGGGGGGAGTTAAAAGCTGTTCAATAAACATGATGTTGACTCTTGTTTTAAATGTGCAGTTTATCATATTAAGAAAAAATACTCCTAATGTTTGCAGAGTTTATAAGGCAATGATATATTCATCTGGATGTCTTATCAGGAACTAATTACATTATTTTCATATTTTCTTTGAGATATACTAGGTTAAAAGGTTTATTTGAGTTTAGCAGCCAATTCTTCCAATTTTTTCTTTGATTGCAAATATTTTTATTTGTAGCATTTGCATTTATGTGTATAAAAATTGGCTTAAGATATTTTCATTGTCTTTGTTTAGTATAGGATTAAATGTTATTTGCCTCTAAAAATGTGTTGAAAAATAATAACAATAGTAATAATAATAATAATAATGCTGACACTGGTTACTACATGCAAAACACTATTGTAAGAATGTGGGTGCATTTTCCCATTTAATTCTCACAACAAAAACTTTAATCAGACAGTATTATTGTATTCACTGTGCATATTATTAAAATGCAATCTTTTTATATTTTAAAATTTTTAATTAGCAAATGAATATTTGTTCTTAGAAGTTAGAAAATTTTCTTCATCGGAGTCTGATGCCATTTAAAAAATTAATAACTTTTTATATCTTTGTCTATTAACATTATATGCATGTTCTTGATTTCTTTTTGGTTCTGTGGAAATATTTAACGTATTTGTAAGTAATCACTTATTTTTAATTCATAAGCCATATTACGCTATAATTCAAGATAATATTCAACTTAAATATGAAAAATTCCAACTGGTTATTAATTTTATTTTCCACATCCTGGCTTAATTAAATTTCCCTTTTTATTTGTTTATCAAAATTGATAATGTCAATCATCTTTTTCAAAGAATTAATGATCAGATTTCTAGTTTTTTTTTTTTTTTTTGAGTTGGAGTCTCACTCTGTCACCCAGACTGGAGTGCAGTGGCCGCTCCCATCTACTGCAGCCTTGACCTGCTGGGCTCCAGCAATCCTTCCGACTCAGCCTTCCAAGTAGCTGAAATTACAGGCACGTGCTACCATGCCCAGCTAATTTTTGATTTATTATAGAGATGTGGTCTTGCCAAGTTGGGGCTCAGGCAATCCACTCACCTCAGACTCCCAAATCACTGGGATTACAGGCTGAGCCACCGAGCCCGGCTCAGATTTCTATTTACTCTAATTATTTTACTTTTTCTATGGGAGTTGCTTAGGAGAAAAAAATACTCCTGTTTCCAGAGTTTTAGTCTATAAGGTGATGATACATTCACCTGGATGCTTTATCAGGAACTAATTACATTATTTTCATATTTTTTTGAGATATACTAGGTTAAAAGATATCTTTGAGTTTAACAGTTCATTCTTCCATTTTTTTCTTTGATTGCAAACATTTTATTTGTAGCATTTGCATTTATATGTAAAAAATGTGGGGTTTTGTGTTATGTATATTTTCCCAGCATCTTTGATTTTTTATTTGTTTCCACTTTTAAATGATTTAAGCAGAGTTCATTATGGCTCAGTCATTGAAAAAAATAAACATTGCGATTTCAAAGTAAAAGAATAGAACTTTTCTCCACCCTCTGGGCTTGAACACTAGGTTTAGTGTTCAAGATGACACAATCCTCTGAGCTGTGGTGGTCACCAGAGAGAGACTCAGAACCGCTGTGGAAGCAAGAAACAAGGTCACTCCGTGAGCTGGCTGCCTAGGGGTCAGGAACAGAAATCAGACCTGGAGGAATAGGAGTCTGTGTCCTAGTACATATGGGATATTCCAGAGCTTCCCATGATGTGAAGCCTGTATGAAGCCTGGAAACTGGCATGAGGTGGTTTACAGACATGGAGCTGAATAGCATCAGATCACTTGGGGTGAAATCATTCCCTGTGAGTTCTTTCTTGACCCTTATACCTCTCATAGAAATACTCAAATGGGTTTTCACATTTCCCTAACTCCTCTCTGTTATATTACATTATCTTTTTGTAACCAAGAAAAAGCAGGATTCAGAATCTGAATTTTCTGCAAGTGATTATAGCTAGGTAAATTAAAAAAATACAGTTTGCTTATTTATCACATTGCTACAAATTTACTTTTAAAATAAATAGATCTCCATTAGCAAAGTGAGTAGATTAAAGACAAGTACTAAGGACATAATGGTACAGTTGATAAGCAAATATCATGGGTATTTGGGAGATACTAGACTGATGTCAGATTAAGGATAACTGCCTTTGAAGTCTCACCCAATTTCAAATCATAAAGCTAGTAAAGGGAACATTAAGAATAGTTACCTATTCATTCACAAAGGCAAAAAACATTGAGCATCTCCCATAGTTCAGACACAGTTCTAAAAACCAGAAGTATGGTCATACATGTTCAAACAGACAAAGTTCATGCTCTCATGAGCTGGAGAACTAGAAGAGGAAAGAAAGAAAGAAAGAGAGAGAGAGAGAGAGAGAGAGAGAGAGAGAGAGAGAGAGAGAAAGCTAGAGGACTGTAGAAGGAGGAATCAGGGCAAGAGTGGAGGTCTGGGCTATACAAGGCCCTATAGATTTGTTAAAGTCTTTGGGTTTTGTTCAAAGTGACTTGGGAAGCCATTGAATGTGGAACAGAGAAGTCACTTAATCTGACTTCCGGTTCTTAATGTTCACTCTGGTTGCGAAGCAGAAACAGACCGTTGGGGATAGTGCAAGGACAGAAATTGAGAACCCAGTAAAGGGGCCATTGCAGCAATCTGGATGGAAATAATGGTTGTGTGGGCCATGGAGGTAGCAGTGAATACAAGGAGAAAGTGGTCTCATTTTGGATTAATTTCAAAGATAGAGATGATAGGATTTGTCAACATATTGAACACGGGAGTAAGGGAGAAAAGGGTCAGGAGGATGTCAAGGTTTTGACTGGACAGAGGAATGGCAGGTTAATGGGTGGCGATCAACAACACAGTGCTGGATAAATGAAATCTGAGGGGCCCATTCAAATGAAGACGGGAAGTAGAATGGTGGGTACAAAAACATGCGAGGCAAAAGAAAAAAAAATCTCAAACTGGAATTGGAATTCTTTAAAAATTGGAATGTATTCAGCATTTGAATGGCATTTAAAAATGTGTGATTAATGGGACCACTCGGGAATGAATGAGTGAATAGACAGGAGATGAGGCCTGAGGAGTCCCTGGAACTTGGAGGTCCGAGTTGGAACCAATAAAGGACACTAAGAGGAGTTACTAATCAGGGAGGAGAGGTAGTACAAAAGTAGTGCCTTGAAACCTAGCAAAGGAAGGAGTGGCCAGTCGTGGCCACCTGCTTATTGGCTTTAGTGAGATGGAGTCTAATAACCTACAGTCAGGTGTAGCAAGGACAACCTTGGACAGGAGTCTTATGGATTGGTGGGGAAGCAAGAAGTGGGGCCTTGTGAGAGATTGGGATGAGAGGGACTTCAGGGTAGGTATGCCTACATTTGAAGAGTTTTGTTAACAACTGAAGGAGAGAAGTGGGCCAACAAATAGAGGGGAATGTGGGTCAGGGAAAGATTTTTCAAAACTGGGAAATGTCTGTGACAGTCATGATCCAGAAGGTAGGGGAAAACTCCTCTCTGCTGTGTGACAGTGTGAGACTATCTAATCTTTTTTTCTTGGTAAGATTATTTTCCTAATAACTGGAAAATAATAACAAGAGCATTTTCTTCTTCAATATCTATGGGAAAGAGATGGAGGATTGGAAGGAGGAGAGCCAAGTCCCTGTACATTTCGAGGAATATTAGGCAAGGAAGAGACAGAACATTTGCCACCGCACGCACCACCACCCGTGCCCACAGGCATTTACCAACCCTAGAGTCAAGGCCATAGGTACACCAACAGACATTTCCTTCCTTCCTCAGGTTCTCCATCACAAACCAAGTTCTGCTCATCCACCTGCTCCAGGCCCAACCGTGCTCACTCCAGGACAGCTGGATATGCTTACACAGATGCCCCAAGCTTAAGTTTTCCAAGTAGCACTTGTTCCTGGGTCTTTTGGAGAAAATCAAAGTCATGTATTTTAAACAGCATTGCTTTGAAATCCGACTGACCTAGAATCAAATCCTTGTGCACTTGGGCAAATTATTTAAGTGCTTTAGTCTCTGTTTTCCGATCTATAAAAGAAGAAGAATTATGCCCACCTCCTCTAGGCTGTTGTGAGGATAAAATTAAACACAGCATGTGCCTAGCCCTGTATACGACATGCAACAGGCGTTAGATACACATCAGCTCCCTAGTCTCAGGGCTGTTTCTCATGAGAAGATCTCATCTGACTATGAACCATTGGAAATGAGGACAATATTCTGCATTGTTCTCTTTTCTCTCACAACACCCAATAAAAACTCTTGACTCAGCATAGATCAGTTGAAGGTTTCAGCCATGTCAGGTATATTATATATTACCATTCATTTGTCCTTTTCAACAATTTTCTTCCCTCTTAGGCTATATACTTTATGGCCGTCTTTTACACCAAATTCCTACTTAAAGATTCAATGAATTCATCCCTAAAAAAATCAAATTAGTAAAAATCTAATTCAACATGAGTTGTTTATCTTCCACTAGAAGGAACATCTCTCAACAGAGACCAAGAATCTACCTGGGACCTCCTAGGGGCTGAGCTCTGCATATCCACTTATCCTGTCTTACTGCATTGGTAAGTTCCTTTCCTTCAAGCAGGCCCTACCTCAGCAAAATGGTGGTGGGGCAAAGTCAGCCTCCAAAGACTGTTTCCTCATTTCACCTCGTGTCCAATTCCCAAGTGGCCAGAACCCCACCCATCGCTTTTTCCCATCCTCTGTGTTCCCATCCCCAATTAGCACACAACCCTTAGCCGATCCTCTTCCCTTCCTATTGACAATTTCAGTTTCTCATAGGACTCTAACTCTAGCTCTTTATTTTGAACCAATGAAAAATACTTCACTTTATGTCTAATAAAACTTTAACTCAGTTGTCTCTGAACTATTAACTTCCATTTATGGGGTACCTTTGTGGCCTTGCTGTGGTCTCCGTGACCTTGGATAATGTCACACCCATGGTTTCTCTATGGTATCTGCAGGGGCAACTCCCACTTTTCCCCATCACCTTCCAGAAGAGAAGAGGCAATTCCCACTTTCTCCCATCACCTTCTTGGATATGCCCAGACAGAAGGATTGGCTGCACTGTCCCAGTCTTCAGGCTCCTCTGTTCAGGCTTGCCTTGACTAATCCGACCAAGCATCACCCCCAGGACTAAGGCACCCGGACCTGGGAATCAGAAGCAGCTGCAGCCCAACGAGACCAGGCTTTACATGGTTCAGAGTCCAAGGGAGATGAAACACTGGAGGGGCCGTAAGTGGGTGTTGAAGGAGGGTGTGCACACACCATGCCCTCTGGGTCTACACATTTGTTGTTTTGCTTCCTGAATTTCATATAGAAACAATCTTCAGGTGGCCTTCTACAGAGAGTAGAAGGGAACTACATTTGTATCACTTTTTACTTCTCAACACTATCAGTTATTATATCAAAGAGAGTGTGATGGGAATTTGGGAGCTAAAACAATGTAAGCACCTGTTGCTCCCACCATTTTGAATATGTGGCCTAATGCCATCAGGATTCTCCACAGAGGGATGGTCAGTGGGGTTTGGTGGATTCAGAATAATCAGAATGCTAGTGGTGGTGTAGTTGAAACTCTGATGTTAGAACCTCTTGAGACCATATGACTCCTGAGTTGAGGCTTTTCCTTTGATAGGCTAAGAGTCTTCTTTGAGGTTTGTCTCAAATGAACACAGAGCTATGACCAGATCTGAATTGAATGACTGCAGGATGAAGGGAGTCTGCAACGGGAACCTACCGCTTGCTATTCTGTGACTGTCTTGCTCTCCCAGAGAACCCACTGGATCCTGGAAAGCACACGAGCGTTTCTGAGTTCATCCTTCTCGTGCTCTCCAACCAGCCAGAGAGGCAAGAGATGATCTTCGGGCTCTTCCTTGCCATGTACCTGGTGGGAGCCATGGGGAACCTGTGCATCATCCTGGCCATTGACTCGGTCTCCCATCTCCACACACCCATGTACTTCTTCCTCAACAACCTCTCCCTGGTGGATTTCTGCTTCATCTCTGCCATGGTCCCCAAGATGCTTGTGAACATCCAGACACAGACTCAGTCCATCTCCTATGGAGCCTGTCTGGGCCAGATCTACTTCTGCATCTTGCTTGCCAACATGGACAACTGCCTCCTGAGAGCGATGTGGCCATCTGCCACCCTCTGCACTACTCCTCCAAGATGAGCCTGTGTGTCTATGCCCTGATGCTGAGCAGCTTCTGGGTCATCGCCAGCCTCTACTCCCTGCTGCACACCCTCTTCATGGCCTGGCTGGACTTCTGTGCCAGCAATGCCATCCCTTACTTCTTCTGTGACCTCGTTCCCCTGCTCCAGCTCTCCTGTTCCAATACGCAACTCAACCAGCTCATGATTCTGCTGGTGGGGGGCCTGATCGTCCTCCTTCCCTTACCTGGCATCCTTGTCTCCTACACACGCATTGTGTCTGCTGTGCTCAGGGTCCCATCTGCCTGGGCAAACAAAAGGCCTTTTCCACCTGTGGCTCCCACCTGACTGTGGTCATCCTCTTCTATGAGACCATCATGAGGGTCTACCTGAGTCCCTCATCTTCCCACCCCACGGACAAGGATTCACTGGCCTCCGTGCTGTACATGGTGGTGACTCCCATGCTGAATCCTTTCATCTACTGCCTGAGGAACAAGGACATGAAGGAGGCGCTTAGGAAACTGTTCAGCCTGAAGGCTTTATCCCATGGGCTGTTTCCCAGCTGAGCTCCCCCTTAGGGCCTGTGTGCTGGGAAGGGAATGAACCCAGGAACAGGATCCACAGACAGAGCAGGGGAACACAGACCTTTTTGTCCTAGATTGTCTCCAAGACTGGAAAAATATCCCTCATTGCTCCGATACTAGTTTAAAGTCTGACACTCTGAGCAGGATAAACCCAGAATACCAACACTGGAAAAAACTCTCCCCTAAAGACACAGGACCACATCCAAAAGATGCAAATTTATCTGCAAACCCCACACTGCCACTATGTGTTGTCTTTTTCCTAGACAAGCTAGGTCTGCCATCCACATAAGGAAAGAAGGGACACCAGAGCTGGCACTGGTTCTCTGGGTGTGAAGAACACGAAGGGAGTGGGCCATAGTGTCCTTATGAATATGTTGACTTGGAGGAAGGAACAATGTACAAAGGGCTCATAAAAATGAGTTTATGGCAGGAGGAGTGATATGTGGTTTTCTATCCAACAGGGGAATGTCCTTGGCTGCAGGAGTGTGGCTTCTAGTCTGGGGTCCTCCAGTTTCTAGCCATTTGATTCTGCTCCAGTCACTCTGAAATTCACCAATCTATTGGTCCTTGCTTTTTCAGTCTCACTCATGCTGTTCAGGTGGTCCATCTTGCCAATTTCTGTCTGTAAAATCCTACTTGTCCTTCAAGTCTCAGATCAAATTCCATGTTCTTCATGAAGCCTCCCCAGTGTCCCTAGCCAGGAGAGGGTCTCCTTTCCCCTCTGGAACTCCACACACTCAGATGCTATGACAACCCTTTTTCTTGCTCTGCTTAGTATCATTCACGTTCACCTCAAACTCTACCCCAAAGAGAACTGTCGGGCCATTTTGAGTTTTACTAAAAGTTCTGTTCATTGTAACAACTTCCACCTCAGAAGAATCTATCAGGTGCCTGGATTAAAACAATATCTCATTCTCAGTATGTTGCAGCAGATGATGATAATGACAACGATAATTTCACACACCGGAGAGGAAAACATTATGATCCTTTCCCCATGATGTGGTCTTCATCACTATCGGTTCTACATTCCTGATCCCATGCAAAGAATAAAAATTACTTATCTGCTTGGTCAGAGCCCAAGAAGCTGATTGGCCCCTATTTTATGAGGGGCAGTGTCCCTTTCAAAGTCTGCATTCCAGGATGACGCTCCCTTCCTTCCAGCCTGGCCCTGATAAGTCCTCATCTCCTCTTGCATCTTATTGGATTCCCCCTTGGGAACCCATCACCAGAGTCCCTCACTCGCCAGTGTACCTGAACCCACAGATCTTCAAGTCCAATGTGGAACTGAGAGTGAGGAGTTAAGCTAGCTTAAATGGTTTCACAGCTCCCTCTTTCCCAGTGAGTCCAATAATGCCGGTTGCTGGGTGTGACTCAGATGGTAATAAAGTGGTACTTGGAGCTCCATCTGTTGCTTCTCCTTGAACTGTCAGAGTGGGGAATGATTGGTAGAGCAGGATTCAGGTATTTCTGGGTCTCTGACCATAAAACCATAGGTACAGCAACGAAATCTCCCCCCAAACCAGTAAAAGGAATATGAAGAATAGTTGACATTAAAAATGAGAAATGGTCTTCCTTCCAAGTGCATTTGCTGCAGTGTTGAAAAATACAATGATATGGCTCAATGAACAAGAAAAAAAAAATAACCAGGGGTAGCAGTGAACAACTATGAAAGACCTTTCAGCTGACCTTGCTTTTTGGTTTGTAAGGAGACTTTCTGGCTTAGTCCTCTGTTTCAACAAAGTGCTTATGGTAAGATGCTCCTTCTCTTATGGCAAACACCTTTTCAGACTGGCTCTGGTCTTGGCCTGGAGGTTGCTTGCTCAGGGATGCAGTGAGAGGAAAAGACTCTTTTTCATCCTTCACACAGCATTTCTATGTTGTCAGAACCTTAGTCATTCTCACAGACTTGACAGTTTAATCGCTATCCTAAGGACAAACAAGAATTTTCATTTCTATTTCAAAAATAGAGTTTTTTTTTTTAAAAGAAAGAAAGATATTTTCATTACTCACATAGAATAAATCCTTATTAAGGACCAATAAAAGAAATAGAAGTATCCCAAGAATAATGGAGATGGTAACAAATATCTCCTCTATGGTCCTCTCCAGGCTACACAATACTTCCCCTCCTATACTTTGTCTGTTCACCTTGGATGCCTCTTCTACACAACAGGATCATGGTATATCCATTTAACAAATCCAGTTTGAGCCTGAGTGACCATTATGCACCAGGGATTGTTCCATGTAGTGGTGGAAAGGAAAACTGGGTTTCTAATTTCATACAGCTGATGTTCCAGGGGGTATGGTAGAACAGGACAAAATTAAATGAATTTATACTATATCAGATAGTGGCATGGGCTTCAAAGTAAAATAAATCTGGGTATCAGTATAGAGACTGACAGGGAGTGCTCCTGTGGAATAGAAGTTTCAGTTATCTATTGCTACCTAACAAACCACCCAAAATTAATGGCTTAAAACAATAGCATTTATTCATTATTTTGCTTCTTGCATTTCTGAGGTGACTGAACTGAGCTTGGCGGTTTCCCTTAGGGTGTCTCATGTTGTTACACACAGGGCTGCAGCTGGAGTTGTCTGGAAGGGTTCCTTGCTCATGTGTCTGCAGCTTGGTTCTGGCTGTCAACTGGAACCACAGTGAGGACTGTTGGCTTAGGCTTCCTCACAACATGGATGCTCTGTTCCCAAGACAAGCATCCCACATATCACCTTTTGTGACACAGGCTGAGAAGTAGTAACAGAACATCACTACCTTCACAATTTATTTGTTAGAAATGAGTCAGTTAGGCCAGACCGTACTCAAGAAGAGAGGAATTAGACCCCATTTCTTGGTAGGAAGAGTATTAGATAATTTTCAGACATGTTTTAAAAGCGTTGCAGGTAATTAGAGAAGGTCTCTCAGAAGTTAAAAAAAAATCACATGCAGAAGATAAAAAAGCTGTGCAAAAAATGTGAGGAAAATGTGAGAAAAAATGTCAGTGGCTGTAGATAAAGAGAATAACAAGGGTAAAACCAGGAAGCTGTAGCATGTTTGTCAGGATTAGGAACACCCACAAAGAAGGGAAAAAAGACTCAGAACATAGAAAGTGTTGGCAAAGTTGTGGAGAAAATGATACACTTGTGCATTGCTGGGGAAAATGTAAAATATAAAATGGTCCTACTACTGTGGGAAATCGTTTGGCTGTTCCTCAGAAATTTAAACATGAAATTACTATATGATCCCACAATCACACTTCTAGATGTCTAATTGAAAATTTTTAAATTGGCAAGTAAAAAAGTACATGTACCTGTAGTACTATTTACAATAGCCAAAGGGGGAATGAGCTTAAATGTCCATCACTAGATGGAAGGATAAAAAACTGTGGTATATGCATACAATGTGGAGTACTCATATATGCTACAATAGGTATGAATCTCAAAACTATTATGCTAAGGAAAAGAAACCGGGGACAATGGTCTTATATAGTGCATTTCCATTTATATAAAAGTATTCAGGATAGATAAGTAAATAGAGACAGAATGCAGATTGGTGGTAGCAGAGCTTGGAAGAAGGGAGGAGTGGAACAAAATTGCTTAATAGGTAACTTGAAGTGATGAAAATGTTTTGGAACTACACACAGGTGGTGAATGCAGAGCATTAAGAATGTAGTAATTGCCACTAAATTGTTTCCTTTATAATGGTTAATTTTATATCACGTGAGTTTCACCTCAATAAATTATTTAAATAAAACGAATTCTTATTTATATATTTACTTATTTATCTATTTTTAAAATTTTGAAGTTGTGGGGTACAATTCAGGGTTAGGAATACGAATGTTCATTATTCAGGCACCCTTGTTGATGAGGTGCGCCCCCTCACCCGGGCAGATTCCCACTAACACTGTCAATCTCTCCTCTCCCTCCCCCCGTCCCCCCGGCAGTTTTCCACTACTGCCTATCCTTTTCTTCTAGTATTATGATAATTGTTCAAGGTCTGCTTATGAGTGAGAACATGCGATACCCAGTTCTTTGTTTCTGTGATAGATCACTTAGTATTATAGACTCTAAGTCCATCCAGGTTGCCGCGAGGCTAATTACTTAGTATTATAGACTCTAAGTCCATCCAAGTTGCTGTGAGTTTTTTTCCTTATTTATAGCTGTGTAATATTCTATCGTGTATATGTGCCACATTTTTTATCCTATACTCTAAAAATAATTTTTAATATGAGTGCACTTGCTTAATTATGTTTATTTTTTTAGTGAAGTACCTAATTTTATATTTTCACCACATGGTTTATATATTTTTTTGATAATGAATTTTGTCTATTATTCACAGTAACATAGTTAGCTTTCTAATTTGATTACAATAGTTTTTGTTTTGTAGGAATTTTTAATTTGGTATAGTCATCTTACTTTGTATTTCACATTACCTGTTAAAAATGTATTTAACTTAGTAGATTCGACTAATCTTAAGAGCTCTGAATTACAATGTAATTTTGCATTATATGTGTATATATATTTTGCCAGTCTCTTTAAAAATTTTTTATTTTATTATAAAGATGTGGGTTATAAATCAGGATTAGGTACATAAGTAATCTACTTGCAGGTGAAGTTTGAGCCTCCAACTGGTCCTTACTACCCCTGGTTTAGGACCAGGTATGCTTTGAGCTGTTATATGCCCCCTTCCCCCCGGCAGTGTCCCATGACTGCAGATTTCTCTCTTGCGCTATTGTGATAAATGTTCAGGTTCCACTTATGAGTGAGAACATGTGGTATTTTGTTCTTTGTTTCCATGACAGATCACCAAATATGGTTGTCTCCCGGCTCCATCCAATTTGCTGCGAAGTCGTTTATTATGTCCTTCTTTATGGCTGTGTAATATTCCATCGTGTGTATGTACCACATTTCCTTTATTTAGTCTACTTTTGATGAACAGTAGGGTTGGTTCCATGTACAGGTGCAGGATTACAGGTTGAGCCACCGAGCCTGGCTAGCAATTGATTTATAACACCTGGTGTTCTTATGTTGGGTGCGTACATGTTTAGGATGAATATTTCTTAAAGGTGGATTGAACCTTTTATGACTGTATAGTGTCCTTCTGTATCCTTAATTTTTGATAGCTTGAAGGCTGCTTTATCTGATATTAGATAGCTAATTCTGACCTTTTCTGTTTTCCATTTGCCTGAAATTTCTTTTTCTAACCTCCAACTTTGAGTCTGTAGGTGTCTTTTGTTATGTGATGAGTTTCCTGGGGGCAGCAGATTGTTATATTATGGTCTTTTCTTTCTTTTTCTTAATCCAGTTTGCCATTCTATGTCTTTTCAGTGGCACATTTAGTCCTTTGACATCAGGTTGATTATTGAAATGTAAGAGTTTATCCCTTTCACAGAGCTCTCAGAAGGCTGTTTTGGTTTCTTTTAACTTTTTCATTAATATATGTATGTGTTTTCATTTTTGTGGGGGCACTGTATGCTCTGTTGAATCTGTGTTTGCCTGTACTCTTGTGAAGTGCATGTTCATTCTTTTTCTTTTTCTTCTGTGCTCAGTACCTTCTTAAGCATCTCCTGTAGAGCTTGTCTGGAAGCAGTATATTCTCTTAGGGATTGGATGTCTTGGAAGAATTTTTAATTCTCTGTCACTGATGAAGATTAGCTTGATTGAAATTGCTTACTTTTGAGAACATTAAAAATTGGACTCCAATCCCTTTTGGCTTGTAGTGTTTTTGCAGATAAGTCTGGTGCTATTCTGATTGGTCTTTCCTGGTAGGTAGTCTGACCTTTCTCTCTCTCCACATTTAGGATTTTTTCTTTCATATTTATTTTGTGTAGGTTAATTACTATGTGTCTAGGGGTTGGTCTTCTTATATGATGCCTTGTAGGGGCTCTCTGCATCTCTTGTGCTTGAACGGTCATATCTCTGACTAGATGAGCAAAGTTTTCTTGGATGATCTCATGGAATGGTTGTTCCAAAGTGCTCTGTTTCTCTTTCTCCTTCAGAGATACCAGTCAGGCATAGGCTTGGCCTTGTGATATAATTGCACATCTCTTGGAGGCTTTGCTCCTTCTTTTTGAACTTTTTTCTCTATGTTTTTTAACAGATTGAATTGATTCAATATTTTGGTCTTCAAGCTCTGAGATTCTCTCTTCTGTTTGTTTAATTCTGCTTTCTATGCTTGTCAGTTTATTCTTTGTTTCATGAATGGAGTCTTTTATAAGCAATATTTTGAAGCATGTATTTTGAGATTAGTCAACTCTGTTACAATTTTGTTGTTTTGCTCCTTGCTTCTCTTGGTTTTTGTTCATTCTTTCCATCCACTCTTTAATCTCTATAGCTGTCATCTGAGGCCAGTCCTTCTGGGAGATTTCCATTGTTTGAACTCAGAATGCTTTTTTGTTTTCAGGTGCTGTCTCTTTAAGACCCTGGGGGCTACTTGTGTTTTTCCATTGATTTTTTTCCTCATTTGTGGCAGATCTCTTTTCCTTCTCTTTAATTCTGTTACTCAGTGAGAGAGGTAGAAGCATTCACTTCTGCAGTTGGCTCCACCTCCCTCCTCCCCTAAGCAGAGCCTCCAAATTTGTCTGATTTTGAAACAGGGTTGGGAGTGGGAGCTGTGCTGGCTTTTTGCAATTTTGAGAGCTTAATAAGTGGAAAGGGGGAGCTAGGATTCAGAAACTACCTATAGGTCACAATGTTCAATATCTGGGGAATGTTTACTTTTATTATATATAATAAATTTATATATAATATAAGTTGGATTTATTTTAAGTATTTTTAAGCATGCTTAATATAATAAGCTCTCATATGTGTAATGTAGTAATTTGTTCCACAGAACTTGATAAATGATGAAAGGATATATTTACATACAGTTTCATAATAACCAGAAAAAACAAACTGTATTAGTAATTACTACATAGAATGAAATAAAATGATCTTTATAGTTATCTACTAAGAGCTAATTAATGTAAAATACTGAAAAATATTCTCATATTTTGAGATGACCCTAAGCATTATAAATATACTTAAATATTTTCAGATCTAAAAGAACAAAGAAGTATGACTAAATTCTTGTGAATCTATTTAGATTTCTTGTATTTGAAATGTGAGATTTTCCCCTAAGTATACACAGTGAGTTAAATTGAGAAAAACTGATGGAATAAGAAAAAATAAAATGCAATTGCAATTAAAACACAATATTACAAAATTACCAAGGTGTATCAAAGCAATATATTTATGGCCTTGTAAGATGTATGAAATTGATCTTTTAAGTTTGAAGCATCTATTGTATTTAAATATGATTCACTAAGTTAAGTCCAAAAATATGAGAAGAGAATTCTTGTAGCTTTTGTCTTTTTTAAGAAAATCCTGCCTCTTCCTACCACTCACATGAGTCTTTAGCTCTCACTGTTAATAAAGCTGAAAAAAAGATACTCACCAGGTGAGTCTATGGAATGAGTACATATGTTAGTAAGATGAGGCCCACAATGTGGTTATAAAAATAATATAGCTAATATAAATCTAACTATATAAATATAAATATTAAATACAAAAGATTGTACCTTTGAATAGAAAGCCAAGTTTGCCACAATTAATATATAAGTAAGATACAACTATTTGCTGTCTACTACACAATCACTTTGGAGCCAAAGAAATTAATTGTGTGAAAGCAAAAGAATAAAAACACACCAGCAAGAGCCATAATAAAGGTGTAGTTACTATTACAAAGCTAAAATTTTTAAAAAAAAATAAAGTGAAAAAAATTACTTAGAAATAAAGTAAGAAATTCTATATTAATAAATGAGTCAATTCCCCAGGAAGAGATAACAATTATCAGTGATGTGGTGGCTCACATCTGAAATTCCAGCACTTTGAAAGGCTGAGGTAGAAGTATTATGTGAGCCCAGGACTTTCAGTTGAGCCTGGGCAACAAAGTGAGACCCTATCTTTACAAAAAGCAAAAAAATTATCCCTGTATGTCTATTAGCATTTGCTTTATGTATTTAGGTGGCCACATGTTCAGTACATATTTATTTACAATTGTTATATCTTCTTTCTGTATTGACTTCTTTATTATTTCATAATGACCTTTATTATCTTTTTTTACCATTCTCTTGACTTAAAGTATATTTTATCTTATAAAGTATAGCTGGTCTTGCTACTTTTTAGTTCTCAGTTGATGATGTATCTTGTCCCATTACTTCATTTTAAGTCTATGTTTATAGATTAAGTAATTATTTTGTAGATAGCATTTAGTTACATCTTTTTTTAATCCATCCAGTCACTCTATGCATTTGAATTGAATTATCTATCTATCTATCTATCTATTTATTTATTGAGTTGGAGTCTCACTCTGTCGCTCAGACTGGAGTGCAGTGGCATGCTTCCGGCCACTGCAGCCTTGACCCGCTGGTCTCCAGTGATCCTTCTGCCTCAGTCTTCCAAGTAGCTGGAACTACAGGTGTGCACTACCACACCTGGCTAGTTTTTGATTTATTGTAGAGATGAGGTCTCGCCAAGTCACCCAGGCAGGTCTTGAACCCACAGCCTCAGGTAATCCACTCATCTCAGCCTCCCAAAGTGCTGGGATTACAAGCTGCACCACCGAGCCTGGTCTGAATTGAATAATTTAACCAATTTATATTCAAGGTTGCTAATTAATAGGTAAGGGTTTCCTACTATTTTGTCACTTTAAAAAATTTGTTTTGCAGATGCTTGCTTTCTTTCTTCCTCTCTTATGTTCTTCCTTCATGGTTAAGCAATTTTTTTAGTAGTATAGTTTTGTACTACTTATTTTTAGTCTTTTATAGATTTTTGCTTTGTAGTTACCATAAGGCCTGCAAAAAGCATCTCAAGGTTAAAAAAATGTTATTGGACTTCCGACAAGATGGCGACGGGGCAACCTGGTCTGTGAAACCTCTGCAAAGGAGAACTGCAGTGGGTCTCTGGCTCCCGCCCCGGGGGCTGCGGACCCCAACATCGCAGTCTGCTCTTCATACGGAGCTCGGCCATTGCCACTGCTGGGGCATCGCAGTGGACTGGACAGCCATTGCAGCGCAGACGCCACCGCCGCTGCCAGAGCCGCCACAGCTGCTGCTGCCGCCGCCGGTAGCACATCACACCACCCGGGCCGAGGCGATCCACGACTTCAGTCCTTGAAGCCCCTTCAGGGAAGATCTGCTGGGATCGCTGCCACCTCTCCTGCGACCGAGACGTCCTGCCCGCTGTGAGTATCCTGCCTGTGCCCTGAGGCAGGCATCCATCTCCAGTCTCTGCCGGTTCCTGTCTGGCCCCACCCCCTCTGGGGCGAGCAGCTGAGATAGCACCACCTGCTGGCGATTCAAGGGAGTAAACCTACAGCTCCACTGCACGGTCAGATTCCAAGGCAGTGTGAAGTGGGTTCCAGATTATTCACACACCTGTCAGCGAATGCCAGGACCTGCAAATAGGTTTTGAATCACAGCTCCCCCCTTAAGTGAATCTCAAACCTGCAAAAAGGACCACCCCCAACCTACAGTGCAACTCCAGAATTGAACAAAGTAAGAGGGCATACATAAAGAATAGGAGATTGAACAAACAGAAGTAAAACCAATCCCTTTACCCCTGAATAACAGAATTAAAGAAGACGGTGACATGGAGGGAAGGAAAAAGTAGGGAGGGGAAAAACCGCACAAATGAAGAAAAACCAAAAGAAGAATATAGGTCTCACACAGACACTGGGAAATCAAACACTGAGAAAACAGATTCTGGAACGCAAACAATGAAGAGCCCCCAGAATGACTGGTCACATGCAACAAACCCAGACATCAAGACATTAATGGAGAGAATTAAAAAAATTGAGGAGAGACAAGAGGAAAATAGGAAGGAGCTGATGTCAGAAATGACAGCAGTAAAGAATACCGTGATGGAAATGAACAACAGACTAATAAGCATGGAAAGCAGAATCAGTCAAGCAGAAGAAAGAATCTCAGAGCTCGAAGACCAAAACACAGAACTAACCCAAACTGTCAAAAACATAGAAAAGAAGCTCAAAAAGACAGAACAAAACCTGCAAGAGATGAATGATCAATTCAAGAGACCAAAGCTAAGAGTAACTGGGCTTCCTGAGGCAGAGAGAGAAACAGAAGCCACACTGGAACAAACATTTCATGAAATCATTCAAGAAAACTTCCCTCATCTCATTAAGGAAGAAAAAATTCAAACACAAGAGATTCAGAGAACCCCTGCAAGACAACAAGTGAGAAGACCAACTCCCAGACACATAATAATTCGTCTAAACAAAGTAGCTATAAAAGGAAAAATCCTAAAGGCAGCAAGAGAAAAAGGCCAGACTACCTACCAGGGAAAACCAATTAGAATAGCAGCAGATTTATCCACAGAAACCCTTCAGGCCAGGAGAGCCTGGAGTCCTATCTTCAAAGTTATAAAAGAGAAACAATTTCAACCAAGAATAACCTACCCAGCCAAACTAAGCTTCATTAGTGAGGGAGAATTGAAATCTTTTCCAGATATCCGATCCCTAAGAACCTATGCTGCTACCAGACCACCTCTACAAGAAACACTTAAGAAAGTACTGAACACAGAAGAAAAAGAAAAAGAACAACAGCATTCTTCACGAGAGTACAGGCAAAAGATTAAAAACACACATGAACCAACTCCAAAACCCAAAGAATGACAACAAACAAGCAGGAACAACTCTGTAAGAACCTTATGACAGGGATCAACTCTTGTATTTCAATTATTAGCCTAAATGTGAATGGACTAAATGCATCACTGAAAAGACATAGAATGGCAAAATGGATAAAATATCATCAGGCAACAATCTATTGCCTTCAAGAGACTCACCTCAATAGAAAGGACACCCACAGACTCAAAGTAAGAGGATGGGAAACAAACTTTCAGGCGAACGGAATACAAAAGAAAGGAGGAGTAGTGATCTTAATTTCAGACAAAATACCCTTCAAGCTATTAAAAATCAAAAAAGATACAGAAGGCCACTACATAATGATAAAAGGCTCAATCCATCAACAAGAAATATCTATCCTAAACATATATGCACCCAACATAGGTGTGCCAACTTTCATAAAGCAACTTCTAGGAAAACTAAAGAAAGATATTGACTCCAACACCATCATAACTGGGAATTTTAATACCCCACTCACAACCCTAGACAGATCATCAGGACAAAAAATCAGCCAGGAGATCCGGCCTCAATATGACTTTGGACCAAATTGACTTAATTGATACCTACAGAACACTCCATCCAAAGACCACAGAATATACATTCTACTCATCACCGCATGGAACATATTCTAAGATCGACCACAATTGGCCATATCAAACATAAGCAAATTTAAAAGGACCTAAATTCTACCATGCACCTTCTCGGACCACAGTGGAATAAAAATAAACATTGACACCAACAAAGTCCCCCCAAAACCCACAAAGACATGGACACTAAACAGCATGATGCTAAACAACTCCTGGGTCAATGATGAAATCAAAACAGAGATCAAAAGATACCTGGAAACAAATGAAAATGAAGAAACATCTTACCGAAATCTCTGGGACACCTTGAAAGCTGTAGTAAGAGGTGAATTTATATCCCTACAAACACACATGAAGAAAATGGAAGGAACACAAACTAACAACCTAACAAGCCACCTAAAGATGCTGGAAAAGAAAGACCACAAAAACCCTAATTTCAGCAGAAGAATCCAGATCACCAAAATAAAAGCCCAAATCCAGGACATAGAAGACAAAAAGATAATACAAAAAATCAATGAAACAAAAAGCTGGTTCTTTGAAAGGATAAACAAGATCGATGTTCCCTTAGCTAGACTGACTAAGAAAAAAACGAGAAAAAAATCAAATAAGCACAATCAGAAACACAAAAGATGAAGTCACATCTGCCCCTGAAGAAATACAAAAGATCATTAGAGACTACTACGTACACTTGTATGAAAACAAACTTGAAAACCTTAAGGAAATGGAGGACTTTCTGACATCACGCAACCTACCTAGATCGGAACAAGAAGAAATCGAGTCCCTAAATAGACCAATAACAATCAAGGAAATCGACTACGTAATAAGAAAACTTCCTACAAAAAAAAGCCCTGGTCCAGATAGCTTTCCAGCAGAATTCTACAAGACATTTAAGGAGGAACTGATACCAAACCTACTGAAGGTATTCCAGGCGATTGAAAAAGATGGAGCGTTCCCCAAATCATTTTACAAAGCCAACATCACATTGATACCCAAGCCAGGTAAAGATCCAACAAAGAAAGGGAACTACAGGCCAATATCTTTGATGAACATAGATGCTAAAATTCTCAACAAGATCCTAGCAAACTGAATTCAGCAATACATCTCAAAAATCATCCATCATGACCAAGTAGGCTTCATTCCTGGGATGCAAGGCTGGTTCAACATTCGTAAAACCATAAACGTAATTAAATACTTCAACAGATGTCAAAACAAAAACCACATGATTATATCATTAGATGCTGAAAAAGCTTTTGATAAAATCCAGCACCCCTTCTTGATAAAAACCCTTGAACATCTAGGCATACAGGGAACATACCTCAAAATAGTAAAAGCCATCTACGAGAAACCCATGGCCAGCATACTCATAAATGGACAAATATTGGAACCATTTCCCCTGAAAACTGGAACAAGACAAGGATGCCCACTCTCACTCCTCCTGTTCAACATAGTATTGAAAGTCCTGGCTTGAGCAATCAGAGAAGAGGAGGAAATCAGGGGTATCCAAATAGGAAAAGAAGAAGTCAAGTTATTTCTCTTTGCAGATGATATGATTACATACCTTGAAAACCCAAGCGAATCTGTCAAAAACCTCCTTACACTGATAAAGGCCTTTGGCAAAGTCTCAGGATACAAAATAAATATACAAAAGACAATCGCATTTCTCTATACCAATAATAAACAAACGAAACCCAAATAAAAAACACAATTCCATTCACAATAGCCACAAAAAAAATGAAATACCTTGGCATTTTCCTAACCAGAGACTTGAAAGACGTTTACAATGAAAATTACAAAACACTTCTCAAAGAAATCAAAGATGACACAAACAAGTGGAAAAATATCCCATGGTCGTGGATTGGAAGAATCAACATTGTGAAGATGTCCATCTTACCTAAGGCAATCTACAAATTCAATGCGCTACCCATCAAATTACCAGCAACATTCTTCTCAGACCTAGAAAAGACAACACAAGAATTCATATGGAAACACAAATGTTCAAGAATAGCCAGAACAATCCTCAGCAAAAAAAAACCAAAAACAACAAAGCAGGTGGTATCACATTACCAGACTTCAAACTTTACTATAAAGCTACAATCATCAAAACAGCTTGATATTGGTATAGGAACAGGCATATAGATCAATGGAATAGAATTGAGATTCCAGAAGCAAAACCTCAATTTCTCAACCAACTCATCTTCGACAAGGCCTCCACCACCTACCACTGGGGAGAGGAGAACCTATTTAGTAAATGGTGCTGTGAAAACTGACTGACCACATGCAGAAGATTGAAACAGGACCCCTATCTATCCCCATGCACAAAGGTTAACTCCAAATGGATCAGAGACCTAAATGTAAAACCTCAAACCATAAGAACCTTAGAAAAAGAAGGACATACCCTCATGGAAATCGGAACTGGCATCCAATTCCTGAACAAAACCCGAAACCCACAGGTCACAAGAGAGAAGATAGACAAGTGGGACCTTATTAAGCTGAGAAGCTTCTGCAAGGCCAAAAAAACCATCAAGAGGTCAGGGAGACAGCCTAAAGACTGGGAAAAAGTATTTGCCAACACCAGGTCTGACAAAGGCTTAACATCCTGGATCTACAAGGAACTAAAACGTGCTGAAAAGAAAAAAACAAACAGCCCCATTATAAAATGGGCAAAAGATATGAACAGACACTTCACAAAAGAGGACATCCGAGCAACCAGCAAACACATGAAGAAATGTTCAACCTCACTAATCATCAGAGAGATGCAAATCAAAACCACACTGAGATATCACCTAACTCCAGTCAGAATGGCAATTATCAACAACTCAAAAAATAACAGCTGCTGGAGAGGGTGTGGCAAAAAGGGACCACTTCTACACTGTTGGTGGGAGTGTAAACTAGTGCAACCTCTGTGGAAAGCAGTGTGGCGATTCCTAAAAGCTCTAAATATCAACCTCTCATATGACCCCCGCAATCCCCCTACTGGGAATATACCCTGAGGAACTCAAATCACTCTATAAAAAATATACCTGCACACGTATGTTTATTGCAGCGTTGGTCACAGTAGCAAGAACCTGGAAACAACTGTGCTGCCCATCAAAAGAGGACTGGGTTAAAAAATGTGGTACATATACACAATGGAATACTATGCAGCCATAAAAAAGAACAAAATCATGAATTTTGCAGCAACCTGGATGGAACTAGAGTCTATAATACTGAGTGACCTCTCACAGAAACAAAGATCCGAGTATCACATGTTCTCACTCATATAATGGACCTTGAACATCCAATGTAATACTATAAGAAAATGACTGACGGTACTGGGAAACTATGGGGGGGGGAGGTGGGATTAATAGTAGCAAATATCTGTCTGGGGATGGGGAAACACCTCCTATCAACAGGGTGTCTGAATGAAACGTAATTGTACACCTAACCCTTAATTGTATCCCAGAAAACCATAATAAAAAATATTATGAAAAAAAATGTCATGGGGGGTATGAACAGGTGGAAAAAAATATTATTTTAAACCAATAGCAACTTAAATTTGATTACAAATAAGAGTTATGGAAACAAATTCTACACTTTAACATCATCTTCATCATTTTTTGACTCTTTATATTTCAAATTGCATTTTCTTATATCACCTATTCCTTAATCTAATTGTTGTAGTTATTATTGTGTTTAATACTTTTATATTAAATCTTCATACTTAATATGTATATGGCTTACCCACCAAATTATGGTATTTGTATATTCTGAATCTTTCTGTATTTTTTGAGTTGGAGTCTCACTCTGTGATGTTTCTTTTATCTTGTTTCTTTTAGTATTATCTTTGATTTTTGATAATTTGATTATGATTTGCCTTGAATAACTCCTCTTTGGGTTGAATTTGACTGGTGAATTCTGAGTTTTCTGTATCTCATTGCTGTAGTCTTTCTCCAAATTTGGATAATTTTCAGCCATTATTCCTTAAATATGCTTTCTAGGCATTTTTTGCTCTTGTCTTTTTTGGGAACTTCTATTATGTGAAGGTTAGTTTTCTTGATAGTGTCCCATAACTTTTGTAGGTCTTCTTTTCTTTTTTCTTTTTCTTCTCTCTTATTGGTTAATTTTGTATGATCGCTCTTCAATCTTGCTGATTCTTTCCTCTGTTTATTCAGGTGTACTGTTAAAGCATTCTAATGAGCTTTTCATTTCAGTTAATATAGTCTTTATTTCTAAGTTTTTTATTGTTTCTGTTTTTTTCCCCCAGTATCTCACTTTGTATCTGGACTGTTTTCTAAATTTTATTTAGTTTCAATTCATATTTTATTATGATTTTCTAAACTTCTCTAAGAGGATTATTCTGAATTCCTTGTCAGACATTTTATAGATCTTCAATGCTTCTGAACCCAATACTGGAGTGTTGCTGCTTTCTTTTGCTGGTGTCATAATTTTTAAAAAGTTTTTACAATTCTTGTGCTTTTGCTTTTATGCCTACACATTTGAAAATATGGCCATCTCGTCTAGCTTTTGCAGGTGTCCCTTGGTGGTGTTAAGCCTTTACTACTTAATGTAAAACTTAATTGCTGGCCCACTGGTACTTCTCATTCTGGATAGGATTTATAGTAAACCTTGAAATGAATGTGCCACACCAGAACTAACTTCTTGCCCTCATTTTGTTTTCTGGTCTGGGGAAGACTTGTTGTGAACATAGGACTAGCACTGCACCAGAACTATATCACTGCCTTGTCAATGTGTTCTTGACTGAGAAAGATTTAAATGATCACTGGAACTTAATCACTTACCTTTTAGTTGTTTCCAAGTTGGGGAAGGTTTCACATAAACATCCGGTCTTTGTGGGAAATTCAGCTAGAGAAATTGGGTTCCCAGTGGATGGTACCCTAAAGAGACTAGCACAACGGTACCAGCTAGTCTCTTTAGTAAGGCAGCTCCTCTGACTTCAGTGCAGAGTGATCACCAAGATCTACATGCCAAAAACTGCAAACAGGGCTCCTGTTTTTAATCCTTAATTCACGCTCTGTGGTTCAGCTTTTCTACCACTCTGGTTTCCATGGGGTGGGAGAAGAGTGACTTTTGTGAAAATTTTTAGACTTATGGGGTAATTGAAAGTCTACTTCCAATTTTCTCCTCTCTCTGGAGAAAAAAGATCTCGATAAATTCTCTGTGAGTGATATTTTGTCAGCTTAAAAGAGGAGTTCTAAAATAATCATTCCTCTTACCAGTCATGACTTCTTTCAATTATTGGTCCAGGAGGTATCTCTGCTTCTTCCTTGCATTCTGTAAATTTAAAGTGGTATTCTTGACTTTGAATTGTTTCTAGTTGTACTTCTGGGTAGAGTGTGATGACAGGGCATCTTCTATTTTATTATTTAGCTGACATCTGAAGATTTATTATTATGAGAAAGGCAGACATGTACATTTTTGTTCAGTCACTAGCCACTTATATATTGAAGCAGAGGCTTCCAAACCCTGATTTATGCCAGTCAGAGGTACAAGTAAAACAACCTGGGCTGGCAATTGGCACCTTGAAGTGGAGGCAGTCTTGTTGCATTGAACCCTCAACATGTGTGATATAGCACTACCTCTAAGTAGATAGTATCAGAATTGTATTGAATCAGAGGGCAGCATCTCATGACCACTGAAGAACTGATTGAATGGATGTTGGTGACATTAAATAAAATTTGAAGGAGGTCATTGACTGAGCTCCTGCACTAGGCCCAATAGACCAAGCCAAAATGGAGTCACTCATGCTAAAGTTCCACATCACCAAGCCAAACCTTAGTTGTTTGTCTGATCTTCTGAGAAATTGGGAGGGGGTGGAAGAGAGAGAGTGCGAGAGTGTGTGTGTGTGTGTGTGTGTGTGTGTGTGTGTGAGAGAGAGAGAGAGAGAGAATAGGTAAATTTCCACACAGTCCAGTTGTAGCTGACATGATAAGGAAGTCCTCTCTGCTTTAAACTTTACAAGGAAAGTAACTTTGCAACAACACATATTCTTTTTGATTTCTGTTTCTGCTTTCCTCAGCTCTTTTCAGTCGATAAACGATTTTCCTCTGCTTGGTTTATCAGAACACTCATTCTATTTTATATTCACTCACTCTATTTTAGGATTGCAAATAAAAGCCAATTAAGATATTTAAATATGCTGTAATTTTGTCTTTTGACAGTGAAGAGAAATCCCCATATACTTCTTGGTAACCAATGATCACAAAAGTCTTCTATGTTGATAGTTGAGTGAGAGAATAGAAAAATTACCTTGGTTTGTTCTCTACACTTTACAGAGACAAGTTGGAAAAGGGTAGTGTTCTGAAAGATGAGAACATTTAAAAAGAAATCAAGAGTGGTTGTAGCGTCACCTACTATGAAAAAGTCAAAAGGGATGTTGGCTGAATGTGTCCATTGAAGAAGCTTCTAGGAGGTCGTGGATGAAATTCAAGAGAAGTTTTTCTGTTTCGAGTGAGTATGGATCTGATTGTCATGTGCTGGTTAGTAGGTGGGTGCTGTGGAAATGGGCATTCTGCATAAAATTTATTTCATAAGTACATAGTTTGTTTCTGAAGTGAAGATGCATAGCATTAAAAAGAGAAAGAAAGAGTACTGGAAAATTGCTGATAATGTGAGAGAGGCTTAGCCATGTGTTTGAAGGGAAAAAGTGAGAGTGGGAAGCTGCAGATATGGGGAAGGGAAGTGTAACAGGGGACAGTCAGAGGCTTGGGGACATAGAGAGGAAGACTTATTCTCCTCTAAAGGCAAAGAGTTCCCATGCTGGAGTGGTGTTGGCCTTCCCGCTCACCAAGCGGAGGGCTCTCTGGCAACAAGAGGTGGGCATTGCAACAATGCCTGGAGGGATCAGGTGAGGAGTGTTGTGATTCTCAACTGCATCTATATCTTTGGGGTGCACATGGTACGATGCCCTCATGGCTTATGGGAGGGTGTGTGGCACCCTAAGGTGCAGCAAGGGGAAGGTGTGAGTACTTAGTGACTTGGAGCACAGGGATGGGCAGGGATTGTTAATACAGGAAGGGAATCACAGCCATGTAGGCAAAGGAAAAGAGAAGGAAGAAGAAGCAAGCAATGGAAAGAGATGAGTGTCACAAAGACAAGAAAAACACATGGAAGTGAAAAGTTTTAAAACATAGGTGCAGGTTTTGTGATAGTGTATAGGAACCCCAGAACTCTGATATCTGTGTATTCTAGAGGATATTGGAGTTAAAATAGTCACCAAAATCCTGACATAAATGAAGCAAATCATGTGACCAGGCAAAGAGTGATATATCATACCAATGTGCCTTTGGGCTGTTCTATTTTTAAAGCAGGAGAATGTTGCTACTTACCAGTTTTGTGGTGCTGTGAGTTCCAGGGTAGGACATAAATGTATAGCTTGCATATAATGCACTTGACAACTTTTAGCTTTGAAATGTAGTGAAAACCTCAGGAATCTGGAATTAGGTAGGCAGGAGGAAGAAGTCTTGTTACACATCATAAAAATTTAAGTTTTTTTCAAAGAATCCACTTTTTCCTGTATAAGTATATCTTGAAGCAGTTGAAACTAGACTAGTAAAAGTTGTCACTTCAAGGTTCAGGAACCTATTTCTATCAGTGAGTAGGGTACAAAGATGGTTGTAAGTATATTTTGCTTTTAAATAGTGGAGGTGGGAGGGACAGCTAAAGTAGTTCCAAAAATGTTTGGAAGTGGTTTTCATTTTCAGTTGGTCAAGCAAGCATGTGCCATACACAATGTTATTTCCACTCATCTAGAAGTTGGTAGAATAGGCACAAAGCTGTCTGATCTCTTTAAAGCCATGGTTTGATCTCTTCAGAACCCCCTCCTCCTCACAGAGTAACACGCCCTCATTTTTTCTCTTGTCTAAAACATCTCTGTTAGGGATTTGTTGAGGCTCCTTGAAAATATTTCCACTGGAATTAATTCAGGACACTTAGTGCAAAATTCCTGGTGAAGTAGAGGAATGGGATGTTTTGAGGGAAAAAGAGGAAAAGGTCCCCTTGGATTAGAAGCCCTCCCCTTGTAAGGTGGATCTGGGTAGCAGCTTAAAATAGTAGCTCAGAGTAACAAGAGGGTGCAGCTTCTAAACAGCCACGTGGTCCCAATTTCTTATCACTTCCTTAACAAAAGTTTTCATTACAGTTAACACAAAACTCATACGTACTGGTATCTGAGTTATGATCAGTTTCAAATTAATGTTTATGATAGCCTCAAGAACATATGCAAATCATCCCCCTTCCTAAATTACCAAAGACTGCTTCAGCAACACTGCTGAAAGACAAATGTTATATTTCATTCAAAATCTGTATATAGTCAGTTTGGTTGACTTGGACCAGTCAGTTCAAACCAACTAGTTAGTTCCAGATACAGACAATCACACTAGCTGTTTATAGACATCTTTTTAATATTTTACTTTAAAACAATTAATCCCAGTAAAAGAGAGCCAAGGAAATGACACTTTAATGGTAGCTTGAAATGGATATGAGTTCCTGATTTATTTGTTTACAGGAAACAGACAATTGCATTGTCATACATGACTTTTAGAACTGCTCACTTAAATGCACATAATTATATTAAATTAAATATCTTTTACAAAAACACAACCATGTCGCTTAAGGCAAAAAAAAAAAAAAATCTGCTTCTGGGGAGATAGGTTAATATGTATAATATTTCCTTATTCAGATTGAATGAAGTAATCCATTAATTTAGTTGCCCAAATTTCATCCTTCCTTATAGTTTTGCGTTGCAAATGGGCATGAGAATTAGTCACTTTGTGCCTGATTTCCTCCTCTCTATTAGACGTGTTTTGCTTAAAATTTAAGAATTTTCAGAATCACTGAGTCAATGGGAGGTAAGAAAGGCACCTTGAAACAGGAGATAAGGACTTAAAAACTCAATAAAATGTCTTAAACAAAACTTGCAATCTACAGGTATTAATTTAGTTAAACAAAATGCAAACATTTAGATCAGACATAGCAACATTTCTTAGTTAACCTCATACAAGGGATGTTTGCAATTAACTATTAGCTTGATCCACCCTACATGTTGAAGAGGGCAGATGCACTTGAACTGAGAAAGCATGTGGCTACTCAGCGCTCAGCTAAATTGTGCTTCAAGACACCATTTAAGTTTGACCAAGGGGATTTCACTAAGTGTAAATGGGAGACCCCTCTCATTCCATAGAAAGTAACTCAGCAGCAGAGCCCTACAGTTTTCATACAACTATCTTTTAACATCCAAAAATTTTTGTGCTAGAGTAAGGTACACACAAAATAGTCATGGCTTCAATGTATAAAAGTTTTCTACAATGTGATTCATCACATTTGGCTATAAGTAAGACTTAGTGATGTGTTTAAGCTTTGTTTCTGAGTCTCCAGTCTTCAGCAATGCTGGATGCACTGTACTGTGTTTAAAGCCTAATAGGGCCTAAGGAGGGGGTCTCTAATACATTCAGAATTCCTGCTGCCAGTGGGGTTCGACCCAGGACAGAGTATGTCCAAGAATCAGTGCTGCCTCCCTCCTCTTCCTCAGCTAGTACTTGGAGAAAGCCTACCAAGTGTGTGGCAAGTGTCTGGCTTTAGGTCAGTGGGGTGTGTGTGTGTGTGTGTGTGTGTGTGTGTGTGTGTGTGTGGTGCAGCGTTCTGGGAGGGGGTATCACAACTTCAGCCTGAATGAAGACACAGGTAGGTGAAAAATTGCCTGTAATAATTTAGTAACGTTCTATATTTGGAAAATGAAAATAGTTACTTTAAAAGATTGACAAAATCTTTTAAACTGGAGTGTAAATTTTAGACTATCTTCTGTGTGCCTCCAGCAGCCAGAGGATTCTGAATGATATACTCCAGGGGAGTGTGTTAGAATACAAGTAGGATGAGAAGAGGAAGCTTTTAAAATGTTGGTGTTTATCAAAAGGGACAAGGATTTTAAAAGGGTGACTAGCACATTTTAGGTAACGTGGATAATTGGTTAACTTAGGGATGGAGGCTGGTTAAGTTCAGAAGAAAATAGTGGCAGGAAATCAATAAGGAGTTAGTGAAGAAGAAAAGCGGGTGAGTTAGTGATGGAGAAGCTTGTTGGGGGAGGATTGGGAAGGCTGGTGGAACTCAGGGCTCCTTCTTCCTTTGAATGTCCACTTGATGGCCCTGCTCTTACGGTCTGGCTACTGGAGAAGTGTTTCTGGATGCAGCACGAATGTCTGCCAAAGAAAATATCTTCCTTTCTTGAGTCCTTCTGTGGTTAGTGTTTAATTGAGTTGAAATGCTATCTCTTATCTCCTTGTCTTTCGAATACCATCACTTTGGCTAAAGTTCTGATGGTCTGAGATAGCGCCACTGGTTTCTATCAAGCAGTTAGCATTGCTTGAATTCTGACAAATACATTTTTATTTTGTTTTTCTTGGTCTTTTTGCTGCCGTAATATATTATTAAGTGCTTTGATTGTAGACCCTGCCAACCAGTGCTATCTAGCTTTTAACTGTAAAGGTTTATACCAGGAAACCGAAAAAGTAAAAGTAATTTCATATTTGGGACAACATTCTTGGAGAGAATAGAAAATGTTCACTACAGTATAAAAAGTAAAGGAAATTTAGTTTTAGTTTTTTTATATGCAAAATGTACACATAATAGCAAAAGACAATCAGGGCATATTAAAAAATAATTACCTTGCAAAATTCTCTGTTTATATATAAGAATAAGGGATGTTTAGGTAGCTGAATTCCCTAACAATATTCTTTCTCTAAAACTATCTCGTTTTGTTGTTGTTTTTTTCTTCCTCTCATTGCCTTTTGAGGGGGAAGTCATCTTCATTAACTTTGCCTATTTCCTGGTGTTGTTTATGGAACTTTTCAAGCTTTTCCTATTTCAGTCTGACTCAAATTCCCCATTCCCTGGGGTCTTACCTGTATACCAGCTATATGAGAATAGCTACTCACACTTGCCCTTTACAGGGCAGTTCTGGCAAGCCTGGGCTTGGTGCCATTGAGAGAGAACAGCTCAATCACATTGGCTGTCCTACTGATCAGCATTTCATGTTCTTCCGTAGAAGTTGACCATTTGTAAGGTTGATCCTGCTATCAGGGAATATGTTTCTATAAAGTCCAATATGTCAAATAGTCAAGTCTATTTGCCCCACTGGCCCTGAATTCCATTATTTGCACATTTTCTAACTGAAGAACATTCTTGTCATAAAAAAATAAAAAATAATGTGCAAATTTGCTTGCACAGCACTAAATCGCCAAAAGCACACAAATTGACATTCAAATTACATTAATAATAAAATGACTGAATAGAAATGGTTTGGCAAATATATCTTGAAGTAAGCAGCCAATTCTATTATTCCCAAATTCTACTTTACTTGATAACTTGTTAGCAGCTGTTGGTAGCCATTGTGTTTAAATATACATGATGGCCTAATTTTGAAAACATATTTTGTATTTATTTAGTCACAAAGCAGAAATGCCTGAAATTTGAAGGTGTTGACTCCCATAATTTAAAAATAAAGCATCAAATCTTCTAAATGACCTTATCTTGACATGTTCATACACCCCAAAGCATTAGCTGTGTTTGGTTTCTCAGGCTTTTAAACTCAAGGTACATTACTAAATGAGTGGGTGAATGTTGATGCACCTTGGAAGTTCAGCCATCCCTAAACATGCATTTTCATGCAATTAAAAGAGAAAGGGCTTATAAACTGCCTTTCATGTTCTTCCTGATTCTTGTAATTTTAACTTTTTAGAAGGGCTTTCAAAATCGTTCATGCAATGATATGTATGGCTAAAGGAACTGCTATGCCTGGTAAGAAAACAAAGAACTTATTTCAGTTTGACATGAGGCAAGCTGAGGGCATCTGTACTTTCTGCTGCCTTACAAATGCTCTGAGATGATCGTGACCTTCCAGTCCTTAGAGAGTCTGACACAAAAGCAGCTTCCTTGGCAGGCTGTGGCACGGCATCAAAAGTGTCTGTCTCTGTCTCTTCGGCACCCACCTCCTCATCAGTTATAAACAATTTGGATTCCCTCCACTTGGGGTAAAAATCCTGGCTGCCTCTGGAGCCACTTGACTCACTCCCTGAAAGCTGTATATTCAGTTCCTCAGTCGACCTGATCAAGTTTTGCACAGACAAAGATTTGCCCAAGTCCTTTGGTACCATGGGGCAGACGGACAGCAGAGTTTCTCCTCCCATGTCAAAGCTTTTCCTCAGAGAACGGTCCTTGGTCAGGTTAGGCTGTGCAACCTGAACATTTTCCTTGGAGGCAACAAGGCAGGTGGTGACATCAGAAATGCTTTCCTGTAAGCCCGTGGGGTTTGGGTGCAGTGTTTCTGGCCTGGGCAGGTGCTTGATGGCTGGGAGAGGAGGCGGGATCTGTAAAGTTGTTGGGGCTGCTGGTTTAGGAGCCGTGTTTATTTGGTTTGCCGTGGTGTTGGTGGCCGTTACTGCGGAACCATCACTTTGAATCACTGGCACCTGTGTTGCTTGACTGTGCATAGTAGGGCTAAGCGCATAGAAAGTCTGAGTGCTGAACTCATTTGGCGTCAGAATGAACTGCAGACCTCTTGAGATGTTGGCACTAGCTGATCTGGTTAAGCAGCCACTGTTTTGTGCGGAACTAGACAGGTCTTTGCTGTCCACGGGGCTTTGATAGTCAGATGTCTGTTCACATTCAAAAGGTGGGATCTGGAATGAAGCTAAAGTGAGGGCAGAGGCAGAGCCCTTCCGGAGGACCTGTTGATAGATGTCTAGCAGGCAGTCCAGCTTGGACTCAATGGACTGTACCTAGAAGTGAGGAAAATGGTTACTCGTGAGCATAACCTGTGATGAAGACTGAGCTTCATTTCTAGAATTGAAAAATAAAATCTCAGCATGCCAATACAGTTACGAAAATTGAGTATACGTACAGTACAGTCTTGATTCTCAGTGAATGCAGTGCCTAGCTGCAGGAGGCCAGGAGGCCAGGAGGCAGGGGAAGGTTTGGGGGTGAAGAATGCTTTGTTTTCTATAAATCTCCATTGGCACCTCTACCTCCCACTTCTGGACAATAAATACATGAATAAATTGAGGGAGCCATTTGATTTCTGAGAAATTATCTTTGTATGTGAAGAAACAGCCTCAGGGTTAACAGTCACTATGTCATCAAAATTTTAATAAGCTTTTGTTTTATTTTGAAAAAGAGTAATCTAACAGAGAAACAATGAAAATAACAAAACACAGATGAAAAATAGGTCTTTGTTATTTTACTACTGAAAATCTGCAGTTGCTTCCAGTTAAGTATTAATTGATGAGAAGAATATTCTATTCCTTATATGGCAATACAAAGATGTTTCCGAGACACTGTCTAGTCGCAAAGAAAATTTAATTTCACTCTTTCTTGATTTTATTTTTAAAAATGTATTAATCACGACAATACATACAATTTCCTATACTCAGTTTTGAGTTTAAAAGTTCTGGCTAAGAAGTTCACTAGTGTAGACAAGTTGTACCTGTTTTTCAACCTTGACCACCCGGCCGAGCATACTGACATCGTCTGTGGTCTCATGTTCTGCCGTTATTTTCTCTCGGCTCTTCTTATCTGATGTGATTTGCCCTTTTCCAAGAATTTGATCAACTCTATTAGAGAAAAAGGAGATCTGATTATGAGCGCTGAAGATGGCGATTACTCTGAGCCAAAATGAGATTTTTAAAAATGAAGTACAATTATCCTTAATTTACGTAAGATGAAATAAGAATGAACTTGTTCCAGTTGATGTGCTTATTTTGTTAATATGACATTATACATGAGATCAATTTTCTCATTATTCTTGTCCAAGATGAAATCACCTATGAGTGATCTTCTGGAGGAAAAACTGTTCTAAACTACAAAGTAATTTGTTTCCACCTCTGATCAGGCAGTTCCCAAATTTAATCACTTCACAATATGACAAACTAATAATTATGATTATTTTGCATCAATTGAACAGATTATAAATGAGCATTTATTGTACATCTGATATGTGGACGATAAGCAAGTAAGAAGGCTATGATCTTTTTCTTTTGTAATTTGAGTTGGAGAACCCAAAATTAGTTCCATAAGTTCTATAGCACTTCAACTTTATAAAAATCTGGGAGCCATAGATAGTTCTCTTAAAACACTTGGATGAACATGGTAGAGATAGTAACATGACCACAGGATGATTTCAAGCAATTCCCAGGGAGACTTGATCAGCCTAAATGAGAAGCACTTTGTGTGTACATGTGTCTTTCAGAATTGAATTGTCAGGGGTATTGACTCAAATTTCCAGTCTGCTTTGTCTCCATAGAAACATAGGCAGTGCCTACTTTATGTCATGATATAAATCTATTGAACTGCAAGCTCTACAAAGACTGGGTCATTGTTTTATTAATTTCCGGATGTCCAAATTTCTTGGCACACATAATGAGTTCAATAATTATCTGCTGAATGAATGAACAAATTGAGATTTCTACAACTGATGAACAGGTGTTTTACTAAGGGTCTAGCATATGCTTCATGCTGGCTGTGTGCTATACAGATATAAAAAATATTTCAGACTCAATCTTTGCCTTTTAAGAACCATTCATCATAAATGCTGGTAAGTTGTGCCGATAATGAAGCAATACTCTTAAAAAACAGAACTGACTAAATATTTTGGGTTTAAGATAACCCAACCAACTACATGTGGTTGGAATTAACATATTTAACTAATTTAGTTCAATTGCTCAATAAAATGCTACTGGAGGAACTTTGTATATCTAGAACTCTACAGGAAACAAAGAAAATGAAGGAAAGAGCCTAGTTTTAGTCAAGAGCAAGGAGAACACAGATATTCACAAGGAAAAAAATACAGGGGCCACGTCTCAACTCTGGTCCAGCACATCAAGGTTCTGAGTGCTCTTATGCTCAGTACATTCCAAACGTAATAGGTCAGAGAAGATAAAGTTCTGTCTTCATGGGCTGGATAGTTAGGTACAATTTAATGAAGGAGAAAGACTAGCTTATTCCTGAAGGATGGTTAGAATTTAGATAATAACAAAACAGCAACAGTACTAGCAGCAGGAATTCAAACATCAACAATTCAGACATCACCATTAACTTTCATTGAGCACTTGGTGCCACGCCTGTCACATATTACAAGTTGCATGCAGTAACTCATTCAATTCTCATATCAACCCCATGTGGCGTGAGATAACATTCTCTCCACTTTTTCAGATGAGGAAATCGAGACAGCTGGATGCCATCATTACCTGATTTACATCTATGCTAAAAGCAAAATAAAAGCAGTGTTAAAAGCAAATGTCCAGCTCGGCTCGGTGATTCAACCTGTAATCCCAGCACTTTGGGAGGTAGAGAGGAGTGGAATTTCTGAGTCCATGGGTTCGAGACCAGCCCGGGCAACTTGGCGAGCCCTCATCTCTACAATAAATAAAAAATCATTTGGGCATGGTAGCACACGCCTGTAGTTCCGGCTACTTGGAAGACTGAGGTGGAAGGATCGCAGGAGCCCAGCAGGTTGATGCTGGGGTGGCCGTGAGCATGTGTGCTGCTGCATTCCAGCCTGGGAGACGGAATGGAATTCCAACGCCAAAAAAAAAAACAAATGTCCATTTGCCCACTACACAGGAATTAAAAATATGAAATTCAGAGGTTTTCGCTACTCAAAATAAATTTCCTCTGGATAGCTTCTATGCCTATTCTTTTTACAATAAATAACATTTTCATTGCTTACCGTGTTTGAAGACTTTTAATTCTACACAACATGTCCAGATGACCAGCGGAATATTGCTCAATGACATCTTTTACATCATATGGGCGTAAAGTTTCTTTAAACTTCCGTTTTGCAACATGAAATTTCATAATTCTGTAACATATTACATATTAATATTTATAACCTTGCTTAGAAAAGTCACCAAAATAGTTCTCTAATATAAGAAACTATGAGGGGGAGAAGTCATACATCAAATTATTTTTGACTTCTGTAGAAATGTAATGTAAAAGCCTGATGTTACAGTGAACAATTTAAGATGATCTCATATGAGACACATCTTAGGAGTAGAAGACTAAACACTAAGCGTTGTGCCTTTTTAATATCCATGAAGATTCTGAATTAAAGTAAAAGTTAAAATGCAATTCTAACTTTTCCATGTGATCTCCAGAAGTCCAGGATATAACACCTAGTGATAGCATCCCTTAAAAAAATATAGAGGTTGTTAACACGGTCTTTTATTTAACCACATGCATTTTTGAGATACCAGTGTTTTTGCTGAATTCTCTTATTTTCTCTAGAAAAATATGCACTAATATGAAAATTTGTGAATTTTGGTCATACTTTATTTCTGCAGAATGCTGCTGGATTAGCTAGCCAAGTTCCTTTTGTTTTAAACATAACACATTTCCTAACTAACCTTGGGTGCCTAAGCTTTTCAGAACTAGACGTTTCTTATTACAGTGCATCCCCCCACGTGGAGCCCATATTTTAAAACAACACCTTATCAATAAATTCCACGAAGGCATCAGTAGCTGATCTGCCTAAGATAACCAGTTCCTGCAATAACTTGATAAGATTCCTCATGACAGCAAAGAAACACAACATTTTAATTAGCTTGTGCAGCCTTATTGCAGGTAAATGTTAAACCTGTTGGTGTTTTTCAACTTTTTTTTTTTTTTTGAGTTGGAGTCTCACTCGGTCGCCCAGACTGGAGCGCAGTGGCCACTCCCAGCCACCGCAGCCTCGACCTGCTGGGCTCCGGCGATCCTTCCGCCTCAGCCTTCCGAGTAGCCGGAACTACAGGTGCGCGCTACCACGCCCGGCTCATTTTGATTTATTGTAGAGATGAGGTCTCGTTGCCCAGGCGGGTCCCGAACCCGCGGGCTCGGGCAATCCACTCACCTCAGCCTCCCAAAGGCGCGGGATTACAGGCTGAGCCACCGAGCCCGGCGTTTTCCAACTATTAAGTGGCTTATAGTCTCCCATTATCACACTCATAGATCGCAGGCAGGGAATTAGTTCCTTCTTTCCCATGATGGTAGAGAAAGGTGTTGGGAGCCAACATCTGTGGCTACATGGCTGAGGCCTGTGAAGGCCCATCTGGAGGATTGCCTCTGACATAGGATATCAGTTATACCTATAATGTTGGCGTGTGATTGGTGACCAGCGTGCATACATGGCAGTAAGACTTATAAATAAAATCTCTATACGCCTGATGAAAGGTTATACAGCAGAATGACCTTGTCCTTTCTAAATCTTACTTCTTTCTAGATATTCTTTAACTTCTATTCCTGGTAGACTGGTGAGTCAGCTCTTGTTCCCAAAGGCAGTTCCTCCTAGGATTAGGATTAGAAACTAAATTATCATAATAGTTTTATTGCCCCGCCTTTTAGCCGGGCAGGGCGTTTTTCTTCAGCTCTTGTTCCCAAAGGCAGTCTCTCCTAGGATTAAGATTAGAAACTAAATTATAATAGTTTTATTGCCCCGCCTTTTAGCCGGGCAGGGCGTTTTTCTTCAGGACGTTTTTCTAGTTTCGTTACATGCCGAAACTGTTTGCTTCAGCCCGTGGCCATTGCCATAGTAACCGTGCAGTCCATTATCCAAGAGTGTGACAGACGCTATTTGATTTTTAGAATAGACTTGTTCGGATAAAACATTCATTTAAGACGATATAATTTCCATCGGAAAGATTTAAACAGTAATAAGCATTCGTAGAAAACTTTTAGGTTTTGTTTAAGCTTTTTAAGTTTCCTTTTTTCAGATTATGACTTTAGTTCCTGTTCGTGTAGGCCAATTTTAAGATCCTTTGATTAGTATACCGAAACTTTCCCAACGCTGTAGTTTTTGCTTCTAATATGACAATAGGAAATTTTACACGAAGCCATGTATTAATATACTAGGAAAAAGGATTTAAGTTTTGGGTTAAAGTCATAGTTTTATTAGAATAGAATGAGAATTATAGTGTTATGATTCTAAAATCATACGTCAATGATAATTATAAGATTTAATGATAAGGTATTAGCTTAATGAGATATAGCATAGTATTAAAGTCCAAACACTAGATCACGAAACTCATATAAGTCATGGTAAGGAATAAGTTTTGAATTAATTGTTATAGAACTACAGGCTAGGTTAATGGAATAAATAAAAATTAAGTCATTAGGTAAACTAATAGATTATAGTATAGTGTTAAGTTGATAATATCGGTCGTTAAAAAATATTGGGAGTCAGTGAACTTGGATTGAACCTAGAGTTAACTAAGAAAGTTTTTGTATTAATCAGGGTTTAGAACAAAGAGTATAATATGAATGATTTGTTGAACACTATGGAAGACACTTTTAAACGAACTGTATTTGTGCACCTGTGACCTTGATGTGAGATTTGTAAGGCACGCCTGCTTGGAGCTTGCAAGTCTCGTGATGGTCTTGTGATGCATAGTTTGTAAATCGCAATATACATCATGAAGTTTGTATGCCCTCAGCAAGTGATTATCACACTGCTGGAGGGTATGAAAAATGGTATATAAGTTGGAAGGTGTCCGAATAAAATTTGGCTTCAGTCCTGATCAGACTGTTCCCAGAAGAAACTGCCTCTGAGTGGTCTCTTCTCGCCATCTGGATTCTCCGTTGCGGTCCTTACCCACCCTCCGTCAGGGCTGGTCCCCGACAGGAAGGCAAGCTTCTGCATAAGTCAATGTGTTCCCACTGGCTATAGCTGAAATGTTGGCCTGTGCCATGTCTGCCAAGAGGCGAACCCACATACCCTAATGCGGACCCTGATGGGGACCCTAGTGGGGACCTATCTTTGTTGCTTGGTAGGATGTTGTGTGAGCTTTCCCTGATAATTAATTTAAAGTGACTTGCTGCGTTTCTTCCTTTCAGAGGTGTTTCCACAGAAGATACACTTGGATAGATAATACAGCACATCTGACCCTCATGCAGTCTTATTTTTGCAGAACTTAAGTAATTTCAGTTTTACATACAACATTTGCTACTTACGAGGTAGCCAAACTAAGTTAAAATTTAAATCCATGGCTTAGAATTTTGATCAGTATTAAAAAGGAAACTCATTATCCTTTGTGTTATTCCAGTACAGTCATGTAATGATAGGTATGCAAAGTAGAAGAGATTTAAAAACTCTTAATAGGCTTACCACTTACTTTTACACATCCTTCCACTCCGGTGGTATTGCTTTATCTCTAGTGCTTTATGTACAGATTTTCCCACTTTATGTATCAGAATTAAGCAGTGATAATTTGATTAATAAATATCATTTCAGTTATTTGGAAAAGAGGAGGATGTGTAGCGGTGGTTGAACTGGCTGGTATTGACTCCCAAGAGTGGACTGCTGAACTTTTAGGAATTTTGCTGGTTGTTAAACACAGCTATTATTAAAAATGAACTTATATAAACTTGCAATAAAATAAATTACATTAAAACAAGATAATACTCAAAACTCACTGTTTCCTAATTATTTTTGCCATATGCCACTCTCTATGCTCTTGAGTTGCTCACATCTATTTATCTGTCCAGTGGAAATACTATCTAATGATGTGACATCGCACATGGCTTCTCAACTCCTTGCTCAGTAATGTCACATTGGTAGGGGTGCTGACACCACGAAAATTGGCAAACACTACAAATCAGGGCTTTTCTCTCCCGGAAAACTGGTTGTGAAGTATTTACCAGTGCATTACAGAGGATATAAAACAATCTTAGTTATTAAGGATTAAGTTTTCTAAGATGGAGATCAACTATATTTCCGCAACTGGCTGTGATGTAGGTCGAAAGCAAAAAACATTAAAGGAGAGATACAAAATTTCTAAATCAGGGACTGTGTTTTGTAGATGTGAAGGGAATGTTTAAAAGCATAGGCATTTTTGAAGTAAAAAAGTTATGTAAAGAATGATGGACCAGTTAGTTTACTTTTGCTAAGACCACGCATGTCCTAACAGCTCTCAAAGCAGTCCCTTCCTTTCCATCTCCACTGCATCAGCTTTAGAGAGAACTAACTTTTCAACATACAAATAAGACACTATTACACCCCTCCCGAAATCCTTCATATGTTTTCCATGGCCTATAGGATAAACATCAAACTTCATCAAATTTCTTGTTAAACTTGGCAAGATTGGAAGTGAAATCAGGGACATGTTAGTCCAAGTTCATGGGGATAACGCCATGAAGAAACCAGCAGTGTACAAGCGGATTAAACGTTTTTTCTGATGGAAGAGAAAGTGTCACTGACGAGGAGAGCTCAGGACAGCTGGTAACAAGCAGAGCTGATGAAAACATTGCAAAAATTCCTTAGAGGCACATCCCGTAAGGTGGTTTGTGGTCTGGCCTTTGTCACCTCTCTTACCTCAGCACATTCCACATTTTCATTGGTACTTTGTGTTTCAGCAACAAGAGAACTTGTGTGGGTCTACAAAACCACCGGTTAATCAGTTATATACCTCAATTATTAGCACATGCGATTTCTTCTTCCTGAAATCCTACTTATGTCTTCAAGACTCAGCTCTAAACAGTTAACCAATTTCTATTAATCTCTAGTATAGTACCTGACACACTATGCTATAATTATTTGCTTATAGACTAGCTTTATCCACCAGATTCTGTGAGGCCTTGAACGCAGGGATTACATGGTCTGACAATTAAGTTTGCAAATTTTCCACTGTGCACTTAGATTGGCAGCATCGCACAAACAACTTGGTAAGTTTTCATAGCCTGTGTTCATGTCAGTGTGTGGTGGTATCTTGCTGAGTGACGTTCATTATTGTCATTGCATGTTTTTATGCGCCGTTGTGAGAATGTCGGAGTTTGAATTAGAGCAAGGAATAAACATTCAATTTCTTGTTAAACTTGGCAAGAGTGGAAGTGAAATCAGGGACATGTTAGTCCAAGTTCATGGGGACAATGCCATGAAGTAAATGGCAGTGTACAAACAGATGAAACATTTTTTCTGAGGGGAGAGAGAGTTATTAATGAAGAGAGGTCAGGACAGCCAGTAACAACCAGAGGTGATGAAAACATTGCAAAAAGTCATCAGGTTAAACATCAAAATTGTCGGTTGACTGTGAAAAGTATAGCAGACCATATCAACACTGACAGAGAAACAGTTAGGAAAATCTCAACTGAAAATCTTGGCATGAAAAAGGTGTATGCAAAAATGGTCCTGAAGGAGCTCTTGCATCACAACAATGCACCAGCTCCCACAGCACTGTCTGTGAGGGAGTTTTCAGCTAGGAAACAAACAATTGTATTGGAACATCCTCCCTACTCACCTGGTCTGTCCCCCAGTGAGTTTTTCTTTACCTAAAGATAAAGGAAATATTGAAAGGAAGACATTTTGATGACATCCAGGACATCAAGGGTCATACGACAACAACTCTGACGGCCGTCCCAGAAAACGTTCCAAAATTGCTTTGACAGGTAGACTAGGTGCTGGCATCAGTGCATAGCTTCCCAGTGGGAGTACTTTGAAAGTGACTGTAGTGATATCCAGCAATGAGGTATGTAGCACTTTTTCTAGGATGAGTTTGCGAATTTAATTGTCAGACCCTGTATGTCTTCTACTCTTGCTATCTCAACGTGGGCAGAGTTTCATGAACAGGGGAGGTCTGATTATTTAGAAGGCTCTACAGAGGAGACAGGTGGGCGGCTCTCAAGGGAGGAGTGCAGTGGATGGGGAGAGCTCCTGTCCTTTGTTCTCCAAAAGCTCATTCATCAATGAGCTTTGTTCTCTAAAAGCTCATTCTGTCTCTTTGCACTCTACCTAAAATGCAAATGGTTCCAGATTCAGCTCAAGCATGGACTTCTCTAGGAACTCTTTCCTGACTACCCCACTGGGGTAGATGGTCTTTCTCTGTGCTTTCAAAAGAACTATCTTGCAGTTAGATGTGTGGCGGCATATCTCAGGGACTGCGTTTGTCGATGTCAGGGGCTGTGTTTTTATTTGGCATCCCGCATAATCCCTGGCAAGTATTAAGGATTCAGTCAATGTGAACAGAATCAATAAAGGAGGGTTTGCTATTCCACAGTTGTTCAGTTATTTGTGTGCTGTGGCGAGGCCGACTCTTGTCCAGAGCTTCTAAAAATAATGCCTTAGAATAGATTGAAGTTCTTTAGGCGTATTTCAGAGACAGCATAGGCCTCTGTATCTCCCGCATGAATACAAAAAAGACTCTCCAAAGTAAAATAAATGTTCATTCATTTAACAGGGCCATGTCTGGCTCAAGAAAAAAAAACAACCATTGAAATAAAACTGCTTTTGAAAATCATGAAAACATAATATTATTTTCCCTTAGATTGCTAATGTAATTAGGATAACACAAAGCATCTGAATCGCAAACAATAAGATATCATTATGAGGTAGTAAGAAGGGCAAAAACATCAAGAGTCAAGGAATAGGCTATACTGTAGCATGGTAAGAAGCAAATGTAAAGAGAGACTCCTAGCAGAACAAAACTGTTCTGGGAAAAGAGAGGGAAAAGTCGGGGTGGTAATTACATTGGCTGAATAAGTTTTACAGTATTATAGTTACATCAAAAAAAAAAAAAAAACCAAACAAAACAGAGAAGAAAACATGTGGCTAGAGTCTAAAAAGAACATAACATTCATTTTCTGTTTCTAGGAGACTGCTACAAGTGCTTCTAACAAATCAAGTGTGTCAGGCTTGCTCTAAGGAGGATGGGGTGTGAAGGATGTTCCCTGGGGTTTCAGATTGTTTGAGCCATCCTATGATGACCCAATGTGGATGAAAACCCCTAGTCATCAGGGTCAGACAATTCAAGATGTTTACATTACTCAGTGATCTCAACCGCTCTCTCTCCATTCAGTCTCCTCTCACTTATTCAGGGACTGGATGTGATTTTCATGACCCAAACCTGAACGTAGAAAGGAAAATTTGAGAGGCTAAACTAGGCCCAAGAGTATTTAGTTTTGTCCTCCTCGCCCCCTGCAGCATCCATTTATTTCTCTGTCATCATTGGAACGTCTAGAACTGCCTCTGTCTCGACAACGCAATAAACTTAACCTGGGCACCCAGTGTCCATCTGCTGGGTACAGGTGGATGGTGGGGATACGAAGTTTAGCCTCCTCAACTTAGTGTTGAGGGAGTCTCCAATAGTTGTGCCTTGTGGATGGCTGGTGCCATGCTAAGCACTTTACCTGCATTATGTCAACTTAAGACTCTAAGAATTTTCTACCTTTGATATTTTGGTCAAGCAAAGCTCAGAAAGTTGAGTAACCTGTCCAAGGTCACACAACTAGCAAAAGATAGGCTATTGCTGATGCCAAGGCCCATGTTTTTTATCATTCCATGAAGCTGCACCACAGAATGAATCACATCAGGCAACCTGGTAAACATTAAGGGTGCTGTTAAGGCTGTCTATTGGTCTGAACTACTGTTCCCTGTTCACTCTGACATTCTCCCAAGAGAGAATCCAAGGCCATATTAATCACTTACCCATCTCCATCTGTGTCTTCCCAATGCAGATCTCTTGCTTAGAATCTGGTCTAACTTCCACCTGGCCACTCTCAGTCTCTCAATTCAGGGATCCTCAACCCCCAGGCCATGGACCAGTACTGGTCTGTGACCTGTTACAGCAAGAGGTGAGCGGTGGGTGAGCAAGTGAAGATTTATCTGTATATTCAGCCACTTCCCCTTGCCTATATTACTGCCTGAACTCCACCTTCTGTCAGATCAGTGGTGGCATTAGATTCTCATAGGAGTGTAAACACTATTGTGACCTGTAAGAGATCTAGGTTGGCGTTCCTTATGAGAATCTAATGCCTACTGATCTTAGGTGATGGTACTAGTGCTGGGAAGTGGCTGAAAATACAGATTAACATTAGCAGTGAGGTTTGACTGCACAGAGACCATAACAAATCCACTGCTCACAGACTCGTATCAAAACACTATCAGTGAGTGGCAAGTGAGTTGATGTACTTCAGTTTTATAGTGGCATCTGGTGGCAGGCTTAAAGTCAGAATCCACACTTATTTTCGTCTGAGCATGACGTGCCATTATTTTGTTTACCACTTCCATCCATGCCTCTTTTTTTAAATGGTGCGTTGTATAATTATTTCATTATATATTGCAAGGTAATAATGTACATTTATAAATGTAATATAAATAGAGTGCACAATAAATATCATGCGCTTAAATCATCCCAAAACCATCCTCCCACTGGTCTGTGAAAAAATTGTCTTCAAGGCCTAACATCTAGGATCTACAAGGAACTCAAATGAGCCAAAAAGAAAAAAAACAAACGGCCCCTTTAAAAAGTGGGCAAAAGACATGACTAGACACTTTTCAGAAGAAGATATACGGGCAGCCAACAGACACATGAAAAAGTGCTCAGCCTCTCTCATCATCAGAGAAATGCAAATCCAAACCGCACTGAGATACCACCTAACCCCAGTGAGAATGGTCATCATTAATAAAACAAACAACAACAGATGTTGGCGAGGATGTGGAGAAAAAGGAACGCTTCTACACTGCTGGTGGGAGTGCAAACTAGTGCAACCTCTTTGGAGGACAGTGTGACGATTTCTGAAAGAACTAGAAATTGACCTTTCATATGACCCAGCAATTTCCCTATTGGGAATATACCCGGAGGAACTCAAATCATTCTACAAAAAAGATACCTGCTCATGTATGTTTGTTGCGGCTCTATTCACAATAGCAGAAACATGGAACCAATCATGCTGCCCATTGAAGCTGGACTGGATAAAGAAAATATGGTACATATACACAATGGAATATGATGCAGCCATAAAGAAGGACAAATATATGGACTTCACAACAACTTGGATGGATTTGGAGTTGATCATACTGAGTGATCTATCACAGGAACAAAGAACAGAGTACCATATGTTCTCTCATAAGCGGACCTTGAACAATTATAGTACTATAAGAAAGCGTTTGGCAGTAATGGGAAACTGTCAGGGGAGGGAGAGAGGGATTGGCAGTTGAGGGAAACTTCTAGGGGAGGAAGGGGCATACCTCATCAACAAGGGTACCTACAAAATCAATGTTTGTATACCTAACCCTGAATTGTTCCCCACATCTGTATAATAAAAAAATAATAAAAAGAAAAAATTGTCTTCCATGAAATTGACTGTTGATACCAAAAAGGACTGCTGCCTCAAAGGATTCCTTTTGGGAATCATTCCATGGCTAATGTGCGTCCCCCACCCCCAATAATTGTAATGATTTCCTTTTTGTCACAAATTTTAGGGACCCTCTGGGCACTTTACTCCAGTTGTAGGAACGGTCTCATTGAAGTCTTTTAGGTTTGCTAACCATGTGCATTTTCCAGTTAGTATCATAAACAAAAAACTATGCAAATAGCCTTTGAGAAGAGCAAAGAGTCGGCCATTTTTGGACTATCTGGAGGGCAAGGGAGGAAGGCCAGAGTTCAATAATTGAAGACCTCAGAAGACCATATGAGGGTGCTGAAAATTGAGGAAAAGTAGCTGTTATTATGAACTCAAAAGGTACTTAATTTCTTCACATTTTTTTCTCCCCATGGCCACTACATTTCATATACCAAGGATTTTAAGTAAAAAATTGAGGGGAGGAAGGGCAAGCTGGCAGGTGGAAAAGTGAAAACTGATTTTATGTGCCCCATGAGCTAGCCTGAACCTTCTGTGTCTTGACTCTCTAAACAAATTGGGCATAAGTCCAGAGCATCTCAAAGTCTAGATAAGGCACCAAAAACTTTTTCTATTAAGGCCACGTAGCAAAGAGCTTGTGCTTTGTGGGTTTTCTGGTGTCTGCTGAAAGTACTCAACTGTGCCACTGTAGCATGGAAACAGCCATAGGCAATAAATCAACAAATTAGTGTAGATGGGTTTCAATAAAACTTTATTTACAAAAACAAACCTTGGGTTAGACTTTTGACACCTGGCTGTAGTTTGCCAACCCCTGATCTGGACAAAAAGAGTTATGAGAAAATGCTGTGCTGGAGGGAATAAATGAAAGCCCATGAGCCGGCCTGGGGAAGAGGCAGAAGACCTTGGTGGCTTCTCGCATACTAACAAGAGAAGTTAAGTAGGATCTGTGCACTTCCTGGTAGAAAGAAGTAGCTAAGCGAATCATTCTGGAATACAATTAGGACCTTTAAAATATATTTAGTAATTAAGATGATCATATTAGGCAGTACTTTATAGTATAACCCTATGAGAGGGGTACTATTGCCATCTCCATTTTGCAGACAAAGAAGTTCAGGCACAAAAAGACTAAGTTGTCTAATGTTGCATAGCTAGTAAGCGTGGAATTAGGATATGAACCAATTTTTGTCTCCAGTGTTGAGCTCTTAATCATAATGTTCTATAATTGTCTTAATGTTAAGATATTAATAGTTTAGCAAAAAATAGCAACAACAACAAAAAAGACATTTTGATATGATACAACTCTTTTTCCTCACATATGTCCAACACATAGTAGGTATTCAATAAACCTTTGCTAAGTGAATGGCCTCTTCTTACCGGCACTGTTGGACAGCTCTCTCTGAAGGACCAACAGGAGGCTGAGAAGAAAGTTGCACATTCATTGGCTTCTTTTTCTTCATGAAGGTAAATTGCACCACGGGGACTAATACAGCAACAAAGAGCAAAAGACCTCCAAAGTTGGTCTCTTTGATACTGTGGGTAATTAAGAAGTTAGGAGTCTAATAAACCTGTTGCACAAAACTGACATGCCCCAGTACGACCACTAGAGGGTGGAAAAGATCCATCACAAATATGAATTGATGCCTCTTGAAACTGAAGTTTGCTCATAAAATTTCCTGAACACGAAGAAATAACTAAAGCAAAGTGAAACTCTGGGTAGAATATATCTATATATACACACAAACACATGTGCACTTATAAAGAAATGTAGGTGCATTTGTTGAGCTGCCATGAGTTATAAAATCTTGCAAAAATCTTGTTTCAGTCCTCTAAATCAGGGTAAAAAACATTACATATGAATATTCAGAGATAAAAATAATGAGAAAACAGAAGCAGCAGTGACTGCTGCTGCCACCAAACAGATGGACGGACCCGGCCAGCAGCCAAACCACGTGCAGGGTGGAGAGGCCTCAGCCAACCGTGAACTGCAGAGGCAGCTTGATTGTCAAGAAAGACAGCAATCCTTTTCAGGCTTGGCCGCTCACTGGAATCACCAGGAGCTTTAAAAATTGTCTATGCTCGGGTCTGAGCTCCAGAAATACTGTTATAATTGGTCTGGGGTGGGGTCCCAGGAGGTTCTAAAACTCGGAAGAGACTAATATGCAGCTGAGGTTGAGAGACACCGTAGTGGAGGTGGCCTGGGGGGTGAGACGATCTATACTTCCATGCAAAGAAGTGATCATCAGTTATGTGAGTTTTCGCAAATCTAAGTCACACATGTCAGACCCACGGGCAGAGTGTCTGTGGGCCTTGGAGCTGGACTACTTCTCAGAACCCAAATGCTTCTGGCCGTTCCTTCCTTGAGTAAGATTAAGTTTCACTCAAGAAGTAGTTCAGAAGTTCCATTAATTTTTTAAAGGATTACCTTGGAAGGGAAAGGGACTGCCAAAGCGCCTGATTCATCCATTCTTTCAGTAAATATTCATTGAGCACCTACAACGTTGTTCTGGGTACTGGGCTAGGCTCTGTGGAACATCGACTGCCAGAAGCTGGCAGAGCTAACAAAGCCACCTACGTGATGACAGTGCTTACTTGTTCTCCAGTCTCTTCCTCTCTACAGTCATGGTGGGTGCAAGACAATGGTCCCTGTGACTGTGAGCTCTGGTAGGATTTGAGCGCTTCATTTGTCCAGAGCCTGGAGCTCTCTAGATGAGCTCAATGTGGCTGCTTCTCCTAGTGGTGTCGGATGAGGGGCTACACAAGAATGCACTTATCCATTCATTCACTCACCTATCACATGTTTATTGAGTGCCTACAGTGGGCCAGCCTCTGGGCTAGATGTCAGGGATACAGGGGTGAAGAGATAAATCCTGCTGGCTGGAGCATTTCTCGTCTGGTAGGGACAGACTAGACAGACAAGTCGGCAGACAGTCATAATTTGCTTCGGGAAGTGGAAGGCTGATGTGGGAATGCAGAAGAGGGGTGTTTAACCCAGACTGGTAGAGGAGATAGGAAACAATTTCAGGAAGAGATGGTGGTCTTTTACCTGCTCTGCACCCCCATCTCTGGGGATATTACTAAGTTTCTCAAGGCTGCTGAAATGGTACCCTTGTGTTTCCGGATCTCATGTTATGGAGTGAATGTAGGTCTCTCCCCCCAGTCCCTGTCTTTAATTTATGTTGGCTAGTTGGGCTGATTTGCTCTACTGACATACATTCCACATCCCTCTGCTATGTCTCCCCAAATTCATGTTGACGGTGTAGCAGTTTTGAGAGGTGGGGTCTTTAAGCGGCCATTGGATCAAGGCAATTGGCTCTGCCCTTAAAATGGATGAACCCATTCAAGGGTTAACAGATTGCTGGGTTAATAGATCATGGGTTAATGGATTAATGGGTTATTGTGTGAGGAGAGGAGGGACTTTGTGAAAAGAGGAAGACAGACCCAAGCTAGCACTTGTCATACTCAGACCCCACACTCTGTGCCACCTGGGGATGCCTCAGAGGGTCCTCACCAGCAAGAAGACCCTTACCAGATGCACCTCTTTGACCTTCCCAGCCTCATTAACTGTAAGAAATAAATTCCCTTCCTTTATAAATTACCCAGTTTCTGGTATTCTGTTATAAGCAACAGAAAATGGAGTAAGCCACCCCTTCTTACCAGTTTGGAAAATTCTCCTATGGTTTCTGACTCTCTGTGAGACCATCTATCTGCTTTAAGAGCAAGGACCCCTGGGCTCATCCTTCAGGTGACCCCAGAGCCTTTTGATCTCTAAATTTCCGTCAAGGCAGCCCTCTCTAGATTTTGAGAGACTAGCCAAGGGATGGTGCTGATCATGAAGAAAATCTAGCAGACAGCGAGGGCTATAGAATTTGAAAATTTGGGTCACTATGAAGGCATATGTGTTACTTGTTTAGAATATCTAATGTCATTTTCCTGCTAATACATAATCTAACAATCCGGATTTGCATATGAGTATACAGTATTTAAACTCTGACAACCCTGCAAAGCAAATTATAGAATTATATATCTAAGATTCCTCTGTTCTTCTTTAATTTCAGATTGGGCTACTAGCTAGTGACCAATAAACCCCAAGAGCCCCTAAATACAATGATCAATATCATTGTCTTGCTTTCAGCTCTTAATAGAGACAAGTCAATTAGCTTCACTTGTGTGCAGTCTAGCTGATGTCCTTACTGTGGGAGCAAGCATATAACCCATGTGGCTGAATGAGCATGTTAAGACAAGTTCTGTGCCACACTGATTCCACTGCTGAGAGTATGGCTGTTCTTCTAATGTTTGTCATTATTGTTCTTTATATGCAGGATCCAGGAGGCACTCCTGTAGATTGTGTTGGGTTTCCTTTCAAGGCTGTAAGAATGGTAAAACCCAAGCAAAACTGTCTAGATCCAAGCAAGTCTATAAATGGTTCACTTTCTTCCCAGGATTTTGTGGTACCAGGATATGGTAACTAAATTTGGAAATTTTGTTTTCCAAGGAGTATACAATTCTGCATAAATTTTAAAGTGTGAAATGAACAAGTAAATAAATAAATTGACCACACATGCTGACGTCTCTTAAATATTTTTAGGCATATCAAGGAATAAGAAATTCAGTTTAAATTATAATTAAATAAAATGTTAAAAATCTCACGCAACAAAGTAAGTACATCTTCAGTGAAAACTAGCTTAACGCAGCCTCAGAGTAAAATGTGGCCACAGGTAATTACCTTCAAAACAAAAAGAACATTTCAGAGAATATATTAGCTGATTTTAAAGGGATGTGCTAAATAATCCATGGAATGTTCTTTTAGCAGTGTCCAGTGTCCTCTACTGTAGCATGTCATGCACTTGGCTGTCAAAAATGTCTTAATAGTGACTTACAAACAAAGACTCATCATCTTTGCTAAAATAGCAGAGATACCATGAGAAAACTTAAGAACTGGTGACGGTTAAACAGCTTGTAGATTTAACAAAACCCACAATGGCAAATACATACCTTTTGTTCTGTATTTGTGGAGTATTCTTGCATACAGTGAGATTTTTAGAAGATTTCAGAGTTGAGATTGCATTTTAGAGATGGTCAAGAGAATGGTCTTGTACATAGCTTTCAGAATCAGGAGAACACAAGGACAGGAAAAACGGAGAACTTTATGGCCCAACCCAGGGTGATAGGGAGGTCTGATTTGCATACTCAGCTCAGAAACTCTGAAGTGTCATTAGTGGTTCTTCAGTGTGCTGATCACATCTGAGCTATTTTAGAAGAGTTGATGAGTCTTTGCTAGTTACAAAGAAATTCTTGACACTTCATTTATGTTCTTATTAGAGTGAAAAATTCTAATAGATGATTTTTAAAAGTGTCTGTTTACTATCTGGCTTCAAACTCTCTTCCCTCTACTGAATTTTTCTCTAAAGTCACGGATGACCGCCTTGTTGCCACTTTCAAAGGACCTTCTCACCCTTTATCTTCCTTGACCTCTTAGCAGCATTTAACATAGTTGACATCTGCCTCCTGCTTGAAACATTTCCTGCTCTGACTCCTCCTCTGTCACACTTTCCTGGTTTTCCATCTGTCTGGCTGCTTCGAATCTGTCTCCTTCAGAGCCTTCTGACATGTTCGTGAGCCTCAGACTTCTGTGTTGACTGTCCTCTTTATTATTCCCTGGGGTTGAGCTTCTGCAAACCATTTATCTCTGTGCTGACAGGTACCAAACTCATCCCCATTCCAGTTTTTCCTCCTGGGCTTCAGATCCTGAGATCCACCTGCCTGCTGAGTGCCCCTGCGACCTCTTGAACTTGGCACTCATGCACCATCTCCCCTGAGCCAACCTCTGTCTCATCAGCTCCCAGATGTGTCCTCCTTGATTTCTCCCGCTCTTTCATGCCGCCTTCTCCAACCAGGATATATCCAAATCCTATCTGAAATCCATCCTTCACCATTCTTCATCATGACTGCCTGGCTTAGGCTCCAGGAGATCCAGGTGTTATAAAAAAGAATAGTCTCCTCTCCCTAATACAATCAGCCATCTTTCCAAGTTTTAGAATAAAGCACCAATCTGATAAATCCACTTCTGTGAATGTCGTCCTATGTTCCTGTCCATCTTAGTGGTTCCTGTTCCTCTCTTCAGCCTTACCTGCACTTTTCTGGCTCCTCCCTCTCCTCCATCACCCCGGCTTCCTTTCTTTTTTTTTTTTTTTTTGAGTTGGAGTCTCACTCAGTCGCCCAGACTGGAGTGCAGTGGCCACTCCCGGCCACCGCAGCCTAGACCTGCTGGGTTCTGGTGATCCTTCCACCTCAGCCTTCCGAGTAGCTGGAACTATAGGCGCGCACTACCACGCCTGACTAATTTTTGATTTATTGTAGAGACGAGGTCTCGCCAAGTTGCCCGGGTGGGTCTTGAACCCATGGGCTCAGGCAATTCACTCGCCTCGGCCTCCCAAAGTGCTGGGATTACAGGCTGAGCCACTGAGCCTGGTCATCTCATACTTTCTAATGTCACCTTCACCCCTGCTTCTTTGCAATTGCAATTCTCTTTGCCTAAATCCTCCCTCCTTAATAGCCTGGCTAGTACCTACATAGCTATCAGAGTTCTTCCTTCCCTTCTTCTAGAAAGCCTTCCCGGATGCCACCTCTCATATAAGTGCTAATTTAGGCTGGGCCAAGCCATCCTGGACTTCTGTCACCATGGGGATATACTGCTCTGCAGTGTAATGGGCTCTTCACTTTCTGGCAGCCAGTCACAACTCTAGCAGGGTTTCTTGTTAATGCTTATCTCTGTGCCTGGTGCAGAGTCAAAGCTCAGGACCTCCTTTTTGAGTACATGCTCTGACCCCCTGGGAGGAACTTTAAAGAGTCTGTGATCAGGCCTCTGCAAAGGTGGTAGGGGAGAGAGGAGACATAACTTCTCCCTTTCATTGTCCTCTTCCTTCTTTAGAAGGGGCTTATGAAGGCAGCAAGCTCCCCCTAAGGAGAAAGAGGAGAAATCTACTTGGAACACTGCCTCACGCTGGGGTGCAAAAGTTACTCGTCCAGGTCTGAAGCGTTTCTCAGTCCAGATGGAGGGGAGGTAACCTCCAGGTGCCACAATAAGCGCTTCCAGGGGTAGAGGGTGAAGGCGGCCAAGGTTGTAAATGTTCTGGAAGCTGGAGTACCCCGTAGAAGACAGAACGGAGTGCTCCTCTCATGTGACTCGCCATGGGAGTAGATGGGGCTCACAGAGGAAAGGGTGGACCCAGAGCAGAGGCCGGACAGGGAAGACAGCAAGCTGGAAGGCAGAAGGAGCACACCAACTCAAGTGTGATAGGAAGTTAGCATGTATACAGCGCTTACCACGTGTACTGTTCCAGTTGCCTTGCAAATGTTTATTCATTCCTCACCACAACCCTAGGAGGTCAACACTATTATCATTTCCACTTTGCCAATGAGGAAATGGAGGCACAGAGAGGGACTGTGTGTTGCTTAAGGTCACACACAGCCTGCCATTTTTCTTGGATCATCTCTCCCAAGCCGCTCAGGGAGAGTTGAAGAATGGGGTAGGATTAGTCGATGGTGTCGGGATAGAGTTGAGCTGCAGCTTCATCTAAAGACTTCTTTAAATTTTCACCCTGGACTATTTATTTATTCATTTGATTCACTAAAAGGCTGGTCTGACCTGGGAAATAAAAAGGTTGTGCAGAGCGAAATACAGTAGGCATGGTGATTACTACATGGAGATGTTAAGAGAAGAACAGGGCACAATCAACTTCTTGGTCATTTCTCTTGAAAAAATATGTAATTTGCATTAGGTGTTTATATACATATGAAGAACAGGTGGCATAGTATTCTGATCCAGTAGTTCTTGGTAAACAGAAAATATGGTTCTATAAAAACAAGCCAACAGGAGAAAACCTGTCTTTGAGGGTCTTGTTAAGAGTGGCCTTAAAAGTGTGGTCTCAGGACTGGAGATATTTCACCAACTGTTGGGTACCAGTCTGTGAAGAGATTAGTGCTTAGAAACTTTTAATAGCAATTTGACAAAGTAATTTTATATCCATCGAAATAACTCATTTTAAAAAAAGAGTGACCTTGATCTTAGACGTAGCAATTCTATAGAAACGATACTGGTAAGAAGTAAAGCTTTGCATTGTACCATTTCAACAGACAGAGCTTTTTCCTCAAATGCCCAATCCTTAGCACACAGCACTTATATGCAGCCTTGGTGTGCATATCTGAAAAAATCACCTGCCAGTTCAGTGTAGGAAAGCAAATGGGAATTTTCTTTTGCATTTTTAAAAGTTTTTACTCTGGGGTTATTATAAAAATGAAGTTGGACATGGCTTTCAAACATTTGTTATCTTGAATAAAAAAGCATATATCAATTTTTGTGTGAAATGATTTCCACAATTCATATTTATGTAATGTCTACAATGGTAAGTGTTAGCATGAAAGGTAAGAGTCAGTCAATCTCTTCAGATATTCCCAATTAGCCAGATCCTGGACATTTTGAAGGAACTCATCCAGGTAATTTATGGGCAATATTTTTCAGTGATAGGAAAACTGACATAAGAAACAGTGAGTGTGTAGAATACCTAGAGTTTATCAATTTGTTTGTTTGCTGATTTGTTTTTCTTTCCTGCTAATTTTTTCTTTCCACTTAGAAGCTAATTCCTATGAGTGGATGAAAAGAAATTAACGTTGTTTGAGTTGAATCAGTAACGAAATCTAGAGCTTTTGTTAAAAACAAGTACTCCCAGAATTAAGTTTGAAAATGCATTTCTAGCAAATTCATGCATTTCCATGAAATAATATTTTGAGACAAATCTGTGAGAATCTTATAAGAAATACACAAAACCAAGTTTTCTTCTGAGTAAAAGATATATTTGGAAATAGCCCTAAGAATAGTCATTGTTCACTATATATTATAGAAAGTGACATCATTCATTTGAAAAAAAATCTCAAAGTGCACTTGGATAGTAAAATCCAGATAAGTTCAGAGAGTGTCTTCAATCATCTCTAGAAAATAGTAGATGTTTAATAAATATTGATAATTGAAAATAAGAATTCTAATTTTGCTTTTTGTGAATGAAGTAATATTTTCCGTACTGTCATCCTTGCAGTAGAATACATACTTTTGTTACACATTTTAATTAGGAGAAACTATTATTGTAAGAGCTACTGGAGTACAAAAAACATATTTAAATATTCATATTAAAGGTTCTAACGATAAAAGATAACAGAGAAAATGTCAATACAAAGTTGCTATTTTAGAGATGAGTAACAGAGGGTTCACACTTGTAATCAGTAATATACATATAAAATACTATTTCAAGGAAGCTGCAAGAGGTGGGCATGTTCTGGCGAAAAACTTTTCAATCGGCTGATGTTGGACTTATTTATGCAATTAAACTGCTCAGGAAAAGAATACTTTTTCATAAGATTTGCATAAGTTACAAGATTTACACCTGCAAATCTCTTTTCCAAACTGCTAATTGTATTGGTTGGTTTTAAAATTATGTATCTTTAGAAATTAAGTATTACCATGAGTGAAAATTTTCCAATTAAGTTGTTAAACTATTCCATGTAGTGATTAGGTTTTCTACAATTCAATAATTTTAAGCGGAATTTAAAAGTGATTTTAAAAAGCACACTAAGCAGAATAAGGATATGGTAGAGAAAAATATCCCCCTCAAGTGTCACAATTTAGCAGGCAGAGAGTTTCAGAAATCCACAAAAAGATAGGCATGTAAATAATAAAGTTTCATAAAAAATAAGAACCAAGGAAGAATTCTAGAAGGCAAGGGAATGCTGCCCAAAGGAATTTACAAATATCAATCAAATTCAAGAAGAAGGTATAACAAAGATTAAAGAAGGCACATCTTATGTCATTGCTGAAGTGCTTAGCTAGCAGAATAAACCTATTTCTTTCTTTCTTTTTTTTGTTGCTCACAATCCTTTTTATAGGTTGTGAAGCAAAAGCAGAAAGCTTCAGAAGGTCTTGGGAAATAACACTAACTGGGTTAAATATGACTTTTAGGGAAACTTATCTGCTTCCACTAGATAAGATTTTCCATACTTGTTGCAAGTCAGATTAAATTGTGGACTACCAGCTACTTGGAAGGCTGAGGCGGAAGGATTGCCGGAGCCCAGCAGGTTGAGGCTGTGGTGGCCGGGAGTGGCCACTGCACTCCAGTCTGGGCGACAGAGTGAGACTCCAACTCAAAAAAAAAAAATAAATAAATAAAAATAAAAATTGTGGACTAAATTGCCCCACCTTCACTTCAGGGTCTTTAATGGATATAACTAATGCATGTCAAGAATTTCAAGGTGACTTCTAGGCCAGCAATGTCCAATGGAACCTTCTGTGGTGATGAAAATATTCTATCTTTGTTTAATACAGTAACCACTGGCCACCTGTGGCTATGGACCACCTAAAATGTGAATAGTGTGATTGATCCACTGAATTTTAAGTTGTATTTCATTTTAATTAAGTCAAATCTAAATAGCCTTGGGTGTATTGTATTGCACAGTTCAGTTCTACATCCTTTCTATCCATTTACTGAAGACTTCAGGCATCATTTTACTTCACTTTCTGGGTTTCCTGGGCTTACATACCACCTAGTGATATCTAGGTTCCCCAGGGGTAGGGTGACTAAATAACTGGTTGTCCAAACTGGGATACTTGAAGAAAGATGGGGAGCATTGTTAACAATTATGATGAGACAAGAGGCCTAATCTGGGCTGTCAGAACAAATAAAAAGTTATGGTCTTCTAACCCACAGGGTTACTGAAGGGTTCATTGGGAAGTAAATGGACTTCACTTCTTTTTAGGTTGCTGCTACAGGTAATATTTAAGCATCTTCTGGAGTACACATATTTTCATCATATCATGATTTTCTTTGCCCCCAGAAACATTTACAAAAATCTTTATAACTCATTTCTACTTTCCCAGTGACTCTCAACCATAGAGGAAAACAACACTTAACGTGATGCTTAATTACCAGCTAAAAATAGATGTAAATAATCAATCATATTGATATTTGAGTTAGACCAAGCATATGAAGAGCTACACTGGTTTGGATATTTTAAGCTTCCTCTGGCTTTTTGGCAAGAACCAGAAATATCCAAAAGACCAGAGGTGTCTACTTATTTTGCAATATAGTCACTCAGCATTCCTTGACATATGCAAATTCTTCCAAGGCATTAAACAGGGCAGGCAAAGAATACAGCCGTTCATTTAGTCCAGACCCTGTGGACTACTATCAGCTCTCTGCCATCAGTAGAGGAAACATGTTAAAATCAACTTTTAATAATTACATTTCAGAAGATAGGATCAAGCTTCTGCACTGTACTACCGGTTCCCTATTCTCAGAACTCAACCTGTTTTAAAATAACCTACAAGGTCTTTTCTTTATGCATAAAAATAACTTAAAAATCCAGTTGTATCAATAAACTAAACGTCCTTTAGGTAACAAAGATACATGAAAAGCCGATATTCATGTAATCTCTCTGACATAGCCTGACTTTTTAAAATTCACCCGCCTTGTACAACATACTGTGTGATGAATACAGTAAAGTTTTGTATTAAGAAAAAAGTTCAAAATTTATGTGGCAAGTGGATGAATAGGAAAGGGAAATTGTTATTCCAGAAGATTTACCTGCAGCAGAAAGGACTTAACAACATAATTCACTGACCTGATAGCTCTAATGACAGTTTTAAGTGGTGGGGTGAGGTCTTCCACTGATACATCACACTGGCATCCTTTTTCATCATAAACATCATCAATGCCAAGCGCTGTGTCAGCTGCAAGAGAAAGTTGTCAGTTAAATAACAGCACCATCAGCAGTTTGAAACATGTTGCTGAATTTGTGTCACACAGGAATAGGGGGGATACTCAACAGACTAAATTTATAAATCAACATATAAGGTCATCCAGTTGCTTTCCCAATATGATTCTTTCTCCTTTTTCGATAACTTCTCCACTTTTATGTAATTTATCATGAATCCTCTTCCAGGCTGTTTTTTCCACAGGGAAGATGAAGCTGTTGATACATTATCCTTCCAGTAGTGATGATGGATTAGTGTTGATCCACCCATGCTCTTTTGCCCAGTTCCTTGGAAACTAGCAGCCAGATATTAAATGACAGCTGTTTGGAGTTAGGGAAACAGTCTTTGGACATTTAACTAAGTGGCCTGTATATATCAAGCTCAAATCCCGTGACATTGACCCCCATTAACCCTATGCCCTGAGCAAGTGAACTAAATAGCCAGACCCAAAAAAGCTGACTACTTATTAGTTACTAGACACAGGCAGCTAAGGAGAGAGCTTGCTTAAGGTAATATGGCTATAACTGAGTGAATAAACTGAGCAAATTTACTTTTGAGTTAAGTGCAATGTTTGGAGAAGGGGGCCAAATTATTAAGAATTTATAAAATGAATAAGGAATAAACTCATATCATTGCATCTTTGTTCTCAGTAACAAAATATAGAAAACAAGTTAAAATTCCTGTGATTCATTAAATGAATACTGATAGGTTTATATAATAGAATATTAGGAAGCTTTAACAAATGGGACAACCATTTTGGGACCCCTTTCATTGCTGGGAATTTTTCTATCCTTTAATAAATTCCTATTTAAAAAAAACAATGATGTTGAAGACTAATGACTGGGAAAATGTCACAATAATCTGTTAAATAAAAAACATTTCTTATATAACTGAAATTAAGCATGATTTTATTGTTTTGCTTTTCTGTATTTTCTGAAATTTCTACAATTAATATGTATTATTTTAGTAACAAAAATTCAGTAAAGTAATAAAAAACCTCACATGAAAGATGTGTTATGTGGCCTCTAAATATCATTTTTCATATGGTTCAATCTTCTCTAAATGTTGATATATACTAGAAGACTAATACTACTTCATGTTGCCTTTGCTTTGAGCAATGTATTTGTTAAGTCATAAAAGGAAAAGATGCTGCCTTGGGCTGTCCTGGTTGGGTTCAAAGTTTTGAAAGGCTATTGATTATGTTCATTCACAACTGGGTGCAGTGGCTCAAGTCTGTATTCCTTTGGGAGGCAGAGGTGAGGGGACTGCTTGAGCCCATGGGTTCAAGAACAGCCTGGGCAACTTGACAAGACCTCATCTCTACAATAAAAAAAAATTAGCTGGGCATGGCAGTGTGCGCTTGTAGTTCCAGCTACTTGGAAGGCTGAGGTGGAAGGATCGCCAGAGCCCAGCAGGTTGATGCTGATGTGGCCATGAGCATGCCACTGCACTCCAGCCTGGGTGACAGAGTGGGACTCCCACTTCAACTCCAACTCCAACTCCAAAAAAAAAAAAATGAAAGTTCATTCACTGAGGCATACTTATACTTGGTGTGCCATTTAAGTTGACTAATATATACTTTCTGCCTACCCAGTTTACTTTGTGCTGGAGTCTGGAGTGGAGGTGGTGGTGGTGGTAGAAAAGATAATGAGATGCACGTAGACAGATTTTCACAGCTATTACTGGGGTCCCTTTGGCCTTCTTGGCCTCAAGCCTAGTAAAGGGAAGGATGAAACTACCACCTCACGATATGATGATAATAATGCTATTATCTAAATTTATTCCCCCCAAATTAATATGTTGGAATATAATCACCAATGTGATAGTATTAAAAGGTGGAACCTCTAGGAAGTGACTAAGTCATGAGGGTGGAGCCCTCAAGAATGGAAACAGTGATCTTATAAAAGCGCTGTAGGGAACTAGGTAGTCTCTCTGGTTCTTCCATCCCTTCTAATATGTGAGGACATGGCATTCTCCCCTCTGGAGGAGGCAGTATCAAGGCACCATCTTGGAAGTGGAGGCTGGGTCCTCACCAAACATTGAACCTACTGGTGCCTTGATCTTGAATTTCTAACCTCCAGAACTGTGAGAAATCAATTATGTCCTTTGTAAGTTGTCCAGTCTCGGGTGGTTTGCTATAGTAGCATAAAACAGACTAAGACAAATAGCAACCATTCATTGAAATTTATGCTAGGTACTTAGGAGCAGTTTGTGTGTATATTGGTTTTCATACTTACAGCAACTCTACGAAGTGGTAGTTTTTTTTTTTGCCAAAATATCATGTTGATGATGGTGGTATTATGCCTAGTTGTCGGATGTAGAAATTGAGGCTTGGAAAGGATAAGCACCTTATCCAAAGCAGTGAAGATGGTAAGTAGAGCGAATAAACTGTAGAGCACGATACTAAAATCCAGTTTCCTGAGGCTCCAAAGTCCAATTGTATTACCCAATATCAGAATGAGTTCAGGGTTAAGAGTGACATACCACATGTCAGGAGACAAAGAGCAAAGAGCTACACTGTTGCCTTATGTATACAGCCTGTCCCTGTTGCATATGTTGACTTTTCTCCAGGGAAGTTTGACACAGTTTAAGAGAGTACCTTGATTAACTTTGTGTTTGACAGTTGGTTCTGACTCAGTGATGACCTCCAGGGTAAGTTTCCCTGTTTGCTTGGTTGACCACTCACATAACACAGTCATTTTATCCCATATACATCATGTGCAAGACTGGACAACATTCTTCCAGAAGTTGTTCATACTTTCTTTCTCCAGTTTGATCCCAACCAGCTCTTAGTTGCTCTAGTGAAATTGAATGGTGTACCCCCCAAATTACATCTCCCTGGAACTTCAGAATATGACCTTATTTGTAATAAAGGTCTTGAAGATGTACTTAAAATAAGATTTGAGATGAGATTATACTGAATTGGGGTGGACCGTACATTTAAGGAAAATGTCTTTAGAAGAGATAGAAAAGGCAAAGACACAGGGACACAAGGAAGATGGAAGCAGAGCCTAGACTGATGCATCTACAAGTCAAGGAACAAGGATTGTTGGTCACCACCAGTAGCTAAGAGAGAGGCATGGGATGATCTCCCTCAGAATCTACAGAAGGAAGTAGCCATAATTGATACCTTGATTTCAGACTTCTGGACTCTTGAACTGTGACCCAATGCATTTCTGTTGTTTTAAGTCACTCAATTTGTGGCTTTGTTATGGCAGCCCTAGGAAATGAATACAGTTGGAAATTTTTTCCTCATGGTTCCAATTCTTCACTCCAGGACAATAAAGATGGTAATATAATAGTAACAACAGCCCTTTGGAGGACTATAAGTATGTGCCAAGATCCTTAATTGATTGCCACAAAACCCCATGAGGTGTGTATTATTATTATCTCTTGTTTCACAGACTGTGAAAGTGAGGCAGAGATGGTTAAGGAACTTGCCCAGGTAACATGAAGCAACAAGGTGACAGAACGAGAATGTGAGCCCAGGCAGTTGGGCTCTGGAGCTGTCGGACCCTGAGCCTCACTCTAAATCTTCCAGATTTGCCCTTCCTGTCTCTCTTGTTGGCATCTGGGTTCCTCTAGGCTCTGATGTTTTCTTTTCCACAGCCGTGTGCACCTGGCAGGGCATGGACCTCATAACATGTAGAGAGAATCTGACTTGGAGCAGTGTGGTTACCACGGCCAAGTGCTGAGCCAGTCCACACCCAAAAGATCCCTGGAAATACGCAGATCCTGGAACTTTGAGGAGGGTGCATGTGGGGTGGGAGGTGGTCAGGTGGAGCGGGACTCACATACAGGCTGGGTGGCTGACAGGCAATAATGCAGCTATCATTATGGAGCCCTGGGAGATGCTCAGATGTCAGCTCCCCAAAGGAAGTTTTGGATAACTCATGTTATCAGAATTCCCAGTACAGAATTCACAAGAGTGTTTTATGCTGTCATTCGAAATAGAGGCATGTGACTGACCCTCTAATGAGAGATACTTCTAACATCATCCCTTCTTATACCTCAGGTGAGATTACAAGACAGATCCTATAATGCCTATATCAGTAACTTCTCTACTTGAAAATACAGTATAACCAACCATAACATGATGACGCTTGTCCAAATTAAATTGCATACAAATATAGCATTCTTTAATTGTGAGGTTAATGGAAAATCATTTCTTTCAGTGGGTGTGTAATGTCACAATAAGTACAAAAGTAAAGATAGTGAAACGATAATATTTGCAACTGATTATAGGTGGAACTGTCCAAAAAAAGTACAAGATAGTGACCTTCCAGTCTAAAGCCGTACCTCTACCCCCATACTGTACTTTAATAAGAAACTCAGTCTATTCATCTTATTTAAGAACAGGATAGGGAAGAGGATGGGAGTCACTCACTAATTATATTATATCCAAAGGCATCTGATTATTCAGTTTTATATGGCACTTAACTTGACGACTCAAGCCATAAATTAAACACTCAGTCCAGTCCTGCTTTTTTCTGGTAGATTTGATCAGAGCAAATGAATAGGAAATAATACGTTTGGTGGCATGTGTTGAAGCAGGGCTGAATTGGGAATTTTTTTTCTCCTATTTCAAAGTCACAAACATGAGGAAGATGCCATTTTTCTGCTTCATAAGTAGGGTAAGTTCTCACTTAATGTTGTCAGTAAGTTCTTGGAAACTGTGACTTTAAGTGAAATAATGTATAATAAAACCAATGTTGACATAAGGTAATTGATGTAATAAAGACTTAAATTTCTGATAGGGGTGGTGGCTCTCACCTGTAATCCCAGGACTTTGAGAGGCCAAGGTAGGAGGATTGCTGAAGGCCAAGAGTTTGGGATTAGCCTGAGCAACATAGCATGACCCTGTCTCTATAAACATTTTAAAATAAAAATAAACTGGGCATGATGGCATGTGCCTGTAGTTCTAGCAACTTGAGATGCCAAGGCAAGCGGATTTCTTGAGTTCAGGAGTTTGAGGCTGCAGTGAACTATGATTGTGCCACTGCACTCCAGCCTGGGTGACAGAGTGAGAGCTTGTCTCAAAAAAAATGCTAAATTCCTATGGCATTTTTATGGCCAGAAAAACATCACCCCACTTCTAAAGACCCCAAATACTTAGAAACAAGTAAGATAAGTAAGATAATTACCCAATTTTTGATGAATCAGTGAGTGATGGTGGTTGTAGTCATGGTGCTTAAATCAAGGAATAAATGGTCGCCAAATGAAAAATTGTAAGGGGCATCTTTACCACCACAAGCTTCAAAAATAAACAAGAACAAATATGGCAGTGTGTGGAGTGTTTTCTTACCACGTCTTTTATTGCTATACATTTGCATGATTATTGTATACTTGACACATTTTTGTTTTACAATCATTTGTATTCATTCATTCATTTATTTTCCAACTTGCTTATTCCAGTTCAGGGTCACAGTGGCTGAAGCCCATCCTAGAAGCTTAGGCCAAGGCTGCTGTACCATTGCAGGACCACTCACATTCACTTGAGTGGGGGCCATCAAAACACGCTAAGAAAACTTCACGGCTTTGGGATGTGGCAGGAAACCAGAGTTTCTAGAGAAAACCCATGCAGACATGTGGAGAAAGTGCAAACTCTACACAGACAGCAGGTCCTCATAGGTGAGGACCTGCTGTCTTGGGATGTCAATTTTCTTTTCAGTGATGTCAATCACATATTAAATATCTTTCTTATTCCTAGGGGCTTAAAGACCTCTGCGACTGCTGGGGCACCTAGGTGAGGCCAGCCTTCTGCTCTGCAACTACACGTTTAGCTCTCTGCTGGCATTTTAGGAAATGTAGGATCTGGGACCATAAGCTCATGTGAACACCACACTGCACAAAACCTAATGTCATGAAGAGCACAATGTCAATGGAATAAGGTGCTCCCCATAGTCCTGCTTCTTGTGGGCAATCCTCCTGGGTATGGTGGGCCTATCATAGTGCATGGTCTATACTTAGCACTGGGAAAAAAAGAAGTATAAAATACAACTCTTCGTCTCCCTCAACGCTTTTCTGTTTCTTTTTGATTAGCAGTGTTCAGAATTTACCTTCAAATACTTTGCTCCCCGACATTTTAGAACACCTAAGATTTATTCTGAATTTTGAAAACCACCAATTGCTACTTTTCACAGCATTTGGAAAGAACCACTTGGACCTTAGATGATTAAGAAAAAGGATGATAAATAAGAACATTCTGGAAATGTCTGCTATGCCCAAACACCACTTTTTATTTCAACTATGAAATTTTTTCATCAAGATGGAGGTATTTATGAAAGAAGGATAGGAAGTTTCTAGTGATTTTTCTTGGTCACCTCCTCTTGTAGATTAGATTCTTTTATAGAAATTTTTTTTATTGATAGGTTATAGACGCACATATTTTGGGGGGAATCGGTGACAAGTTAATGCATTCATATAACTTGTAAAGATCAAATCAGTGTACTTGGGATATCTATTACCTCAAGTATTTGTCTTTTTTAATGCTAGAAACTTTTGACTTATTCTCTTCTAGCTATTTTGAAATTTGCAATAGGTTATTGTAAACTATCCTTACCCTAATGATCTATCAAACACTCGATCTTATTTCTGCTGTCAAACTGTGTATTTTTACCCATTCACCAGTCTCTTTTTATTCTTCCCTCTCCCTGCCTTTCCTGGCCTTGGGTAACCACCAATCTACTTTCTATCATCATAGGATCCACATTTTTAGTTCCAGCATATGAGTGAAGATATTGGTACTTGTCTTTCTGTGCTTGGCCTATTTCACTTAACATAATGACCTCCTCCAATTCCATCCATATTGCTGCAAATACAAGATTACATTATTATTTATGAAGGTATAATATTCCATTGTGTGTGTGTGTGTATGTATGCATATAAAGAAAAAAGAGAGACAGATATATATACACACAATGGAATATATATCTATCTGTATTTTATTTATCATTGAAAAATATATTCACATATATATTTGTATAATATATAAATACACACAATGTGTGTATTTTCTTTATCCATTCATATTTTCTTTATCCATTCATCCATTTATGGGCACTTAGGTTGATTTCATATTTTGGCCATTGTGAATAGTGTTGCAATAAACATGAGTGAAGGTATTTCTTCAATATATTGATTTCCTTCATATATTGGTATCCTTTTTTGCATTTCTTGAGGAAATGATTAGAAATGAGTTTCAACTTTGGCTGCACACTAAAATCATCTGGGGAGTGTTCAAACATCCCAATACCCAAGATCCCCTCAAGACCAATAACATTAGAAGCTGAAGACTGGAACTCCCGTATCAGAATTTTTTGAAAGCTCCCCGAGGAATACAGTGTGCAGCTAAGGGAAAAGACTACTGATTGCAGGCGGAAAAATGACATCTCTGGTATCTCTCAGACAGAGCTGAGAAGTGTGTTTGCCATTCTATTTTTTTTTCCGGTGCTGTTGATACATTTTGCAAAGGGGCAATTTGAGACAATATAGGTACCTCAAAAGACAACAGGAAATGACGATGTCATAAATGACAAAAAACAATGAAAATTTCTTCACAAATTAGTGATATAGGAACAAGGCTTCATCCAGTCACAATATTTCAGTCATCTTTAATTCAGCTTGATGGCCTCATCCTTCTGAATTCTAGTCATTGCCTCCGACCTGTAGTCACCTGAAACCCTGCTCTTTCAGGCTTCAGCATTCTTTCTCTTCTAAAGGAGTCGATATGGTTTTCACACACAGGAAGCTGACATCATCACAAACCCAAATAAAATCAAATTGTCGAAATCTAACAAAAACCATCTGTTTTGTCTGTGAGGAATGATAATATTCTTATGTCTGGGCAATAGAAGGAATTCTAAAAGATAGAGCTGACAGCTTTGATTACGGAGACAGAAAATTTTACTCTACTGCTAACAACTAAATTGTAACGCCAAAAATTATTGATTAAGAAAAATTGCAAAATATAAAAAGGTTTAATATCTATAACATGTAAGAAGCTTATTTGAATAAATAAAATCCAAAATACAAATGTACAAATAAGTCAGTCAGGAGAGACAACTAGTAAAAAAAGATGGCTGAAAACTATTTAGCCTTACTAGAAATTTAAAAAAAGTAAATTAAAAGAATGAACCTGTACCTATTTACTTTGCAGAAGAATTACTAATACAATCAAAATTGGGATAAAATTGGTACAATTTGATATTGCTGGTGACAATAAAAGACTTTCAAAAAATTTATAATATGTATAGCAATCTTATAATTTTATACCAAAGAAGTTTTCTCTGAAAAATAATTTTAAAAAGAAAAGAAAGATAGCTTAATGCAATAATACTTATTGCATTGTTGCCTACCATAGAAAAACAGTTATACAAATTTCAATGTCCCAAAATAGGAAACTATGTATTATAATATTTGTTCATACAGTTGTACTACACAGCTATCAAAAAGATAATTATGAATAGTAATAATACAAAAATATTTAAAAATATGCAAATCAATGAAAATATGAAACTAAATAGCTATATTGATTATAATTATGTACAATGACATGTGAAAGGAAAAACAACTAGAAGAGAATATGTAAAAATGAAATATGTAAAAATGAAATTAGCACCTGAGATTATAAATCATTTGTATTTCTTTAAAAAATTCTTGAGGGATTTAGGGATTTTTTTCATTATAAAAATAAATATTTTGACATAAAGTACTTGAAAAATAGAATAACAGAATGAAGAAAAAAAATCTTCCAAACTTCCAAAGCTTGAAGGCAACCACAATTGGGATATGTTTCTTACAGAGGAAGTGTGAGGGCTCAAAGCCCACAATGCATGTTTATTTTAGGTATTCAAATGAAGCATGCAAGACTCTATCTTATTATGCTATGGGGAACACGCATTCAAATGGACCCTATTAATGTTGGTGATAACTAATTTATTACATCTTATCATGAATTAGAATTTATTTTCCAAGGGTTCCTTCCTTCTACTGCTGGTTACATTTCAATTACTCACCTCTGATCCCTATGCTTTCATTTCTCAACGCTCTATCACCCTACATTTAGAGTTTCCATTTTACGCATATGCTAATCCACAGACAATTCCTTTAATCCAAGTAGTGTTTAGAGTAACTGTTTGGGCCCTGATACAGTAGCACTATTTAATTTTACTAATAACAACCACTAAGTCCTTGGCTAGGGCCTTTTTTTATTTCCATACCAGAGGGTGCTAAGGGACCTTAAGGCACTAGTAAGGAACCCAGAAAAATACTACCAGTAATGTAACACGTTCTTGGTTCTAGTTGTTTCTCTTTCCAAATAGTTTTTTTATTTTAATTAAAATTTTTTTTTTAATTTTAAAGATGGGCGGTACAATTCAGGATTAGGTATACAAGTGGACACCATGCAGGTAAAGTCTGGGCCTCCCTTTGAAATATGTAAGTCAGTCAGGAGAGACAACTAGTAAAAAAAATGGCTGAAAACTATTTAGCCTTACTAGAAATTTAAAAAAAGTAAATTAAAAGAATGAACCTGTACCTATTTACTTTGCAGAAGAATTACGAATACAATCAAAATTGAGATAGTTTTTATTTTAACTTTGTTTTTTTTCTCTCACTATAGTGGTAATACATGCTTAATTGTAGAAAACTTGAAGATTTGAAGTTTAAATTAAATCATACCTGTGGTTCCAAGGCTCTGAGGCAAATTGGATTACATTTTGGCATATTCTCCAGTCTCTTTTCCTCAGCATCAAATGATGTTTAATGTCAAAGTCAGTTTCTCAACACAGATTGAAAGTTAAACTTGTCTGGTTGCCATGGGAAGGAACTCTGTTCTGACGGCTCAGAAGCCCACGTTCAGACCCATCTTTTTATGGCCTTTCCATCCCATGCTCCAGCCACATCAAACTGCCAGAAGTTTCTCTATGTGCTGTCCAGGCATCATCACCACTGGACGCTCTCCAAGGGAGCATTGTCTGCCCACGCCCACCCTTCCTCTTTTCCTTTTCTGCTTGTGTGGCTGGCAATCTCTGGGGGCTGGATTTGTGGTGGACAGATTATAATTTGCATAGGGCACCAACAATACTAAGGGAACTCCCAAAGGAAGAGAAATTCAGAATAATTTAAACATACACCACTTAAATGTCAACATCCGTGAAACTTTTGTGCAGTTTAGCAATTACTTTTGCTTTTTTTGTTTTTTTTTGAGTTAGAATCTCACTTCTGTCACTCAGGTTGGAGTGCAGTGGCATACTCACAGCCACCCCAGCATCGAGCTGCTGGGCTCTGGCAATCCTTCCGCCTCAGCCTTCCAAGTAGCTGGAACTACAGGTGCATGCTACCACGTCCAGCGAATTTTTTTATTTTTTTATTGTAGAAATGAGGACTTGCCAAGTTGCCTAGGCTGGTCTTGAACCCAAGGGCTCAGGCAATCCACTCGCCTCAGCCTCCCAAAGTGCTGGGATTACAGGCTGAGCCTACCAAGCCCAGCCTACTTTTACTTTTACTTTGAATGATCCCAAGCACAGAGGATGAGGAGTGGAGGGCTGCACAGTGGAATTTAACACCTCAGATCCAGTTCTGTGATGACAAACATTTCAAGAGTCTATACCTCTTTTAAATGCATCCTGATTCTCCCAAACTGGCTCAGCCCTTTCTTCCTTTACTGGGCACATATATGTCTTATGACAGGTATTACAGTATTGTATTTGACTGCTTACAAGTTCCTTTCTTTTTTAGACGGTGAATCTCATGTGGGCAGGACCATGCCTTAGCATCCACGTAGCTAACCTCTAATATTGGCCTTATTTTTTTTTATTGAACTGTGGAGGTTTATTTACTTATTTGTTTATTTATTTATTTTTGTTGTTGTTTGTTTTTGATCATTTATGACTAGGTTTACTTCAAAATCTTACTGTGAAAAGAATTTTCTTCATCATGTTCAGTTTTTATAAGATTTTAAAACAGAATCTACCCCCCATTGGCCCATGAAAGTATTTAAGAGAAAAAGAAGTTTAAAGTAAAAGAATGAATAACTTCTATAGCAGAACTTGGAAAATATTTTTAGAATAAATATTGAATGCACACTTTTATTTTTAGGCTGAAATGCAACTTGTAAGCCTGTTTTAAATTCTTGAATCTGGCCGCACATGGTGGCTCAAGCCTGTAATTCCAGCACTTTGAGAAGCCAAAGTGAGACGATTGCCTGAGTTCAGGGGTTCAAGGCCAGCCTGGGCAACTTGGTGAGACCTCGTCTCTACAATAAATAAAAAAATAAACTGGGCATGGTAGTGTGCGCTTGTGGTTCCAACTACTTGGAAGGCTGAGGCAGAAGAATTGCCTGAAGCCAGCAGGTCGAGGCTGCGGTGGCTGTGAGTGTGTCACTGAACTCCAGCCTAGGCGACAGAATAAGACTGAAAAAAAAAAAATTCTTGGATCTGTGAGTTTATAATTAGTAAATAATAGAAGAATTTTCATGTTGGTACAAAAAGCAAGGAGGGATCTCTCTCTCGTTAAATCAAGACTTATTTTTCTCTTCAGGAACAACGTAACACTGATGAAAATGTAAATATACTGCAGACAGATATAGTATTACTACATATGTCACTTTGGGGTATTTCATGCTTATGTCCTTTTCTAAATGTGACCTTTATCTCAGTACTTTACATTGGTGGTACTACAGGGACAAACTGTTAATTAAAATTCAGTCATGTGACTATTGTTTATACCTTCTGAATCTTAAAAGATGTAGAGTAAATAGCTTACAAGCAAGTTGTTATTGCAAGTTAGGAAATTATCTCATTGAATTTCCATGGAAATAAAGATAATGCTTAAAAATTTTTTTTGATGCATCTGCAAACACATCCTGACTACAATTTTTTCCTAGACTGTAGAATTAAACGATACAACATTTGAACAAAACATGAAAAAGTAGGGAAAAATTTAGCTTTTATTGAAAAAAGGCCAGCATGTATTTCCAGCATATATTGGTTTCAAAATTAAATATCCTTTTGAGCCTTTAAAGCAATTCTAGTTAAATAACTAATTTAATATTTTGAACAGGTTGACTACTTCTTATATGCATGTTTGCCAAAATAAATCCAATTTACATAGAAAATGTTGTGAGCAAAATTGAAGATTACAGATTTATAGAGATGGTATAATTTAGCTGGCCTTGCTGTTTATTTTTTTTTTAGTGTTATGACATTCTTGGCTGGGGAACAGAAAATTTGAGACCCAGAATAAATAGTTCTAGTACCCAAACAGAAATAAAGGGACACATTCAAATACATTATCAGAAGAAGTGCAACTTACCATTTTGTTTTCTAAAGAGTTAGTTTTAGTGCTTCCTGTGAATGCCACATTCTGAAAAAAAGTCTCCATATACCTTCAAAGCTTTCTCAGCTCTATGGGAAACTTTCATAGCAAAGAGAAATAGAATCAGTTTTGGCTGGACTTGACTACTTTCTAACGTTGGTCTTACTTGGCAGGGTTTTCAAACTTTTTTGACTTCCATCCACAATAAGGAATACATCCTGTACTGTGATCCAGCATATATATGTACAAAGATGCAGGAATACACATGTAAGATAGAAATTCCTTTCTAGGTTAAGATGGTAGATTGAATATACACATGCAGTCTTGCTTCCTTGGAAAACTCACTAAAACTATGATGATGAGATACTATTCAAAAGACATAAACCCATAAAGAAGACAGAAGCAAAGAAGATAGCAACAACATAATTTTGGAAACAGGAAAACAGATGGATAAGTTAGGTAACTGACTAGCTGATACTGTAGAGAAAATCCTATGCCAACACTGGGAAAAGCTAAGAAGTCACAAGATTTACATGTTAGAAAACTCAAAAGTCTCAGGAATTGGCAGCATAAGGCATTTCTGGATCTAGGGATATAGGAAAAATAACTAAGAGAAAGAAGTTTGCATGCAATCTGCTGCAAATCCTGGGCACATGAGCTTCTCCTTTTCCAACAGAAGATGGAAAGCTTTGGATGTGAGGGTACCCCTCAGTCAAAGATACAGTCGATATGTGCCGTCAACTGTTCAATGCAATTGAAAAACGGGTATGTAATCAAGAGCTGGAGTATTAGGTGACCATAAAAGACTCATCACCACCCACTTGCCACAACAATAACGGCAGTAAGACCTTTACCTTCCAGGAGTTTGGATAAGTACACCCTGGGGAATCTATCCAGTTCAAGAAAAAAGAGTTAAAGATATTAACACCAGGAATCCCCCAAGAACTGGTTGACCCAGGTCAACTTACGGTGAAGCTCAAAGTTGATCTGTTCCAATAATCACTCAGAAATTCCAGTCACCCTTGTAGTCTTCCATCTCCATTATGAGAAGATAACCAAGATTTACTAAATTTTTCCAATACAAAGATAGAGGTTAAAAGCAAATACAAGGAAACAAATTAAAAAAGAGTTTCAAAACACTGTCATTAATATTCTCACAGATGTAAGGCAAGACCCTGTATCCATGCAACAGAAACAGGATGCTAAAATGAGGGAACACTTAGTAATCAACAACAACAATAGCAAAGAACTCTAAAAATCATAGCAGAAATGAAAATCTCTTTAAGAGGTTTGGATGATAAAGCTGGCCAAAATTCCTAGAAAGTAGAGCAAAAAGATAAAAGGGGTAAAAAAACGGGAGAAGAAAGATAAGAAAATTGGAGCCAGTCTGCAAGTCCAACCTCTAAATAACAGATTTTCATAAAGAGAGAACAGAGAAAGTGAAGGGAGAAAATGACAAAAAAAGAATCAATAAAATATCCTATAACAGAAAAAGGCCATTTCTAGATATGCAAGCTCTTAAAAAAATCTGTTTTCCATGCACTGTTCTCAGAAATGTACTAAAGGACGTGCTTCATCAAAACAGGAAAGTAAACCAACAGCAGAAGACACAGGTGTGAAAGAATGAGAGACACAAGAGTCAGCAGGTGATGGTGAAGGGAAACCTTGTGCGATGGTGGTGTACCAGGCAGAGAGGGAAATTGACTAGTGTGAACTGAGGGACAGGCACAGTGACAGCTGTCATTATCATGTCTTCTTCCAACACATCGTGTTTTTACCTGAAAAAACACTGCAGTTTTACTTCGTGAAATAATGGAGTATCAAGAAAGATGAAAACATGAGATCCTGGAAACTGAGAATCCCGTCTAGAAAAGAATAAGCAAATATTAAAAGATAATGGCTGTGCAGCAACTTGGAGAGCAGTCAGTTCAGATGAAAGGAGGATGGAGGTTTCCAGAATGTATTCTCCAAGAAAAGTCACAACAGAACTGATTGGTTACCGGATGCAACTGACCTTATGGAAAACACGACTGAGACATAGTTGAAAGATGTGGGAAGAATTATGAAAACAACAGCAAACAAGGTGTTTACATACTACAAGGATAGCAAAAAGTAAGAAATAATCATAGTGCAATACAATACATAGGCACAAAAATGGAGACACTAAATGTTAACTTATCAAAAAACAGTAACTTATATTGGAAGGATGGGAGGGTCTGCAGAAAGAATACAGAGGGAAAAAAATGCTAAGTCTTGATATACTAGAATAGGAAGTCATTGGATAAATTCAAAATTGATTAATCAGGAGATTTAATCAGAAGGACTTATCTATTGAAAAATATGGAGACATATAAGTATCAGAACAGTTAGCAAATAGAAAATGATTACTACTGGAAAGGAGGTTTGGGGTAAAGTGGGAGGTTTGAGGAAGAAAAACCATTATATTCTTCAATAAAGGGCTTCTATTATTTGACTTTCAATTTATTGAATGATTTAAAATCAAACTTTCAATTTTGAAGTAATTTTAGAGTCCATGCAGTTGAAAGACATATCTTGCAAAACTATAATGCAATATCATAGCCAGGATATTAATATCGATACAGTCAAGATATAGACATTTACATTACCACAAGGAGTTGCCCTTTAGAAACACACCTCCTCCTTCCCACCCCTGCAATAACTCCTGGCAACCACTAATCTGATCTACATTTCTATAATTTTGTCACTTAAGAACATCATATAAATGTATTAATAAAATTTGTGACCTTTTGGGATTGACATTTTTTTCACTCAGCATAAGTCCTTCAAGATTTAACCAGTTGTTGTGTTTATCAGTAGCTCATTCACCTTTATTGTTGAGTAGTATCACAGGACACATATGAACCACAGCTGGTTTAGCCATTCATTTGTCGAAGGACATCTGGGTAGTTTCTAGTCTTGGGTTATTATGAATAAAGCTGCTATGACTATTCACATACAGATTTTATATGGACATAACTGTTTCTCTGAGATAAATGCCCAGGACACAATTACTTGATCATATAGTAACTGAATATTTAGTTCTATAGGAAGCTGCCAAACTGTTTTCCAGAGAGACTATACTATTTGCATTCCCACCAGGGATGGTTGAATGATCCAGCTTCTTTGCACTTCCCTAGCATGGTGTGTTATTGTTGTTTTTTGTTTTAGCCATTCTGAGAGGTGTATAGTGATATCTTCTGTAGTTTTAACTGGCATTTAATGGCTAATGATATTAAACATATTTTAATGCACTTATTTGGCATCTGTATATTCTTTTCAGTTAAATACTCATTAATGTTTTCTGCCTATTTTCTAATTAAACTTTTTTTTCCCCTGTAGAGTTTTAAGAGTTCTTTATATATTCTAGATACTAGTCTTTTTGAGTCATTTGCAGAACAAAAGCTTTTCATTTGGATGAAGTCCACTTTACCAATTTTCTTTTATGGACAGTGCTTTTGGTGTCAAGAACAAGAATTTTTTGCTGAGATCTAGATCCTAGAAAATTTCCCTTGCTTTTTATCTAAAAACTTTATGCTTTACATTTAAGTCCATGATTTATTTTGTGTTACTCTTTACTGTAAGACTTTTAAAACTAGGTATATGTTTTACTTTGGTTAAAAAAAAAGAAAATAAACCTAAAAGACTCAAGAAACACTACTGGTCTTGCTACTTGTGGTACCTTCTATGTCTCCTATTCTGTCCTTCTCTATCTCATTTTACACCAGACCCTCCCATCTCATCTCATAACTTCTCAGCCCACTCTGTTTTATTTCATTACAAAACTGCTGATCATAACCCCATTACCTGATTTAATGACACTACCATAGCTCAAAAAACATGGTAGACACAGTCTTTTCTGCCTGGTGCACATCTTTTAATTTTACTTGTCAATATGTCTTCCCTAACTTATTCATCAGCAACTCTATCTCAGACGTACAAAAAAAAAAAATAGTAATAATAACCCACTGCTCTTTGACATGAACAATAAACTATTTTGTCCTGAGGTTTGTTACTTGACCCCTTTTCACATGCTTCCCTGTGAAGTGACCAGAAATGCACACGGTCTGCATTTCTATGACTTAACATGAATCCTCAAGAATAAGAGAGTTCTGGCAGGTTCAACAGTCAGTTGAAATAAATCCTGGGGAAATGGAAACTGCTCTCATCATTTTCTCTTTTAAGTTCTGAGCCTTTCTACAGTCACATAAGAAATAGAACACTACCTCCTTATTCTTACAAAACTACATTCTTGGTGGCTTTCTGAAATATTTATAATCTCAATTTTCATTACAAATTTTTAGTACGTGGTTGATTATTCCTAACATACTGTGCATAATGTCGGTAACCATAGGAAACTAGGTTGCTGGGAGAGTTAATGGTTATACTAACTGGTACTCTTTTGTGATTTGGCAAATTTGACTTTTTTATTGTGTTTGTTCTCAGGCTTGCTAATTAGTAAAATTCAGAAATATTAATTCACACTAACGAGGGGCTCTGTTATGTAAGAAACCACTGATATAAATGTAAAGAGTATTTCTCTTTACAATCAAAGACCCCATTTACACAGAGCAGATAATTCATGCATTCTCAGCATCTTAAATTATGCTAATTAGAATATGAATTTCTCTAAGGTTTTCTATTAAGGATTGTCAATTAGCCTTACTTACTGGCTAGCATAAATGCTGGCAAAATTTCATGGAATAGTTAATGACAATTAATTAAAAGGAGTCTCTGTTTTGAGTGATGATATGAAGCACTGGAGAGTTTTCAAAAACAATTAATATGGTTTCTACTACTAAAATTGCTGATCACATCATAATAATAGCTTAATAACTGATGATAAGGTAAAAATAAAAATTCTGTTTTCTTCTTTTTAATTGCATATGTTATATATGCTACCTTTATTCAAAAGCACTAGAGTATGTTTTCATGTGTTCTTTAAAAATTATTGCAGCTTTAAAGCAATAGAGGATTTTCGTTATCTTCTTAAAATCACTCAGATACCCACTCATTAAATACCTCAGCATTCAGTAATTCAGCAATAATACTTCTTAATAATATCACACGTTATGCCTCAGTGATGCATTTCATTTGTATATGGTCTTTCTACAACCCCCAAACAAGTTTTATCAATAAAGTTTAATTAATTGGTTCCTGAACAATTAAATATTAAATCATTTATTTGCTCATAATATGCTCATTACTAATTCATTCAAAAGACATGTTTTCCAAGCTACTATTTTGTACCATCCACTGTGCTGTCATATGTAAACCAATGCCTCTCTCCTGGAGTGATTGAATTATTTCTGTCATCTTTAATAAAGTCAATGATCCCTGATAAATAAATAGTAATATCATGAGATATAATAAAGATAACTTCATTTTTTCTGTGATTATATGAATTATTCAAACTCAGCCTAAGAAATAAAGTTTGTATGAGCATATAACTTCTTCTGGTTACCACAGTTAGGGACCTCCAGCAAGTACTGGAAGAAGGAAAGATGAAAACATGCAAATTAATCACATCCAGGACTTCAACTCATTAAAATTAACTCAGAAATTAGCTTTAACTACTTAATAAAAAGATAATTACATTAGATATGTTGAACACATATTCTGTGCTGGGCATTGGGTAAGAATTTTACAAACATTACAGCTCATTACCACTCACACAACCCTATTAGGTAGGCATCATTCCTGCACCTTATAGAAGAAAAGAGAGACAGAACAAAGGAAAATGAGGAGAGGTTAAGTCACTTTTCTCCTCTCCCCACCTAGTGCAGTGACCAGGATTTGAAACAAGTTCTGTTTTACTTCAGAACCATGCTCTGTGTCTGATTAATTCAATTTCATTTAAAAAAATCCTTGAGAACTTACCATACTCATGACACTATTAGTCTTCTCAATAGAAAACAGAGATATAATGACATTTTTTAAAAACTCACACATATAAAAACTAATTTTTATAGGTTTTTGTAGTTCCATTAGTGTATCACTGAGGTGTTTGAACAAATGCAAGGTAAATTCACAATCTGGAAAGACTGCCTTCATTAGAACCAAACACTGGGGGTAATTCTGGCAAAGCCAAGTGACCAGTCACATTCAGATCATTGAGATAGTCATTGCCCTACACCTGACAGCAACATTTCAGACAGTTTCTCACAAGGTGTAAGTAAGCTAGGTCAAAATAAAAGTGATTGATGAATTAATTGCTCTTATCATTTTAGACTAAGACAGACAGTACTTCAACTTAGGGAGAAACATTTTAAATCAGTGGCAAAATGACTTAGAAGGACTTATTTAATCCTACTGCCACGAGGATGAGATCTGTCTCCTTTGGAACATATTCAGAGACATCAATCTCAGTCGAAGCAGTCATGCTTTAAAATGGCTTTACAAACTGCAAATCACAAATCAGTATTATTAATAAAAGCTGCTGGGGAATTCTAAATAGATCTGGTAAATTTTTTCTCAACTTTCAACTCTAATTCAGCTGCCAAGAAATGTCAACGTGTTAGCCCAAGATCATTTGGACTAGCTTGACTAGAGATGGTAATGTAAATATTGATTTAAAAAAATAATTGAAATTACTGGTCCATTACTTTAATGGACATGTGAAAAGAGAGAGAATATTTGTAGTGTATACAATGATTAAGGGGCATATATTGAGTGGGACTTGCCATATTTACTGAAAAGAAAGACAATAAATCATTATCACTAAACATATAGCTGATTTATACCAAGCTTCATTTGTGCATTCATTCATTCATTAGCTATGTGAATTATACAAAACAAAACATGCTAAGCAGCTTAGGTGCTAACTGCACTTAAGTACAATTTTAAATTCCAACTTTGGCATTTAGATTGAACTATGTGGGTAAGTTGTATACATTTTCTGCCTCTCAATTTTCTTATCTACCAAATGGCAATGTGGTTATTAAACGAACCAATAGATAGGAAACACCTGGCCAATGCCAGGCATATATTAGGTGCTAACAATACTATTTTCCTCCGCTTTCCTTCATAGGCTCTGAAAGTAAGGAAACTATAGGGAGAACGAAAAAAATGAATTAAACACTGACACTGTCTACATAGAACCAATAGGATGCTGAATATTCTAAAAGCAAATACACTATAAATGAGTGGGATGTAGACTGCAGTACTGGTCATAACGCTTGCAGGTCCTTACCTTAAGAAGTGAAATCTCTATGGCCACCTCTTGCATTAGGGCTGTCCTTGTCATCTGCTTTGTCGTGGCATTCCAATGTGACAGTTTGAGCTTGAACTTCAAGGGGTCTTGTGGGTATCACTTGTGCTGTCCTTGGGAACCCACCACCAACCTCTGAACCACCCCTGATAATGGCTAAGAGAACACGTGGCACAGAGAGGTGGAATCCCAACTGAGGGCTCCTTAAGCCAGTCAGCGCCCCCAGCTTCCACAGTAGCTGATCCTAGAGGATGAGTGAATCCAGCCAAGACCAGAAGACCTGCTTACCACAACTGTCGGCTAAATAAATGGGTGTTGTTTTAGGCCACTCAATCTGAGGGAGAGGGATTAGTTATACAACAATAGTTAACTGATAGGAATGTAAGGAGAGGTAGGATCATGACATTTTTTTCAACCCAAACACAGAATCATGAAAACGACAATTCCAAAACAGTTTTTGGAAGGATCAGTCACCAAATCCAATGATTCGGTACTCGAATTGCTGCTGCATTCGATTTTAATGGAAGATGCAAATCTCTTACTGGCGGGAATTAAGGGTTTCATGTCCAAATGATTCTTGGTAGCAGGAGGAACAGAGATTAATTTTTCTCAGGCAATATATTCTGAGGTTTCTAGATTTCTGGAGCTCAGAAACTGTTGCTATGCATTGTGTATGGCAACAGAGGGAAAAGATGGCAAAAGAAGAATAGTGGGGAAAAAAGCAGACCCTGAAAATATAATACCTGTAAAAGGAATTTGGGACTATGTACGGGAGTTTTCATACTTCTGGTAGCAAAAAGCAAAGCCTGGGTAACTTGTCTTTTTCCTATATCCACTGCAGAAAAAGGATTCTGGCCTTTACCTAACCTTTTTTCTTCTTTACCAAGTAGAACACACCATGGAAGCGATTAAATATAATTTTAAAATTGTGTCATATCCACATCTCTTTTGTGAAGCAGACAACTAAGTGTGTCTTTGAAGGAAATAATTTGAGATATATGAGTGAAAAATCACCATGGAACTGGAAAGTGCTTCTCTTAAATATGGGCTAAATTCTGTGATTTGTGTAATGGTTAACTTTGTGCTTATTTTGTGCAAATTTCAGAGGTTGCCCACAGGTTATTTCTGCAAAGTATGAAGTCTGAAGAGTGAGGAAGATGCCTATTATTCGCCCTCTTCCCGTGCCAATCAATACTGTAATTGGGGTGGCACTGGGGTGGTAAAACTTACAGACAAATGGCAAGCTCTTTGAGGTAGCGGGCGTCATGTCTACGTGCTGCCCTCTAAATGCCCAGAAAAATGCTAGCCCTGAGCAACAGCCCTCAAATACTTTCTGACTGAAGTTGAAATCCAACAGTTGAGGTCATATCTACATTCCACGCACGATCCACTATGCAACACGCACATAAACCTCACAATGGCAGGCGGGACACCTGACACACTTGTCAGGACAGGAAGGACTGCGGCTGAAGCAGAAAAGAGGATAGACAGAATGAGACTCCTGAGACATGGAGCAAAAGGAAGCACTTTTCTCTGTGTCAAAGAGACATGAAACCAGGGTGAGGGCAGAAAACCTTTCCCTGGCATTCCTCAGTTAATCCTTTCTTTACTGTTCCATTTCTCAGTTTGGAGTTGCCAACAAGGATAAGAGTTAATGGCAAAGGAAGTTACTTTCCTTTGGGCTGGAAGAGCAGGTTACAGAAACTAGGTTTGGAAGAACACTTAGAGGCTGTCTGGTTTTATCTCCTTGCGAGTCAGAGGTGGGCTCGGTGGTTTGGCCTGTAATCCCAGCACTCAGGGAGGCCAAAGCGAGTGGATTGCCCGAGCCCGTGGTTCGTACTGCATACCTGCAGATCAGGCTACTTGGAAGGCTGAGGCAGAAGGATTGCCTGAGCCCAGTAGGTCAATGCTGAGGTGGCCGTGAGTATGCCGCTTCACTCCAGACTGGGTGATGGAGTGAGACTCCAACTCAAAAAAAGGGGGGGGGGAGTTGGGTAGGGGGTCAGAAATCCCTGACTGATCATCCAAGTTTGGTTTGAATGTTACCAACCATGGAATCTGTTCTATCATGGGGTCTCTAATTGCTAAGCTGTCAATAAATTGAACTAAAAACTGATACTGCACACCTCTTGGTTTTGGTTGTGCCATTTGAAGCTACCAAGAATATATCCTCAACTTCCTGCAAAATCCGAAGAGAAGTCACACACTGTACAAGAAAGATCACTGGGTTAGAAGTTAGAACACTTTGGTTTTGTCACTGAGTAGCTGGTTTCTTGCTCTCTCATGTTACTATGTTTGTTGTGGAACGAATCCTAGCTTCAATATTTTATTAATATTACTTTTCAAAGACTGCAATAAGAAGGGAATGCAATCGTCTAGCTATACTGTGATCAAGGTTGAGGGCCAGGATGTGATTTTTTTTGAGATATAGTACAAAGAATACTGAGCATGAAATAGTTAGACCAGAGGTCATAAACTCAAATGCCTTTGGAGGCAGGCAGGTAATGGAAACATTTGAGAGAGATAGGGAATTGGTGTTGGGGTTCCTGGAAAGATACTGGGGAATGGTGAAAATCTGCAACTTGGCTTTTCTTAGCTGGCTACTACCTGGCCTCTCCATGGTCCCCAGTGATCTCTACCCCCTTGTATAGTCCCTTCCAACAGTGTATGCTAGTTGGTCAGTGTAATCCCTGGCATATGGACAAAGTGATGGCATATCACTTCTGAGGCTAGGTCGTAAGAGACTGCAGCTTTTTGGGTTACTCTTTCACTTTCTCTTGAGAGTGTCCTCTCTCTCTTGTCTCTGGGGGAAGGCAGTTGAATGTCATGTGGACTTTCAGGCAACCTGCAGACTGCTGTGGCAAGGAAATGAAGCCTTATAGCAAGTTCTCTAGTGAGCTAGGAAATGCCCCCACCCCTCCAGTTCAGCCTTGAGATGACTGCATCTTCAGTTGAGGGATTGACTGCAACCTCAGGAGAGACTTAGAGCCATAACCATTCAGGTAACTGCTTCTGGATTACTGACCACAGAAACTGTGAGATAATAAGTGTGTGTTGTTTTAAAAAACTAATTGGGGGTAGTTTGTTATGTAATTATAGATAGCTAATACAGTATTCGGATTCATTTTAAAGTATCAATGTAGACACACACACACACACACACACACACACACACACTTTGCTGATGAAATAGAATACAGAACTCTAAATTACAACTCCAGGTTTCTCAATGAAACTTGGATATATGAAAGCCAAAATGTATGGTTTAAGGTGGAATTAAGAGGTTGTCTGGTCATCCCTTTTTGCTGGAAGGGAGAATGTGGAATCCACTCATAGCTCAGGCAGGGAGTTACTTATCCTGCCAATAGGAAAAAATATAATTTTCCCTATCACTGTAGAGTGGCAACAAACATTGGGACTAGAGATATGTGACAAACTCCTACTTTATAATAAAAAGAATACTTGGATTAGGGTAGAAAGCCAGGGGAACTCAAGTCCAATCAAACTAGGAAAGCATTTCCCTTGACATTAAAAACTAGGAGCAGGCATTTTGCAAAAAGTAATGGAAGAAGTATCCTGCTATGGTCTGAATGTGTCTGCAGAATTTAGATGCTAAAACTCTAACCCCAAGGTGATGGTATTAAGAGGAGGAGCCTCTGGGAAGTTATTAAGCCATGAGGGCAGAGGCCTTATGAATGAGCTTAGTGCTCATAAAAATTACCCAAGTGATACCCCACCCCGCCCACCATGTGAAAGCAGGCCCTCACCAGACACAGAATCTGCCAGCACCATGATCTTGTACTTCCAGCGACCATGTTTGCTGTTTATAAACACCTAGTTTATGGCATGTTTGTTATAGCAGCCCAGACATAAACGTTTGCTGTTTATAAACCACCCAGTTTATGGCATGTTTGTTATAGCAGCCCAGACAGACTAAGACAAAACTCTTCTGTGAAACACAAGGAATACTTAATCACTTGGGGTCTGTAACCAGAGATTGAGAGGTCCACTCTCTTACCCAAGAGCAATAAGAGTCTTGGAAGAGAGAAGCAGATCTTAGGGGGGAAGAACAGTGTAGGACACACAGAGGAAGACTAGGGTATGTTGTTGAAGGAATAAACAACTGACTAAATGAGTGAAGGACCTAGACAACTAAAGAAAAAAGACACCTATACACCAGAATTGAGATAATTTCTGCATATAATGTTTTTCACCTATAAGTTACTGAAGAACTTAAAGTGCATTGTAGAATCTCACTAAATACTCTTTGTAGGCTTTTGCATAGAAGTATTCTAATAATTAAGTCTATTATAGAGTGAAATATGGAGAGTATGTTTCTAGAGTTTAGATTCAGCAATTCTCAATAAATACTTTTGTTCTTATTGTTAAAGAAAACCATCAAATTGTGTTTCAAATATTGCAGACAGGGATGGGTATACTACTGATTCAGGATGCAAGGCCAGAAATCTGTACAAACAGATTACGTGGAAACCCTAATAGACTACTGATTTAACGAGAATTATTTCTGTCCACACAATGCCTAGTCATTATTAGGCAATCTCAGAAAGTGCCAGGGAGCATCATGTGGAATACTGAAATTGAGATCTGGCTGAGGTTGGGCCATCATTATGGAAAATCCGGAAAAATGTTCAGTACAGTGCAGTGCTTGACTTTTTGTGGAAACACCAAACATGTCAACTGGGGAAACTGAGAAATGCATGAGGGAAGATGCTATTGCCCGTGATGGTGATCCCATTCCCATTCTTCATACTCGTGATTGCTTTGGGCATGATAATTTGGGAAAATAAGGTGTGAACAGACAGTTCTCACTTTTAAGAACAGATACCGATATAAGATGGCCTCCTTTCTCTCTTTGAAAGCGTCGCATCTGTATAAGATGCTTGCAACTGCTGTAGCCATTTTGCTACCAGTCTGAGGAGGAGGCAGGCATACAGATGGGCAAAGTCAAAAGAAGAGTCAAGAGAATTACAGAGATAAGAAGCAAGGAGTTGTCTTATCCTTGATAAGTTGCATTATAGATTGAGGTACTTGAGTCTGCTTCTTTTGTGCCGTGCTGCGAAATGCATCCTAACTGATATACTGGCTAAGAGGAGAAAGGAATAAGAAGAGAAGAGAAGCAAAGAGAAGGGAAGTGAAGTGAAGCAAGAGAAGAGAAGAAAAGAGAAGAGAAGAGATATCAGCAGTCTTTGGAACAAGGGGCCTAGACTCAAAGGATGCCCACAACTGGCTGGTATTCAGCGTCTTCTGCTCACCCAGACTCCACCTAGATAAACCCATACATCTCCTGTGTCCAGGTTGTGCCAGTCTTTCCCGTAAACACCTAGTGAGAATGTACCTTTCACAACATCCAGCATGACTCCTAAAGATTGCTCAGCAGAAATGATACCTTCTTTTTAAGCAGAAACAATATTAAACATGTGAAAGCATGCATGGTTATACATGTATGCAATACAAACTAACAAATGTTTATTACTATAAAATGCTGGTTTAGTTAATATCAAGTTATTAAGCATGATAAACTGGAGTTCCCTCAAGCTACATATTTGTCATTCTCTGTCAAGGTTATTATACTCTTTGAATGCATTTCTGAAAGGCATTCCCAAAGGCAGCAGGGTGCAGCAAGCGTAGCACTCCTTGATAGCAAACTAGTCACCAGAAATCTGAAGATTTACTCTAACTCTACTTTAATATCATTTGGCTTCTTGTGATTTTTCTCACTTGCAATCTGCCACCTTCCTGTTGTTGACACCTGTCCATCATCTGATACTAACTTTTACATCTTGAAACTGGCCTCAGATGACTTCACCATTTACTTTCCTTCCTAAGTAAACAGACACAGACTAGCATGTATGTTATCCTGAGTCTCTTCCCAGCTACCTGAGAAGGGTCATTGGAAGGCCATTTCCCCAATTTGTCTAATTTTCTAACTCTGGCAGTCTTTGAAGATGATGTAGTTGAGAGGCTTGGCAGCTGGAGCTGGGAAAAAGATGGGAGAAAGATGGGATAATGGCACAGTCAGATGGCTAACTTGATGGGAAAGGGAATATGACCAACTGAAAATGAAAGAGTAAAAGTAGGGGGCAGGTAGAGGGGGAGGAAGAAATGAAAGATGCTTAAAAGGAAATGTATATGACATTTGGGAGCATATCTTAGTGTATGTCTATCGGAGGACTGTGAAATTAGACTGCCCGAGTGTGTGCTGTGGTTTCTAGACCTTGGGTAAGTTACTTAGCTTCAGATTTCAGTTTCTTCATTCATCAAATGGGGGTAATAATGTAACTATTTCATAGAGATATTGGAAACTAAATGGGAGTCCATAGAGAAGAATCAAATGTGTTAGCTTTATCATTATGATTACTTTTGTATATGTGACAAAATATCATTTCTGTGCTACCTAATTTCTAAAATTATATGAGGAGGCTTAAATACTATTGACTAATAGAGTATTTTTTTCTTACTATAGAATTTATAAGCTAAAAATGCCATTTCTATCATATCAGTCAAAATATCTTTGGTATGGCAATACAGCATCATTCTCTTATAGTTTATTTTCTTTTCTTTGTCATTTGCACATTTCTGGCTTCAATATCTGCCTGCTACTTTCCACTTGTCTGGTACACATGAGTATGGAACATTAGGAAACAACTGTGCCTTTTTTAAGTGCAACAGGTTAGTCTTGATGAAAATTATAGCAAAGAGAAAAACAACATGGATATTTAATAACCTTTTGTAAGAGTCAAAAAATTATAAAAATACTATCATTTGTAGTCAATGGTATCAGATTTGATAGAAATTATTAAAGCTTATATATTAACTCTAAATATTTTTTATTTTTCTATTATACCATCTTTCAGTTACAGGCCCATTATTTTCCAAATGTAACTTGTTGTTATTGACTTAAAAAAGATCTGAATTTCCATTATTCTTCCTTCTATTCATCTACTGTCCCTGAACATGCTAACAGGTAATGAAATGCCTATAATATGTGAGGGAAAGAGAGAAGAACCCCAGAATTTAATGAGAAAATTATTCAGCCCTGGAATAACTGAAAGTTGGTTGTGCTAGATATTATTTTCTATGAGTAGTAAGTGTATTTTAGAAATGCTTAGGACTGGATTAAAAAAAATGTGGTACATATACACGATGGACTATTACGCAGCCATAAACAAGGAGAAAATTATGAACTTCACAGCAACTTGGATGGACTTAAGAGTCTATAATACTGAGTGATCTATCATAGAAACAAAGAACTGAGTATCACATGTTCTCACTCATAAGCAGGACCTTGAATAATTATCATAGTACTATAGCAAAAGGGTTGGCAGTAGTGGGAATCTGCCAGTGGAGGCCACACCTTATCAACAAGGGTACCTGCATAATGAACATTTGTATACCTAACCCTGAATTGTACCCCACATCTTAAAAAATTTTTTTAAAAAAGAAATACTTAAAATCTGGGGAGGCACTATAAATAAAAATGTGTAACTGAAGCTTACATTTATTTAATGGCTACTTCAGTGTTTTCACGTTAAAAAAAAGAACTTCTGTTTTCCTAAGACCCAACGTCAATTTAAATCACAGGTAACGCTTCTGGACTATTGAATTAAATGAAGAGTCAGGAGCCACTATCTCTTCCAGGAGAGACAGGCATCCCACAAAGTCACTTCAACACAACAGCAATCAGTCCTCTACTCACTTGAGAACTCAGAATCAACTGAGATGGGCATCAGCCAGGGATAAGCTTTTCCTTTTTAAACAAACAAAACTGTACTTGTAGGAAACAATCTAAAAAATGGCTGCAGGAGAGCTTTCCAACTTATGATTTGGTAGAGAATTGGACTTCTTCATCTGTTTGACCTCTGAGATATCTTTGCATATACTGAGAACATTGTGACAGATGCTGATTCAGTGAGTCTTTGGAAAACTCTTTCCCTCTGGCCAGACAGTACAAGTAGAACTTGTTTTCCATCTTCGGAATGCAGATTTTATGAATTTTATATTTAAATGTCTCAGGACCTGCAGCACAAATGTGAATGCATTCTGAAGCCCATGTTGAAAGAATAAGAACATACCATTTTAATATGTAATATATGTGTTTCTAGCACAGTGTGAACCCAGAGGCAGGGCTGAAGATGTGGACACATCTCAGTTTGCCATGCAGAGAGGCTGTGATGTCACTGATCAGGAGCTCAGTTAGGGGCTGAATTGTGCCTGTTCAAACTTCATATGTTGAAGTTCTAACCCCTAGTACCTCTGAATGTGACTGTATTTAGAGATGGGGATCTTTATAAATAGGTAATTAATTTAAAATGAGGTTATTAGGGCGAGTCCTAATCTAGTATGACTGACATTCTTACAAGGAGAGAAAATTTGGGCATAGGTGAGTACCGAGGGTATACTATGTGAAGACACATGGAGGAGATGACCAACTTACAAGCCAACAAGAGAGACTTCAGAAGGAACCAACTGTGCTGACACCTTGAACTTGAACTTTTAGCCTCTACACTGTGAGAAAATAAATTTCTGTTGTTTAAGGCACCTGGTACTTTGTTATGGCAGCCTGATCAAGCTAATACAAGTTCTACTTGTAGTAGAAGCTGTCAAACATCATTAGACAGTCCATGTCTGCACTCAATGAAGGTTGTTCCTCACCATTAAGACCAGGTGCTCCTACTACCACTTGAGAGGGAATCAGCCTGAGGAGAGGAGTTTGGTGAGTACCAAACTCAACAAAGAGTCTGACGGGGGAGAGGGCAGTGTGTGAAAGGAAGGGTTTTTTTTTGGGGGGGGGAGAAGGGCTATTTAAAAATTTTTTTCACTTTTTTTATAAGCGAACTTTTTAAATAAAAAACCTTCTTTTGCTTTCTTATCACAAAAGCTTTACAAGTTCATTGTATAAAGATATTAGGAAATATAGGCAAAGAAAATGAAGAAACAAAATATAACTGTTATTCTTCCCTTAGAAGAGAATTGTTCATATATTAGAAATATTCCCAGGCTTTTTCGAATAAACATATGAATTTATGTAATATATAGATATAGAAATTGAATGACTTATTTCTTGTGATCTTCTTTCTGTGTCAATAGTTTTTAATTTATGGCATCATTTCTAATGTCTGATATTGTTTCATCATATCTATTACAGCCTAGAAATAGAATTGGTAGGTGGAATGTGTCTAGGCTTAGGCATATGTAAAGCCTTTTGATAAATTTTGCCAAACTGCATTCCCCCCTCCAGAAAGGATGTACCCATTTATATTCAGCAAGTCTATTTTGAGTGCAACATAAAGCCCTGTCACTGGTAACTCTTCACTCAGCTGCTCAAAGGCTTTCAGCCAAAATCCTGGGGAGGAGAATGTGGAAACCAGAGGACACTGAAAATCTGTACCACAAGCGACTCAGATGCTTCAAGTGGCTTCATGGAGGAGTGTCCAGTGTTGGTGGAGGAGGCATTTCTCACCCTAGCACAGCGACAGCAGGAAGGGAAGCATGACAAAGATCTGCATGTCCCACAAAAAGTACGGGCGCTGCAAGCTCTGCCAGGAGGGGCTGCATTGACTCAGCACTAAGGGGGTTCTTGAAAGCAGGGCGCCCATGAAGTGGGGAGAATGAAGAAGTGTGACGAGGAGACTTGTGTTGCTCACTTGAGAGTGGAAGAGTCATCCCCGTGGATCTCTAAGGAAGCTGAGGTTCCAGGGATTTCACTGCAGGGAGCCTGAGATCACTGCGATGATGACCCCCGGCTGTTAATTTTATCCCTCGGGGTTTCAGGGCCTGGGAAAATACAGGTTATTCTAGGAAAAGAGAACAGAAGGACTGATAGCCTTTGCCGTTTTTATGCATTAATGGGAGATGCTATTTGACTTTGGTTCTTTGCCCAGTATAAGAGATCCCGGAGGGGCATACTTAGAAGGAAAGCCAAACTAAACTTAAGTGAAAAATAAAATGTTTTCTTTTATAAACATGAAAATTATGTGACACTCAATAAAATGCGTTGGCAAGTAGATGTCTGCTACATAATATGATAATGAAATAGGTTCATTCCTCTTGGGAGAAGAACTTGAATGTCACTCATCATTGGAAGATTTTGAAAGAACTTTCAAAAGGATTTTTCTCTAGGGAAGATAAACACGGGTCTCTGACTTAGAGATAGATGGAGCATGTGAGAGAAGGAAAGAGGCACCTTCATTGTTGACCAGAAATAATCATCATTAACTGAGTTTCAAGATATTCACAGAGCACCTGGTTGTCCTTTGGCCTTGGACCTTTGCTGGTCAGACATAACACAGATATCAGAACAACAGTCATACTGATCTTAGTACAGACCTTGTCTGAGAAATAAATAGGTTGTAGGTACAAGTGAAGAATTAACAAAATTTTGTGTTTGACTTCTTTGAAATAAAGATTTAGCTGCCAAAGTTGTTTCCAAAAGTAAACTTATGTTCTGTACATTTGCCCAAGGCCGTGAATAAATCTCCAATAAAACAAACAATTCCTTCCCTGGGGTTCTCTTCTATCTTTGAGTGGTACCATGGAGAATTAATTACTTCATAATCTCACTCACTATAGCCTAGCAAATTAAAAATGGTTATGGAAAAACAGGGCTCACCGTCTATCACTGGTTTTGGCTGAGAACTTTTGAGGCGCAGTGAGGGTCGGAAGCGGGTTCGATCGTTGAAGCTCCAGCTCTTCTGCACCTTGGTGGGGCTGCCCTCGGCTGTGATGTCGGTGCTCGGAGACCTCCGGTCACCTACTGAGGCTTGTCGGCTCTTAATACTCTGGCCCCTTGGGCTAGCCATGCGCACACGTTCCTTAAAACTTAGCTTCTGACTGTGGAGAACAGAGGCATGATTATTCCATTTCAACCCACTTCTTCTGTTCCACTTGGGAAAATAATTTGATGGAACTGCATATGGTCATGTATTTCAATAGAAAAAATATTTTCAGCAAGTAGTAGCATAGCGACGTATTTTTCCCTTATTGAAAATTTGAGCTTTATGCAATCTCTGCATCTGCATTAATTTGAGATCAATCTCATTCTACAAGTATACACACCCTTCTTGGATTCCTCACAGAAAGAACTGAGACCAAATATAGCAGTTTGTACACAATTGCACTGGAGATAACCACACTAGTTTGGAATTCACTTTAGAAAATGTTGGGTAATTTTAGCTTTAACCTCATCTTCTGAGATTTAAAAAAAGTTATATTTTATTTGGGAGCATATCTCCTTGTAATTTCTAAACATTTCTAAAGGAAAACAGGATGACACACATATATATCTCTATACCTACATTAGGCATGCATTTTATATTCCAGGCAAAACTGTGAAAGCCATAAGTTCATGCAATCTCATAGCATTTGGCAGCACTGCATACATAATATTAGACACATAACACTTTACATTTCTTTATGCTTAGATTCATTCCAGTGAGACAAGAATCACGCAAGACAGAACAACGCCAACATAAAAGGAACGTGATGACTGATTAATGGAATGAGATGTTATGTTACTAACACAATTTCCTGCTAGTAAACAGGTTATTGATTTGCTGTGGCAGCTATCGGCAAATTATATTTGTTCAGGCATTCAGTTCTCTGGTAGTGGCTAAGATTGAATTGTTGTAGGCTGATAAAGGAAGCATTAAATCAAAAGTGCATCTTCACAATTTCCCAATCCGGAGATGTGGCGTGATCTGCTGGGAATGGCAGGTTGGAATCAGAGACATGGGTTTCGGAGTCTTCGTCTCTAACATGGTGATACATGTAGAAATGTAGCGAAGGGATATTTGTGGGAATCGAGTGAACCACTAGAAGCGTTGTGTATTCATTTTTTTTTTCTTGTTTCATTTATAAAGCATTGGTGCTATTCATTAGAAGGTGACACTGTCATCAGTGTGAGAGGACCAGGACTCCACAGGGCCTGAAGAAATGATGAAGCAATGGGTCTGAGGGGGAGTCACCTAGAAGAGCTACCGTGGGTCCACGCTGCAGCCTTTGTGGGGTATGAAGGCAGTGTTCTCATGGATAAGGATCGTTTGGCCTTTCCACTTACCGCAAAGTCCATTGTCCCCAACTGCAGCATGCCAACAGCAAATGTGTTTAGTGGATATGTGTTTTGCAGCCAACAAGAAACAGTAACATTTATTTTTCCATGCCTAGTTGCTTAACAAATGGTATTCAAAAAGGTACCGCGTCTGATGTGTTTACGTGAAAACAAATCGAATTATGAACGATGGTGGTCAGAGAGTTCTGGAAACAATAAATGAGTTGACCATGCAACGGACAGCTCCCTCTGAAATGCAGACATAGTTAAGTCCAGCACGATGCACCGAAGGCACATGCAAAGAACAGGCTGGGCAGTTTTGTGATGAGATCAGGTGGGTTCAAGAGTTCTTTATAACAGTCTCATCAGTTGGAGGACTTATCTGTACTTGACATATGTGTGATTAAGTGATACATAACATTAAACAAGAGCAACAATCAACCATAAAACTATGTCTTTTTATTTTCAGGCTAGGTTCTTCGTGTCATCCAAAAGCCTTCGGTTTGCTTGTCTATTTATTTAGAGACAGGGTCTTACCCTGTCACTCAGGCGGCAGTACAGTGGTAAGTCCCGTCTCACGGCAGCCTTGACCTTCTGGACTCAAGTTATCCTTCCGCCTCAGCCTCTGGCATAGCTGGGACTACAGGCATGTGCCACCACGTTTTTTGTATTTTGCTAGAGATGAGGTCTCACTGTGTTGTCCAGGCTGTTCTTGAACTTCTGGGCTCAAGTGATCCTCCTGCCTCGGCCTCCCAAAGTGCTGGGATGACCCAGTCTCTTCAGTTATTTAAACAAATCTGTCAAAGGGATAGTGCCCAGCATGTCTACTTCTTTTAAGTGTTTTTTTTTTAATTGGAAAAATTTTAGATCTCTTTTCAGTTTCAACATTATTTGTTCTGTATTTTAAGTTTACGATGATCTGGTTCAGGAATCATATGCTCGCTTCTGCATCTTCACTTAGATGAATGAATGGCACGGGTTGACACGGCTTTCAGTACAGGCGTCCTCACTATACTTCAACTTATCTGTTACCTTTTTGGGAACTGACAGATGCTATTTGCTATAAAAGGTTGGGTTTAGTTAAATTCAAACTATTTTCTCAAACTTTCAAGGCATCTCTTTCCTATGCCAACTAAACAAACATAAAACTGGGACTACAGGCATAAAAAAAAATCATAAATTGGGCAAACCCCTTGGGTCCTCTCCCACTGTGGGAGATCATAAACTACTTAATACAAAATTATTTTTTAAAAAATTTTTGATTACTAAAAAAGTAAAAAAACCCGAAAGCTCAAGTGTTAGCATTAAATCTACCATGATGTATTTACAATAAAAAAATTTTAAAAATTGTTCCTGTGAAAATATTTTTAAAAATTGCCTTTATAAAACATTTTTCAGTACCTTAGGAATTAATGGAAAGTGGACATAATATTCTCTAAATCTCAGCACCTTTTAAAACCCTTTAAGTTGATATAAATGAATTATATGTACCATTTCCCTTTTGTCCTTCTAAACTACATTGATATTTGCTAACGTCTAAGATGTATATTTTTTCCAGAGATAGACTCTCACTCTGTTGCCCAGGTTGGAGTGCAGTGGTGCAATCACAGCTCAATGCAAGCCTTGAACTCCTGGGCTCAAGTGATCCTCTCTACCTTGGTCTCCCAAAATACTGGGATTAAAGGTGTAGGCCACCATGCCTGGCCTAATATTTAAACAAAATTCTCCAGAATTATTTTAACATGAGCTCAGAATAGTTCACGCTAAATTGGAAAAAAATGCTATGTTTTCATAACTTTCTCTTTTGACATAATTGTATAAAAGTTAAGAATAAGATCCTAATCAAGATTTCTTTTTTAACCAGGTAAAATTTTCTTTTCCAAGGCAAAGATCTATTCTCTTACTGAAAGCTCACTTTTATTAGTTTTTCTAGGTTGTTTCCTTTTGAAAATCAACAGAGCATCTTGATTAGATGACTATTAAGCTGATTAGGTGGCTGTTATTGAAAACACGCATCGATTAAGAATGAACTTACTCTTCACTGGGACATTAAAGTTTTTGTTATTTTTCCTGCTTCTTTTGGTGACCTCCACGAGTATGATTTTCGAGGAAGATGTAGGTAACAGATTTTTTAGGAAGAATGCCAAGGAATATCTCCAGGAGACCAGCAAGGAGGCCTCTCCTTGGAGAAAGTGACCAAAAGGCTGACGTGGCCATTGACTGGAGCGCCCTTCGTGCTGTGCAATCCACATCCCCAGCTGAGGTCCATGCTCAGGGGAGCCCCCACAGCTGCTCTGCAGGGAGTCTGTCCCTGTCTAGGAGCCAGATGCACGCATTATTCACAAGGCCCAGCATGCAGTCCACTACTGGAAATTCCCTGCCAGGGCACTGTGTGACATCATCATATCCCCACAGTAATCCTCTAGGTCTCAGAATGCTGTAGTTATTGTTATCCTTAATTAGGGTTTTAGCCCTTCATTGCGGAAGCATTCTACAAATTCACGCCTCAGGCACAATATGGCAACCGAGCCGTCACCAACCAGGGCGTGCAGCGGCTCAGCAGTCGTCCAACACAAGGAGGCGCCAGAGGGCTGACTTGCAGCACTAGCCTATGTGTCCAGGGCTGGAGTATCCAAGCAGGCAACAGGCAACAAGAAAAGTTACAAGCGGGCTGGAAATCTCATTCAAGAAGTCCCTAGGGAGAGTGAGTCTCTCTGAACAGGGCTCGGGGGATAGGCGGTGTAACCTGGTCATGCACCTGAGGTTAGTTGGCATTCTCAAATCTCATGTCAACAGCCGGATGCCGGGTACCTCTGCTTCCATGAGGTGTGCATTCTGAAGAGCTTCTGCTTATTACTGCAGAGCTTACTGGGAGCGAGGGAGACAGAGCAGCACATTACCAAGCATTTCACCACCAGGAATGCTCAGGGATTTTCTCTTTCTTTTTATAAAAACAAAGCCATTTGGCCTTCTTGTTTTTTTTTAATATAAAGTACACAGACTATTTAAGCAGTGACTACTATGTAGTTTAATTGTGCTGCTTGAAATAATACCCAGTGATCTTAAAATGGGAAGGTGGAAATAATGAGATTTGAAATAGGCATTACAAATGACAGTCATCGTGTGCTAGCATCTGTTTCATATGAAAATAAGAATATAAATATTTTAGAATATAGCAACCCCTGCAATAAATATCAATGCAACATGGTATAAATGACTGAGGAGTAAAATATCTTAGAACTTTTAAGGATAAATATTTACTGAAATAAACGAAGCAGATAACGTTATTTGCTTAAAAATTAAAAACATAAGCTCTTGATTTGTGTAAAATGTCTACAGTTGTAATTCATAAAGGTAACCGACTGTCAGAATACATGTTCAACAAAATATAAGAAAAGATTCTAGGTTGTTAGTTTGTAAAAAAAAAAAAGAAAAAAAGTACATTTCTTATTTTAAATCCCATAATATGTTGTCAAAAGACTAAATCTTTTCCTTCTATCAATAAATGTGAACAGAAGGAGAAATCATTTTGAAAAGATTGTTTTTGAAACAATCTAACATTTTGCCAATAAGGACACAAGTTGACAATGTTGAAAAAAAAATAAAGCCTGGTCTTACTGAGTTTATTTTAACAACACATGCAGATCATTCATTACACATGGAAGAAAGAAAATGTAAATAATGGAAAATAAATGCAGAAGAAATATAAGAACACAGTCTTTTCCATCAGTGTTCTAGAGTTCTCTCCAAGAACCACACATCCCTTCAGAAGCCAGTAAAACCAACCACGTGGGAGTGGTTCAGACAAAGCACTCAGTGGACCACAGCACAATATTGAAATATAATAAAACACTATCATTTGTGCCTTAAGTTTTAAGACATGCATCTGTACAACAGTCTCATAGGAGCCTATTAAAGCAACTTTAGATGGCCTACTGTCCAAAAAGGTTCCGGTAATGCTTTTTAAACTGCAATTATGGCAGCTTAACTATAAGGCAGGTATATAGCCAACCATTGTTGATTAAGAAGATGGTGTAAGTAGAGGCAGATTTATAGATACTTCCCAAAGCTCAGATGATATAACCTGTTCTATAGCAATAAAACTTAGGTACAAAGGAGGAAAAGCTTTCTTGTACTAGTGTGATAACTGGCTGACCACTATTTGATGACTGGTCAAGGAGAAAGGGAGGACAACTTAAGACCTCAAAGTGAGAGTACTGGTTTAGTCTTGCCAGACATGTTCACAGGTAAATTCAATTCTCTGGAAATGATAATTTACACCAAAAACAGAGAAAACCTGCCCAGTTTAAAAAATGAGTTGGAAAAATCACATAATGGGATGATTAATTAGAATAAAACCAATGGACTTGTTTGCCACCACATATATGAAAATATAACTGTTTCAGCAGAAAGACAGAGGAAAAAATGAATAATTAAATGATGCTAAATAAGTTGGTTTTATGATCTAAATAAAGGAAGAACAGCAGGCTCATTTGACAGACTAATAATTTGTACCTGACCCTGTACCAAAGAGAATCAAAGAAATATAATTTTCACTATTGTTTGGTTGAGTTATATTTAAAAAGCTCTTCTTGAAACTGATGGTTTGTATTTTTAAAGAAAATTTTTGGATCTGTCACAAACATTGTGACACTTTTCCATTGCCCAAGACATCATAAGCAAATTTTGTTTAAACATACCTTAACCTCATTGTAGAGAAACACAATCTTCTTTTTTTAACGAGAGCATTCCAAAACAGGGAACATAGTTAACTAAGGATTGTATGGCTGTGTTTGGTACCCTCATCCATTCTGCAGAAAAAGAAACCTTTCTGTGTATGACCCAGTCTACAGTCATGGCTTTGTCCTTCAGTGAGAGTACCAGGTACCCAGAGAGGGGTGTTGCTCTTGTGGTGAACTCATCTACACTGGGCTACTCTCAGTTTTTTAACATAAAGAAAAACCAAGATGAAGGACTTAGGAGATTCCAGGCTCTGAGGTATCTGAAAGGCAGGAAAGTTAGCCCCTCCTTGAGCTGAGCCTTGTCTATTCTGTTTATCTGAATCACCATCAATAACCCAATGGCCCCAAAGGCAGTAAATGACTCTGCAGCTGGGCAGTGTTAATTAGTTCATCTGAAATGGGGTCAGGCATTAATTAACAATACTCTGGACCCAGATCTGCTCTTCTCTAAGGATGAACTCTCATGATGAATACATTTTCCTTTGTGCACATTTTGCCTGGATAAGGACAAAGTTGTTATTTTCTCAGATGGTACTGTTGCTATTGCTTTTCCAATAGCCTTCCCGCATTCGTTATGCAGAATTATAACTTCTGCATACGGAGCAAAGCAGAGTGAAAGCTAAGGTCATATTAAGACAGGAGGGTTTGTTGCAATGTTTTTAAATTTTCATTTGCTCTCTTTTTATGTATTTTCTCTTTTCCCATTTTTGCTGGTGTCTCATCTCTCTTCCTATAAACCACTTGAGGTCAGAGTTATTTTATTGTTCTATCCAATAATTATTTATCGAGCACATTCTCTGTCATAGCTTTACCCAGGGTGATATGATAGATACTTGGAAGATAGAAGACCTAAGTCTATGAAGAATTAGGCATTTAATAAGGTATATAGGCTAAGTAGTAGTAGTGGACTTGTTTCAAGGTCGTTTTTGCCAATTGTCTAGTGACCACAGAGAAGCAAGACATTTCTGCGGGTGATTCTCTAAGTCAAATACATAGTTCAGTGGTTCTATACATATTCATACCTACAGTTTAACAATCTCAGTCACAATATACAGCGTAAATTTGAATGTTTTAGATATATACAAATATCATCAAATTTACAGAAAATTTGGTTGGAAGTCTTTTCGAACTGTGAAAGCTGAATAGGAGGCTTGTTTTTGGATTGGTGAGAAGAAGCTTAATAGTGACACTTTAATTCTGTCTTTGTTTTCTGCCATGCTAACATTTTTAAAAAGTACAACATCATGGTGTCTGTCAGCCCAAGGTGACCATTCTCTCAGGATAACCACAGAGGTTATGCTTATTCAAGCACTTCCACACGATTTACAAATTTCTCTTGCAGATGTCAACAGCTCCATTCTGGAGGATGAAACCAAAACAAGCTACTTTCAAGTAGCTCTGGAGTTCATGCCAAAGATGGTCTCTGTCTTTAGAATTTGGAGACAAATCATCCTTTGAGATAATTTGTAAATTGATAGCCCCTGAGACAAGGAAACACTTTTAAATACCACTAAAGAGACCAAAACATAGCTTATAATGGCTGTGCTTTATTTTGTGTAACTTTTTTTCAAGTAAAATTGTCACAACAGAAGGATAGTCAGGTCTGTATGGAGTCTAGAAACAAACCAAAGGGCTAGACTTGGTCAGCTTGCCCCTTCCAGTGTCTATGAAAAGAATATTTGGAGTCCAATGCCTAGAATCTCTCTTTGGTCCAAAACAGCTCTAAAGAAGAGAAGAGCAAATATTCAGGCAACTAAAATTTTCTGGAATGATAACCAAGGAATATTTAATGCTCTTGGCTCTAACTCCATGGCTACCAGAGAAGAGAAGTGCCTTTAATGTTATGCCCTGAAAGGAGTGCCTGATGCTTTATGCCCCACCATGTCTATCTCCTGTCACAAATGAATGCATTCATACTGTGATTTGTGAATCTTTTTAAGTATAAATATAATGCAAAGATGGATAACTTAGAGCTTCATCACCCCAAGTAAACTTTTGAAACTGGTTTCAGTACTGACTACATAAATATATTATGATTAATGTCATTACCATAAAAGGACAAAGCCAAAGGAGCAATCCCTGGACCCACATTGGCCCCCAGCTGGGGACTAACTCTGGACAGTTGGATGCCTTCATTTCCTCACACCATCACAGTACTGGGGTCCACCCGGCTCTACTATTCAGGGCTCTGCTCCCAAATACAGACCCTTCATAAACCCGGATCAAAATTTTCTTTCACCTCCTATTTCCTTTAGGTTTAACTCTCTGCTATGTAATCTGATAAAGCATTTTCATCTAGGGCACGAAAAACTGCTCATAAATTATTTGGCGGATTTTTGGGATGACTGTATTCTATCTAAAAAATGATGGGGGCTTTTCTTTTGAATCAGAGTAAACCTCAGCACCCCATGGGCTAGAGATGTCACAAAGAGAAGGTTCTCATCTCCTGTACACAATGTTCCTCTTTCAAATAAAATTATTCTTCACTCCCAAAAAAGTACCTTAGTGAAGGAGAGTATATCCTAGAGTGCTGCCAGGGCTTATAGCATTCAGAGATAAAATTCATTTCTTCTATTCTCTAGATTACTATGCTTGAATACTTGGATAAGACTTCTGTTTGGGAAAATGGCAGCAAGGAATGATCAAAGACCATAATTATTTTCCCTTGAGAATGTCCCATGCCCTGCAGACTGCAAAAAAGCAGTGAGTGAGTTAGGGAAAGACACCTTGCTTCTGGGGGTGGGGGTGGGGGTGGGGAATAATCAGTCAAATAGCAACCTTTGCAGGCAATTTTGTAAAAGGTCACTTATAATCATCTTGTATCTGTGGATCAATTTTACTCACATGAGACACATTTAAAACATCTGCTAGGCATCAGATTTATAAATAAACATGTAGCAAAAGAGAAATCACAAACCTGCTGGATGCTTCCCCTTGTTCTTTCCTTCAGATGTGTGCAGACAGAAGAGAAATGATGATAAACTGGTGAATACATTTATAGCACTTGATAACAGCCGCACTGGAGACTGGGGAATCAGCTACCTTAAGTAACTCTTTTCATGCACGATCCACAAAAGCAATGTTCTTTATAATGAATGTACCCAACTAGCTAACATATGTTCTCTGTTCACAGACCTGAGACAGCACAACATTCACTTGGCAAAGTCAACACTGCCCACCTACAACCCCAAACCACAGATTCTTTATTAGCCAAAGTTATCCACAGTTAAGAAAAAGTGCTTCTGATCCAACTGGCACTAGCAAAGGACCTTAGAATGTTGCTGGTTTCAATGTAGCTGTAGTCCCTGTGCTTTGGGTGAACTTTTGGGTTTCCAAATCTGGATTCATTAACGTGTGACTGTGTTTTTAAATCTTGGTCACTTGTTGAGGCAGATTTTTGTTTTCTGGTATTGCATAAAGCATAAATTTCCTTCGGGTAAATCAGGTACCTAGAAAATTTATTATAATTCTTGTAGTCTACTGTTTTTGATAGCTAATCTTGGCAACTTGAGGTCTAGGCAACATGGTGAAGGCCTCTACTCTTTGCAAACGAACTGTGTCCTTTGGGGCAGGCATTTTGCTTTCTTGTGGGTCTTGGTTTTCTTATGAGTATATCAAAGGCAGTGGGCTAGATAAACTCTAAGTTCTGACTTCCTAACATTACCGCATGGCATTTTTAGAGTTTCACAATTCTCCATAGCTTTATAAAATATCTGACTCATTTCCTAGAATAGCATATTTACCTGTGTTTCACCCTTTGCATGGGCTTCACTTTCTTTGAGAAGAAAATCAAGAAAAATATTTCCCTCTATGAATCCTCCTGTTATTAAAACAAATCTTTGAAACAGCCCCTGCTAAGACTTCTAGAGTGTATGTAAGAGACAAACTAGGCCAGAAAAGGGAGCATAAGAAACTGCTGGGCTGCATCCTGGGAGGTTTGAGTGGACACAGCACACCTTTCCCCTGCACCTCTCTTCCCTGCATGGTTGTTTCCTAGGCTTCTCTCTCATTCTACTCCCAGGGTTAAGGCTGTGGAGTCAAAGCACGCCATAGTGTCTCTAAAACTGTGGGAAACAAGAGCATGGGGTTGGTGTTTTTCATGATAAAAATGCCACCAAATGATAATGATGGGGGTGATGCTGTTGTTGATAATATGATCTTTTCTCTAGTCATTTTTTAAAATTGTAGTCCCTTCGTGCTCCCTAAATTCCTCCCCCATTTAACTTTTTTCCTTAGTACTTATTTGATGTCATTTGATGCATTCTGTATCTTACTATTATTGTTTATCCCAGTATCCCTTGGACATATTCCTGAGGCCTGAGATTCTAACTTGTTTGCCTTTTTCTCCAACTGCTGCATTCACTGTGTTTAGAACATCATATGTGCTCAGTGAAGACCGAATGAATGCATACATGATTGAAGGAGTGATCCTTTCCTTCAGAAGTTCTTAGACTCCGGATGCTCAAGGAAAACCCACGACCTAAATAAAAAATAGTTTTTGTCTGTTTCTGACTACATTGCTTTGCCTTCAGTAGGCCAGCCAGTGATAAATGTAAAGATATCCCTCTAAGTCATTGTAAATTATTCTCCTTACAAACCTGCAGACTTGATTAAAGCAGGTTTGCTTCCTAAAGCAAAGGTTCTGATCTTGGCTTCAGGGAGTCTATGAAAACATTACAATTGTAGACAAAGTTTGATTTTGTGTGCGTGTGCATTGAATTTATTTTTTTGGGAAAGATCTCCTAGTTTTTTTTTTTTTATCACATCCTCACTGGCTTAACAAAGAACAGTAACAACAAAGTTTAAGAACTACTGCAACTTGAAAAAGTGAAGCACTGCTAGAGGGATGAGATGTTAGGAAGTCCAAGTTCCCATGAACTTGACTGCTGTGTCATTCTGGATAAATAACTGTTCTTTAGTAAATGGGGCTAAGGCCCAAGGATAATGATGTTTCAGAGAAAGGAGAATAGGAGGAAGGTTGAGCAGATGTTTGCATAAATCCTCCTCCACCTCCACCCACACTTAAGACAGGGACGGTATCAGAGGAAAGAAAGAAATTGTGTGAGTAAAGTAATAGTTGACTTGCTGGGAGAGTTTGACTCATTAGTAAGTGTTTTTTCCTGGCTTCAGAATAACTTTTAATCCAAAAACTTCAGTAAATGGGAAGCCAAATAATCACATATGACACTAGACACTCTTTTAGGTCAGTTGAGAATCCTTTCAGTTTTCCTACTAAACTTCTTCTTTTACATTTACTTAGTAAACTTCATAAAGATAAGAAATGCAATTTTTATATGATTCCCACTTTTGATACATACCCCCAAGGAATAGATGGCGCTGACATTACGTTCTTTTGTATATTATTTTAGAGCTGAAATCTTACTGTCACCCAGGCTGGAGTGCAGTGGTGAGATCTTGGCTCACCACAGCCTCAAGCTTCTGGGCTCAGGTGATCCTTCTGACTCAGCCTCCTGAGTAGCTGGGACTACAGGCATGTGCCATCACGTCTGGCTAATTTTTTGATTTTTTTTTTTTTTGTAGAGACAAGGTCTTGCTATGTTTCCTTGGCTGGTCTCCAACTCCTGGGCTCAAGAAATTCTTGATTGAATTGCTAGCATTATAGGCATGAGCCAGCACACCCAGCCTTTAACAATTTTTTTAAAATACCAAAATGCTGAAAGGGTTTAATACTTAATAAAAGGAATTCAGCTAAATTTCAAGATCTAAATGAAAAAAGGATTCTAATTCACACATGCATTCAACAGCATCCATGCTTGCTAAGGTTCTTTCTGCTAAAATCCTGGGGTTCTATGAAAACCTCTGTCCCAGGTGCTGACAGAGTTTTAGACACCAATGTCTAGGAGGCATATCCCATTAGAGCTTAGGAATCATCTTGGATGGGAAAATTTGCCCTGGAGCAGGGCAGGGAAGCAAAGTAACTAATCCTGTGGTCTAACATAGATTTGGGGCTTCCCAACAGTGCATTCTGCTGCATCAGAAGCCTCCATTCAGACAGCACTGCCTGGGGAGTATTTCCCAGCTGATATCCCTCTGGATCAGGAAGAACAAAGTGGTTTTCCTGAGTCACAGAGTTAGGTGCCTTGAATTCCATGAAGCCACTAGGATTAAGGTTTTGTTGGGCTATAAAGGAGAACAGCCAGTGCTCTAAAACACTAAGTTGAACGAGCAATTTAATAACTTTTGAGGCTGAGCTCGGTGGCTCAGCCTGTAATCCCAACACTTTGGGAGGTCGAGGCAAGTAGATTGTCTGAGCCTGTGGGTTTGAGACCAGCCCAGGCAACTTGGCAAGATCTTGTCTCTACAATAAATCAAAAATTAGCCAAGTATGGTAGCATGCGCCTGTAGTTCTGGCTACTTGGAAAGCTGAGGTGGAAGGATCGCCAGAACCCAGCAGGTCGACGCTGGGGTGGCCGTGAGTATGTGTGCCATTGTGCTCCAGCCTGGGCAAAGGAGTGGGAATTCAACTCAAAACAAAACAAAACAAAACACAAAACTTTTGAACAACTCAAATCACCAACTATTCTAATCAAACTGGGCGACTCACAGAAAGCCTTTCTCATGACTTACTTGCTTTGGTACTTCACTGAGGACTTCTTTAACTAGATGGTGATTATGATGTAACATGTACTCAGCTGGTTGAACTGGAGTCCAGGGTCCCAGGACTAAAGTCTCTCTCTCTCTCTTATATATATATATATTAAAGTACAGATCGCCGTGGCAATCATTATGTCTTCTCATACTTTTCTTGGTTCCCGCCTCCTTCTAGGCACCTGGTAGGGCTGCACTTCCCATTCCCTTTGAGTTTAGGTATGGCTGGGTGAGTTACTTAGGCCAATGACATGTGAATTAAAGCGATGTTACTTTAAAATTCTGAAGGCTAATTCCAAATTTTAGTCTCAGTGGTCCCACTGCCTCATTGTAAACTGTAATCTTTTCAGGATCTGATTCTTCCCTTCTTGTGCTACTGACATGAGTTTGATATGCAAGTGAAAGCTTGAGGACTGTCTCCAGGAGATATATTACTCTGTGTAAAGATATATTACTCTGTGTAAAGATATATTACTCTCAAAGCACTTCCCTCCTGGGGTCAGGTGAAGGATGGAAGATAAGTAATTTCTATCTTTTTTTCTTACATTTAGTTTTTCCAAATTCTAGTGGACTTTATGAAATGACATATTAGAAAGTAAGCAAGAAATAGTAAAAATAAATCTCTACAGAATTTTACATTCTTTTAATTTTTAATCACAGTCTCTGGATCATGAGGAATAATACTGATTTTACGTAGTTTTGTGCCTGAAATGCCATCAAACTGCTTTCAGTCTAAGAACAACAGCAAATAAGACGAGCCAAACGCCGACACTTTTTGTGTGTATGGTTTGCTTAACAGACTTGAAAAGACTCAACTACAGTACCAGCTGTCACACTGATACCTACTTGGTAGGGCTGCAGGTGTGCAATGCCTTCAAGTGTGGCTTCCAGGTGGCAATGGAGACAGACTTCTCATCAGCGGCATAACTACGCCAAACGCACTGCAGGGGGCGCACACGAGGACGTGAGAAAGGAAAAAAGAGAGCAGGAGACAGAACAAAATGAAAGATATCATTAAGCTACTACACATTAAGGATCGATTGCTCTTCATACTTAGCCTACTTTGACATTTTCAGTTGCTGTTAAAGATATTGTGCCACATAAGAACTGATTTTCAAAACAACTCACACCAAAGGAAAAAGTACCCAAAAGTATAATATAATGCAATTTCGAATTGGTTAGACAAAGATACTATACGATGGGAAACAAAAAAGTAATGCTTGATTGGTTTAATAAATATCGATGTCCCAGATAATAGTTAGGTAAACTAAATGAGTACAAATGTGCATTCCTGGGATTGAACTTTAATCAATATTTGATAAGATAGAGGCAAAGGACTACAGAAAATCCACTATGCAACCAGTAAACTAACTATTCAACTAATGGCCACCATGGCATGTTAATGATTTGATGAGTGAAATCCCTGAAGTTGAACTATACAATACTTCTAATGCTAAAAATGAAGACAGTGATAACAAGAAGCAGAGCTAAAGCAACAGGGAGAAAATGCATTATCTGAGAATGTAATTGGAAAGCACCTAAGGATTTAATGTCATAATCTAAAATATGTTTATAGCCCTTTGATGTAAAACATAAGCTCTGTTTATTTCATATGATTAGACCTGATGTAAATAATACAAAGTATCTTTACGTGATCTCACAATTAAAGCGTGGATTATGAATCCTACTTTGTAGATGAGAAAATAAAGGCTCAGACAAATGAAGAGGCCTATACAAGATTAGTAGAGTTGGGGCAATATCTCAAAGTGCTTGGCCCTTGATCACGGTCAGTCCCTTTACTGTGATTTTTGCTGACTGCTTGAAGACTGCTGTTGGAATAGCTTCCATCTGAACTGTCCACTTGAGAGACTGCCTGAACTTAGTTTCTTAAATAGATTTTGGTAGAATTCTTCCTTTATAATGAGTCTATAAACATCTCTAGCGACCGTGTTTATTCTAATCTCCTCAGAGAAAATGTTTTATTATAATTTACTAATCAAAGCATTCTATTTTATGTGGCAAGTTTATTTGAATGGGTCATATCCCTACTATAGATCATTAGTTGTGATTTTGAAATCTACAAGGAAGAAAAAAGTGATCTAATAGTATTCCTTTTCCTGAGAATATCATTAAATAAATGTGTGCTGAATAAAAGAGTTAAAAATTGACATAATTACTTTGGAGAATTGTCTGGCAGGATCTATTAAATCTGAACACACATATGCATATCCTAAGATACAGCTACCACTCCTAAATCTTATGCTCAACAGATAGGCTTATATATGGTTACAAAAATATATGCACTATATGCCCAACAGTAGAACAAATAGAAAGTGTGGGATATATGTAAATAATGGGAATACTATATGGCAATTATATACTACAACCACATTCAACAATAAAGATTTATTGTTAATAAACATTATCATGTGAATAATGTTGAGTGAGAAAAACGAGACACAAAAGAATACGCTTCCATGAAGTACAAAAACCAGGGAAACGAATCTATGCTATTAGAAGATAACACTATGGTTGTTCTTGTGGATTGAGAAAAGTGTACATAGGATGCTCGGTTCTTTTAGGTTATGTACTCTTTTCTGAATATACATCATACTTCAATAAAATTTTAGGAAGTGGTAGAAAAAAACTAGAAAAACATAATAGGACCTGAGGAACTTTTTATTTTTTTATGGAAGTTTTAAGTGGTTGAAGCAGGGTTCTTTGCCTGGAGTCTTATTTACATGATTTATGTTCAAATCTGTAGCAATCTGTGCTAAGCATCTCGACATTTTACGGAGAATAAAGCAATTATCACTGCATCATCTTTCTTTTTTGAGTGGAAAGGGTCTCACTCTGTTACTTAAACTAGAGTGCAGTGACATGATCATGGTTCACTGCAGACTCGACTTCCTGGGCTCAAGCACTCCTCCTGCCTCAGCCTCCTGGGACTACAGGTGTGCACCACCACGCCCAGCTAATTTTTATTTTTAAAGATAGGGTCACTATGTGGCCCAGGCTGTTCTTGAACTCCCGGGCTCAAGTAACCCTCCCATCTCAGCATCCCAAAATGCCTGGCTATTGCATTATCCTGAAATGTTAATTTTTGCAAATACTATACACACACAATTTATAGAATGATTTAGAGTAACAACAATGAAAACACATGGATTTATGATTTCTGTAGTGGTGAGACCCAGAGACCTCCAAGGCTATGCTGGCATAGATGGCTACTTTAATTAAACAATTTCCAAGGAAGGTATCACATATATGTGAATTCTGATACTTTGAAAGCAAGACATATGTAGAATTAGAAACATATAGCAGGTTTGTGCATTATTAGCACTAGTGAAAAAAATCCAAAACAATACAACAAAAAACAGAACCAAGGCATTCCCCGTTAGTATTATAATGAATTGGGGCAAAAGAGGCAACTCTGAGAAAATAGAAGATTTTCACTATAATGAAACCTAGCCTGTTGTTCTTTTTCTATCAGATTGATCTCAGCAACTAAGTTCTTGTCCCCTTCATTACCCTTCTCCCCAAAATGCCTTGCAAGTGAGAGGGACAGAAGGTGCAGGGGACATCTATCACAAGCCTGCAGTTAGTTAATGGGGTCTCACTATGCTGCCCAGGCTGTTCTTGAGCTCCTAGGTTCAAGTAATCCTCCCACCTCAGCCTCCCAAAGTGCTGGGATTGCAGGCATGAGTCATTGTAATCCCAGCTGGAAATGGAACTGGAAAGTGTAACTCCACGAGTCTCACACTCTGAAAAAGTTAACTTGTCCTTAGCTGTGCTCTCTTAGCTAGTTGCTTCTAGTAGCCTAACTACAAGCCCACATCCACATGATCCAGGAGCTGATGCTCCTATTTTAAAAGCCAAAATCATATAGTGATTGGCAAGAGAAAGATAACATCCCAGAGGAATTTCCTAGGGTTAATTCACATGGTATATCTCCTCCAAAAGACAGGTCAACAAGAAGCAAAGTGAAAGCCAAATGTACCATTTATCAGGTGACGCTGGTGCTCTAGGCAACCAAACAGATTTGAACTTTGGTCTCTAATTATAGGCACAGAGTTAGCCTAATTCAGTGTTTAGGGAATATTTAGTCTGTCTTGTCTGGAATGTTACAGCTATGGCACGTTTGATCCTTTTGGGAAATTATGCACAAAGTTCAAGTCGACCATCCAAAGGTAAACTTAACATGGAACTTATTTTTTCATGGTATCTGAAAGATTTAGGATATAAACCAGCAATCCCTTTTCCCACCTTTCTTCACCCAAATTTCTATTTCTTAGAGGCAACTCCTTCGATTCTTCTAGCTGTTGCTTCTATTTTTAAGAATCCTTTTTAAAAAAAAAAAAAAAAGTTTAAGCCAGGCTTGGTGGCTCAGCTTGTAATCCCAGCACTTTGGGAGGCCGAGGCGAGTGGATTGCCTGAGCCCACGGGTTCGAGACCAGCCCAGGCAACTTGGCGAGACCTTGTCTCTCTACAATCAATCAAAAATTAGCTGGGCGTGGTATTGCATGCTTGTAGTTCCAGAACCCAGCAGGTCGACGCTAGTGTGGCTGTGAGTGTGCCACTGCACTCTCAGCCTGGGCGACAGAGTGAGACTCCAACTCGAAAAAAAAAAGTTTATACTTATGTTTCTTGCTTTTTCAATTTTAGGCATTGTCAGTTAATTTCCTACCATGGCAGATAATGACATAACTGACTTTCAGGCCCTTTCTTTCTACTCTCATCCTTCCAGCATCTTTATGTTACAATTTTTGGTTTAATCTTTCGTGTTTGCATTATTATGATCATGTAAGTATTATTCTTAGTGCAATAATGTGATGCACTACAACTATTCTTTTTCTCCCCTTTTTGTTATTTTTGAGTTATTATTGTACTATTTTAATTTCTTCATTTGTCTACATGTACCTATTATAAATACATTTCCTCTCTCTCCACTGGATCTATAAAACGCCTCTAGTCAAATGCATTGTGAAATCTATTCATTTTATTCTCTTTCTTCCTTGAAGACTTTTTCCTGGAGGTCTCAGCCTACTCCTCATTCTGTTTTCAAAGCCTGCTGTGGCTTTTGTCTTATAACTTCTCTTCCCTATCATCATAGTAGTTTCATTTGCTCTTTCCCGAGTGGAATATCTTGTTTCCTAAATCCAGTATTTCGCTCTCTCTTGATTTAGCCACTAGCTTTGGAAGAGCAATTCTATCTAAGTAACTCCTTGAGTAAAGGTAAATGGTAGGCTAATTTTTGAGATTTTGCATGTCAAAAAATGTCTGTGTGCTACTCTTAGACTTATGAATTGCTTGACTGGGTATGAAAGTTTAGGTTGAAAATATTTTTTTTTCTAGAATTTTCAAAGTATTTTTTCACCATCTTTTAATTAAAGAATTACCAAGGAAAAATCCAATGCCAAGAAAAAAATAGAAGAGGATGTAAAGTTGTGAAAATCTCCCAGAAAGTGGAATAAAAAGACAGAGATAGAAAATAAGACAAAAAAAAAAAAAAAAAGGGTGAGATAATTGAAGGACCTTTCCAGGAGTTTCAATACCCAACTGATAGGGGTACCTCAGATAGAGTCCAGGGAAATCTGATTCTTAATTTTTTGACTATATCCTGCTCAGAAAGCATTTAGGAGCCCACCCCTTTAAAAAATGTTCTGACATTTCTCTATTTGGCGGGAAGTTTTTGGCTCATCGTGTTGGGCATGGTGGACTCTTTTACTGTGGACACTTCTGTCTTCTAGCACTGAGAGTCATAACAGTATATTTCTTTGATAAAATCCTCCCCTGGTTTCCTTGCACTCTATCTGATGCAACCCAATCAGTTGGATATTGGAACTCCAGAAAGGGTTCTTTAACTTTACTTTCTCAACATTTTTGTCTTATTTCCTGTCTTTGTCTTTTTGGGAAATTTTCACAACTTTATCTCCTCTTCTATTTATTTTTCCTGCTGTCATGTTTTTCACATTTTTTTTTTGTTATTGTTTGTTGACTCTGTTCTTATTAATGACTGAAGCACTAAAAAGATGTATGACTGGCTTGAGCTTATTGACTGACTTTAGTGTAACTGGCTGAAGACTTAGTTATTTCACTAGGGGAAGCCAAAATTTTTATTTCTCTCTCTTCTCTCTCTCTCTCTCTCTCTCTCTCTCTCTCTCTCTATATATATATATATATATATATATATATATATATATATATATATATTTTGGTGGGGGGGCACTTGTTTTCCTCAAAGCAGCATCTTCTAATCTGTTCCTTTAAGGGCATTAAACCTATCAGCACTTATTTAACAAACTTTCACTTAATTTTCCAGTTTCAGTTTCTACCAATGCATCTTGGCTCCGCCCTAAACTGTTCCTATCTCTCCAGAAGTAAACCTCTAGCATGGAACTTTTGAAGAATCTTCAAGTGCTAATTCCAAGGCTAAGTAATGTATACATGAGGATGCAACTACTTTTTAAAAGGGGTAATGAATTTGGATTCAGATGGTGAGGATTTGAGTTCTAGCTCCTCCCAGGCTTGTCCTGATGGTCAAGTAACATAATGTATTAGAAGCACTCTGCAAACTAAAAAGCACTTCATGAGTCTTCAGCATTATTAATAAAAGTTGTGACATTTGAGTAAGTATTCAAAACATTACTAAGAGCTGATTTCTTTTCCCAGACTGCTCCACTTGAAATGAAAAGTTAATTTAAATGAATCATGAGAAGATATTGGCACAGCTAAATTTGCTGCAACCTGCTGGGGTTTTAAACTTTTCCCTAAAAGCCAAATGCTAGTTAATTTAGTTCTCTCACCAAACAAATGATGGGACAATTTGGGCATCTCAGTTGCTTTTTTGGGAAGAGAGTGACTCTTGCTGAAAACAAATGAGATTGCTTTTGGTCTTGATGCTTTGTGTATCCAGCAAACTAAGTCAGGTTTGTTGGGTAAGAAATTGAATGGATTAGTAAATGGAGTTTGCTTTTAAACCTGTGCATCCTGAAAAATAAATTTCTGCAATATGTCTTCAAACATAAAGCTTTAATTTTGTCTAAAGAATATAGTAAGGAAGAACAATGAATAAATCTAATCATTATTATTTCTATGTCTAATAAATAAATTGCATTTAAATGAGGGAGTATTTTTTAAGAGTCAACTTTAATTAGTGAAATTATGATTAGATTTTAAAAGTATTCTTGAATGTTTCAAGTCTTTCATTAAGAACAATATATAAGTTGGAGTTTTAAGTAAAAGAAAAATTCATGATTTTACTCCACCAAAGCCTATGTATCTACAAGTTCAATTAATGATCACAATATATATTACACAACCCAGTTCCATGAAATAAAATTCTAGGCCTCCAAACGAAACTATACAATCATCCTTTCTCCACGTTTTATGGGTTACCTGTGAAAGAGGCTTGCCTTGTGATGGCTGTGGTCATATAAATGCCTGCTTCAATGATTTGCTGCAGGAATAGAAATTCATTTTCAAGTTCAATCGGGAATTGTTTTTGCACAATTTAGTAGTCAATAATGTAAATCAGATCAGAAAGATTATTGCTGTTATTCTTTATATTTGCCTTGTGCAATATGATAGCCAATAGCAACTTATACTTGCAAAGTGGTTAGTACCACTGCCGAAATGATTTTTTTTGAGACAGGATCTCACTTTGCCATCCAGGTTGGAGTGCAGTGGCATGATCATGGCTCCATGCAACCTTGACCTCCTGGACTCAAGAGATCCTCCTACCTCAGACTCCCAAGTATCTGGGACTATAGGTGTATGCCACCAGGTTCAGCTAATTTTTCTATTTTTTGTCAAGATGGGGGTCATGTTTTATTGCCCTGACTGGTCTTGAACTCCTGGACTCCACCAATCCTCCTACCTTGGCCTCCCAAAGTGCTGGAATTACAGGCATGAGTTTCCACACCTGGCTTAAATTTTAAATTCTAATTAATTTAAATTTAAATAGCTAAATGTAGCTAGGGTTACCATATCAGGCAGCACAGTTCTATATCATCACAGCTGATAAATGCATGAGAAATCCCTCAATGGGCTCACTTTCTAACAGAGCAGCTGATATTCTAAGAGGTTTTATATACATAAGATGGATTATTGGTTCCATGTGTAGGTTGGTGCCCAGAGGGATGAGAGGAAATCATGGAATACCTTCTTCATTCACAGGTTGGAATCATTGTTCTAGAGTGGAGAGAAATTAAAGGATAAGAAGAGTAAAGAGTCACATTTATTAAAAGTATGGAAACTCCCATAACCGTTAAGAAGTGCTAAAAAGATGAAAGGTTATGAATTCTGCAGTTCGGGGTATGCTGTGTGTGTCTTAAAGTGTATGACTCCTCTTTTAATCCTGTTGATTATTGTTTGGCTTCTGATCTTGAACTCTTACTACTTAGGGGTCTTTTCATTTAGAAAATAAACTTTACTTTCTCTTTTGTGTTCTTTTAAAACATGGAAATTAAAAAATAGAGACTCAGTGGTTTGCATTGGAAGTCATGCCCAATGATCCATTATCTTGTCAAGAGTTGTGGAATAGCTTAGTTTAAAATCTAATATCCTTATTTAGCGATTAGATACTAACATCTTGTTCATGATGTAACTGACCCACACTCCTTTCTCTAGCTGCATTTCTGGTAGGCACTGCATATCAAAGCCACAGATAAAGGCTAAGGGTAGGGATGCTGTGGTTATCTCCCACCAGCCCACCCACTCAAGCCTACAATCTGAGTTAAAACAATGTGCTTATTATGGTAGCATGAAGACAAAGTCTCCTAGCACTGCGGAGCACCATCCCAACCCCTCCAATTTAGAAGTCCTGAAGCTTCCACTGCCAGGCAAGAAGGAGAAAACCTTAGATTGTAGAATTATTTTGTGCACTATTAAATGTCAACTCCACATTATGGATCTAGCAAAAAGCATATTTTGTGATCCTTAACTGAAATCTAGGATAGCTCTATTCCCAAAAGTTATGGATGGCAAATGGAGAAGCATTCCTTTCAGTGCTGAAGCAAATCCTGAGTCATTGAAAAGAAAATGAAACACTAAGTAACAAACTATGTTACAAGCTAGCTTCAAATAATGTGTTTATTGTTTCATATTCTCAAACACTGATGTATTCTGATCCTACCATTTCTTAAAATAGGACAACTATTTCAAGTTATTGCCCTCAATAGTATTAAAAGCAATTTTGTAGGTATTAAACCTTGACATTCTAAGCAAACATGCTGTTCTTCAAAAATAGTGACATACATCTGGCTGGAGAAAGTAATTGTAATATAGGAAACAATGCCCTGTTCTGCTCTATCACTTAATGATCAATTATGTGTCACTAAGTAATTCATGAGACATATTAAGTTATTCCAGGAGCAATACAACTGCTAACTTCTGGATGGCCTTGCTGATGTGGCTAATTTGCGAAAAACACAAGGTTTTCATTTTGGGAGAGGAGGGATACCTGCCCAAATCCAAGACTGTAAATTAAATTTTAACTTTTTTTTTTTTTTAAGAATGAAGCATATCTCTTCTAAGCAATGAAATTGGAAAATGACCCAAAAGCACTTATGGAGACAGATGTTGCCATCTACCTACCACATTGACATTTACCTGAATGAGATTGGCAGCTGGGTTCCTTCTTTTCTCAAAGTGTTTCTGGCGATGCTGTTCTTGTACTTTTAGTGCAAAACCCGAGCCAAGAATTCCCTGGAGCAAAATACAAAAATAGTACTGTCAAAAACAACAACAACAACAACAAAAAACCTTCAAAAGCATGGCTAAATAATACAAATATTTTTTAAAATCACTAAAATAAGTTGGAGAGAAGACAAACAGTACGTAACCTGTTCACAAACATGTCATTTATTAAAATAAGCACTACTCATTTCTATTATAATATCATCAACCAATGGCAAGTTGTTGGGCAATACTCCCCAGAGATACACCAACTTCTGCTCTTTAGTAAAACAATGAGACATTGTCATTTATAATCTTTTGTGGTATAGTAAGAGGCACCATGATTACAAATAAAATCGCAATAAAAATTGCGTGTGTGTGGCTGTTTCTGTGACATTTCTTTCCATGTAAGTTAGAGTGAATGGTCTTATTCAGTGATGAAATGTTGAGAACATGAATTCTGTCTTTGGACAGGGCTGGATTTTAAATTTGGGAGAGTTAAAATCTCTCTGCTGTGGACATGAGAATAGTTCTAACACTTTGATGAAACTCTGAGTTTATATTTTGCGTTCACAAAATGGAAGCGAGAAGGGCGTTTAAGATCTGTCCCAGCTGTAGTTCTCCATGATGCTATAATTTTACACCTACCAAAGAAGGTAAAAGAGAAAGAGGACAGTTATCCAGACGAGACAGACACTCATTTTTGAAGATAAACAGTCGAAGGTTTTCCATTTTGTTGGTTTATACAATAAAGGCAAGAGCAAGGGTAATTGTGAAGCACATTCTTATTTTCCTGTTTTAATCTCACACTTTTGTAGCATTCCTTGCTTTTTTGGTTTTGGCTCACCTATTCAGATGTTGGGGTTGGTAAGATTAGTATTCCATTCTTTGCTTACATTAGATTTTTGGCTCGTTTTCTTTCCTTCTGCTTATCATCTTGATCTGCCAAAATTCTGGTTCTTTGATGTTCCCCCTGCTTTTTTCAGTTTGTTTTGGTCTAACATTTGTAAAACCAGGATGCTTTGTCTCACTCCTGGGTTGGCTTTTGGAGCTTGCTAAAGTCAGTTTCTGGGCTTTGTCTATAACTCTCAGCTTTATTGGCGTGGGACTTGGAGCTCTGCTGCTTTCAAGTCTGGGTTTTATTTGCTAGTTATAAATTATTAGCTTTTTATTAAACTTCAAGGAGTCTAACCCTTAGGTTAGAGATGGACATTTTATAAGCTCCAAGTCAGTATTTGCCACAGGTAAGGAATTGTTGTTTCTCTTTTCTTTATATTTTTTAAGTAGCTCAGAGATGGTATATATAGGCTGCCTGGAGAGGTGGTGGGTTTTCCACCTCGAGGAAATATTAAGTCTTGGCTGGATAGCAACTTGGTTGAGATATTTTTGGACTCTAGAGAACCTGTAACCCTCCTTCTTATCTTGAGAGCCCATAATTTTGAGTACATCTGTGACAATAAGCAGAAAATAAGTAATGCAATCATGCTAAAAATACACAGTGGTACAACAATACTATTTGCTATTAATTAGCAACAATTTACTCCATTATTAATTTGTGTAAATGACTGTACCATGAAATTCGAAATTATATCATAAGTTCTATTTTCCATCTTTCTTCTTCAGTGACTGTCTCACACTAAGATCTCCATCTCTTAAAGATTGAGATTGCACAAACTAAGTTTCATAAAAACCTGGTCTCTGGTCTGGTTTATAGATTTAAACATGTTTTTCCTCCATTTAGAGGTTATAAAAGTGGACTTGCATTTCTAAATCCAGATAAACTCAACTCATTTGTGACTCCTAATTTTGTGTGCTACTTAAAATGATTTAGGAAAGATTGCTTTATTCTCTTTTTAAAGTCACTTTTCACGAAGTATAAACATGTAAGAGAATACAAAACATCAGAATTTCTAGCATATATTTATAATATATGTTATATGTACATACACTTACATGCATATATATGTTTATAATCCATTTGTATGGACATCGAGTTAACAACAATAACTACCATTCTGAGCACTTATGAGGATATGAGATTCAGAGTTAAGTCCCCTTTGAAAAATAAAGACAGGTTTTACATAGCACAAATTTAGCATCTGCCAAACAATCTAAAATGTGCTGAAAATCACATTGGCATTGCTTGGAAACATTCATTAGTAGATGGCAAATGTTTGCTGCACATCTCTTGTACCAGACTGTACATTACAGAAGTTATTAAGCCAGGTCTGCTTATTGTCTCATTGTGGCTCCTGTCCAGTTTTCTTTCACCTCTCTCTTAGTACACAGCTCAGGCCCCTAAAGAGAAGCCTGTTAAAACAAAATGTGTACACACACACACACACACCACACACACACACACACACACACACACACACATACACACACACACAAACACCATGGCTTAATCATTGAACATACTACACAAAGAAGGAACCTAAAAAATATGGAATTGATTTATGAAAAATTGTGCATTTATTCTTATATGTTTAAACTTCGGTCACCTTCAAAGTACTCTCCATTTGATGCAATACACCTATTGAGATGTCTTTTCTACTGCTCAAAACAGTGTTGAACTTGTCAGTTTTGATCCCTTTAAGTGCTTCTGCAAATTTTTGTTTCCCCTCTTCCACATCGGCAAAACGTTTTCCTTCGAGGAATTTTTTCATCCAGGGAAACAAACAAAAAAAATGGTCATTTGGGGTGAGATCAGGTGAACAAGGAGAGTAGGGCACAAGGTCCTGCCATTTTTTGGTCAAAAACTGCTGAACACACAGCACGGTGTGGGCAGGTGCACTCGGACATCACCCATCATGAAATGGGCATACACGTTGAAAGAATCTCAAAAAAAAAAAAAAAAATTAACTGAAGCTGAATACCTTCTCTCACAACAACACTAGCTGGTACACTAATGCCGATGGGTTTCTAGGGCACTTACAAGGAGGGACCCCAAAGAAATCCAGAATTATCTTTTTGGAAGGCAAGCCCCTTGTAGTACACTCAAAATTTGTTCCTCTGAATCAAATGGTCTATCAAAGTTTTTATCTGGAAGTTTTGAGAGGGTTGTGTCACAATTTGTGGATGAGACCTACTGAGTTGTGGCAAACAGCTGACTGGGTCTTCCACCATGACAAACCACAGGTGAGTGTTTGGTAATTTTCGACCGAAAACAGCATCACCTCCATGTCCCACCATCCCTGTTCACCCAATCTTGTCCTGAGTGACTTATTTGCTTGTTTGTTTCTTTGGATGAAAAGAGTCCTCAAAAGCAAGGGTCCCCAACAGCGGGGTCACAGACCAGTAGCAGTCTGTGACCTGTTAAGAACCAGGCCACACAGCAGGTGGTGAGTGGTGAGAGAGCAAGTGAAGCAGCATCTGTATTTACAGCTGTTCCCCCATTGCTTGAATTAACACCTCAGCTCTGCCGCCTGGCAGATCAGCAGCAGCATTAGATTCTCATAGGAGCATGAATCTTATTGCAAACTTCACATGCAGAGATCTAGGTTGTGTGCCTCTAATGAGAATCTAATGCCTGATGATCTGAGGTGGAGCTGAGGTGGTGATTCTCTTATGAGAATCTAATGCCTGATGATCTGAGGTGGAGCTGAGGTGGTGATGCTAGGGAGTGGCTGCAAATACAGATTAATATTAGCGGTGAGGTTTGACTGCACATTCCTCCACTGCTCGTGTCCATGGGAAAATTATCTTCCACAAAACCAGTCCCTGATGCCAAAAAGGTTGGGGACCACTGCTCAAAGGGAAACTCTTTCTGATGCAGAAGAGGTGAAACAAAAAATGGCAGAAGCACTAAAAGGCATCGAGACTGATGAGTTCACAAACTGTTTTGAGCAGTGGAAAAAAGTGTCTCGATAGATGAATCACATCAAGCAGAAAATACTTTGAAGGTGACAGAAGTTTAAGCATGTAAGAATGATTGCACATTTTTAAAATAAATAAATTCTGGGCTTTTTTCGGTCCCTCCTCATAAGTATGAGAAGCCTGCACTACAAGGGACTTCCCTATAAAGCATAATTCGGGGTTTGTTTGTTTTTTTGGCATTCCCCCCTTGTATGTCTCATCCCTTCAAAAACTTACATGATAGATACAAATTCTTATAGAGTTTTGTTGATTCAGTTTCTAAGGTAACAAGTCTTAAATTTTTAGGTTTTACAGTTAGAACTTTGATGAGAAGTGCTACGTAAACACCAAGTAGAAGGGAAAGATGTTTTGGTTTAAAAAAGAAAAAGAAACATATTTATATATATAATAATTGGCTGGATGCAGTGGCTCAAGTCTGTAATCCCAGCACTTTGGGACGCTGAGGCGAGAGGATTGCCTGAATCCAGGCTGATTTGAGACCCGCCTGGGCAACTTGGTGAGACCTTGTCTCTACAATATACCAAAAATTAGCCGAGCATGGTGCATGTGCCTGTAGTTCTGGCTACTTGGAAGGCTGAGGTGGAAGGATCACCTAAGCCCAGCAGGGTGACGCTGGGGTGGCTGTGAGCGTGCTATCACTGCACTCCAGCCTGGGCGACAGAGTGAGACTCTGACTCAAACAAAAAATAAAAATATAAAAATAATTACATTTGCTAATATTGTTAATGATTATAGTGGCTAACATTTATTTATTGAGTGGTTAATGTCTTAAGTCAAACAGAACCAGGTCTTGCACTGAACTTACTTGCTGGATGCCTCAAGGAATACAGTCTGTATATAATTTAATTTCTTCATCAGCAAAAAAATACCCTTAGCAAGAGCATCTAGCAGGAGGGAGGGGAGCATCCTGAAGAGTGTATCGGGCAATGCGAAAGGGCTGGGGCTGCCTCTGCAAGCTCATTAGCCTCGAGAAGAGCAGACCCGGAGGAAATGGCTCGGAGGAGAAGTTTCAGAAGTGGCCTGTATGAGTCTTTGAAGTGCTGCAGGGCATTTCTGCTTTCAGGGTAAGATGGAGAAAAACTCTTTTCCTCCTTGTTTCTCAGGTTTCCTGGTTTGAAGTAACCCCAAACAGGGGCAGCTCAAATCTGTCTCTAGCTTTCTCAGCCACAAGCCAAAGTGTTCTCCTAAGTTTCTTTCTTTTTTTTTTTTTTGAGTTGGAGTCTCACTCCACCACTCAGGCTGGAGTGCAGTGGCACGCTCACAGCCACCCCAGCATCGACCTGCTGGGTTCCAGCGATCCTTCCACCTCAGTCTTCCAAGTAGCCGGAACTACAGGCGTGTGCTACCCCACCTGGCTAATTTTTGATTTATTGTAGAGACGAGGTCTCGTCAAGTTGCCCGGGTTGGTCTTGAATCTGCAGGCTCAGGCAATCCGCTCGCCTTGGACTCCCAAAGTACTGGGATTACAGGCTGAGCCACTGAGCCCGGTCTCTCCTAGGTTTCAATCAGAGAATTTTGTTGGCTGGCAGGTGCATAGAATGGAATGATATTTCCAGCCATCTTTTTCACAAAGTTATATAATAGACCATTTAGTCTTTCATTTAATAAATGAGAACTCAGCAAATATTGTGAGATTGCAGTAAAAGATCCATAGCAGAGGCTACCTTTGTTGGCATTGTTAGGAAATGTTCTGTTCTGTGACAGCAAATTTTTCAGATTTCCAGCATGTATTAATTCGATTTACATATAAAAATTTGCAATTACTTTATTGAAAATATTTCCAAGAATGACTTCTTTGTCTCTGGCCTTTAAACTAACATAGTGACACAATTTAACCTCCCCTGATAGTCCAGATCTTCATATGGGGACTGGGTTTTTGCTGTGCTGGATGCAGCTAACTTCAGGGGGGTTGACCCAAAGGCTCGTAGGCCCTTGATCTTGACACAGCTTGAATTCTTATGTCTCCCTGCTTCTCACAGATGTTCTTTTCCCTTCCTTGCTGTTAAGTCTTTCACCAGTTCTTCATGTTGTAGTGTTTGTTCTATCAGCTTCCCTTAGCACATGCTATTTTAATCTGAATGGCAAAAACATGTTGCCCATCGAAGCTGGACTGGATAAAGAAAATGTGGTACATATACACAATGGAATATGATGCAGCCATAAAGAAGGACAAATATATGGACTTCACAGCAACTCGGATGGCTTTGGAAGTCGATTATACTCAGTGATCTATCACAGAGACAAAGAACAGAGTACCATATGTTCTCACTCATAAGTGGACCTTGAACAATTATAATACTGTAAAAAAGCGTTTGGCAGTAATGGGAAACTGTAAGAGAGGAGAAGTGGAATAGGCAGTTAGGGAAACTGCTAGGGGAGGGAGGGGCATACCTCATCAATAAGGGTACCTGCATAATCAATGTTTGTATACCTAACCCTGAATTGTACGCCGTATCTTTATAATAAAAAAAGGAATCGTGAAACCACAAAGGCAAGTTTATCAGAATTCTTCTGAATGAAGACCAGGTTATCAAGCAGCTCTCCCATGAAGACAGAACATACATTGCTGACTTCCTTCACAGTTTTTCACTGAATCATAGAGGTTGCTGTATATGTAGCCTCATTATAAATGCAAACACAAAAATAGCAAGTATTTTGTGGCATTATTTTTTGGGAAAAACCCAAGACTGCATTGTATTGTTTCTAAAGAGATTTTCTTATAGGAAGTCTGATTATTGAGTGAATCACTTCTCTGTTCTGAATTGTTGAGACTGTCAGATAAGTACGATGTTTTTGAATGTTCCTTGATTTTGTCATTTTGCACCCAGAAAACATGTACTTCTAGATTCATACAGTTAAACAAAAGCAACATTTATTGAGAGTTTTCTTTATGATAAGCACTTGACTTACAGTATTACTTTGGTCTGCACAAAATTTTTCTGGGTTCAATTTTTCTTCCATTCTATTGATAAAGAAACTGACTCAGGGTCACTTTTTAGGTTGAATTGTGTCCTTCCAAAATTCATTTATTGGAATACTAATTCCCACTGTCTCAGAATGTGACCTTATTTGAAGATAAGGTCCTTACAGAGACAATCAAGTTAAAATGGAGTCATTACAGTGGACCTAATCCAAGGTGACTAGTGTCCTCATAGAAGAGAAAACTTGGACACATGATGTGAAGATATAGGAAGAAGATGACCTCCTACATGCCAAGTAGAGAGACCTGGAACAGATCCTCCTCTCATGGCTCTCATGGCTTCTCAATACCTTGACCTTGAACTTCAAGACTCTAGAACTGTGAGACAATATGTTTCTGTTGTTTAAGCTACCCAGTCTGCGGTACCTTGTTAAAGTAGTCCTAGCAAACTAATGCAGTCACTTAGTACATGACAAAGACAGAATTCAGACTGTAGTCTAGTGCCCAAGCATATGCATGACCTTTTCTGTCTCTTTTCTGTGATTCTGAGCGGTCTGGGGAAGAACCGGCTGGTCAGTCGGGTGTTAGGTCCTGGTCATGGGAAGGACAGTGTCCCCTGTACTCACTCACCTGCAGAGGAGGAACTCTGTGAGCTAACAGTGGGGCTGCTGAAAATTCCCCTCTGATCTCCCCAACCTTGGCTTTCTGTGAGAGTGGCTCAGGGGTCTCTGCTCTGTGGTAGCCTTGACTGAGTCTGGAGCAAGACTGGAGCCATTTTTCTCCAGCAAGTCTGCTGCTACCCTTAACGCTCCTTTTCATTGACTCCTCCACCCTCGCCCCAGGTGAAATGAACAGAAATCAGAGCTTGGGGATGGGGACAGATTGTAGTATTTTGACCAACTGGCTTTAAAGAAATAAGAAGATAAAATGATCAGAAAGGCAAGCTTCATCCATTAAGAAGAAAATAGAAGCTTGGGGGAAGAAAATATGCTCTTTATTCTGATAAGAGGCAGAAGTTGCTCGTTAAGAAAAATCAATGACAATGACACAAAGAATAAAGCATCTGACACATCAAAGACTCTTTAAGGTCATGTGATTTCCACTCAAATGGATCTGAAGAGAATAACACTCCATTTGTGATATCCGTCTCTTCAGTAGCACACATTTTAAGCCAAATTGGAGAGGTCAGTTCAAAAAAAAGATAGCTGTAAATCTTTACAAGTATTTTGAATGTATTAATACCATGTTGACTAAAAGGTGATGCCATCTGAATTATTATACGGTCATATGAGTCCCAGCTGGTATTAAATAAAATCTCAGGTTAAATGTCTCCGTGGGAAGGCCATATTTTGTAAATAACCCAAGCAAATATATTTAGAAAAGTCAACTTTATATTGGAAAAATTATATTTGTAAATGATATAGATATGGTCCCAAGTGTACCAATTTGTGAGACCTCACTCTAATAAATCTCTCAGACCTAATTTAAACTGCTTTATTGTTGCACGGATACTCACGGCAGGAAGTGCAAAGAAAGAAATGCCAAGGAGTGCAAAGCCTGCAGAAAGCAATCTTCCCAGCCAAGTTAGGGGGGTTTTGTCTCCATAGCCAATAGTTGTCAATGTAATCTAAAAACAAAAGAGACAGAACATGCAACTTGAGTACTTGAGAAGAAAGTTAGGACCCATAAAAAGGAGGTAAAGGAACATTTCCCCTAAATCATTATTCAACAAGTCCTGTTGGTGCATTTTATTACTGTGCTTTAATTTTCCATGACGCATAACAGAACTTCTCTTTGTTTAAGGAAGGGAATAACCTACATACTTGTTCCTCCCTTGTAACACAGCTTCCATTTTTCCTAAGTGTATTCAAAGAAAGGTTATTTAAGTAAGTGGATAACCATCAGTGATACAGAAATGATAGCACCATGAATTTAGGACTGGATCAGTACACAAAACAATAATTTATGTTAATTAAGTCTGTCCATTCATTGCCTTGGCAGGCATTTCCTGAAGGTCTGGTCTGTGCAAGGTATATGTTATAATTTGTAGTGGAACAAAAATGAGAGATGCATAGTTCTTGTCCTGAGATATTTATGGTCTAGTAAGAAAGACAAACATGTCACACACAAATAAGTAAAATATGAAATAGGGCAAGATAGGTATTAGGATGGTGACACAAATAACCTGCTATGGGAATTCAAGTATAAGCTTGAGGTGCCAGGGAGACTCTACTGGGAGATGTAATCACACCTGGACCTTGAAGGAAGGGCATTATTTTGAGAAGCAGAAATGATAAAGAGGATGGTATAGAGAGGGGAAACAGGTGACCAGCTAGCTATCTGGCAGTGAGAAAAAATAGGATAGATTCTGGAAAGCAGAAGTTGTTCAGCTGGATGGGGCATGGTAGACTTGAAAAGGATCAGTGGCTTCTTCAATTTCTTTCATTAATATTTTATAGACTACAGTGTACAGATCTTTCACCTCCTTGGTTAAATTTATTCTAATTTCATTTTTTATAGCCACCCTATTGTAAATGCAGTTGTTCTCTTGATTTCTTTTTTTTTTTAGAAAGTTTGTTGTTACTGTATTGAAACGCTATTGATTTTGTGTATGTGTGTTTATTTTATATCCTACAACTTTATTGAATTTGCTTACTAGTTCTAAGAGTATTTTTGTAGAATCTTTAGGGTTTTTGCTATATAAGATCGTGTCAGCAAACAGTGGCAATTTCATTTCTTCCCTTCCTATGTCTTTTATTTATTTCTCTTGCCTAATTGCTTTGGCAAGGACTTCCAATACTGTTTTGAATGGAAGTGGCAAGAGTGGGCATCCTTGTTTTGTTTTGGGTCTTAGAGAAAAGGATTTCAATTTTTCACTGCTGAGTATAATGTTAGCTGTGGGCTTATTATATATGGTCTTTAATGTGTTGTGGGACATCCCTTTTATATCTAGTTTTTGGAAAGTTTTTGTCATAAAAGAATGATAAAATTTGGTCACATGCCTTTACTGCATCTAATAAGATGATCTCAAATAAGCAAGGCACAAAAAGGCAAATACCACATGTTTTCTTACAAGTGGAATCTGAAACAATTTAATTCATATAAGCAGAGAATGATGGTTATTGAGGTTGGGGGTTAGGGGAATGGGAAGACAATAGTCAAAGGACACAAAGCCTCAGTTAGAGAGGAGGAATAAGGCTTTTTCTTCTTTATTTTTTGATTTGGAGTCTCACTCGGTCACCCAGACTGGAGTGCAGTGGTCGCTCCCGGCCACCGTAGCCTCGACCCGCTGGGCTCCGGCTATCCTTCCGCCTCAGCCTTCCGAGTAGCCGGAATTACAGGCATGCACTACCACGCCCGGCTGATTTTTTGATTTATTGTAGAGATGAGGTCTCACTGCCCAGGCGGGTCTCGAACCCGCGGGCTCAGGCAATCTACTCACCTCAGCCTCCCAAAGGCGTGGGATTACAGGCTGAGCCACCGAGCCCAGCAAGGCTTTTTCTTAAAAGATCTATTGCACAGTGTGGTGGATATAGTTAGACATAATATACTGTACATTTTAAAAATCACTGAGAAAATTTTAAGTGTTCTCACTACAAAAAGTGATAAGTATTTGAGGTGATGGCCATGCTAATTAGCTTGATATAATTATTTCACACTGTATTCATAAATCATAGCATCACTTTGTACTCCATAAATACATACAACTATAATTTGTTAATTTACAATTAAAAAAGGATCAATGGAAGGTGAAGTTCACTAGACATTCTACAGCTAGACTGGCCATGGAGACCGTCATTGAATATTACATCTCTCCCATGGTCAAACAGCACCAGGGACTTCCTGCATCCCTTAGAACAAAGTCCTGGATCTACGGGGTTCTGCATGATTGGGCCAACTCCTCAGACATAGTCTTCTGCCACTCGCCTTCTAATTCTGCTTCCAATCCTCCGACCTTTCTGCTCATCTGTGCACCATACTTTTTCTCACCACAGGCTCTTGACATTTTTGCTGTCTCTCTCTGGATTTCTCTTACTCTCATGTCTCCATTCACATACCTGCTCAATTGTCAGCTTCACAGAAAGACCATCTCAGAGCACCTTATTAAGACACTTCCTGACTAATTGTGCCCTAAATCCTCATTCTGTTCATTTTTATTCACAGAAGATATCAATACCTGAAACAACATCATATATTGATAAATTGTTTATCGTTTGAGTTCCCAACTAGAAAGTAAACTGTATGTGGGCTGCAACTTTGTCTCACTGCTGAATTCTAGCACCTCACACAGTGCTTGGCATATAGTAGCCACTTGATCTATATGTACGGAATAAATGAATGAGAGCAGAATAGGGTGAGATAAGGATTCGGTTCTATGTTTTGCAGACCAGAAATACTTATGGAAAGTTTCTAAAGCAGTGATCATAATGTAATCAGAGTGGTGCTTTTAGAAACCAAAATTGTGGCAGTAAATATACAGTAGATTGGAACAGGGAGAAACTAAATGTGAGAAGACCAATTAAGAGATTGTACAGAAGTGCAGTGTAAAGAGACACGTCTAGGAAGTTCAATAGATACATTTATTGATGTTGAAAGGGAGCATTAAGGCAACAATGACTTGAGAATTTCAAGTGGGAAGATGGTTGCATCGTAAATAAAAGTATGATAAAAAAAGAAAATTTTGGAGCAAAGGTAAAAAGTTTGGTTCAGCAAATAATGGTTCTGAAAATGTCAGTATTACTGAAATGTAGAAATGTCTAGCAGGAAACTTAGAATGAGAGCTTGAGTCTCTAGAGAGAGATTGGGTTTGGCATGAGATTTGGCTTTTGGAATCAGGCACAGGGTGGCTGTTGAAGTTTTGTGCATAAAAGAGCTTACAAAGGGTGCACAGAAGGGGCCCAGGACACCTTAGGAGACACAGATTTATAAGGAGTGAAAGGGAAAAGAAAGTCAGAGAAGAATTAGCTTCCTAAAAAGCAGGAGAATCAGGAAGGGTTATGTAAATGGGAACCTAATGGAGAAGACAGTTTCATTAAAGGACCAGGTGACACCCTGTGTCACAGGCCAACCAAAACAAGGAGAATGAGGACTGAGTATTGGGTATGGTGGAGATGGATGATCACTGGTGATCACTCTGGGCATGCCAGCTTTACCTGAGCTTTGAAAGAGGAGGAACAATTGAGGAGGAGAAATGATAAAGAGGGAGATGAACCTCACAAGGCCAGGGCTTTCGGAAGCATTCAGCTCAGCTGCCCATTTCTCCTAGAAGCACGCTTTTTGCTTCCATGGTTTCCCTTCACGTGCTTGTGGCTCTTTCGCTATGGCTCTTCCTACTCTGTTCAGCCTCTGGACACTGGATTCCTAAGGTTTTGTTCTAGGTTTTTTTCTCTTTTTAAAAATTTTATTCTTGAACTTTCCATTCTTTTTTTTTAAATCTCTCTTTTTAGTCTCTCCTCCCAGGTGACCTTAAATGTTTGCATAGATTTAAATGCCATTTTTTATGCCAAACACACCAAATTTATACCTCTAGGACAAGCCATTCTTCTGAGCAGCCAATTCATATATCCAAGGCTATTTCTGTTTGGATGTTGTGCGGTCATTTAAACCTAACATGTCTACAACAGAACTCGTATTTCCCCAACTTGTCACCCACCCCCAAGTGTATCCCTTCCCATCTTGACCAAGAACATCACCATCCATCCATGCGAGAAGCCTCAGAATCATCCTAAAGACTCCTTTTCACACTCTCCTCACTGAACCTACCAGCAAGTCCTGCTTATTCTTCCTTCTTAAGATCTTGCAAACTCATTCCCTTTTCTCTCTTTGCTGCCACCGTGGTAGACCAGGCTGCTACAGTAGCCTCTTTCTTGCTCTCTCTGCTTTTACTCTTGTCTTCCTTTCCTTCTTTATATACCTGTGAGGGGTATAATCTTCTTACTTCCCTCTAAAAATATTTTAATAGCTATCCATTAAATTCAGAATAAATTCTAAGCTCCTGACTAAGGTCTACCTGATCTGGTCTCTGCCTATCTTTCCAAAATCATCCTGATTTCATCCTTGCTCACTGCAATTTATTATTATTTTTTTCAAGCTCAACCTCATATGTGCCATCCCACTGCATTTTAACAACAGCAGCTTTTCAGCTCCTCAAACAAGCCAATATTTTTCTGTCTCAGGGCCCTTGCACATGCTGTTGCCACAGCTGGAATTGCTGTTCTTTCCACTCTTTCCAGGGTTTCTTCTCATCTTTCAGGTCTTATTAAAAGTAAGCCCCTCATTAAAGAGGTCTTCTTTGCCTATCTACGACAGAGCCTCTGGTCACTCTCTATTTCAGCTCCTTGCTTCTTCATAGCACTTATTATAAGTGGTAATTTGCTGAATTTTTCTTTGAGGAGGTGTCCTTATTTCCTTCACCAGAGGAAGGAGCCACAACTTACTCTTTGATACCTTCCTAACACCTAGTATGATGCTTGCTACAAAGTAGGAGGAACTCATTAAATATTTAGTAAGTAGATGAAGAATCCTTTCGAGAACATTGACAGCAAACAAAGGAAGAAATAGGGCAAGAAATCTCTGACTTGAGGGGATACTTTTTAGGATGTACTTGTGTCCGTTTACAGAGAAGGTGAGACTGAAGAGGGAAGGGATGGTGGCTTTACAAGGGACAAGGCACTAGATAGACAGAGAAAAGTAGAGTCAAGGGCAGAGTTGAAGGGCAGCTTAGGTGCTTGCCCTGTGGGGGGTGACGTGATCACGGTGAGAGTGGAGGGGAGAACTGGGAATGTCTATGTCTGTTAATTTAATTCCAGCAAGGAGAAAGTGGAATCTCGTGTGGGGAGTCAGAGTCCTGGGGCTATGAAGGCGTGAGAAGGTGTCAGGAACAAGTTAACAAGAGCTCTACTGGGTGGAAAAGCATATCAAAGGTCAGAGGGAGGGAATTTGTAGGACCTAGCAGCCAAGTTAATCAAATGTCTCCAGCAGTACTGATATGGAACGCTCAAGGAAATTCCTTGAGAATGCAGAAAAAAAATTCCTGGCTCAGTTTCAGGATAGGTTCCTAATCTTAAGTATGTGGAAAATAGTTTAATCTACTACACCTTTTCAGAAAAATAGCTCAGTCCCTTCACAGAAGTTTATTAATAATAATAGACTGAAGGAGAAACTTCATGGCTTGGTCACAGCAAAAATGTTACATTCCATGATTTGCTTTTCATTCCAATAATAGATTTGCTTGGCCCATTGCTCAGAGAGTGGGTTTTAAACCACTGCCTCTGAAGAATGGGATACAGCCAAGTGACAATGTGTTTAGAGCTTCATCCTGAGTAGAAAAGAATACCTGCTTTCTTTCATTCTGAATTTAAGGTGGCCCTTTTCCTCTTGCAGGGGTGGCCTGTGGGGGAGAATAGGATGTTTTAACTCTGACAGATGCATTCTGGGTTCCTCTGGGGGTGGGCGAAGACTCTTTTCTCTGCACTCTGGGTCAGGCTCTGAGATGACCATGTTCCACCAAGTACAGGAGACCTGAACAACCAGAAACTGAGACCCCAGCTTCAATGACTTCGTCTACTCTGATTTCAGAGGAGCTCAGGATGTTTTCTGGTTGAAAACTTTAGGATCTTTTGTTGCTGGCTCTGCTTGGGAAGGATCAGGCAATAGGGTGGCAGTTTTGTTTCCCTCTATGCCAGGGAGAGAAGTGGTGGGGTTTCCTTGCCTGGAGAATCATCATTTCCTTTCTGTGGATGCAAAGTGGACAGCTGGATTCATAAGGTGAACAGAAAAATAGTGCCAGGCAAGAAATTCTGAAGTCTCTAAGGTGCACTGACAATGAAAAGATGTGAGTCTTCTCCAATAGTTTACAATGACCCATCTGCTTGATCAGGCTGCTGACTTTCTAAGGGAAGGACCAGCTGCATTTGGTAAAACCATCCTTGAATGAGCCACACACAGATATTCATTGATTTTCTGGACTTTCAGGTCAAGCTGTCCTCGAAGTGCCAGTGGGTCTCCTTGCAACAGTACAACTACATTACGTTTCTTTCCTTTTCTTGGCACTTGGAAAGTCCTGCTAATGTTTATCCTTTGCACACAAACTGAGCAGTAGAAGCCCTCTTGGTACTTATTCTTCCAGGCTTGTGCTAAACAATAAACCCATTTCTGCCTTCCAGAAATCTTGTGAATCTTTTTGGGGGCTGAACCCAGTAATGATTAGGTTCACTTAGGTTCAAAGTCAGAAAAGGACAAGCCTACACAGATCTCCAATATACCAGCTCTCCAGAATACTTGGCGAGATCCTGGAACAGCAGTTTGTTTGGGAGCAGCTTGAGAGGCTGCCCCTGTGATCTTCAGGGCCTTGGAGGGAATCACACCTAGACTTGACAGCTGAATTGAGTGACTGGGCGAGAAATTAGTTTTTTGGATAACCTCGTCACATATCCCCAAGAACCCAGCAGCATCCGAATGCACGACATGGCAAGATGACTTATTCTACTGTATCTCATCATCCCTGTATTGTGGGTGCTCCTACACTGAGTACTTCAGTAATAACCAGTTAGGAGGGCGGTGGAGATAATTACAGTATACAGTTAACTAGTGATGCATGCTGAATGAACCGAAAGAGCCAAAGTTGATTTTGGAAAAACAAAATCTAGGAATGGAAGATTGTTATAATGAAAAACAAATAATGCACCTTCCTGGAAACATCAGTCTCTTCGGACTGGGGATACAATGTTACATAATCACAGTTCCATCTTTGAGGATATCTCCAACACCCCTTTGTGTAATTCCTTGCTAATTCTACATGGGCACATGGCATTAGGGTGCAAGAGTTGAGCCCAGTGGGTGATGGTACTGGAGTCAAATCCAGTAACTGTTCATTTTGGGTGAACCATGGGAATGCTTCATGACTGCATATGGGCTGGGTGGGTGGGGATGACAGGGACTGGGTGGGTTTGGGATGACAGAAAGAACTAAAGTGTGGTCGGTTAATGGGTTCTTTTTGTACTAATATATTTTTGATGCTTCCTGAGTCAAAGCATTTAATTCTCTTCTAATATATACAGTGTTAAAAGTGAATCACAATACATCAGACTTTTACTCTGCATAGCAAATGTGTTGCAAGGAAATTAGTTGAAACATAAAGCAGTTGAATAAATGTGAAATAAATGTTCTTTTGAGAGAGTCCTGTTATTCTTTGTAGGTGAGATGATTTTCTGATACTACATATCAGTGCATGAGAATATACAGAAAAGTCTTCTTAATTGAAACTTCTGTGATGGCTAGTTGGTTGCTTAGTCAGAAATTCAACTAAAGCAGATAATCACAAAGAGATATAGATGTTACGTATTTTATTTTAAACTAAAACACATAAATGCATATTCATTTCCCAATATTCTTCATGAAGGATATATTCTGCAATTGGAGTTCTGTCTCTTATTTTTTTGTATATCACCATACATCATTTATTTTTCTTAACTTTAGTGTTTTTAAAAATTAATTTTTTAATGGAGCATGAACTCAACTTTTGTGGGAACCATCTGAGTACACAGCCCTAGATATTTAGGATTTTTTTTCCCCACATAGTTATGTGATTACCCCTGATTTTAAAGTATTTTTAATGTTTTTGTATATTTAGTAATTTGCATTTATTGAGCTTTTCTAAGTATTCTATTTTCATAAAACCATCCATCTTTCTTTCTGTACCATATGTCATCAGTTTATGCAATACTGTAAAATTAAACCAAGCCATTATAATTACAAATACAACTGGCATAAAAAGTTTGGGAATGAACTTAATGGCTGTTTGCAAGCATTCAAGCAATGGTAAGGACAGAATTCTGTGGATACTAAAGAGTAATCCGTGTGCCACAGGCCTCAGTTGGTATGTCTTAAAGGAGTGTTGGTTAACCTGGTAGTCGGAGAAGAGGAAAGTAGTTATGAGAGCCTCTATTCTAGTCTAAAACAAAATAACAGACCAGGAGATATTAATCCTTTCCTCTACTTCCTGAGCACCTAGTTTCAGATAGTGGGTGACTACATAGAATCTTCAACTTTGGAATTTGGTTACCTTGAACTAGTGAATCAGAAGGGTTTTTGATCTTCAAATATCAGAATCTCCTGTGGTAGTGGCATCATATAATTTGGATTCTTCTGTGGCAGGTAGATTAGGACATTAGCATTCCATATTGTTCTTCCAGACTGAAGTTAAATATGTAGCAACAGCAGTGATTGACAACTTCCTAGTGATTGACAAAGCACATCTACATGTCCTAATCTCATTTTACACACACAGCAACTTTGTGTTTGGGTGATGTTATTATCTCTGTTTTATGGAGATATTAATGGCTGCTTAATAACACACCAACACTAAAGCATAATGTTAGAACCAGAACCCAGGGCTCTTGAATCTAACTCTTCTATTCCTTTCCATATACCACAAGTTCATGGAATCCCTGAGAAAAAGTGTCCAGAGCCACATGTGAGATGGTTTTATTGAGCAAACCGCCTTTGTCTTAGGAAACAATTCCTCAGAGAAGCTTATGACAATATACTTCACAAATGCATACCATTAAGGTGGGCATGGGACTTATGGGTGCTAATAACAGCTAGGATTTTTTGTTGGGTAGCAGCTGGGGTATGTACGTCTCAGTTTTTGCTTGGTAGATGATAATACTCTTGAATAGTTAGCAGCTGGTGTGCTGATTCTCTCATGGTCAAGAAAAGCTTTTATGCCATCAGGTAATGCATTGGTAGTAATAAATAGTTATTAACTTTAATTCAAAATGCCAGCATTGAGTTAGAAAACAGAGCTTATAAGATGTTGCAAAAAACATTTTGTACTGATGAGCCCAATGTAAGGAGCGTTGATTCTCTGAAGGGTAACTAGTATTCTCAAGACAAGGGTGTCTTTGTTTATTCCACAAATTTACACAATTTCTTCTTGTTAGATTTACAAAGGATGAAATTCATGGCATATATTTGGGATGTACGACATGTTGAGTGCACTGTATACTACATTATATACATAGAACCTTCCATATGGTTTGCTTCTAGAAAGATTGTAACATTTTCAGCATGAATTCTTAAACTAACTCTGACTGATATAAAATTCTTCTATATGTTTGAAGTAATTGTTTTGAGCACATAGTCTCAGGTGTAGTCTATATTCAGATGCTTACTCAAGGGTAGATTTATACTACCTTCTGCTGTATGCTTTCTCTCTCTCTCTCTCTCTCTCTCTCTCTCTCTCTCATACTGTCTTCAAGACAGAAACAGCAGTAAATAGAAAGAGGACAAACTTCCTGTATGAGTCCATTTTGGCATCGCTGTAGAGGAATACCTGAGACTGAGTCATTTGTAAAGAAAAGAGGTTTATTTGGCTCACACTGGAGATTGTGCAAGAAGCATGGCTCAGCACCTGCTTCTAGTGAGGCTTCAGGAAGCTTTCAATCATAAGAGAAGGCAAAGGGGGAGCAGGCGTGTCACATGGCCAGAGAGAGAAATGAAAGAAGGAGGTGCCAGGTTCTTTTAAAAAAATCAGCTCTTGTGTGAACTAATAGAGAGAGAGCTCACTCATCACCAAGCCACTCATGAAGGATTCATTCTCATGACCCAGGTACCTATCACTAGGTCCCACCTCCAACTTGGGGATCCCATGTCAACATGAGATTTGGAGGGGACAAACAACCAAACTATGTCATTGACCTTCAAGAACAAGTCATTACCAGAAAAAAATTACTTCAGGAAAACCTGGTCATAAGTTATTTCAGAATAAATCTAAAGCATATCAAAGGAGGAAAATAATAACAAGGAAGTTGAGAATAAAAAATAACCCAAGGAAAACCCATTCTTCTGTTATTTCAAAATGAATTGGGAATAACCAAAAAAGGCAAAGAATAATACCAGTAAATAACATTAAATGGAACGCCGCCCAGCAATCAGTTCTTTTCCAGTAGTTGTCAGTGTCTCAGCTACTAGAATTACTTCCCTCTTCCATTTTCTGTCATCACTGCTACTCTAGTTATCACTTCAGAACCCAGAACATCATTGTATCACATTCCCCAATTTCCAAATGTCTGTGTTCAAACTGCGGGTCTGCACTGAAGTATAGCTCTTTTGTGTTTCTTTTATTATAAAGATGCTTCCATCTGACATCCAGAGCAGCCATGTCTACACTGACAATAGCTGTCATCTTTGATTGGGCACTTGCTATGCTCTTGGTACCAGATCTTTTATATCTGCTATTTCACTGACTCAAAGAGCTAGGTATTGCTATTCATTATTATAAAACTGCTTTCAGAGATCAAAGTTCTTTGAATTGTTATTGGCTTTGAGCAGGGTTAGTCCTACCACAGTACCCTCCAAAAGAGCATCTTGGGGACAGTCCCCATAGCTCAATGGAAGGAATTTAGTATTTAGTGCTTAAAAGTCACCAGGATACTATATCCATAGAATACAAATTGCATTTCTATATCAAATGTTAATACTTTAGGTTTTTAGTACAGGGAATTTCCTTTTTTCTTCAAAGCCTGAGACTTATAAATTCTTCAACTTAGGGTGCTTTAATTTCCTTATTTATTTTGGATACTTCCATAGTTATTAAGTGCTGATTGTATGCAATATGAACAATTTTAATTTAAAAATATCCAGCTACGTATTTCATTAAAGTGTTGATTAATGTATAATAGGTGGTATAATAGTCTAAATTCATTTTATTTTCATATTAAGTATCTAGTATATGTTCTTATAATGAATAGAAATAATAAGTCCTCCTGTTTGTTTTTTGTGTCATTTTAGGCTTCAGACAATTTCATTAATGAGTCAGTTAACATCAACAAACCTGCTGTGGACCAAAAAGTCCTCTTTTTTTCTAATTCTTAGAAACTTGACATCTTAGAAGAGTTTTACTCTCATACTCAAGATTAGATTTTTTTTGAATAGACAGAACTAGGTCATTCAGGAATCTAAGTACTGGGTAAACATCAGTCAGACTAGCACTACTGAAATGGTGATCAATGAAAATATGTTGCTTTCCCCGAATGTCACAGATATGACCTTTGAAAACCTGCTATGTATGTTATTTTGACAGAAGAAACAAGCTGATGACTAAGAGAGAGAGGCATATTAAGAATTTCTCACACACTATTTAACACACAATATAGCAATTCTTATTAGTAATTAGGAGAAAGGGAAGACTAATGAAAAGAAGGATAAAGAGTGTCAGGCTGGGTTTGCCAGCAACTGCATCTCCAAAGGAAAAGGTGCACCCGAGTGCTTGTAATTTAAGTACATTAAAATTATTAAAGATAGGCAAAACTAAACTTGAATCCAAAATATTGCTTTGAAGACTGGATGATAAACTGTCATCCTATTGCTGGCAAGAAAACCCTGCTGTTTTCTCAGTTTACAAAGTTTATCCCACCGTGAGTCATCCATTTCCATTTTCTCTCTACATACAAAAAATATTTTAGGAGTGTCAGATGACTGCTCTCTTTTGGGTTTCCACGCGCTTTCTTTCAAAGTGTCCATTATTGCTTGTGAATAGTGAAGAGGAGTCGGAAACCAAATTATTAAACCAACAGAATGCTGGGATATCAATGGAACGATCTCATAGACATTTACTCAGATAATTTAAGAGAAAAATTCTAACCTTTAGGTGAATGTATTTCTAATTTTTATTCATTGTACTACTGCTATGCAACCAACAAAAGACCAAGTTCTGCTTAATATAGCCTTGACACATTTTCCTTGTCTCTTGTCCTAGAACAAGAGTTCTAGGCCTTGTTGATGAGATTTTGATGAGTAGTGGACCAGTATAGCAATCGGTAATTTAAATCAGGGCTCCACAAAACAAACAAAAAGCTTATCAATCAATATTTTAATCACAGTTTAAGAAAACGTTGCATTTTAATTTTGACAACAATTTAGAACTTAAGAAATACTAATGATGATTTATAAGATAATCTAACTTTTTTGGACCAAAGAGAAATGGAAATTCTTTAGACAATCATAAATACTGTATATTTACAAATAACTAGCCTTTGGAATATCTTAAAAGAATAAGATAAAAGGAAATATAATTTATACATTGCATAAAGGACTCCCATATCTGTGATATTCTTATTAAGGCACAAGTTCCAATGACTGTTTTATAAATTCTTTACAATGTAGGAACATTTTTTGCTTCAGTGTAAAACTATGCATTGCTCAGAGTACACCTTTCCAGGTCTTTGGATTCTAATTTTTACAGGACTCTGCTCCTTTTGAATCATTTTACAGTTCTGGAAATTATAGATAACTGGTAGCAATGCAAAATAATTCTTGTCTTTAGACTCATAAATAAGTTTGATGGAGTGGAGGTTCAGCTGACTTCCCTCTGACACCATGGAGGAAGCCAGTTTTGCCTCTATTTGCACATGTATGTCAATATTCCTGATCTTTAAATGTTTCTATTCTTTGGAAAGCCTTTTGAACTGGTTGTAACACCTTACTGGCTTCCTCATTATTAATGACTTAATTTGAAAAATGAATTAAACTGTTTATCATGTGTTTATTTCCTACATGAGAATCATAATTTTATTTTTATTTGTTTGGGCAATTATTCCTTTGTAACACTATAAAGAAAAAGTAGGTTTTGAGTGGAATGGTTTGAAATTACGCGTATATAATCTCTGATCTCATAGATGGTTACCAGTCTTCTCTCTTTTATTTTTTTGTGCTGTACTTTTTGCTTTTCTAACTTTCATTCAGTATCATTCACTTTTTAACTCCAGATAAACTTTTTGATGAGAGGCAAATCAATGTAGCAATTGATAACTTAAATCTGTGTTCCAGAAAGCTAAGATGAACACACACACAAGTCTATCAGTATTTTAATCACCATTTGAGAAAAATGATGAGTTTTTATTTGGCAACATTCTAGAACTCATAAAATATGAATGATGATTTATAAGCAAACTTAACTTAGTTGGACCAGAAAGATGGGCAAAATCTTTAGACAATTACAAGTAGTATATATTTTCACTTAACTCCCTTTTGCAAGTTAATGTTTTTATTAAGACCATCCATAGGGAGGCCTAGGAAAGATGGCAGTAGAGCCAGTTGGACTATGTGAGTCCCTGTGTGAGTGAGTGAGTGTATCGACAATTTTGCGTTCGTGTCTGTAAGTGGGCTGACTGATGAAGACATGGGAGCAAGTGACCAGGGATCTCCTGGAGAAGTGGCTGGCGCCACAGCTACTCTGCTTGGTCCCTAGTGCTTCCTGGGATGTGGAAGCTGAGTACTTTTTTTTTTTTTTTTTTAGTTGGAGTCTCACTCTGTCACCCAGACTGCGCTCCCGGCCACCGCAGCCTCGACCTGCTGGGCTCTGGCGATCCTTCTGCCTCAGCCTTCCAAGTAGCTGGAACTACAGGTGCTGGAACTATAGGTGCGCGCTACGCCTGGCTATTTTTTAAAATTTATTGTAGAGATGAGGTCTCGCCAAGTTGCCCAGGCGGGTCTCGAACCCACAGGCTCAGACAATTCACTCACCTCAGCCTCCCAAAGCATGAGATTACAGGCTGAGCCACCGAGTCCGGCTCTGAGTTCCATTTTTTAAAACCAGCAAAGCCCTTCCCAGGAAGAAGCTGCCAAGAGTGACTGCCACCTCCAGGGTTTGCTCCACCACTTCAGCACCTGGCTGGACTTTGGCAGCAAGGATGGAGTACAGCAACAGAGCCAGAGGGAGAGCCCCATTGGAGGTGATGAAACAGGCACCTTGAAAACTGGACAGGGAAGTGCTCCGGCTTGCTCACCAGGGCGTGACAGACCCAATCTCCGTGACCAGTGGGTTAACTGCTCTTGGATCCACTGTGACCCAGAGAGAATATCTGGAAACTTTGGAGGGATAGAACGAATGCTTAATCTCAGGGGCCCCACGCCCTACCTGGATTCAGCTGTGGGATAAAGGGTGCAACCAGAAAAGGACTAGGAAGACCCCTGAAGAGGTTAGCAGTGAGTCTGGGGCTTACCGGACCCCCTCTTCTTACTAGTAATCCTCTGAACGTCAGGCCCACACTGCTGGGGCAAGAATGAGAGGAATGAACCCAGGTGGAGCCTGGACATCAGCAGCAATAGGAGGTCTCTACTCCAGGATAAGCCCCATCCCCAGTAGCTGGGGAGAAGACAATCCTGCACCTTCCCACCAGAGGAGATCCACCTGACCAAATGTGGGGGGGGGACTGAAGCCCCACCCACCCCAACTGCTCCCTCTTCCTTCCCTGGGTCATGCACTAGGGAGCTTGTGAATGAGGCCCAAGTTCAGCAGGAGACAGTGGAGCCGATTATCTGTGAGCAGCTGAGAGGAACAATTATAGGACTTGCCACAGGAGGATGATTAGTGTCCAGAGATTTTTTTTTCTTTTTTCTTTGTGAGTGAATGTGTACATGAGAGTTCAATTTGCATTCCCCTGCTTTTTTTTCTTTCTTCTTTCATTTTTTGTTTTCTGTTTATGTGTATGTGTGAATGACTGAGTGTTCATCTTTCAGTTTCTTTTTTTTTGTTCTTCTCTTTTTTTAGTTTAATGTATTTGAATGTATATGTGAAGGTTTGATTTGCATTCCCCTTTTTCTTTTTTTGTGTTTTGTGTGTGTGTGTGTGTGTGTGTGTGTGTGTGTGTGTTATTCAGTTTTCCTGTTTTTTTGGTTTGGTTTTGTTTTCTTGTTTGCTTTGGGGTGTGTGTGTGTGTGTGTGTGTGTGTGTGTGTGTGTGTGTGTTTTACTGTTTTTTTTCCCCCTTTGGTTTCTGCTTTTGTTTTTGTTTTTTTGCTTGTTTTTGTTTTTGATTTTTTAATTTTTGTCCATCCTATTTCAATCTAATTTTCTCTGTTCTTCTCATTGCTGTTACTTTATCTTGAACTCAGAGTGTACACACAAGTACTCACTGCATGGCCATTTATACTGGTGGTGGGGAGTGGGTCTCAGGGAACCCATACCCCAGTCAGTGAACATTATGATTTGCAAGTAGTTTCTGAATCCCAGCTCTCCACCTTCCACTGTAATTCACTCTCAAAACTACAAAAGACAGTAAAGCTTCCACTTTCAATTCTGTGTCAAAACAGAATAAATTCAGAGCTCCGATGAGGGAAAAATAGAGGGCTGAGCAAATATCAGAAATGAAAGCCACTCCCACTGCCACTGAAACATGGAACCTAAGAGAAAAGAAAGAGATCTGCCACAAGTGAGGAAAAATCAATGGAAGAACACAGGTAATTCCCTGTGTACCAAAGAGACAATGCCTGAAAAATCAGACCTCAGAGCACAGACACTGGAAGTCACCAACAACTGGTCCCAGAACACAACAGGGATTAGGATGGAAAGAGTGCATAAGACTCAAGAAAGATAAGATGTAACACTGAAAGAGCTTGTAACTGAGATTTTGGGCCACAAAAACTTCAGAAAATAAATAACAAAATGACAAACATGGAAAGCAGAATTAATCAAGCAGAAGGAAGAATATCAGCGCTTAAAGACCAAAGCATGGAATGAACCAAATCAGTAAAAAAAAAAAAAAAAAGCAAGAAAACTCAGAAAGAAAGAACAAAGCTTCTAAGAGATGTGTGTGATTATATTAAGAGGCCAAACCTATGCCAAACCTATGCCTGATTTGTCCCAGAAGAAGAGAGGAAAATGGAGAACATCTTGCAGAAAATATTCTAGGAGGTTATCCAATAAAACTTTCCTCATCTCATCACAGAGGTGACCATCCAAAAACAAGAGATACAGAAAACACCTGCAAGACGTAAAAAGAGAATATCAACCTCTAGAAGCATAGTAATTCACCTACACAAAGTAGGTACAAAAGAAAAAATCCTAAAGGCAGCAAGAGAGAATGGTCAGACTACCTACTGGGGAAGACCAATCAGAATAACAACAGACCTACTGGCAGAAACACTGCAAGTTAGAAGGGACAGGAGTTCAATTTCAAAGCTCTCAAAGATAAACAATTTCAATCAAGAATTTTCTACCCAGTAAAGCTCAGCTTCATCAGTGATGGAGAATTAAAATCCTTCCCAGATATCCAATCCATAAGAGGTTAGGCAGCTTCTAGACCAGCTCTACAAGAGATGCTCAAAAAGTAAATAAGTACAGGGGAAAAAAAAAAGAATGGCCACACACTTAACAAGAGAACAGGAGAACACAGAATCAACGGAGAGTACATTGTGTCTGAAAACTTGAAAACATACACATGCATCGACCCAAAAGATAAAAAAACAAAGATAAAACTTTATAAGAACCTAATGATGGGCATAAACACTCACATTTTGATAATCAGCTTGAAACTGAATGGACTAAATGTACCACTGAAAAGACATAGCCTGGAAAACTGGATTATAAAACACAACCCAATAAATTTGCTGCATCCAGAAAACTCATCACACCACAAGGGATGCACACAGACTAAAAGTTAGAGGATGAAAAACGAATTTCCAGGCAAATGGATCACAAATAAGGCAGGAGTCGTGATCTTAGTATCAGACAAAACAACCTTTAAGTTATCAAAAATTTAAAAAGATGCAGAAGGACACTACATAATGACAAAATATTCAATTTATCAACAAGAAATATCCTTCCTAAACATATATGCACCCAACATAGGAGCACTAGCATTTATAAAGCAACTGCTAAGTAAAAGTAAAAAAGATATTGACTCTAACACTATCACATAGCTGAGGACATAAATATCCCACTAACAACCCTAGATAGATCATCAGGGCAAAAAACAAACAAACAAAAAACAACAAAGAGATCTGGAATCTCAACTTGATGCTTGACCAAATGGATTCAACAATGACTGAATATGCATTTTATTTATCACTACATGGAACATACTCCAAGACTGATCATATCCTAGACCATAAATCAAGCATAAACAAATTTTATGACTGAAATACTGCTACGCACCTTCTCAGACCACACTGTAATAAAAATAAATATCAACATCAACAAAATTTCCCTAAACTCACAAAGACATGAACACGAAGCAGCATGATGTTGAACAACTCCTAGGTTAACACAGAAATCAAAACAGAAATTAAAACATTCCTGGAAACAAAAGAAAACAAATAAACAGCTTACCAAACCCTCTGGGATGCCATGAAAACAGTTCCAAGAGGGGAATTCATATCTCTATGAACACACATAAAGAAAATGGAAGATCACAAGTTAACAGTATTCAAAACACCTAAGGGAGCTAGAAAGACAAGACCCCCCAAACCCTAATATCAACAGAAGACTCCAGAACACCAAAGTTAGATCCCAAATATGGGACACAGAAGACAAAAGTATCATATAAAAAAATCAACAAATAAAAAGCTGGTTATTTGAATGGATAAACAAGATACATGGACCCCTAGCCAGAATGACCAAGAAAAAAAGAGAGAAAAAGCCCATATAAAAACAATCAGAAACACAAAAGATCAAATCACAACTGACCCCGAAGAAATACAAAAGATTATCAGCGATTACTATGCACACCTGTATGGAAACAAACTCGATAACCTAAGTGAAATGGAGGACCTCTGACATCACACAACCTCCTAAGGTTGAAACAAGACATTGAGACACTAAATAGACCAATAACAACCCAGGAAACTGACTCCATCATAAGAAAACTACTTATAAAAAAATTGGAATACTATAAAAAATGTGAAGAGAAGCTGATACCAATCCTACTGAAAGTATCCCAGGCAATTGAGAAAGATGGAACTCTCCCCAAATCATTTTACGATGCTAACATCACACTGATACCCAAACTGAATAAAGATCCAACAAAAAAAGAGAACTACAAGCTAATATTCCTGATGAACAAATATGAAAAATTCTCAACAGGAGTCTAGCAAATCACATCTAAAAACACATCTCAAAAATCATCCACCATGACCAAGTAGGTGTCAGCCCTAGGATGCAGGGTTAGTTCAACATTCACAAGACCATAAATGTAATTAAATACATCAACAGATGTAAAAACAAGAACCACATGATTATATCATTAGATGCAGAAAAAAGCTTTTGATAAAATCCGGCATTCCTTCTTGATAGAAACCTTTGAATATCTAGACATAGAAGAAACATACCTCAAAATAGTAAGTGCCATCTACGATAAACTCACAGCCAACATATTGCTAAATGGACAGAAACTGGAAGCATTTCCCTAGAAAACCAGAAAAAGACAAGGCTGCCCACTCTCACCCCTCCTGTTCAACATTATGTTGGGAGTCCTAGCTAGAGCAATTAGACAAGAGAAGGAAATCAGGCGTATTCAAATAGGAAAAGAGGAAGTTATGTTATCCTTCTTTGCTGACAATATGATCCTATGCCTCGAAAATCCAAGATAATCTGTCAAAAACCTCCTTGAACTGATAAAGGACTTTGGCAAAGTTTCAGGGTACAAAATAAATGGCAAAAGACAGTCATATTCTTATACACCAACAACAAGCAGACAGAGCACCAAATAAAAAGCACAATCCCATTCACAATAGCCATAAAAAATGAAATACCTCAGTATCTTTTTAACTAGAGAAGTGAGACATTTACAATAAAACTACAATACACTGCCTAAAGAAATCCAAGAAAACACAAACAAATGGAAAAAATATTCCATTTTCATAAATAGGAAGAACCAACATTGTTAAGATATTCATCCTACCAAAAACAATCTAGAGATTCAATGCAATTCCCATTAAATTACCAACATCATTCTTCTCAGACCTGAAAATGTCGTACAAAAATTCATATGGAAAGATAAATGACCACAAGTAGCCAAAACAATCCTCAGCAAAAGAAACAAAGCAAGAGATATCACACTTTCAGACTTTAAACTTTACTGTAAGGATACAATAATCAAAACAGCCTGGTATTGGTACAAGAACTGGCATATAGACTGATGGAACAGGATAGAAACTCCTGAAGTAAAACTTCAATTTCTCAACCAACTCATCTTCAATAAAGTCTCCTGCAACAGTTATTAGGGAGAGGAGAACCTTGTCAGTAAGTGGTGCTGGGAAAACTAGCTGATCACATGCAGAAGATTGAAACAAGATCCCAATCTATCACCACATACAGAAATCAACTCTAAATGGATCAAAGACTTAAACATAAAACTTCAAACTATATGAGTATTAGAAAACACAGGAGACACTCTTCTAAGAATCGGAGTAGGCAACAAATACCTGAACAAAACCCCAGGTGTCCATACCATGAGAGATAAGATAGGCAAGTGGGAACTCAACAAACTGAAAAGCTTCTGCAAAGCAAAAGAAGTCATCAAGAGAGCAGAGAGACAGCTCACAAAATGGGAAAAAAAATATGCCAGCTGTGTATCTGACAAAGGTCTAACATCCAGGATCTATAAGGAGCTCAAGAGCGCCGAAGGGAAAAAACAAACAGTTTCATTAAAAAGTGAGCAAAACACATAATAGACACTTCTCAAAAGAAGACATATGGGCAGCAAACAGCCACATGAAAAAGTGCTCAGCTTCAATAATCATCAGAGAAATGCCAATCAATACTACACTGGGATACCACCTAACTCCAGTAAGAATGGCCATTATTAATAAAACAACAGCACATGCTGGTGAGGATGCAGAGAAAAAGGAACGCTTCTACACTGCTGGTGGGAATATAAACTAGTGCAACCTCTTTGGGAAAGAATGTGGTGATTTCTAAAAGAACTGGACATTGACCCAAGAATCCCCCTACAGGGAGTATACCCAGAGGATCTCAAATCATCTACCAAAAAATACGTGAACACGAATGTTTATTGCAGCATTATTCACAATAGCAAAAAACATCGAACCAACTGTGCTGCCCATTGAAACTGGACTGGATAAGAAATGTGGTACATATACATGATAGAACAGTATGCAGCCATAAAGAAGGACAGACATATGGACTTCACAGCAACTTGGATGGATTTAGAGTCTATAAAACTCAGTGATCTATCACAGAAACAAAGAACTGAGTACCACATGTTCTCACTCATAATTGGACCCTGAACATTTACCATAAGACTATTAGAAAGGGATTGACAGTAGAGGAACACTGTTAGGGGAGCGAGGGAGTCAAGGAGTACATAACATCAATAAGGATACCTGATCTCAAACTAGGCAAAGTAGGAACCAAAGAGAGGCCCAGACTTTACCTCTACGATGACCTCTTTTATACCTAATCCTGAACGGTACCCTACATCTTTAAAAAAATAAAGACCATCCATAGGAACCATTACATGCATTTAAAGAAAACAAGCATCCAACAAACAAAAACAGATTTTTTGTACTTACTGTGCCCCACCAGAGAGCATCTGCATATGTAGAAAACTCTTTATTGGCATCCTTCTCCACCAGATAGACAAGGAAAGATGAAAAAATAAGAACCAGAAATCCTATGTACCAAGCTGTGATTAATTCCTAGATAAACAAGAAATGAATGATTTTAGAGGTGGAAGGAACATATGATTTCATTTACTTTACAACTTGGATTTTATGATGGCTTCTAAGTAATTCACATCCCAAAATTGCTTTAATTTTTGAAACAGCTACGTTTGCTTGTTATAGGTTTATGAAATATTACAGCAATCAATGAAAAAGTTCCAACAGTTTTGTTCTAGAACTCAGAGAGCGACTCTTACCTTACTGTGAGCATAAACCACTGAGCCGAGTAACTTCCAAGTGCCTCCCCTCCGGTCCATGCGCACCATGCGCAGGATCTGCAGGAAACGGAGACTTCTCAGTGCAGACGTGGCAAAGATATTACCCTGAGTTTTTGCAGAAACAACTGCTATTGAAGCAATAAGAACAATAGTATCTGAAAGAGACAGAAACATCCATAATGAGTGCAACTAGGACTTGGTATTTCTCCAAACGATATTTCTGAGAAGTTCACTTTGACCTGTTCGGGGCACAAATAGACAGATCTTGAACTCCACCCTTACTGATGCCACCGGGGCTCTGTGTTGTCTGAAGAGTGAAAGGCAGAGAACAGGACCTGCCTACTGCTGGAGTTCTGGCCCTCTGGCCATTCTGTGCTTTACCCAGACAGTTTTGAACCAATACTATTTAACTTTCAACAAATTGAACAAGGGCCTTCAGAAAGGTTAAGGTTCCAGGGCACCTGAGGGCCGTGGGGCAGCCTTTTATGACATCTCTGACTTCATGGGCGTCCCTGTTAACAAAAGAAGCTTCTGCCTCAGCCTCCCACGCCATGGAGTCTTCTTGATGTGATGGAGGTCTCATAGTCTGTCCGGTTGTGATAGTGCTGCTAGGTATAATCATGTCTCTTGTTTTCTTGCCAAGCAAGTTCGTAACTCCTTTGTGCCCCAAATCCTCCAGTGTGGCATCCACAAATTTGCATACTATTTAACAAAGGCCTCAGCTAAGCTGAACACTCCATGCTTTCTGTATTGAGGACTCTTTATACCTGGTCCATCAATTATGCATAAGTTTGGCACACAAATTAAATATTACATTGGTTACAACAGGATATATCATTTTAAACATTGTACATTGATGAATATTTAATATTTGGCATACTGACACTTGACATACTGGCATTTGGTTTAAAAAATGCCTGCCTTTTTGTAAGCAAAAAGGAGAAAAACAGCAGTTAATAAAAATGTAGAAAAGATAAAAGAAGACTTAATCACTTCAAGAGTAAATATCTGAGTGATGGGAATTAGGCTTTGAAGTGGGAAAAGTGAAGTGGGGATGAATGGCCTCCTGTAGCAATTTTGATAAAAGTTAGCTTAACTTCAACAACCTCAAATAAAATTTCAATTCGGCCTCAAGGGAGCTGTGCGTGACAGGACTTCCACACTCTGAAGAGTTCCACTTCAAGGATGTTGCATCTGTAAATTTCCTTTGCCTTCTGTTGCAGGAACGCATGTCCCTCATTCAGCTCATCATTCTCCCTGTTCAGAGAAAGGTCTGTTCTCCTGGGGTGAACCCAGAAGATCTACCAAGTCACTCTGCTGATGCCATTTTTTGGGTCAGTGCTTGGAGAGGGAAGGACCAGTGACTGGCAGAGCAAGGATCTGGCTGAAGGACTTTTTTGATCAGATGTAATGCTATGCAATTCTGTGGGCATGTGCTCAGAGCGCTACAAGTGCATCCTTGAGTTGCTGCTCTCGGCAGCCTTTGGAGGAAGAACTACATGTGCTGACACAGACACCTAAGATATATTTTAAGTGAAGAAAGCCAGTTAAAAATCGTATGTGCAGTGTTACCTTAATTTAATAAAAATAATATATTAGTATATGATTTAGAGAAATGTGATTATTACCATGATCTTTAAGGGTGATGAGTTGGGTGACTTTTCACTTTCTAAATAATTAATTTCTGTAATGTTGGAATTTTATAGCAATAAATATGCCTTTTGCAATCAGAAAAAAGCTTTATAAAATGAGTTACCTCTTGGTTTTTAGTATTTGGAGGGATTTATTCCTAAAACTAGTGCTTTGAAGACAAAGAGACATTAATTATCTGGCACTGCTGGACATACATTTGCTTTTATTTTGTTGTAATCTTGCTTTCTCCCAAATGTAGAAAGGAAAAAGAAAGACATAATACCTCATTTACTATGCTAAAATATTTTAAACAATAGAAATAAGTAAATGGCTACCAGGGGTGCAGAAAGTATAACATTTAAAACTTACTATGTGCCTCGCATTTTCTTTGGTTCTAAGTTTTTTTTTTTTACAAACATTAACTTATTTAATTCTCATAACAACTTATGAATTAGGTATTCCACAGATCCTACTTTACAGATGATAAAAGTATGGGGCAAAAGCACGTACTGTATTTAGCTAAAAAACAGCAAAAACAAAACACTTGCTGATTTATTAGACTACAGCACAAAAACCATGCTATAAACTTAGTCCATTAGTATATTGGAAACTTAGAGAAAGTACAAGGAATTCTGTTGATTTGAGGCAATTTCAAAAGTTATGCACACAGTGAATCATAATCTCAATGTTTGAAGTTCCAAAATATGCAAAGGTAACCACAGATTTGATTTAATATCCTCATTGTAATTCAGATCAGATGAGAAAGTCAGAGTTCAGTGAAATGAAGTCACAGATGAGCAACCAAATGGCAAACGGTGAGCTCAGTCACACAAGTGCTTCTGGTGGGATCACAGTCATCCACTGGAGTCTTGTTGTCAGTATCACCTAGAATATTTCCTAGGCTAATATTCTTTCCTTTTATTTTTATTTATGTACTTATTATTTTTGTGGTCCATTACTTTATAGAATGGAGGCCCCACAGCGTTGGATCCTTGCTTTGTTCACTAATATATCCAAGTACCTGAATGTGGTAGACACTCAATAAATATGTATAGATTAAATTTAAAACAACTGAAAAGTAGTTTGAGCTTTGTTTTCTGACCACATTAAAGGATAATTTACTGGGTTATCAACTTAAAATATTCCCTTTTGGCATTTCCTCATCCTTCTAAAAATATTTACTGAGTTCTTTAACACATATGTTTATTGCAGCACTATTCACAATAGCAAAAACATAAAACACTAATTAATTAAGGAATCACTTCAATATTTAGCACTGAATTCTCTACTGCAACATAATAGTTATAGCTATCATATATTTGAGTATAAAAAGGAATCTCCCTGATATTTAGACTATATGTGTATATATAATAAATAGGATAGTAGCTTAAGCTCTGCAATTAGCTAATTGTCTAACATATTTTTTGAAGTATAAGAGTCTTGCATTTAGTGAAGATACCACATTTTCATTTAAGGCAGAAATGACAGAGGCTCCTTGAAGCTCATTTGCCTCAGGTTATTTGTATACCCATTCATGTGTTAAGCTTTTAATTGAGTGCCAAGCTTTATAACAGACACCTGTAATACAAATGAATACTCATTCATCCATCTGACCACCCATCCAACAGAAATATTTATCAAGTGCCTACTATGTACCAGACACAGTGCTGAATGTTTTATGTACTTCAGTGCTTCTGCATGGGGACAGTTTGCCTTCTGGGACATCTGGCAATGTCTGGAGACATTTTTGCTTGTCATAACTGGAAAAGGGTTTGCGACTGGAATTCTGCTGAACATCCTATAGTGACCAAGACAACCTCTAAACAAAGAAGGACTCAGTCCCAGATGTCAATAGTGCTGAGGTTGAGAAACCCTGAAGTGAAATTATTTTATATACTCCTTCAAACAGCCCTATGTGGTAGACAGTATTATAACCATTTCCTTCTCATGAATGAAGAAATCAAGGCTCATAATAGTCAAGTAACCAAGGCTCAACATGCACAAATGGTCAAGCGGACTCTTACTGCACTCCAAAGCTGTGTCCTAAAGAGCTATGTTATAATACTCCACAGATAAGAAAATCCAGGTCGGGTTGGGGAGGCGACGAAGTGGAAGGGGAAGGTTGTAAAAGGAGGTGGATAACAAATCAGGAATAATTTGCCATCGCATAAAGCATTCAAGGAACAGTGAAGTACAGGGAGGGCAAAACAATTAAAATGGTGATAAAAAAAAACCAGATGGTATTTTTATGACTGCATCAAGAGAAAATGGAGCTAGAGAAAGAAATATAACTGCTAATAAACAAGAAGGAGCTCTAAGTTGCATGCAAAAATCATGTAATCCTGAACTCTTAAAATCTGCCTCCCAAAGGAAACAGATCTGAACAAGCTGGGGAGTAGTGAAGAAACAGCTATTGATTATGAGCTACCCAGTAGCGACATGAAATACAGGTTTACAAGGTATTAGGAAGTAAGTTCACAACTTATCGAACCACTTAGAATGATTTATGGATGAATTCTGGAGATTTGAGGTGATTGCAAAGATTTGAACAAAACAAATGCTATAAAGATATTTATATTATATTAGTCACAAATATACCAAAAGCCCTGATTATCAGGTGGATTCACATCCAAAGTTATTCCATCATAAGCCCAATTGACCCACAGAAAGGTCAATTGTACATCTAAACTTGACAGAATGTGCTTTGTTGCTACAATGAAACTTTATAATGCATCTATTAGGACTTACAACTTGACTCAATCACAATCGAAATAATGAAAACATATGGATCAAACAAAGCAAGTTTGAACACTTTTAAAGTAGTAGGTGTAAGGACAGATAAATTCTCTAGAGGTAAACTACAAAGAGGGTACATTTTGGCTCCTAGAAACTGGAGACTTCAGGCTTTTTATATTTTTGCAAATTATAAATTATCCTGGAGTCTCAGAAAATTTTCTCGAATATAGTTATTTACAAATTTCCCTCTTGTCCTTTAAACTCACTTCTTGATCTCTGGGAAAATCAGAAATGCAACAAATACAATGTTCCTAATGATTATATACCCCTCTCTCACCACCTTTTTTGTTTAAATTAGTTGAACTATTTTCAGTAGCCTCACTGTACATGAAACTTTGAATAATTTTAATAAGATGTTTTAAAGTTACAAAAGTAATAGCTGTTATAGAATATAAAAACAATGTACATGTGTATAAGATAGAATGTTTATTTATTTAATTAACCAATTATTTATTACTGTAGCTTGGATATCCCACCCTCCAAATACAGTAACAGCAAATATTTCCTGTTAACCAATAATAGCAAGTATTTACTGGATATTTGACCCTCATTTTGAAATTTGATCCCCACTGGAGGCGGAACCTGAGGGGAGGTGTTTAGGTCCTGGGGGTGGATTCCTCATGAATTACTTGGTGCAGTTCCCAACGTAATGAGTGAGTCATTTTATTAGTTTCCTTGAGAGCTGGTTGTTGAAAAAAGCCTGGTACCTCCCTCCTCTCTCTTGCTTCCTTTCTCTCACTGGGTGATCTCTTTCTCTCGCTGCGTGATCTCTGCACACTCTGGATCCTCTTCACCTTCCCTCCTGAGTAGAAACAGCCCGAAGCCCTCACCAGAAGCAGATGCTGGGGCCACATTTCTTGCACAGCCTGTAGAACCATGAGCCAAATAAACGTATTTTCTTTGTAAATTGCCCAACCCAGTGTAGTCCTTTACAGCAACACAAAATACTCACTGAAATTGTTAGGTTACTTTCAATTTAGCTATTAAAATGATGCTAAATGAACAGCTCCCTACATCTATTTGTCTAGGTATTCTATTGAAGGATACATTCCTAGAGGTTGTATTGTTGTCATATTTTCATTCATGGTCAATGTCAAAATGCCCTCAAAATAATGGTACCAATTCTCACTAACAATGTGTGAAAACACTTATCTCCCTCTCCTTGCTAATAAAAAATGCTAATAATAGTAACAGTTAATATTTACTTTTTACTATGTTATAGATACAGTTCTAAGCATGTTCATGTATTACTTGGGATACTACAAATCTTTAATCTTTGCCAGTGCAGTAGGCAAAAGAATTTTCCCACCCCTGTCTTTTTTTAAATAGACTTCTGGATTTCATTTTAGAATTCATAAAAGTCAAGTTAACTAGAATGAATTTGTCCATCCCAAGATTATCAAAATGTTTTCCTACATTTTATTCTGGTGTATTTATATGTTTGTTTAACTATTGGGAATGATCACTGTGGCAAAGGTAGCTATCTGTCCACTACGGATAAGTGTCTTTTTTCAGAGGAATTGCATTCTCCCTGGGAAGTGGCTGCCTATCCAGGAGAGTGGAAGGTGAGTGGAAATGATGTGTGCCACATCCAGGCTGAGGGAAATCTCATGTGCCTTACCTCTTTTTCTTTTACCGTCAGCTGCATTGTTGGTCCTAAGGATGCCCCTAGAAGCCCTAATGATGAAGACAGCAGTATCCTTGTCAGCCTGAGTTCCTGAAGTACTGTATGGAGCAGAGCCTTTCTTCTACACCCCAATCCCCAATAAAGAGCACTTTCACTGAACTATTATACAAGTAGAAATAGACTTCTATTTTGTTAAGTGACTGGAATCTTGAGATTTGTATGTTTAGGATTACTCCAACTTATACAACCTTTAACTTTTATGAAATTCATGCTTGTCTCTGTGGTGGAGTAGAGAACGAATTGTGTTTTTTATTCCACATGATGGTCAATGTTTCTAATACTTCTAAATAAAAAGTCTGTCCTTTTCCAAATGTTTCCATATGTTTATTGAGAAACCTATTTTTGGATCTTATTCTGTTTTATTGGCTATTCTTACATTAGTATGACACTAGACATAGTGTCTTATCCTGAGAGGATAAGGTCCTTTCAATGTTATTCCTTTCTTTAAAAGAAATGATCGATTATTGTAAATCTATTTTCCTTTTTTTTTTTTTTTTTTGAGTTGGAGTCTCACTCTGTTGCCCGGACTGGAGTGTAGTGGCTGCTCCCGGTCACCACAGCCTCGACTTGCTGGGCTCCGGTGATCCTTCCGTCTCACCCCTCCAAGTAGCTGGAACTACAGGCATGTGCTACCACGCTCGGCTAATTTTTGATTTATTGTAGAGATGAGGTCTCGCCAAGTTGCCCAGGTTGGTCTTGAACCTGCGGGCTCAGGCAATCCACTCACCTCAGCCTCCCAAAGGCGCGGGATTACAGGCTGAGCCACCGAGCCCGGCTGTAAATCTATTTTCCAAAGTGAATTTCATAATAAATTTATCAAATTAAAAAGCCAAAATTCTGATAGAGTATATATCAAACTTATAACTAACATCCCCTTTGTTGTTGCTTCTCTCATCTCATACTGAATGAGTGGTTTAGTTCTGTAGATTCTGCCTCCACAATATCTCTCACATGTAACTTTCCCTTTCTATTTATTGTCTTCCCCCCAGTTCAGGTCTATGCTATCTCCCTCGGCCATCTTTTTTTTTTTCCTTTGAGTTGGAATCTCACTCCATCGCCCAGACTGGAGTACAGTGGCACGCTCACGGCACCCCAAGCGTCTAACTGTTGGGCTCCAGCGATCCTTCCGCCTTGGCCTTCCAAGTAGCCGGAACTACAGGCACACGTTACCTAGAGATGAGGTCTCGCCAAGTTGCCCGAGCTGGTCTCAAACCCACGGGTTCAAGCAATCCACTCGCCTTGACCTCCCAAAGAGCTGGGATTACAGGGTGAGCCACCGAGCCCGGCCACCCTCGGCCATCTTTGCAACCTCTGACCTGTTCTTCGCTTTCCTGCCAAACCATTTTGTATTCTACTGCCGGAAGAAAATGTTAAATAGATTATGCTTCTTCTTTGATTTAAAAAAAAAAACAAACTCCACAGATTTCCAGTACCTAGACAAAGATAAAATTCTGATGCCTGGCATTCAAAGAGCTCTACAAAATGCTACTGCTGCACCTGGAAAGCTCTTCCTTCTTCCCTGTCTGGTTAACGTCTGCTTGCTTCTGGAGCTCAGCACAGGCATCAACCCATCAGAGAGAGTCTGCTTTCACACCTTTAGTGCCCAAGGCTCTAGGGCAGGCTCCTGTCATGACACTTGCTACCCATGATTATAGTGGTCTGTTCACTTGCTCATTTCTTTAAAGTAGACTGTAAGAAATCAATTGCATATAGAAGTGCTTATTTCTCCTTGTAACCTCAGCACCCATCATATTTACGCCTTGAGAAACCAAGGTGTAAATACAAAAAATTAAAAATTCTATAAGTCAAAAAATTCACAGTTTGAGATGCAAAAACAAACAAATAAACTTGGAAAAAATTTGCAACATATATGATGATGATAGGATAATATATTTAGTACATAAATATAAATCAGTAAGGAAACATGATAGTAGAATATTGGACAGAAGGCATAAATATAAATTTCCCCCAAGAAGAAGCAAAAATGACCAAAAAGTGTGGAAAGAAATTCTTTACAATTTCTAGTTTTGAAATTTAAAATAGCAGTAAGTTACCATTTCTTTTTATCAAACTGACAAAGTTCAAAGAATGAATTGTCAAAACTGGCAAGGAGAAGAAGTTATTTCATGAGAAGTTTCTGTAAAGATAAAGCAGTATAATTTGGGGGGAGGAGAAATTTGACACTATTTGCCAAAATTTTTAACAATGTGAATACCTAGTATTTTGGTAATTTTAATTTTAGGAATTTATCCTAATGAAAAAATTGTAGGTGTCAACAGTAAGCATCAGCATGCTTATTCCACTAGTATGGATAATGAAAAAATTAGGACAAATCTCAATTTCTAATAAAAAAGGATTAATAAACAACAGCATGGTATATCCTTTCCAGACCATGGGCTGTGGAACCCATGAGCCTGAGCTTTGCCTCTTATTAGCTGGATTACCTGGGTTAAGTTATTGAAACTCTCTGTGCCTCAGTTTCTTTATCTGCAAAATGAAGACAATAAACGTGCCTATGTTACAGGGTTGTGAGCATTGAATAGGTTAACATGTGATACATCTCTGTATAGTGTTGACATAGAATAAATTCTAGCTAATTTTTTATTATCATTATTACTACCATGGATACTATACAACCATAAAACATCATGTTTTAAAATACTGATGAGATAAAATGTTTCCAATACCCCTTATATAAAGAATTGATTACATAGCAAGACACATAGGATAATCCCAATTTTAATCCCTCCAAAATATGTATTCTTATAGCATAAATAAAAATAAATACTATAAATACGTACAACTGTATATTAACAGTGATTATCTTTGGATTGTAGGGTGATATGTAGAATTTACTTTCTTTATATATCTCTTTTATTCAAATGATCTATAATGACATTTATTGCTCTTTTGATAAGAAAAAAGAAACTGTTGTTTATTTAAAATTAGAAGCTATGGCTTAACGTGCCAAATAAAATTAAATTAATAATTTAATTGTTTACATTAATAAATTAGCCAATGTGCTAAATAAATTAGCTAATGTGCTAACTGGCTAATTTATTTAGCACGTTGACTAATTATAAATTAGCACATTGGCTAATTTATTTAGTTAGAGGTAGAAGTAGATAGGCAACATTCATTGAGTACTCCTGATGTGGAAGGCTACGTGGGTGCCTGGTACACAAATTCTATTTCACTCCTCCATAATGACACTCCACAGAGGCACCAAGGTTATGACTGTGAACTTCAAATGAGACTGCCCAGGGAATCCCAGTTCTGTCCTTTCCTACCTGTGTGACCTCAGGTCTATTAATTTTGCTGAAGCTTGGTGTAATCGCTTGTAAACAGTGATAGAACCATTTTTCTCACAGGGCCGTTGTGAGGATTAAATGACCTAATACACATAATGCCTGTAGTCTACCTTAATGTATCATGTGAACTCTCAACTTAAAAAAACATATTTTATATATACATTCTCCACTTTTCTAGATCAGTAAATTTATACTAAGAAAGCTCAAGAATCTTACTCAACGAGATTTAGCTAGTAAATGGAGCCAAAAATCAAACTCATATATCAGTCTGATTCCAAAGCACTTACATTTTATTCCATGCTTTTCTTTTGGTAACTTTTATTTAGTAGAAATACTAGTAAACAGGGATATAGGTAATCAACAAAGGCTTAAATGTGAAATTCCAAGAATTAAGTTATTATAAAGAACAGGGAATGTAACTACTTGCAAATGGTTGATATTCAGGTAAAATTAAGCAAATATCTTATAATTAACATTTGAAGAAATATTTTAGTTTGTCCCAATGGGACAGCAGACTATGATAGAGTGGCTAGCCTGTCTTGTCTATGTGGGGTCATTTCTGCATGAATTTATAATTTTTTAGTGTTCCTTGTATATCATGTGCCATATGTGTTATTGCCAACAGAGCGGCAAGATAAGCCTGAACCAAGATCGCGTGGTTCCACTGCACTTACCTATGTATACAAATTTATGACCTCTCAAAATAAACAAGATATAAAGGATGAAAACAAAGAACATTGAACCACATCTGGTTTAACTATCAGTTCTGCTGTTAACTAGCTTTGTCGCCACTTACCACTCAGGGCTAGTTTCCATATCTTTAAAATGAGATGGATTAAACTGGAAAGTGGCAAGGATCCTTTCTAATGCCAAATTTCTAGAATTCTAAGTGGTACATGCTTCATTTAGGACACTGGTTGAAGGATGAAGCATCAGCAGGAGTGTTCTGGAAATAACTTTTCTCAAATTAAGTGTCCATTCATTAGTTCACCCAGCAAATATTTCTTGTTGTATGTCTGTTGTGAGCCGAGCACGGAGATAGAGCAGGGGTACATCAGAAGAGTCTTCTGCCCACATGGAGCTTATGTTCTATTGGGTAGGCTAATGTTACACAAATGAATAGGCACAGAACAGAATGCCAGGTAGTGACAAGGCCCCGGAGGGGTATGAAGCAGGGTGAGAGGTGGAGCCCCAGAGGAGCAGGTGATTCTTTCTGAGCTAGGACCTCAGGGAAAGCATCTCTGAAGACATAACATTGAGCAGAGACCTAAGGAAGTGAAGGGTGACCTGGAGCATGTCTAAGGGTTCCAAAAGAGTTCTAGGCCAAAAATGTAAAGATTATGAGGCATAAGCATGGTCAACATGTTCAAGGGGAGACAAGGAGATCAAGTTGGCTTGAGTGGGGTGAGAAAGGGAAGACTAGGTTGTGGCCAGACCATGGCAGCTTTGGGAATAGCTTTAGATGTCCTTCTCAGTGTGATAGCAGCCAGGGAAGGGTTTGGAAGAGTACAGGTCAGATGTGTATTTTACAAGATCATCTTGGTTGCCTTTGGGAAACAGATCAGGAGGAGGCTGGATGCCAGAGAGGAAGCTGGAAGGACAGTTATGAAACCATTACTGTGGTCTGGACAAAGAAAGAGAATGGCTTTACAAGAGTGAGGTTACAAAAGTAGGAGGAGATGAAGGAGGTTGGACTTGGGACACGTGAAGGTCAAGACTTGCTGAAGGATTGACTGTGGGATGTGACACAACCAAGGGAGTATGAGGTTGTTTTCAGGGATTTTGGTCTGAACAATTGGGTGAACAAAGTGCCATTTACTGAGATGAGGGAATAACTGCTGGGGTTAGATGAGAAATGGGCACTAATTGAGGGGCAAAACTGCCAGCTCAGTTTTGGTCATGCTAATTTCGAGATGCCTAGTGGGCATCTGTTAAACAGCAAGGGAGGCTGCAGTTTGAGGAAAAGGTAGGAATGCAGAGTCAGAGGATAGTTTTGCTTGTTTGTTTTCTAAGGCTACAGGACTAATCCCCTCCAATATTAGTAACCTCTTGAAACAGCTTCCAAGTGTGATCACAAATGCTTAATCTCAGATGTGGGTTGCAGATTGAAGGATGTAAGGAGGCTATATTTCTGTATTTATAAAGTAGGAGAGAAGCATCAGTGCCTGCAGAGTCATTGTGAATGAATAAGAGGCAAATACATTCTGTTTAAGGCATACTCTAGTATCTAAGTAAATTAATAAGGTGTGATTCCATCAGTCCCCAATCAATTAAAGGGATGAAAAGTCATGTGTATGTTTGATGATTCAGAACATGGTTTAGGGCAATGACACAGTGGCTTTATGTTATGTTCTTTTATATAGGAAGTTCAAGACAACATGCTAGAAGCAGTAATTTTGTACTTTGATATCTTCAGATGTTTAAAACTTTCTTCTACTACCTGTTTTCATACTTACCCAATAATAAAACTGCAGTCAGTTTTGATTCCTAAACAGAGCCCCAGACAAGTATTTGACTACAGATTTTAAAACAAGATTTAGATTCTCACCAAAGAATGACAAAAGTTGAAATTTCTACTGGAAACCCTCTAACATCTTTTTTTTTTTTTTTTTGAGTTGGAGTCTCACTCTGTCACCCAGACTGAAGTGCTGTGGCCGCTTCCGGCCACCGCAGCCTCAACCTGCTGGGCTCCGGTTATCCTTCCGCCTCAGCCTTCCAAGTAGCTGGAACTACAGGCGCGTGCTACCATGCCCGGCTAACTTTTTGATTTATTGTAGAGATGAGGTTTTGCCAAGTTGCCCAGGCGGGTCTCGAACCCATGGGCTCGGGCAATCTACTCATCTCAGTCTCCCAAAGCGCGGGATTACAGACTGAGCCGCCGAGCCCGGCTCTCTAACATCTTATGATGAAATTCAATGCTTGATTATTTCATTCAGAGTCATAACTTGAATGTCTATATAATATATCAACAGGCAAACAGTGTCATTACAAGTTTAAATTTATAAAGCAAAAAACACAATACTTAAGTTTCAATATTCCCTGTCTACACTTACTCTAAGCAGTTAAAATGATATGACCTCTGAATCTTGGCAGCCAGTTATATTTAGTAGTGTTGGGATATGCAGTTTTTCTTCAGGAAAATTGATACTTATGTTCAGATGACATGTAGGTTATGATTAATCATCACTTACTACTAAAAGTTTTAAAAGGATATCTCCAGAAAGTTCTTTGAACAGACTGTGCTACTTGGATTTTGCAATGGAGATGACCCTTGAGCTCAAATGTCACCAAGCAAAGGATACCTATGGAGGGGAATTCATTTTAAGTATTTATTAGCTGGGAAAATTGAGAATTACCTGGTTCACCTGGCTTTCTTGATGTTTTTCAATGCACAATTTCTTATTTTTGGAAGTAAGAAATGGATACAGTTTGGGCACTGGGCTAATCTTTAGGGATAAACACTGGGGTGTGAAAATGGCCTTTTCCTTCTGTGAAGAATAAAAAGATAATGCCTTAAAGGTTGAGCTTGAGTAAATGCAAGCCACATATAAATACCTGGCACTCATTATAATTTTGAGAATCCTATTGCTGCTACATACACATCTGTTATATCTACCTAACGGTATTCTTAGCAGGATTATTAACCAAATAGAACACATTTAATTATGTATCTAACTCCTATTTTTATTTATAAAATCCTTGCCAAAATTTGCCCTAATTGCACTAGATAAGAACAATTTCTAAAATCTTCTAATTTAATGTTTGTGCGTTCCTGTTTGTGACCTGTAAAAAGTATATTGCTGTTCTTATCTGTGCTTAAAAGGAGAGAAATAGTGTCCCAGAGAGGCTTGTACAAGATAATGCAAAAAATTACTTCCAGAGACAGGATTAAAACTCATGGTAACTGACTCCCGGAGCTGCAGCTCAGACGGTGTAACACATTGTCTTATAACCAATCCCAAAGCTATGAGGAAAAATCCTGCTTTGGGCTCACTTTCTTTTCGTTATCAGTTCCTTTTCTACTGTCATGAGCTTTTTGAATAAGACACGCTCTGTTTAAAGAAGAACAAAAACAAGGTTTATTAAAAACATGTGATAATACGACCTAGGAATTTTTTATAAAGAGGCTGGAGATTGCATAATGGAGTTCAATACCATTCAGGAGCTGAATGTTTTCCTATTAACTAAACATGGAAAAGTACCAAGAAAACGTAACTCAAAAATAGTTTCAGATGTGCACATTTTGACATTATGACTAGTAAATACTCCAGAAAACCACAGAAACTTGATAAGAGGTGGATTCTTAAGTCACATGATGCTAAATGTCCTAAGGATTAGTATAGTACCTTTGATCTCCAAATTCCAAGCACTGATTTGGAGTCTGTGGTAGGAGCTAAAATCAAATATTTAAAGCATTTTACAAATGACAGAAGTAAAAGAAAATGAGAAAAAGGCAGTGTAGGGGTAATCAAGCCTCCGGTAAAAGAGTTTACAATTACAAGCATGTAAAATAAACATTTTTATTAAAAATATAATCTTGTTCATATATCAAATTAAAGTACAGAATTGAAGTAATTAGACAAAAATGCAGGCAAAAATTATTTTTCTGAATATTTCTGATAACTGAAGTAAAGATACTATTTTTCACCTTGCATTGTTTGGATAACTGCCACAATTTTTTCTTTACTTGTTCATACAATATGTTGTTTTTACTTTGTGTGTGCAGGGGTTGAAGTGGTTGAAGGGTTGGGGACAAAGTTCCTCATGTGAATATTTGCTAACTTGCAATTTTCTGAATTTTTAATTCACTCAATACACATTCATTGTGGTCAGAAAGTGCTGGGATTTGCGAGTATGGTAGTACACCCAAATGATACTGGATGGTATGGACAAAAGAGATGCTCGCTGCTCAGGGCTGCAAAGATAGTGTGCAGAGAAGACACTGACTCTAGTAATTACAGTCATGGGCAACAGATGTTCTGATAGGAGAAATACAAAGAACACATTGCAGGGACAGTTAACTTAGCTAAGGGGTTAGGGAAGCCCTTTGGGAGATACGTAGGTTAAACCATCGTGAACAACCAGTTATAAAACAAAGTCCCCAAACTGCTCTAATTTACCTAATACCCCTTTAGATATCATACACACCACACCTGAAATTATTTATCATATCTAAAAGCTTTAGACTCAAAAAGTACCCGGCTTTGTTTCTCCCCCTCCCCTTTTAAAATAAAATTCTTCTTTAAGATACATGTCAACTCCTAAATTCTAGAAACGCAGTATTGATGAAGATATTTTGAGGAAAAATAATCAACAAAAACATACAAAGAGGTCTATGCTGATAGTTTTTTAATGATTGTGTTTATTGATTCTAGAATTGGTCTGAAGTTAAACACATTGATTTTATGACTTGCTTTCCTGTCACTGACAGTTACAGAGCATTGATTACATGTCAGGCACCAAGATAAGCACTTGTCATACATCTTCTTGAATGATCCTTTGAAAAGACACAACTAGAATTCTAAGTTTAAATTAAGGAAATATATGAAGGGCAAATTAAGGCAATCACAAAACACTTCTTAGAAGAGGGCTTTAGGTGAGTTTAAAAATACTATTCTATGTTTCTTCAGCAAAGAACTGAGGGCACTCACATAAAAATTCTGCAGTGAATTATCTTTGGCATCGTCCCTCTTTGCAATAATGAAAGTGCCTAGAGTATGAGTGAGTTTCCGCACAACTGTACATCCTGTGAACGGATCAACCAACCCAATGTTTCGGTACAAAAACAATTAACAGTCAACATTTAAACTGTGCTAACTCTGTGCCAGGTAAAGTCCTTTTCATTTCATTTTTCAATAGTTAATATGCTTATATAATTTAAATATCAAAATGATATGAAGAGGTAAACAATGAAAAATCTTGCTACTACCTCTGTTTTCATTCACATTGTCTCCATTAACTGTCTTCAGGCAAACCTTTTCTTTTTAAAAATCCTTCCAACTTTTCCTTACACAAATATAAACAATATGAATATGAACTCTTACTTCGCCTTTCTCACACCAAGTAGCACAGTATATATGTGATATTACAATGTTTTATTTTTCTTTTATTTCATATGTTTTGAGATCCTTTGATAGCTGTACAAAAAGATCACTGTATTCTGTTGTGTGGATGTACCTCAGTTTATTCAGCTTTAGTGAACATTTTCTACAAATTCATGGAACTATTAGGAAGTGGAATTTCTGGCTGAAGAGTAAATGCATGTGTAATCTTAGTAGACATTGACATCTTCCAAAAGGTGGTACCACTTTGTACTCCTGTGGTGTATGAGTATCCATCTATTTCCTCACAATCTCACTAAAGAAGTGTGGGGACAAATTCCAGATTTTTCAAATCTGATATGTAAGAGAGTGCTATCATTTGTATTTCTTTTTTATGAGTGAGACTGTGTTCAGGAGGCATATATGTATTTCTTATTCTGTGCCCTGTTTATACCCGTTTTCTACCTTTTACTTTCTATTGGATTTTTTTTCTTGATTTCTAGAGCTCCTTATGTTTGAAGGTGACTAGCACTTTGTCTCTGATAGCATTTGTAAATATATTTTTTTCACACTTGTCTTTTGACTTTGTTGTCAGTTTTTAATCATGCAGTATTATTTTTTTTTATGTAGCTTGATTTATTAATATTTTCTTCTCTGATTCCTTCATTTTTGATTATAGTTAGTTAAAGCTCTTCCTGGCTCCAAGGTTTCAAGAGAATTTACCCATTTCTGCTACCCAGTGTTTTATGGACTTACTTAATGTAAATCTTTGATATATTTGAAGTTTATCTTGGAATATAAGATAGATATAGATCCAACTTTATCTTTTTCAAAATGAGTAATAAATAGTGTCAATATCACTTATGACCACAGGGAGGATGAGGTTGAAATTCATGAATGTGGCTACGTGAGGTTGTTACTGACTTGAGAGAATGACTTTTTTTCTTGATTATGATGGAAGATACACTGGGAGACATTAAGGAGAGTTTTAGATGAAACACAGTCTTATGGAATCATTTTTAAGAATGGGAGATTTCTGAAAGGTATTGAATTAAGGAGGACAAAGGACCTCTTTTATTTTCTTTTTAAATTTATTTTACTTTAAAGATGTTGGATACAATTCAGAATGAGGTATACAAGAGGTCATCACACAGGTAAAGTTTAGGCCTACTTTTGGAACCCACTTTGCCTAGTTTGAGATCAGGTACCCTTATTAATATAATGTGACTTTTCGTCCCCTGGTAGTTTCTAGCTACTGCCAATCTCTTTCTTATAGTATTATGGCAAATGTTCAGGGTCCACTTATGAGTGAGAGTATACGGCACTTAGGTCTTTGTTTCTGTGATAAACCACTGAGTGTTATAGACTCTAAATTCATTCAAGTTGTTGTGAAGTCCATAATTTTGTTCTTCTTTAAGGCTGTGTAATATTTCATCATGTATATGTACCACTTTTTAAAAATCCAGTCTAGTTTCAATGGGCAGCATGGTTCATTCCATGTTTTTGCTATAGTAAATAGTATTGCAAGAAACATGCGTGTGCAGGTATCTTTTTTTGTACAACGATTTAAATTCCTCTGAGTATACTCCCAGAAGGATTACTAGATCATATGGAAGGTCAATTTCTAGTTCTTTTAGGTATCGCCACACTGTTTTCCATAGAGGTTGAACTACTTTGCATTCCAACTAACAGTGCAGAAGTGTTCCCCGCTCTCCACATCCTCACAGCACCTGTTGTTTTTTGTTTTATTAATGTTGGCCATTCTTATTGGGGTCAGGTGGCCTCTTAGTGTGATTTTGACTTGCATTTCTCTGATGATGAGTGAGGCTGAGCATTTTTTCATATCTCTGTTGGCTGCTTGTATGTCTTCTTTTGAGAAGTGTCTATTCATGTCTTTTGCCCATTTTTGTTTGTTTGTTTGTTTTTTGAGTTGGAGTCTCACTCTGTCACCCAGACTGGAGTGCAGTGGCCGCTCCCGGCCACCGCAGCCTCGACCTGCTGGGCTCCGGTGATCCTTCCACCTCAGCCTTCCAAATAGCTGGAACTACAGGCGCACGCTACCATGCCTGGCTAATTTTTTAAAATTTATTTTCGAGATGAGGTCTCGCCAAGTTGCCCAAGTGGGTCTCGAACCTGCAGGCTCAGGCAATCCACTCACTCTGCCACCCAAAGCACTGGGATTACAGGCTGAGCCACCAAGCCTGGCTTCTTTTGCTCATTTTTAATGGGGTTGTTTGTTTTTTCCTTTCAGCACATTTGAGTTCTTTGTAGATCCTGGATGTTAGACCTTTGTCAGATATGCAGTTGGCAAATATTTTCCCATTCTGTGGGCTGTCTCCCTGCTCTCTTGGTGGTTTCTTTGGCTTTGCAGAAGCTTGTCAGTTTGATGAGGCCCCACTTGTCTATCTTATCTCTTATGGCATGGGCTTTTGATCAAGAATTGGTTGCTTATTCAAATTTCTGTAAGGATGCCTCTTGAATTTTCTAAAATTTTTAAAGTTTAGGGTTTCACATTTAGGTCTTTGATCCATTTGGAGTTGATTTTTGTGTATGATGATAGGCAGGAGTCCTATTTCAGTCTTCTGCACATGGTCAGTGTTTTGTCTATTCATGGTTGTTTGGAAAATGAATTTCCATATTGTTGTTTCCAGGTCTGAGAAATATGATGTTGGTAATTTAATGGGTATTGCGTTGAATCTCTGGATTGCTTTTGGTAGGATGGACATCTTAACAATGTTGATTCTTCAGATCCACAAGCTTGGAATATTTTTCAATTTGTTTGTGTCATCTTTGACTGCTCTGAGCAGTGTTTTGTAGTTTTTGTTGTAAAGATCTTTCACATCTCTGGTTAGGAAGATGCTGAGGTATTTCATTTTTTGTGTGAAGTATATGGTCTTTCTTTTGTTTCTTTTCTCTGTGCTTAGTACCTTTTTAAACATCTCCTGTAGAGGTGGTCTTGAAGCAGCATATTCTCTTAGTGTCTGGATGTCTGGAAAGGATTATAATTCTTCATTGCTGATGAAGCTTAGCATGGCTGAGTAGGAAATTCTTGGTTGAAATTATTTATCTTTGAGAACATTAACGATTGGGGTCCAATTCTTTCTGAGTGTAGGACCTCTTTCTAGGTCACATTAGAACCATGAATATTGGACCCAACTCACTATAAAGTACCATTGGGCCCTTGGTGGCAATTTTAAATATTTTATCCAGGTGGAGTAGTACTTTGAGGCTCTAACTAATGTGATTATATGTATCCTTTAGCAGACAACCATAATTAGTATTGGTCTCAGTAAAGTTTGCATGAATGACTTTATACAAAAGTAATGGTCCATTAGGAATTTGTACAGTATAGGCTTTTTACATTAATTGGTCTCTTAACACTTCATCTACATAAACATCAAATTTACATTTATTTATCAAAGCATAAAGAACTGCTCTTTAATGGGCTATATTTTCAATTGTTTCTTGACCCAGGTGGTGAAATATAGGTGTCAGTAATTTCTGCTTATTAAAATAATTTTCTTAAAAAACAGGAAAAGCATAAACATTCATTTTCTATTATAATAAAAATGTTCTTTAAGTCAGCATTGATATAATTTACTGCTATGAACTATTCTAGGCATTTTTATGTTCTAAAATAAATGGCCACATTCTGGAAAACAGTTTGGCAGTTTCTGATAAAGTCAAACAAACACCATAAGGCCCAGTAATTTCACCCTGAGTAATTGCTCTAGAGAAATAAAATGTATGTTTATACAAAAGCCTGTATATTAATGTTCATAGCAGCTTTATTTGTAATAGCCCAAATCTGGGAAAACCCCAAAAGACCTTTAGCAGGTAAATGGATAAGTGAATATGCAAATTTTGATATATCCACAACTTGGAATACTATTTAGCAATTAAAAGGAATGAGTTATTGAGGAATTTAACAACTTGGATGGATCTCAAGGGCATCGTGCTAAGTGGGGGGAAAAAAGCCAATTTCAAACGATTACTTCTGTATGATTTTATTTATATTACATTCTAAAAATAAAAAAAAAAATACAGTGCTAGAGAACAGATTAGTGGTTCCCAGGGGTTAGGACTGTAGGAAGTGAATACTTCTGAAGGGATAACATAAAGGTTAGCATCCCAAGTTTCTTTGGGGTGATGAAAAAGTTTTTATTTGCAGTGTTAGTTAAATGCATCTATCCATGTGATAAAATTTTATAGAAATATATATTAAAAATGGAGTGCATGTAAAATCTGGTGAAATAAGAATAAGGTTGGTGGCTAATGTTTATACATTCCTATCAGCTTCCTGGTTTTATTACTACACTATGGTTAGGTAAGATGTTATTGGCGGGAGCTAGGTGAAGAGTACATTTGAACATGGAAACTATACTATTTTTGCAACTCCTAGATTTACTTCAGGATAAAAATTTGAAAAAAGAATCTTAGAATGATGACTGCTGTGAGAAGAAATGGCATCTTTTATACTGACATCTATTTTCTTTTAGATATTAGATAATGCTGTCTGAGAAAAAGGCGATTTGGAGATAAGAATCGAACCTCATCACATGGTTTATTAATTTCCAAGTGGAATCTTGCTTACGATTCAAAGTGAGGGAAGTAAAGACATCTTTTGCCAATTTTGGCCAGTGAAATAAAAATCATCTTTTTCATGGCATCCGACACCATCTAGAGCATCTAGCAGAAGAAAGTTGCTAATCGATGCAACATGGTCTGCAACGTCTGCTAATAAATTCATTTTTCTTGCTCCTTCATTATTCTTCCATGTGTGGATTAAGCGGATTATATTGTAATTAAATTTGACTCTGACAAGAGGCAGTACTTTTGAGCAATACGCTTCTGGGAGGCCAACCTGCTATTCCTAGCTTCACTGCTGACTTCCGGGTCGAGGACAAGTCACCCCCACTTCACAGGATCTCATGTTTTTCCATCTACAGAGTGAGATAAACAATGTCTCAGAGGGACATAGTGCTGCTTTATGAGCTCTATATTCTAATTGAGCTCCAAATTCCTTTATAGAAAAGTGCTCTTTGAAGATTAAAGATGTATTTATATTGTTGTGACTCTTAATAGAAATGAAGCTTTAAAATCTAATTTTAAAAGCCTCCTATGGCATAGTACATTATCTACGTTTTTAAACACTGCAATCAATTGTGCACTGAGTTTCTCTGTGATATTTATTAAATTAAAAAAAAAACAGGCACCACAAAGACATACTGTAGAACATTTTCAGAGTCATGTGCAGTGGTTTAACTGCAGGACTTCCACTGAAGCTAATGGGACTCATACTGACAAATTCTAAGCACCACTTTGAAAATTTACCCCATAGTGACAGTTTAATGCTTCTCATTGATCATAGGTTTTCAGATAACATCTCAAGGCAAAAAGGGACAATTTAGCAGAAGAAATAAACAATCTTTAATAAAATAATTCCACGTTGCAATCATCATAACTAGAGTATGGAACAGGACCTGTTGATAAGAGTTGCTTATTGATAACAGTTACCAATGGGGTTATAAAAAAGTTTCCATCACATTTTACTTCCAGTTGCTCATAGAAAATCACGCACTCTTTTTAAAATTTGAAATATCCTTTGTCTATGGGCAGTGATATAAATACATAGAAGTCAGAGGATTATTTCCTTTTATATGTATGTTTATACTCTTCAGAACAGGTAATCATGATGTAAATTCAAACCAACATGGATGTCTAAAAAACCCAGGGTCTTATTCTATAGCCATACTTTTTGTTGCCTGATTAATGTTTGGTTTTTTTAAAACCCAAATTGCATTCATATTAGGCCTGCCAGCAACCTATTGGACCTTCGCCTGGTGGTCTGTCTTAGAAGATACCCTGATTCAGGGTAGCGTGGACTACATGGCCCTCAAGGTATGACCTCTTTCTATCTCTCCAACCATCTTCTACTGTTATCTCCACTGCTTACTGGGCTCCAGTCACAATATCTATTTCTTCTTATATAAGCCAAGCTCATCGGGTCTTAAGAACTTCTACAATTACTATTCTCTGACCTGGAAAAATCTGTGCCTAAATCTTCTCATGGCTGGCTCCTTTTTAGTAGTGAGGCCAATTCAAGTGTTCACTATTTATTTATTATTTTATTTTATTTTATTATTTTATTTGAAAGATGAGGAGTACAATTCAGGGTTAGGTATACAAATATTCATTATGCAGGTATCCTTGTTGATGAGGTGTGCCCTCACTCCCCTGGCAGTTTCCCTCAACTGCCAATCCCATGCCCCCTTCCTGACAGTTTCCCACTATTGCCAATCCCTTTCTTATAGTATTATGATGATAGTTCAAGGTCCACTTATGAGTGAGAACATTTAGTACTCTGTTCTTTGTTTCTGTGATAAATCACTGAGTATAATAGACCCTAAATCCATCCAAGTTGCTGTGAAGTCCATATGTTTGTCTTTTATGGCTACATAATATTCCATTATGTATAGCAAGAACCTGGAAGCAACCATGCTGCCCATCAAAAGAGGACTGGATTAAAAAAATGTGGTACATATACATGATGGAATACTACGCAGCCATAAAAAAGAACAAAATCATGAATTTCACAGCCATCTGGATGGAACTAGAGTCTATAATACTGAGTGACCTCTCACAGAAACAAAGATCCGAATATCACATGTTCTCACTCATATAATGGACCTTGAACATCCAATGTAATACCATGGGAAAATGACTGACAGTAGTGGGAAACTATGGGGGGGAGGGGGATGGGATTAACAGTAGCAAATATCTGTCTGGGGATGGGAAAACACCTCTTATCAACAGGGTGCCTGAATGAAATGTAATTGTACACCTAACCCTTAACTGTACCCCACAAAACCATAATAAAAAATACTGATTGATTAAAAAAAAGTGTTCACTTATTTAGAAAGGTTTTCTCAGATCACCCAATCTACGGTAGTCTACTCTCTGTTTTATTTTCCTTATTGCTCTTATCTCTAGCTGACATTATCCTGTTTTGCAAAAAATATATTTGTATATTTTTCTCTCTGTCCTCTGAGAAGACCTTACCATTTGGTGTAATACAGTCTCTCTGGCTTCTAGAACCATGCTTAGACAGTAGAAATTATACAAATGTTTGTTGGATGACTCAAACATAAGCTTAAAACCTGGGATGATGTTTTGCTCCTTTGCCTCAATCAGTCATGATATTTCATAGCTTTCCATGATTACTTTAACTTTTGTCACCTGTGCTCTGTATCACCCTGCTCCTCCTTTCATCAAAGGCACAGGAGACTCTATTCTTACAGGAAGAAACCATGATTTGTTCACCTTTGTATCCTTTGCACCTAAGATTGTGTTTAGCACATAATAAGTCCTCTATCTGTGAATGAATTTCCTTACATAACATGTTCTAGGACAGAATATTAGTACAATACATTATAGTGCTCTACTAAAGTTTGTAGAAGGAGTGGGAAATAACCTTTAGCTATTCATTTTCCTCTTAGGGAATTCTCTGATATGATAAAATCCTATCAGCTAATCAAACTATTTTGTAGGTTCAAGTTTGTGTACCAGATCAATAATTGCCTATACAATTACCTAAATTACCAATAGTCTCTTAATGTAAACAAACATTCCTGGGAGTAACACATTACTTACTAATTTGGAAGTACTTGGGGAACCTCATGATAACAAGAGCACATGTGATTTGATACAAGCAAGTAAGTCTATTTGAGATCCCAATTTCCCCTTCAGCTTAGAGGGCAGCAATAGGTAACCTGATTTAGTTGATATACTTAAGGCTGATATTCGAATTCATGTTATTCTGTAAAGTCTGACTTCCCATTCGAAGATCTTGAATTACTTACAATGAACATAAAAGTACCATGTTTTTTAAAAAATAAGTTGATTATAATAGACAGGGTTCAATTAAATTCAATATAAATATGCTAACAAACAATAAGGGCAAATTTTCACAATTGGGTAGCTATGTTAAGCTTTCTAGAGTTAAATGAGAAATCAATCTTAGTTTCTTCACCTATCATCTTTCTAACTTTAGGCAAGTTTCTTAAGCCTTGTCTTACTTCCCCGTCTAGCAAATGGGATCTTATGATATTTACATATACTTCAATAAGACAATATTTATAAAGGGCTTAGAATAGTACCTAGCATAAAGAAGTTCTCAAAAAATATCAGCTATTATCAACTGAAGGAGTTAAAACGATTTTAATGTTCTGCAATCAATCAATTCAACAGGTTTTAATGATCCTCAGATGGTCCAGTTAGTCACATGGAAGGAACCTAATGTGCACTGAAGGAATTTCCACATTTAGAAGTAGAGACATCGCAGAAGAGTATTTGACTGCCATAAAATAACCCCGGAGAATGTAATTTCTAAAGGGCAAAATAGATTAGGAAGTATAGAAAGTGATGCCATTCAAGAGTAGATCTCTTGGAACAAAAGCTGGAGAAGGCAGAGAAACAGGAAAATGATGTCTCCAATCAGTTTAGAAGCCAGTGGCAGTTTTAGGAGTCTGTGTCAATTTTTGAATATATCAGCAGCTTAAGTTGCCTTTTATAAGTTGATTATAATAGACAGGGTTCACTTAACTCACAGATGTATTAGAATAGTGTAAGCCATGCAGTCACCTTAATAAAGGCTTCAATTTTGTTTTAGCCAAGTAAGAAGCTGGTTATGTTTTCTAATAAAAATACACTTGGCATTTTCCTGAGGAACTGTTATCTCATGTCAGACATATATGCTTAGTTCATGGGGGAAACATCTGTGCTGTGGTTTGCCTTTTTCATCCTCTTGTGGAAAAATTACACTGAAGGGAAACTGTTAAAATAGCAATAAGAAATCAATTTACATTTAGCAACAAATGCAGATCCAGACTAATAACACACTGGTATTTTCTGCTTCACTGAGACACATTGCAAGACTGAAAAATATAGTCCTGTTATATCTGTCTTTAGAAAGAGTCACCATCTTAAAAAAAAGTTGCTGTTAAAAGTAATTGTTGGCTTCTTGACACATCAGGCTCATTAATGTGATCTGAGTATCAACCTTTGTTACCATTTACAATTTTCAGATAGGTCATTAACAAAAGTTAGGAAAAAGAATGACTATGAAATCAGTCTTTGAGAATACGCACACATTCTCAATACTAATGCTATTAGGTAAGTGATTTATGTTTGAATGTAGAGAAGCCATAAAGCAGCCAGCCCAAGAAAACGAAGGGCAACTTGTGTAATTGTCCCGAAAGTTACCCAAATCGGAAATGCTGTGGTTATTGCACACAGCGGTAGAAATGCTATTATGACAGAAGAGTCTTACAGGAGGGACAGAAATTGAACACATAGGTATGAGAAGCAAGTTTACATTCTGATAATAGTTTACTGATTGTTCAAGAAAACTCTCAAAACCATGCAGCGATGAATCAATATACAGTAGTAATGAAATAACATAATTTAAAAAATTAAATAGATTTTTTTTCCTTCTAGGTTACGGTTGTTTAGAATATGTTTTCTAAGCCCAAGTATGCAATGATTTTACTATTTCTTAAATAAATGAACTTTTGAAATGTTGTTGGCCTGGCTAAAGTGCAGGGGTAGAAAGGGTGGGTAGTTCAGAAGAGTAAGTGCTAAAGTCCTTGGGAATTAGTCCATGGCCTCACTCAACAGGGCCTTTGTCAATAGGGTTCAATCCTATATGAGGCTTGCCAACTAATCACAGTAGCATCTTTGGTCTGTTTCTTATTGAAAAGAATAACACTGGTGTGCTTACAGAAAACATTTCCCATTTGGTGGCACAGCCAGGCTACTATAACCTTCTCCATGTTCTTTTCTTGAATGTGCAAGATTCCTAAAAACATTTGAGTATTTGCCATGCTCAGAGTAATCAAATATTATAAATACATGAAGTCTTGAGAAGCTGTCTCACATTTCCAAACTCCTACTCAGAGCAGTGGTCATGGACAAATGAGAGATGCTATTCTTTTTTCCATTTTGCCACAGTAAATTAAGTTGAGCTTTACCATTTTAGCAGTGACATTAAGTAATTTTATGGACCTGTTAAACAGGCCTAGAAACTGCCTAGTCTCAACAGTCATCTGGTACAGTCTAGTGCCTTCAAGTGGCTGACATTTTATTCCTCCATGTGGTTAAATTTTATTGACTTCATACTGATAAGCTACATTTAAACATGTTCCACTAATACATCAATCTGGACCACAGGTCAAACACATACATTTAATAATACACTGAAAAATGCATAGCTATCCTAACTGTAAGTATGAATCTAGCCTTTGTTCTAATGGGGATTCATTATGTATTTATCCATAAAAATTTCTGCCAATTCAATTAATTAACTAGCAGTAAAATATCCAAATAAAGAAAAGGTCTGAAGAGTAATAAAACTGCAATTATGCGTAAACCTATTTTTTTTTTTGAGTTGGAGTCTCACTCTGTCGCCCAGGCTAGGGTGCAGTGGCATGCTCTCGCCCACCCCAGCGTTGACCTCCTGGGCTCCGGTGATCCTTCCGCTTCAGCCTTCCAAGTAGCCAGAAACACAGGCACAAGTTACCATGCCCGGCTAATTTTTTAATTTATTGTAGAGATGAGATCTTGCCAAGTTGCCCGGGCTGGTCTCAAACCTACAGGCTCAGGCAATCCACTCGCCTTGGCCTCCCAAAGTGCTGGGATTACAGGTTGAGCCACCAAGCCTGGCCTAAACCTAAATTTTTTAAGGTCACTATTGATAGGACAAATGGCAAGTAAGATTACAGATAATATCATTCTTAGAATCAAGATCTGCAAGGATCTGAGATGGAAAGAGAAAGATTAAAGGACTAAAGATATGCTGATATAACCATAGCTGAAAACAGGTATCAAAAGACAGTAGGCATCTGTGAAATAACTTTCTTTTTGGATTGGAGGCCAGAGATACATTGGCATTGCCTCTGGAATTGGAACGAAACCAATTTTTAATTGGTTTTAAAATCTGGAATGAAACATTCTTCCAGTCATCCATGAACCGACCTTATCCTGTAGAAGTTGAGTGAATCTTGGCCAACCATCTGCCTTGTGAATTGTTTTGTTTGGGCTCCTCATGGGACAGAAAGTACTTGTGCAGTAGTTTCACATCAGTTACAGTCCTTCATAATGTTACTTGCACAAAAAATTCAGAGAGAGAAAAAAATCTTGAGGGAGAAAAATCAAATGCCTTCGCTATTTGCCCTAGGGCTGGACATCTGCAAAGCTGGGAATTAACACCTACTTCGCTCCATACCATAACATAACAGCTTCCAAAAAGAAGTAAAATCTATTATTGGAGAAGAGAGATAGCTGGGTAAATAGATTGCATTAGGGAAGGCCAAACAAGGTATTTTGAAAATGGATTTAACCTAGAATTCGACTAGATTCCCATTATAACACCAGCGCCTCATACACAGCTAAATTTCTATATATTCTGGTGAAATGAATGCTAACTCTTTTGAAATGTGCACTTTATGAAACGAGTATGGAACAAAAGATTCTTCTCAACAGTGCCCATGAATGGGGAGACATTTTCCTCCTTGAATACGCTGCTTCCACACAGAGAACAGGAGAGAGGACACTAAGAAGACGCAATAATTCCTGACTCCTAAAACAAATGGAAAACCTGTGGTAGATGAAAATAGTCCAAACTACTTTGTAAATTAAAAGCCCACTTTCTCAGCTTGGAAATAGTTGAAATAACTAAGCCCCATCAAGAACTTGCAGTATTTGGGTTTGAATGGCTACCTAGAAATGAGAAGGACAAAAGAACAATAAAACCAAATTTAGCTGTCCAATTAATAATAATAATAGATTATATGTATAGGCTTTTAAATTTTATGATAATACTTTAAAAAATGTTGCTGGAAGATGCCAGATCTTAACTCCAGAATACTCTATCAGATCTTCCTAAGGAAGTACAAATTCAAGCTGGAACCCAGGTGAATGGAGGTCCTCTGAAACCATAGCAGCTGGAGAGGTGCAGAGATGTACTATTTATCTGGGAATTGCAGGGTGGGGGACACATATTTCAGAGTGTAGAGCACTTTGCCATTTCTAAAGTTGCCAGTGCATTATTGAGATGTACTCCTAGGACTAAGAAACTGCTATCCATTCCAGCTGATCAAGAGCATAACCTGGTGTCATATTATGAAGCAAAAGGAGTACTTTTTTGTACTTACTGAAATTAATTCTCCCCTAAATCAGGGCAACACTGGAGAACCACCTATTTCAGTATAACTTAACAAGTGAGAATTTTAGAGTCAGGTACCTGGCTCAAATCCCAGTTCTACCACTTACCACGTGTATGACTTTCAGCAACCTACTTTGGCTCTCTTTGCCTCGGCTTATTCATCTGCAAAATGGGGATAATAAAAAGACCTATCTTATAATGTTGTGGCAGGGATTAAGTGACTTAACACTTAATACTCAAAGTGCTTGATCCATGATAAATTCTCCATGGATGTTAGCTTTTAATATTAATCAAGTGTTGCAATACAGGAGGCAGAAGAAGAGGATGTGATGTCATCAGTCCAAGTATCTGGGACTTTGATATTTACCTATAACACAGAAAGGCTTCCGGGCAAACCTCAATCTTCCTTGCCATCCTCTATACCGACAACAGCAACCCGCAGACCAGATTCGAATGATGAACTCCAAACCAAAAACGACAATCATCACGAACTCCTAAAATATCAGATAAGACATGTCAGAGAGAAGCATTATGGAGAAAACCACATCAAGAAGCTCTATGAATATTTTTGGACATTTAGGCATTTCATCTAAAAGACCTAGTTGCTAATGTCTAAGGTTAAGAATATTTCTTAACTATTTCTCTATTGTACCCCACATCTTTAAAATAAAAATGAAAAAAGAGAATATCTCCTTTTCTCTAAAGAAAACTAAACCTGGAGAACATCTGAACCTCATATTGTCTGCATTTCCTATCATGGAATACTATTCATTTTCACTAACACTTTGCAAATTTAGGAGTCAGTTTCAATACTAAATGTGCAGGCTGAATAATGGATCTGTCTCTCTGGAATTTATAGTGTAGCTGACTTTAGCTACCCAGTAACATGTGGAATATCTGATGTAAAATAGTGGATCCTGAAATACAATAGCAAGTTTTACAGAAAACAGAGCTTCATTTTGCTGCAAGGAGTGACATAATCTCTAAGCTTTCAAGAGTTGTTCTCAGGTAAAGAAAACTAAATATTTAGAAGTATACTGAGCTCTTTTGTCACAGTATCAAAATCTCCTTAAAAAAACAAGTTTTAAAAGCATTACCATGTGTGTCACATATATCTTTTGCCAGAAATGAGCCCCAGAATCCTCTGGACCCTAAGCTTATTAATTATCATACTGTCCTTGGCAAGAGCTACCTAGAAACAACACCTGCTCCAGGAAAATGACTTTAGAGATTATTTAGGAAGAGTTGTGAGTTAACCCTGGGGAAAAGGCCAGCTAAGGTGGCTCATTAAACAGCCAGTCATACAATGAAAAACCAAATGGAATTTGTAAAAGAAAAGCATCACTTGAGAAACCTTAGCACAGTCACCTTGATGTCCCTTCAGGGACATGCACTGTGTTTATCAAATTGGTTTTTCTTTAAAAAAAAAAGTCATGTTCTTGTTTTTAAACAAGTTCAACATTTACAACATATAATATTTACTGATTTTTATTATAATTGCTTAATTATAAAAGTGATGCAGATCTTTATCAAAACTTCCAACATCTCAGAAATATAGAGCATAGAAAGTAAAAGTTCGAATCCATTCCACACTCCCCCAGCCCACTCCCAAGATAAAAACTGTTAACAAATTTATAAAAATGGCATTTTGTTGTAAGTTTCAAGCAAATGTCGGTTTCTTGAGTTAGAGTATGCGATGATGTGCTGCACTTTTGAAATGCCTAGTAGGGATATATCATTCCATCATTCTGTTATTTTGCACTAAATAATCCACAAATATTTATCATACTCTCCAATATCATCATTGCTACTTACAGTGATTTAAAACGATGTACAAGATGCATCTTCAATGAAGACTTTATGTACAGATAACCAACTTTAAGGTCAACATACACTCACTAATGATCTGAGGGTTTTGTATAGTTTTGGCTTTCAGTTCATATCAGGGTAGTTTAGTCTATTCACTTATTAAGATGTCTAAAGTGCTCTATCATATAATTGTAATCCAGCGCATCTTTCCACATACAGAAACTGTACTGAGGCTCATAATGTCCATGTAGCAGTGCCTATGACCAAACTAGGATTAATGACAGGTCCACTTTTTTATCCCTGCCCCTAACTCCTATTTATGCCAGTTGTGACTTGAGCACTCCAGTTGTGAGAGGTCATATTATGAGAGATATCCAAGAAAATCCCAAATGTGGCCTGAGCACCCAGACACTATCATGTAATGAGTTTTCTTTATCATGGAAACAGGTGACACCAATAGATGTATGACCATGGTTCTCAAATAAGGCATGCTAAGGTCACTGTTCTATTTACATGCTGAAGTAGTGCAGGATAAATTACATGTACAAAAATATTTACTTAGGACCCTCTGTTCAGAAATATTGCTTGCTGCTTTTTTGTTGTTTTTCAAAAAGGTTAGAAGAAAAATGAAAACAGAGTCTCAAAATCATGAAGCAAAACTGATAGAGCTGAAGGAAGAAATGGATGAATCCACAATTATATTTGGGGACTTCATCACCCTATCCCCATTAAGAACAACAAGCATAGAACTGTTAGAAAGAAAATGAGCAAATACATAAACACAGCACATCCGACCTACATGTATCTAACAGATAGATGCAGATCATTATACCCAACAACAGCAGAATACACATTTTTGAAGCCTCCATGGAACATTTATCAAGATGAAGTATATGCTGGGTCATGAACAAACTTCAAGAAGTTTAAAAGAATAAAATTATACAGAGTGTATTTCCAAGCCATAATGGTAACAACCTAGAAATCAATAACAGAAAGACAACAAGCACATTTCTGAACATGTGGAAATTAAACAATATACTTCCTAGCAATCCACTGGTCAAAGAGACAGTCTCAAAGAAAATTTAAAGATACACAGAACTCAATGAAAATAAAAATGCAACATATCAAAATATGTGGGATGCAGTAGAGGCAGTGCTGAGAGGAAAATTTATAGTACTGAATGTTTACATTAGAAATGAGGAAAGGTCTCAAATTAATAATCTAGGTCTCTACCTCAAGAAATTAGAAAAAGAAAGGTAAAATAACCCCCCCCAAAAAAGATAGGAGGAAATAATATAGGTAAGAGCCTAAATTAATGAAACTGAAAAGAGGACAACAATAGAGAAAATCCATGAAGCAAAAAAGTGGTTCTTTGAAAAAAAAAAAAAAATTGTTAAAACTCTTTCTTGAAAACTGACAAAAATTACCAATATCAGGAATGTTGTAGCAAATATCACTACAGATTCTACAGTCATTAAAAATGAGGCGATGCTATGAATAACTTTATGAAAATAAGCTTGACTTAAAAGAATGGACCAAATGCTTGAAAACTACAACTATAAAAACACAGCAAAGAAGATACAGATACTCTAAATAGCCCTATAACCTTTAAGAAATTTACCTCAGTTTAAAATCTCCCCAGAATGAAATGTCCATCCAGTTTTACTGGAAAACTCAACTAACTATTTAAAGAAAAATATACCAATTGCATACAATTTCTTGCAGAAAATAGAAGAGTAGAATCATTTTATCAGGCCAGTATTATCCCCAAACCAGACAAAGACAATACAAAACAAACAAACAATCCCCCCGCCCCAAATCTACAAACCGAACTTAGACACTAAAATCTTCAACAAAACTGAATTAGTCAATACATACAAAGTATATACCAAAAGCAGTGAGGATTTATTCCAAGTATGCTAGGCTGGTTCAGTATACAAAATCAATCGATTCAGTATTCAAAATCAATCAATAAATCAACAAGCTAGAGAAGAAAAAAAATCACTATATCAATCAATGCAGAAATAGCATCTGACAATATTTCTAATATCCATTAATGATTAAAAAAGAAAAAAAGCTCTCCGCAAGTTAGGGATAGAAGGTGAACACCTTAATCTGATAAACAGCATTTATAAAAGACCTAACATCATTCTTAGTGGTGGGCTGAATGCTTTTCCCTAAAATCAAGAATAACCAAGATGTCTACTTTAATCACTCTTATTCAACATAGTACTGTAAATTATAGTCCTAGCAATGAAGCAAATAAAAGAAAAAAAAAGGTATACAGTTCACAAAGGAAAACATAAAATGGTCTCCATTTGGAGGTGACGTGATTGTATACATAAAAAATCCTAAGGAATCTATAAAAACACTCTTAGAACTAATAAGTGGGTTCAGTAAGGTTGTAAGATATATGATCAACATACAGAAATCAATCACATTTCAGTATACTAACAATGATCATGTGGAACCAAAATTAAAAACAGTATTATTTATGATCATTCCAAATAAAAAATAATACTTGGATGTACATTTAGGAAAACACAAGCAGTTTATGTGTGCTGAAAATTTCAAAATGCTGATGGAAGAAATCAAAGAAGACCTAAATAAGTGAGGAAAAATACCATGTTTATGAATTGGAAGACTCAACATGGTGAAGATGTCAATTGTTCCCAAATTTATCTATGAGTTTAATGAAATTCCTATCAAAATCTCAGCAAGGTTTTTTTTTTGTAGGCACAAATTAATCTATAATTTATGAAAATTTACAGGTCCTAAAATAGCTTAAAAAATGTTACCAGGAAGAATAAAACTTTTTACTTGATATTAAGTCCTATTATGTTGCTCCAGTAATCACGACTGGTATCGGTGGAGGGAAAGACATACAGAACAGTGAAACCGAAGAGAGAACTCAGAACTGGATCCACACAAATATGCTCAAAGGATTTCTGTTAAAGGTACAAAAGAAATTTGAAGGAGGACGAATAGTCCTTCAACAAATGATGCTGGAGAAATTGGACATCCATAGGCAAAACAATGAACCTATACCTCACACCTTACACTAAGTCATTTAAAAATGGACCATGATCTTCCATATTAAACATAAAACAATAAAACTTTGCATAAAAAATATACGAGAAGATTTTGGGGATTTGGGAAAGAGTTCTCAATCTTGACATCTAGAGTACAAGTTATAAAAGAAAAAAGTGACAAACTGAACTCAATCAAAATTAAAAACTTACTCTGTGAGGACTCATGTACTAAGGACGAAAAAACTAACTATTGATTGGGAGCAAATACTTGCAAACATGAAAAAATTTTTGACATCATTAGCCATCAGGAAAATGGGAATGAAAGCCACAATGAGATATTAACACACAGTTGTCAGAATGGTTAAAACAAAAAACAGTGACAAAAATAATGACAACACAAGATGCTGAGGAAGATGCAAGGAAGTTGGATCATTCACTGCTGATGGGAAGGTAAAATATTACAGTCTCTTTGAAAAACAGCTTGGCAGTTTCTTATAAAGCTGAACATCCAGCTAGCATATGACTTGCAATTGTACTCACGGGCATCAACATCAGAGAAATAAAAATTAATATTTGTACAAAAACCTGTACATGAATGTTTGTAGTAGAATTATTCAAAACCAGAAAACAGTCTAGATGTCCCTCATCATGAAGATGCTTAAACAAGCAGTGGCACATTCCACCGTGGAATGCTACTCAACAGTAAAAATAAAGGAACTGTTGATACACACAACAACTTATATGAATTGCTAGGAAGTTATGTTAAGTGAATAAAAAACGAATCCCAGAAGGTTACACACTGCATTATTCCATTTATATAAAATTTTAAAAGTAAAAATATTTTAGAACTAGAGAAATGGCTGGTGAAGGGAGGGGTGGGCTGGTGGGAAAGAACGGGGAATATGGTTATAAACGGGTAACTTGAGAGATCTTTGAGGAGTGATGGAAATATTCATATCTTGACTGTTGTGTTAGATACACCAATCTCCACATGTGATGTAATTGTACAGAACTAATTCTCACTCATACAAATGTGTACAAGTAAAACTGGAGAAATCTGAACACGATATGTGAATTGTATCAATATTATTATCTTGATTGTAGTGTTATACTACAGTTTTACAAAATGCTACCATTTGGGGGAAATCAGGTGAAGTACATATACAGTATCTCTGTACTATTTCATGCAACTGCATGTGAATCAAAAGTTATCTCAATAAAAATTTAAATGAAAAAAAAGGCTTTTCCAGCAATCTAGATAATGGGGTAGACTCAGAAAAGGGAATGTGGTTTTCTCCATGTCCAGGTGCCAGATCTGATCTCACTGTGTTTTGGTTTGATGGTGCTCTTTAAATCATCCTTTGGATGAGGATCTCATTATTTTATTTTCCTATGAGATAAAAATATAAAAACCTGTTATGTTTAGTTGAAATGATTTAGATTAAGAATGGTTCTTCTGACTCTTTCAGCCACAAGACAAGTTCTGGTGTCTTTGCTGCTGTACCTCAGGATAAATCAGTTTATTTTTTCTCATTTGGATTTAGTCGAAATAAAATGCCCACTATTTACTCAAATGACTACTAAAGAGATTAGTAAATAATATTCAGGCTACTTGAAGGTAAGCTGTGATAGAAAGTTGATGTTATTAACAATGGTCCTGTCCTTTCTTACTGAAGTACCTATATATATATATATATTTTTTAGTTTTAAGACAAAGTTTATTAGAAAAAGAAGAGAGGAGAGAAAGATCGAAACCTGGCTTTGACAGTCCTCTACAAAACTAGAGCCACTCAATGTTGATTATTTTTATCACTAGCCTTGAAGGAGTTATAGCGTTTCCTGATTTGTCCTCAAAGAATTTTGATAAAGCATAGATCACTTTTTCTATTCTTCTTAAAGACTAAAGAGATTTAGAAACCTAAAAGTCAGTGGTAGAGCTAGTCTTGAATTTTATCTAGACTATCTACGGAGGATACTAATCTAACATTAACCTTCCAGGTATTAAGGGGACCTCTTTATATGCCACGTCAGAGAACTATAGTACAATCTCATTAATATATGACTGTTAGATAATTTGAGGTTGAAATTCTGTCCTTGAAGTTATTTTGTCTTTAGCTACTTAAACTTGATTTAGGTAAAGATCTTTTTGGGGGGGGATACAAATTAACAGTTCCGAAAAGCCTATGTTCTGATTGTTTTCTCATTAATTAACAGCACTGTTTATTAAGACACAATGACCTTTGTCTAATCTACAAGATATCTTCTGTGACCATTAGTTTTTTTTCTGTTTTATGCCATCAAACAACATTTCTGTTAAAATTAAACGCTGACACTATAAACCCCATGACATTTGCACTGATTCTTAAAGAGCTGTGGCTAATTAGACATACATAATTGGAACGATTGCTTTTATTCAGAATATCAACATAATCAATCTCCAACTATTTTTGTTCCTTTGTGTGTGTGTGTGTGTGTGTGTGTGTGTGTGTGTGTGTGTGTGTGTATGTGTGTGCATTCTTAAAGTAACCTAAGGCTAACAGGCCAGCGTGCCCCCTCACATAATCCCTAGAGTAAGAATTCATTATGCAAACTGTGCCATATATTGCAAAGAAAGGCATCAGTCAGAAGGGTTGCAGTTATATTTCTAAGTAATTTGGAAAATTATAATAGTATAATATATGTTAAGAAAATGAAATTAAGATTTAGAGATGGCTCCCAACTTAAAACATGGAAACAAATATCCAAAGGAAATCATTTTTTTGAATTTTGTCTCTTTGAAGAGTAGAAAAATATTCTAAAAACATGCGTACTACTGATTACTTATAGGACATCACTTGGCATTATCAAGCTAGCTAGCTTTCCAATTTTTCCTTACTTTGTGGGAATGTATATTAACTATCAGTATATTGGAAGCTAATTGGAGGGAATGAATGCTTTTCTCAAAGGGACTGATTTGACTTGGAGTTGAGGACACATGACTACTTTCCAAATCATGTTTGCATGGCGATGGTGGTGAAAGTATGACAGAACTTTACTAAATTGCTAAGTAGACAGTTTAGGGGGTAGAGATGGAGAAATAGGGTTTAAGATGGAGGAAATTAGGATAAGGTGTGAAGGGGCATGAATGCTTCCTGCTTTGACTGAGGTACTTTTAATAGATAGTGTAACTGGAGCTAGCCTCATTGGCTAGAAGGTTTAAGAAGACAGTGATAGATGAATTTGATTAAGTAGTACCAGCAAAATTCAGTCCCTCTGTAGGCCTTCTCACTTTTGGTTAGTTGATTCTGAAATTTCTTTATAAATGATTTATTCATTCAATCTTTTCCTACCTGTTAAAATGTAAATGTCCCTCTGAAAAGGAATTCATTTTATCACACCTAGATGACAATGTTCATTTATCCTAGAGCTTCTTCAGAAGGGTACAGGGAAAGAAATAGTTGGAAAATATCCCATTCCAAAGGACAGATTTACCCTTTGTCACCAAGGAAGAATCAGGGCAGATGTTTATCAGGTAACAGAGCCATGGTTGAAATTATGTAGGCCAGAAGCATTGGCCCCTTCTTGGGAGGAGAACGCTAAGCAGGACACTTCAGGGTTACACCTTGGTGTCCAGCCTGGAGTGGCCCTATACATCCCAGTTACCAGGTGAAGTGCTTCATTGAGGCCTTCTGTCCTCTCTTGTGGTGGCTTTAGATTTTTAGGGATGGGCTTGGCTAGTGACAGATGCTGTAATATTTGGCTGCTATGAGGTAGCTGCCCAAATGATCCTTTCTGTGTTGATTGCTTATGTTCTAAAAGCCACATCTGCATCTGGGCAAAGGATGTCTGAGGCCTTCATCTCCACCTGCTACAAGAGGAGAATGTCCATGGGCCAAGCTACAGTGGTATTCTTGGTGGAGGGGCCTAGGCTGGCACATATATGAGGGGGATCCACTCTCATCCTCCTCCAGCCTTCCCTGGGCACAGACAGCAGCCTCACTGAACTCTTTCTGGTTGTCCACCGTCTCCTGCTCCAAACCTATTTATATCTTAATTGTATAGAAGTTTACGTATAGGTGTGTTTGCATGTAGCCACATGTGTATATAGCAAGCATTGGAATGATATCTCTGAATCATAAACTTTAAGCTGGAAAAACTGAAAAATGGTTTTCTGTACATCGAACTGAACCTCTATATCCATTCTGTTATGATTTTGCAAGAGAACCACAGATTCGCCAGTTTAACTTACAACTGCAGCTGAAAGCCCTGAATCAGATCAAAGTAAAACCATCAAAAGTACCTCTAAAAGGAATGACATCAAACCAAGTTTTCATTTTATTTAAGTTGTTGACTTGTTTCTTTCTCTTTAACCTATAGATTTTTCTTTCGTAAGAACCATATGAGCTTTCCCCTAAATAATATGAATTGCAAGTTACAAGTAAAAACTAACACTGTTACCAGAAATAAAATTAGGCCATTCTTTTAGTTTTATAATAAGAACACATGCAAGGGTTTTTCTTACTTATAAAAATTTAAGATACTTATAAAACTTTAAATACAATTCTAAAAACAAACAATATATTTCAATGAGAGATATTTCCGTCCTTTAGAAATTAGTACATGTCAGCCGAGTTGATTATAAAGCAAATTTTATCTTCTCATGTTGGTGATGTTTGTTCTGTGGGTTGAGGTGGACATCTGTGCTAAGGCCAGTGTTGGTATGGCTTCTGTGCTACTGAGAGGCTGAGAGAATGGTCAGGACTGGGCATGCTTTTGGAGAGCCTTCAGAACTTTTAATCTTTCTTACTGAGTAATTGCATCTCTGCCCGTAAAGCTGCTTTTTCTTGGATCAAAGAAATTGGCTCTTATATTGATAGATTCCTTGACTTCCAGAATATCTGCCCCTTCCCTCCTTCCTTAGGGTATTTATAGTTTAGTACAACTAACTTCTCTGCAACTTTTGCTTCACCTATTAGTGTTCTGCTTTTCTTGCATTTATTTTACAAATGTATACTGAATACCACAAACATGAGTATGCGAAGATGAACAATGTGTTCTATCACCCTTGAGCAGTTTATAATCTATTTGGGAAGGATAAGATACATGTATTAGAAAACTTACAATACAACGTGCCATGAGCTCTGTCTGAGTGGTGTTTCCTAGAGAAACTATTTACCTGCTATTGTAACTCCTCTACCTAGGGCAGCCCCTCACTGAATGTTTGTTAAAGTTTCCTGCAGTTCAAGGTTTGCAAAAACCAATTAGCATACTGTTTTACTAAACCATGAATATCAAAATTCTGAGAAAGAGTTAGCTGGAGGTAGAAAAATTGGAAGAAGTTAATTGGTCTATATATATTTTTTTCTGACCTGTCTATTCAGCTTTATTGACACTAATTGCAATGAAAGGGTGAATGGCTTCTTACCACAAGATATCTTGGTGTCAGTGTGGGCTTATTTTGATTAATATAAGCCACAGGACAGTAATCACTTGAGTTTACTCCTATGATTTATATCACCAAACAATTTTATTTTCATTTGTGGTCATCTGCTATTTCTTTTCTTTTTACTTTTTTACTAGCATAATGGGATTTTTTAAACCAATGACTACAGTACTGTTGTTAAGATAGGCTGGGGAAAGGAAAAAAGTGAGAGGCAGTTTGTTCCTTTTATTTGAGCATGCTTTAGGTCAAATCTGTACATGTCTTGGTTTCTGAAGGAAATGAAACTTCAGGGTAGAGTCAAAGTGCCTCCTGAAGGCTAAGCAGAAACCACCCATGTGTTTTATTCATTCAGTAATGAGGAAAGCAGAGGCTGTGTTGATGGAGGTGTCAATCTCTGAGGACATCAACTGTTGAGCTGTCAGTAGGGAAGATAGTCTGTTTGTTGGCTGAATGTGAAAAGAGTGGACATAACCTGGAAGAAATGGATAGCTTTCTTCACAGCCTTCAGAGGACAAAAGGCTATTGGCAGGGTAATGTTGGAGTTTAGCAGGAATGAGATAGATCTCATTTTCTTTCCATGCTCCTAGGCTTCCTATAGAGCCTAATGTGCCTCTGGGAAAAATGTGTATGCCTTTTGGATAATCTGCCCCAACTTCTTTCTAGATATTTCTGGCAAAACCGGAGACATTTTGATTCTAAACTTAGTCTTCCTTCCTCCTCTCCCACCCATGATGACTGATTTCCCTCAAAAGCACCAAAATGCTTTTTATTACTATGTTTACCTTTATTTTCCCATTACTATTGTATGTGTTATTGGTGTTAAGAGTCTGTGGCAATGTGAGTGGTATCTTTAGGTGAGAGGTAGGAAAACACACCTCTGTCTGTGTATATCGCACACACACTTGTACAAAAAGCTTTCAGAACTTGATGGTGAAACTCAGCTAGCTTCATGCAGAAGAACAGGAGGGACAAAATTCTGAGAATGAAAATCTATAGGCAACACTATTAACAGAACATGCCATCACAAATAGAAAGTGTATGTATATTAACTCTGAGTGCAATTTGATGAACATAAAACAGTTAACTGTCCTCAAAGTACATAAATCAGTAGCATCGTGACAATATTCCATTAAAAGTGCTTTCTAAATTGAAGGGAAATTTAAAGTTTTCTGCCATTTTGAATGTAGATTACAAAGAAAAATCAAATGCATGCAGGACCATTTATTTTAATAGTTTCGATTTTATTGACCATGTTAATCTTCACAGTGAACACTTTATGAAATCTGTCATGATTCTGGGATATCTAATTGTTTCTAGTCATCCATCAAAATCATTCAAGGCCAGTCATGCAATAAATCAAGTGCAGTCTGAAATTGAGTAAGATGAAGGGCCTGATTGTAGATAATCTTGAATTAATTTAATGAGCTCTTCTGCTTGTTGTTAATTTGAACCATTAAACAACAAATTAAGAATGAGTGTGTCTTCTATACCTACTGACTTAAGAAAAACTGAGATGAGGATAAAAACAAGAGAAACCTCTAAGTGTTTTAGAATGATGATTTTTATGGTCTCTAAGCATAAGACATAGCACATGACAAATATTTATCAATCAGATTTAGTGATGGATTATTCTGAGAGCTGAATCCAAGGAATACGTGTTACATCCTTTGTTTCTATCATAATCCATTTCTCTGTTGTGTTTTTCACCAAGCCACATTCTGATTCCCACTTGTTTCTTTGAAGTTTCCCTGTTGGAAAGGAAATGCCTTATCTTGCTATGTTTAGTTTTTATCTCAGACAGAGATGACTCTTACTGCACATAAGCCATCACTTTTATTTGCCTATAATAGCATTTGAAATGTTATTGCTGCCAAAAACCTCTGCTCACATCATCAACATATCTTAATTAATACATCACTGTCTGCTTTTCACCCATTATGCATACCTGGCAACAACCTCCCTTGGGTGATGGCGTCCATCTACAGCAGGGTGAATTGCCATCACTTGGACTGATTTGGAAAATCACTTAATGTAGAAAGGAACTGATCTGTCACAGTAACTTGAAACTGTCCTCTACTCTCCTGCTCTTTTATTTGGTTGCGGGCTTATTCCTATCTGGCAACACGACACTTGATTTGGAGACCATGGTAGTAGTTTGATGATATATGAGAGGACTGATGAACAATTTTCAATAATAAAGCATCCTGTACAAAATTAGTGACGAAAGCCATGAAAATATAGACCCACATACTGAATTTACAGGACATTAACATGAAGCAGACTCTGGGAAAATCTAAATCTATTTAGAAGTAAAGGGTGTGCCCCAGAAAAGAATGCACTGGAGACAGAAAGTGCACTTCTTACCATTTTCTACACAGCATGGGATGCCTGAATAGATGTAAAAAGATACAGTAGTGTCAAGTTGACCTTTTGTAAAATTTAGACAAAAGAAATCCTGGAGCAAGGTGCATGGAAAGTACATTTACAGCCTGGCTCAGAGTGAATGGGGAAGCAGGGCTAGAGGAAAAAAAAAGGAGGAACCCATGGGGTGGATTTTCTTTCAGAAACACAGAGGGTTGGGAAACTTCCTCAGCTGAAAGGGAACCGGCTCTTGCCTCTCTGATTTGGACTCCCTGCTCATTTTGTTTATCTTCCAGGCCAGTCCATGGGCCCTTGAGGGAGGAAACGCTGCTCCTACCCACAGGTAACCAGCTGTGTCCATCATAGCCTCTTGTCATGAAGGAAGCCTGGAGAATCTCTATGCAGGCCTTGAAGCAGAAGAGATGCTTCCTGCAGCTCCCTAAATCTCACCCCACAACTTGGCAGACAGGGAGTAGAATAGTATTAAAGCAAGGGATTTTCCTTTGTAACAAAGAGTATCTAAAGCCACAGAAAGTACGATGTTTAAAGACTAGCTTTATATCTAAGACTGGTGTTTCATCAGGGACTATAAATTGTTTACACTGTTGAAAGTTCCCATTTTTACAAACTTTTCCATTATTTTACTCTGCTTGTTTTTATAGTAAATATGGGTTCAGTAAAATCTCATCTTCTTCTAGAGCACAAATACAATTCATTACTTCCATTTAGACTCCATTAATTCTGAATTTGTGATAATTCCATGAGAGTTTGGGTGACACTTATTTTTGTATCATTTATTAAAAGAGGATTTACGAGGCAAATTAAATGCAGAAATGAGAGGACAAGGGGGAAGTTTTAGTATATTTAAGAGGAGACACTTTTCAAGATTCTTAATAGCACTTATTTGCATTTAAACAATTAATGGAATAATTACATTCAAGCCATCTTGTTAATTAAAGAAAGCCCAGCAGGATCTTTATTTGGCAACAGTTTGTTAGCAGCGATTCCCTAAGCATCAACTCAATGGAAAAGTGGTAAGAGATAATCCTCCTCCAAAATTCTAATTACCCACTTCCAGTCATCTTAAATGCTTCTCAAATATCGAGCTAATCATTCCAATAAGCTACACTAGCTGCATAAATTAGTATGCAGATATGCATCCATCTACCCCCTATCACAGGCAGCTCCCTGTGATCTGTAGAGGCTGCCCTCAGCCTAGTAGAAGTATGACAAGCTGATATAGAAGGAAGGCTTACGATCCATTTCCACAGCTCTGCTCACTAGTTCACTAGATCCTTGCTTGGAATTTTCATATTCAGTTCTGATCCTTTTCATACTTTTACAAAAAGGTTGACAGTCTGCCCCAATAGACAGGCCTACTTGCCTCTTTCTCCTTGATACCGGTCCCTGAATTTCTAATAAGCTGTGAGTTCCAGAACCAGCACAGTGACTTGGTTGGGGCATTGCCAAACACAGGGATCATGAATTTGGTCAAAGTAGGACATGCAGGACAAATGCAGATAATGGATATTCTACTATGCTTCATTCATTCATTTAGCGGAGCCTAGGGCTAGGAACATGGAGGGGCTCTGCTACTTATGGGGTGTGTGCAATGTAATTTAATCTCTCTGTGCCTCAGTTTTTTTTCCTATAAAATTGGGATGAAAAAAATCCATTCTTAATAGGGTTGCTAGCTGAGTTTAAATGGGTTAATAATTGTACAGTGTCTAACGCACATAAATCACTTTGTATCTGTTAAATAAAATAAACCTATTCATTGAATATTGTTGATTATTTACTATGAGCCAGAACTCTTCTAGGTGCTGGGATGTAGGAGTGAACAGAATAAAAACATACCTGCCCATCTGATACTTCCAGTGGAGGGAAGCAGATATATAACAAATAAGTACATTTTCCAGAACACTGGGAGACAAGTGCTATAGAGAGTGATAAAAGAGGGTGACAGTGCTAGGAAGAGCTGGCAGGTTTCCAGCTATAAACAGGAGATTCAAGGTAGATCTTCCAAGCAGACTCAAGGTGTTAAGGGGTATCTGATGGAAAAGACCTGAGGCAGAGGAATCAGCTGGTGCAGAAGCTCTGAGGTGTGAATGAAGAGCAAGGAGCCCTGGTGTTTGAAGTAGCCTAGGTAGAAGGAGAGGAACAGGAAGTGAGGCTAACTGGAAATGGAGCACGACACTGTTCAGAGGCTCTTTGGCTGAAACTGGGAGTAAGCTCCAGGACACAAGCCTCAGGCAGAACCAGGGTAGATTAGCTCTCTTCACACAGCTGCTCCTGTCCTTCACCAGGTGGCAAATGTGGGAGATGTCTCTGAGAGGAGCTAGGCACCCACAGATGATCCAAGGAGCAGGTTATGGAAACAGGGCCAGGACTCATGTGTGTCTATTCTGGGTAAGGGAAAAGGAAAGAGAATCCAAGCTAAGAAAGAGGCATTCCCTGATGCATGCCAAAAGCAGAAGCTTGAAAATATAAATATCCTCATTAGATGATTTTCCATAATCATCAGACTCTTCAAGTGGATACTATTCTGCTCACTGCCAAGTGCCCACCCACAGTTCCTCAGTCCTAGGCTTCAATGTGGCCGTGACTGGACAAGATTCCAAGAGAGCTTTTAAGGATAAATGATGTTAGACTTGGTATTGTTTATCAGCAGTAAAAGAAAGAAAAGCAGCAGCTATAGGAGGAATCATCTTATATTTGATTTGTATATACTTTCCAAGATGTATTTAAGTAGAACGCAGTTTGGAGATTTCTCAAATAACTAAAAATAGAATTACCATTCGACCCAGCAATCCCATTACTGGGATATACCTAAAGAAACATATATTGTTCTACCAAGAAAAATATGTCCTCATATGATTATCACTGCACTATTCATTATAGCAAAATCATGGAACCAATCTAGATGCCCATCAAGAGTGGACCGGATAAAGAAAATGTGGTACAGATACACCATGGGATACTACAGTCATAAAAAAGGATGAAATCATGTCCTTTGCGGCAACATGGATGTAGCTGAAGGCCATTATTCTAAGGAAATTAACACCCAAAAATCCAGAAAACCAAATACCACATATTCTCACTAATGAGTAGGAGCTAAACACTGGGTACACATGGACATATGGATGGGAACAACCGATACTGGGGACTTCTGAAGCAGGGAGGGAGAGAGGGGTGCATGGCTTGAAAAACTACCTTTTGGGTGTCATGTTCACTATTTGGGTGATAGGTTCAATGAAGCCCATAGCCCACCTTCATGAAATATAACCACGAAACAAACCTGCATATGTATCCCCCTGAATTTAAATTAAAAAAAAAAAAGGAAATGCAGAACACTTGAAATGTTTTTATTTATAAGTGTGTAGGATATAAAACCCTATCATGCTTGCTTATCCTGTTCAGCTGCTCAAAGTCTTCTTGCTGGAAAATCTAGAGCATCAATTTTGTTGCAACAGTTTTGCTAAAACTGCTGTTTTTTCCTCTAATAAATACCTGGCTCAGATGTTTCTGGAATCGTTACGAAGACTGCGAGATCAGATCCTTTTTCACTTTTTCTGGCATGTAAGCCAAAGAAATATGAAGAGATGTCAAATTTCTCTTATTTTCTGATCTTGGGACTGCATGTAAAGAGTGGTCATAAAGTGAGAACATTACTAAAGAAGTTAGGGTTATAACAGGAGAGTCAGGGTAGGCCTTCCGAGCAGACCGAGAGTGTTAAGGGAGTGAATCAAGCAGCCATCTGTGGAAGAGCCTACTGGCAGAGGGACAGTTGATGAAGAATGGCGAACCAGGAGCCAGGTGGCTGAACTAGATGGGGTACTGTTTCTCAACCAAATGCTGAGTGTTCAGGATGCTGAGAAAAGCACATAGCTTATAACTGATACTATTACTTAAATGCTGAAGTCTTTGAATATTGAGGAGAGACACGGTGCTGCCAGGAAGGAGGGTAGTGGGATGACTGCTGTCATGCAGAATGTGCCCAACATCTGTGGGCTAACGTCCGATTCATACATGTTGAATGTGGTTATTTGTTTTGGTGATATTTTGTCCGTCGGAAGGAGAACCACTTGAATCATGTTTTTGTTCATCTGAAATGTCAGTCTTATAAAAGTGGCTAGTTTCTATCATAGTTAGAAAATTTCCATCTCATTATTTTTAAAAGTTGCTGGCAGTTGGAAGAAACACAAAAATGAATTCTGGCTCTGGCTAGTGTCAAATAATGTTGAGATTTTATTTCATCTTTCTATATTCCTCGATATTACTGAGTCAAGAGAAAGAGTTATCCCTCATTTCCAGTGATTTTTTTTTTTTGCTTGGAGATCTTCCCGAGCAATCAATTATTCTCTTTTGCCTTCCTACCCTCATCTCCTGTAAACCCCAAAAGTGGTATATAAATATATTTATATAAACATAAATATGAATGTATACATGTAATTCTATAGCTATCAAAGGAAGTTCACATCTGTTTGTTTAATAAGTTTTGTCCTTTTCAATAATTCTGACCTAATGACGCAGGTACTTGCACCAGTGATAGAGCTGCATTGCTATGTGTTGCTCAGTCACCTGGCCAAGATTATTTATGCCAGAATTGTAAGGACAAGGTCTGACTGCTTCCAGTTCACAACAGATTCGTAGAGTGGTTCTCATTACCATGTTGTGTTAGGAGGCAGTTGTAATTGACCCAGTGATTGCTGGTAAGAGCAGTGATCTTTGGGAAAATGTTAATTCCTGCAAAGCGCTGGTACTACATGACCTGGCCTTCCAAGGAGCTCTGTTTCTTGGAGAAATTCATCCTTTTGTCCTGTGGGAAAACTGGCAGCAGAAGGTGACTGCAACTATACTAAAGCTTCCTGGTTTTTTTATCCCAGATTTAGGAGTTTTCCCCCACATCTTTAAATTAAAATAAAATAAAAGTTTTAAAAAAAGAATGGTTTTCAGTAAGCTTTTTTAAAAAAAGATAATTTTAATGGGTCTTGAGTGCAATGTTAATCCATAGCTTCTTCAAAGGAAGATGGCTCTCTTCCCAATTTTGCTTCTGTCTCTCAGAACCACCAACCCTGGATGGAGACTGCTGTCAGCTGACATTCTAACCAGTTACCTGCCAGGAGTGAAGATGATGCAGGTGTTTAGCCATATCTTGAGAAAGCTCCTAAGGGCACCTAGTGAAATGCTTTAAGTTTACATTTTAACAGAAGGGCTGCTTGAAATTAAAGTTCCTAGGGGCATACTACAAAGATGAAGAGTGTTTAGATTGAACCATTTTCAGAGTGGTTTGCCCATCATATCGGTAGCTTCTATTTCCTTATCCAGTTTTTTCAATCTCCACCTCTCAGGGTTCCTTCATTTCCTCTACAGACCCATGAGCTCCAAAATCAGAGTTCCACATCTCCTGGACTAGCGAGAAATACTTCTAGCACCTCCTGATGATTCCCAAATGGATCAAATTTAACATATTTAAAAATGGCCTATATTTCCTCTGAATTAGTCAAATGCTCCAAGTTCTTAGTCTTGGCTAATGTTGTTGCTATCTTACCATGCCTCAAAGTTGGAAAGTGCAGACATCCTCACCCCCAGTCTATCATCTCAAATGCCACACCCCTAGTTGGTTTGACCTCAGAAACATCCCCTGAATTTAGCCTTTCCTCTCCACCTTCTCCGCTTCTGTTTTAATCCACATTTGCTATATAGCTCCTGGGCAATATAGTAGGCTTCATTCCTCCCTACATTGTTCCTTCTCCATTTGATTTATCCTCCAAAGATGAGTCAGAATTATCTTTCTCAAAACCAAATTTGATCAGGTCATTGTGCTACATCAGGTCACAGTGCTACCTTCTTTCAATTTCCATCGCTTACAGAAAATTGAAATGACTTTACTTAAAAAAGAAGGTTCTTCTTATTCTGGTTCCAGTCTTCCTCTAAGCTTCTGTTCATCTACCTGGCTCCCATAAAATCTAGAAAGACTGACCCAGACTTTTGTAATGCTACACCCAGTTGAAACGTCTCTGCTTCTGGAAGCTTTTCCCAGCTGCCAGCATAGATAAGTCACTTCCTCTGTTGTAACTAACTCTACTTACTTTGGGTTCTCTCACATAAGTATGAACGAGATCATATATGAGTAAGGCATTGAGCCTAGAACACAACAGGCCCTCAAGAAATGCTTGTGGTTTAAAGCAAAATATGGAAGTGTGATACCTCCTGTTTTGTTTCTTTTGCTAAAGATTGTTTTGGCTATTCATGGTCATTTATGCTTCCATATGAATTTCTGTATTGTCATTTCCAGGTCTGAGAAGAATGATATTTGTAACTTATTGCGTTGAATCTGTAGATTGCTTTTGGTAGGATGGACATTTTAGCAATGTTGATTCTTCCTATCCATGAGCATGGAATATTTTTCCATTTGTTTGTGTCTTCTTGGATTTCTTGGAGCAGTGTTTTGTAGTTCTCATTGTAAAGGTCAGGGGAGGGGGGGGGGTGAGATTGGCAGTTGAGGGAAACTGCTAGGGAAGGGAGGGGCATACCATGTCAACAAGGGAACCTGCATAATCAACATTTGTATACCTAACCCTGAATTGTATCCCACATCTTTATAATAAAAAATAAACTAAATTAAAAAAACAAAATATATCTCAAAAATGAGATATAAAAGTATCCTGTGGGGCCTAAGGAGGAAATGATAATTATGTCTTAATTTGATTAGGCTCAGTTGACCTAAAATGTTATAGGAAGCTGTTTGGAGACATTAGTCTGTTTTTTTCCCCCCTCTGGAGATCATTAGTGAATGATTCAGTTATTACTAAGTGATTTTTTTAATTACAATATATTAGTGTTGAATAACTGGCTAGGTCTTTGCAGTAATTCTTGTTATATGATCCTATTTTTTTTTAATGTTGGCTACAGACTCATGTTCTACTATTATTCCTTAATGTTAACGATCAGCCTGCTTTGATATTAGAGTATTTGCTTTAATAACATAAATGATTGATTAATCCAGACTCAGAAAGGCAGATGAAACTCAGAAGAAAATGAAGAGTGAAAAAAAGAGGCAAAACTTAACAAGTAATGCTTTTATTTTAGATTTTGAATTTTGTGTTTCAGATTACTTAATTATACTTGCCTTTATAGGTCTTCCAAATGAGTGAAATTTGTTTTGGAATTTAACACTGCTAAATTACAAGATTAATTGAAACTAGAGTATTTTAATGTCTCCATGGAGTCACTAAGCCTATATTCTAATTTATTAAAAACCTTGTTATTGGTACTGGAGAGCAAAATCTGGATCAAGGTATTCATTTCCCACAGCTGATAACTTTATCTCTCATCTTTTTTTGTTCCAGGCACTGAGCACCTATTTTTTTCTAGGCATTAAGGCTACAGTAATGAACAAAACAAGGACCCCCTCTTAAGGAGCTTATATTCTGATGACTAATGAAAACAATACGGGACAACAATAATAAATAAGCAAGAAAATATCAAACAGTGATAAATCCTATAAAGTCAACAAAATAGGATAACATGTAGAGAATTACTGCTAGCTTCTTTAGATCAGATGACCAGGTTATTCACATATTTACTGAGCATCTCCTAGATGCTAGGTACTGTGATACACACTGGGAAATATGAAGACTACTAACATATAGCCCCTATTCTTATGCAGTTTTCAGTCTAACAGAAATAAAGTGTGCAGAAACCAACAACCGTAGGAGTGTGATGAACACTGTTCTAGAACATCCACTGCTAGTGACCATTCCCTTTGAGCTGTGCTGGAGTCTGGACCACAGAGAAAGGAGATATAACAATGCCTGGGGAGTCAGGTGCACTTTTAAGAGGAGGAGTCACGAACTGAGAATTAAACAATGAATTAGGATTACCAAGGCGGTGAAGGGAAGTGGTAGAAATGGACTTTCCAAATAGAATGTCATTTCTAAAGGCACATGGGAAATATGGATGACTTAGTACTTCTGGAGAGTAGCACGTGAGTGTGAGCTGTGTGTATGTGCAACAGTTAGCCTAGAGATGTAAGAAAGACCAGGATATGAGAAACCTATGTGTGGCATACACAGAATATTTGGTCTTTGTCCTTGTTTCCTGGCATACAGGTCCTAAAATACTTGGAATCTCCAAAGCAATGTGTCTTTCTGTATACAATGAGTTGACTGATGGTTGGAGGTCCCTAGCTTCAGGATGGGGGCTGGTCAAAGGAAAGACCAAGAAAGAATTAGAGGATTTGGACTTCCAGTCCTACCTGGAAGAAGAGCTGAAGTTTGAGCTGATCACCAATGGCCGATGATTTAATCAACCATGTCTATGTAATTCCATAAAATCCCCAAAGAACTGGGTTCATGGAGATTCTGGACAGCTGAACGATGGAAGTTTCTGGAGGGTGGTGCATGTGAGGAGGGCATAGAAACTGTATGCCCCTTCCCTCATAACATTGCCTTATGCATTCCTTCACCTGTACCCTTTGTAATATCCTTTCTAATAAATTTGTCAAAGAATTAAGTGTTTTTCTGTGTTCTGTGAGCCATCCTAGCAAATTAATCAAATCCTTTTATTAAAACTTAGGCTAATTTTTAAAGCGTGTACTTTTGATGAATAGGTTTATAAAACTTAAAGATTTCTTTAGCATAGCTTGATGAAAGGAGGGTAGAGAATTTTGACTGGATGAAGAGTGTTCCAAAACATAATCTGATACAGGTTCTTATCCTTTTGATTAATTTGACCTAAGGATGACCCCCCAACTTAGTATGTGTCACTGATGCCTTTACTTGAAAAGACCACATTAGAAAGCAGAATACAGTGTGTGTTTTTGAATGGGCAGAAAAGGTAAATATTGCCACAACACAATATATACATTGCTGAAAAGCCTGATTTGGGTCAAGATTTCGCACTAAACAGGACAGGGTTTACGATAAAAATAAAATTAGGACAAACTACTCTAAACCTGTGTAATTTTGTAAACAGAGATCTACTAAAAACAACAATCTAATAAGATATAAGTACACTTTAAAAGAGATGTCAAATTTGAATAAAGAAACGCTGCAGTAATCCTTCACTTATGCCAAGGTGAAGAGAACTTGATGGACCAGGTTGCCAGTAAGTGCAAAGGCTGATAGACTATGAAGGCAAGGCACCCTGCACATGGTAGCGACGGAGTGTGGTGAAACTAATGATGGATCGCTTCTCATCATCTTACATCTGTCTTCTGTGCAAAGACTGGGGAGAATTGCTTTGTTGGTAACCTAGGGCAGAGCAAGTGCCCCAAATAAAGAAGGTGAACATAGGCAGTGCTGCAATCCTTCAGGCTTGCTGCCTTCAGCTCGGCCAATGTGCCGTGTGCTCAGCTACTGACATTTGGGAAACATTGTCTCTAAAACTTCCATGTTACATTGACATGATTATACTACTTAATTTTGTAATTTGTGGATTAGGTAATTTGCATTAGGGAAACTTAAGGTAGCAGATAGACTGTGTTTGCATAATACCCCCAAATGCTCCTCCTGATTTAGCTAGGAAAATAATGTTAAAGAATTGTCAAAGAAAGAGATGTGGAGCATATGAGTATCTCAGTGTACAGCTGGTATGGCATGTGTGCCATGCCTTTGGTTCAGAGTATACCTGGTAGGTGCTCAGTGAATATTTCATGAGTGAATACATAAATTAAAGAATCAATGAGCAGCTCAAGATTAAAAAAAAATTCTTCAGTCTGCATAGGTGATTCAAGGAAACATTTGTCCTCATGGTGTTGAGCCTCTAAAGGACCTGGCTATGGGTTTTACATTTCTGACCTCCACCCTAGAGCTCTCCATAGCTCTTTCCTGAACTCTACAAACTGACAAGCTCCCTGACCCTGTCACAAGCCCACTTGTCCAGTCAGTTTTATACCTGCTCCTGCCTGACCACTGTGACACAGCACAATCAACTCTCCACTGCTGGGGGCTGTGGGTCACGACCAGACAGTGTCTCAGGAGGGAGCCTGCTGGCAAGAAGCAGATGGGTTGACTGGGGCAGAGAAAACTCTAGAGTCACAGAGGTGTAGTTAACTCAGATTCCCTATGCATCATTATCATTAAGGCAAAGAGAGGGAATGCTCACCAGTCTTTCTCACTTTTGCATGATACTCCTCCAATTATGTTGGGGTTTCTCTTTCTTTAAAGGTTGCATTTGATGTCATTTGTACTTGATTTGACCCCATTTTAAAAATAAGGTTCAAGAGAGTAAGGGTGGAGAGTGAGAACCAGAGTGAGTCCTCTGCTGCCTGAAATTCCTAGGGGTGGAATTCCTTCCCTCTCTACCCCAGTCTATCCCAAGGCAGGCTGTTCTGCATGTTCTTTCATGGGAGGGCTTTTTAAGGTTTTCTCATTGATGCTGAGACCCTGCAACACTGAATCTCCCTACATTTGTCTTCTATGAGCCAAGGCTGGAGGGCCTGTAAAACTTGCAGTCTCTTTTCTGTTCTCTATTTTCAAGTAATGTTCTGTGGATTCATTGTGATTTACAGCCCTGGAGGAAGCCAGGTCTGCAGCATTTTCATTGAATCCAGCCTGTGATGTTGTTTGTCAAGCTGCCATTTACAGCCTGGAACATTTTTCTCTAATCTACTTTGCAGAGGCGTGATGTGTCTTCTCACCTCAACTGTGACCCTGATGTGTGTGTCTGCGTGGGGAACAGTGGGAGTCACCTCCTGCTTCCAGCTTTCGCTTTGTGTGATACAAACCAATACTCAGCATACGTGCATGATTAGTAGTAAAGCCATATTGAACATAGTTTCTGATCACTTCATTTGTGATCTGCATGAGAAAAAGATGACTTGAGATGGTCTATTTTTTTCTTGTGGATATGTTTTAAAGTGAGAATTTTAAAAAATGACTGATTAGTCCATTTTTCTCTTATCTCCTAATTTCACCATGATTTTGAGGTTATTTACTTTTTTCTGGAGTCAAAGGTTGTAGATAATAACAGGACACAGACAGTGAATTCTTCCAGGGTAGGGCAATGCCTTTTTCATATTTGGGACTCCAGTTCCCTGCACAGATGTTGGAATGTAGGAAGCACTAAATATATATTTGTGTTAGAACTGCATGAATTAAAGGCCTGGGCCTGGAGAAACTAGGAGAGGGAAAGGCAGAACCCAGGGAAACATCTGAAAATCAATGGAAATCCACAGGATCAGAGACCAACTGGGAAAATCAGAGTGGGAAGATGCAGGTCAGGACGAGATGGCAGGTGTCAACCACAGAGGCTGCATGCCAACAGGGACCACAAACAACGCAGACAACATCTGGCAGAGGAAAGTGACCTGCAGCTGGACTTGCAGCTGGAGGGGCTGAATACTTCAGTTCTGAGAAGAAAAGCCTCAGGTGTCCTGTAAGGCGTATACACAGATAGGACATACAGTTTTGATTCAGCCTTTAACTATATTATTTCAGTCCATGCCCCACCCCTGCTTACACTGTCTCTGTTTGGTTTGGGACTCCACTGTATTTTACGCAAATAACTTTAACTGCTTCCTGAATGGCTTCCATCCTAGCACTTCCAAGTCCTGAAGTAGGTTCTGCATCTTGTTTTAATTTTGGTGTCATATCCATGATACTGTGAAAGTGTCAATCTTAATGTTGTGTAATGAAACATGGGTCATCTTTTTACATCAAATATATATATTTTGAGTTGGCATCTCACTCTGTCACCCAGGTTGGAGTGCAGTGGCACACTCATGGCTGCTTCAGTGTCCAGTGTCCAGTGTTGACCTGCTGGGCTCCAGTGATCCTTCTGCCTCAGCCTTCCAAGTACTACAGGTGCTTGCTACCACGCCTGGCTATGTTTATTTATTTACTTTTTATTGTAGAGATGAGGTGTCGCCAAGTTGCCTGGGCTGGTCTCGAACCAGTGGGTTTCGGGCAATCCACTCACCTCAGCCTCCCAAAGTCCTGCGATTACAGGCTGAGCCACCAAGCCCGGCCTTTTCATCAAATATTTATGGATAATTTGCCACCAGCTACCACTGTATTAAGTGCTGTCACTGAATCAGCTTTGAGTTTTATTGTCAAGAAACTGGCAGTCCAACTGGTGCCTTATTTTCCTCGACTCTCCCCCGGCTTACTTCCCTTCAGTTGTTCTGGTTTTCCTGCCCTTTCGGTCTCGCCAGATGTGCTCCTGCCCAAAGCTTTTGTCCTCAAAGCTCCACCTGCCTGGAAGGTTCTTTCCCCCAATTTCTGCATAGCTTGTTGCCCCAATTGGCTCACATTTCTGCTAATGCCAGAGTTCTGTGGCACAGGCTGGACCATTTGTTTAGACCGCAACGTTCACTGTGGAAATATGTAAAGTTCTTTCCTTCCTTAATTGTCGATAGAGACATGGTCTTTTTTTCAGGCACAGTTTCATTATCTTTAACTTGAACAACTCTCCTCTAATATCTGAAATATTTTTCACAAGGCAACTAACTATATTATTATCCCTCATTTAAGATTCAGTGTAGGTGTTTAAGTCTCCTGCTTCTTCTTTTTCAGCTGTCAGCAGATTGATGAGGGTCATTAGTTTTTATGAATCATTTTAGAATTTATTTGCATTTTCCTTGATGAAAGAAAAGCAAAGGGAAATAATTGCAGTTTTCAGTGTTCACTGGGATATTCTGAGAGCTTTCTGCAGTAAATTATAGGGATGTGATAAATCTAAAGAAGCGTCACTCATTCCTGATTGCTTCAGAGCTCATACTCTGTCACTTCCTTTACAAACATGAGACTTAACATCCTCAAATGGATCTTATCCTTCACTCTGTTCATCTCTCTTACAATGTTTAATACCAGAAGCATTAAATATAAAGACTAATGTAACTTCATACTGCATCAAATCCATACAACGTCATGTGCAGAACTTTCTACTTTGCAAGAACTGGTAAATGCCTTTGTGACTGATTTTTCCTCTTCTACTAATACTGGTAGGTAGGAAATAACAACAGCAGCTCTGATTCTTCAACACCACACTCCATAGTGAATAGTGATATAGCAATTAAAAATGCATGTACCCACATTAAAAAATAGAACAAACATGTAACAGATTATGTAGTTCTTAACTTTTTAAGGAGGTGCTTCACTTTAAAAAACAATTCACTAAAGATTTTCTGTAAATAATAAGACCCACTAGTATATTTAAGATATAATTAGATCTGCTTAACTTGTGTTCATCCATGATTCAGGGACTGATTCACTGTACACGGAAACAGTAAATCCATGTTTGCTACATGAAACATAAGCAGCAAACATGCCTATATTTTATCTAGAAGGTGTCGAACACTCGGATGTTTGGGAAAACCTGGATCTTGACCTTGTGCTTGAGTGTTCATCCAGATGCAACTGTGGCTGGGGCTTTTCCAACACAGCAGAAGGTTGCAGGAGCAAATACACTGAGACAGTCTCTCTCTTGATAAAATTGATAGTGTTGTTTTTTCTATCGCTTATGGGCGGGCAATTTTAGAAATGATGACCTTTAATGCAAATTTTGCAAACATCACTTTAATTAAGTGGAAAGGTTGTTTGTTTTCAACATGTTGAATAATTTTAATTGTCATCTAAAGACCTAAAATAAATACTTTAAAATTAATCTAGGTGACAAGAAGTTATTCAACAAAGAAGAAACGCCCTTCAAATGGTATTATTCTCAAGAAGGTAAGAAATGTAATGCTAAAACATACAAACTCAGCCTAATGAAATCAAAACAAAGCAAAATAAAACTTTCCACAATAATCTAACATGGAAACAGGAGAGTCACTTCCACATCATGATGCGTACCTGAACAAAGTGAGCTGGGCCTGGAAGGTGAAATTGTTCGCTTGATTATTTACCATACGAATCAGGCCATTGGTTGTCTACAAAACAGTACTTAGAATTCTTGCTACAAAGAACTTTTGGTAGTCTGAATTGATAAACCTATTTGTGGTAACTTTGTAAGTGGAACTCATTATGAAAAAGAAACTAACTTGTCCTAAGTAAGAATGTTGTAAGCCTTTTTGGCATATGTGGAACTTGAACTTCTCTGGGTGCTAGCAAATGCACATTGGTAGACCTGTCATCCTCAAAAGAAGCACAGCCACTAATCAGCAGCTGGACATTCTAGAGACAACCCAGGCCTTTCTTCAGCCAGGCCTGGCCTGGAGTTGTGTCTGTTTTGTATTTGGTGATTTATCCTGCACAATTTCTTTAGCTATTTGTTAAAATGGGGGGGGCAGATACTTATATTGCAAGTTTATTTTATTTGAAAAAATGCCAGCTCCCTTATGGTTTTGATGAATTTGCAAAATTTAGGAAACTAACACCAGATTTCTTTTTTTTTTTTTGAGTTGGAATTTCACTCTGTCACTCAGGTTGGAGTGCAGTGGCATGCTTACAGCCACCCCAGCATTGACATGCTGGGCTCCTGCGATCCTTCCGCTTCAGTCTTCCAAGTAGCAGGAACTACAGATGCGTGCTACCACACCTGGCTAATTTTTCATTTATTGTAGAGACGAGGTCTCGCCAAGTTGCCAGGGCTGGTCTCGAACCTACGGGTTCAGGCAATTCACTCTCTCAGCCTCCCAAAGTGCTGGGATTACAGGCTGAGCCACCAAACCCGGCCAACACCAGTTTTCAACTGTCCTTGGAATTTGGACACACAGCTTCATGGATGTTACTGAGTTCATAAATTTTATCCCTGGAGTGACAACGGAGCAGGCAGCTCCGACAGAGCTGGAGTTATCCATGCTCAATGAGTCCCTTGGCAGACATGGACACTGAAGAAAGAGTTTATAAAGCCATGAGCACCGTTATCAGACATAATTACCAAAAAGACACAACGATAAAAGCCTATTTCATTAGTCACCTGAAATAAGTGGCTACTGTGAACACATGCTATACGGTGAACATGTATTGAGTCACTTGTAATTAGATAAACACGTGTATGTGGAAAACTGCTTGTGGGGAGGAAACTTTTACAAAAATATTTATTTTCTATTAAACATGTATAATATTTTGTCAAATATGGTATTTTCAAATATTCCAGCATTCAGCTGTACTCATATCCCTATTAGGTTTTTATTATATATGGAAGATCCAATGATAATACTATCTGCCAGTTTTCTAAGAGTTTCCTCTATGTTTGGCCCAGTTCTATGCACTTTAATTTATCTAATCTTCATGTCAGACTTATGAAGTAGCATATATTATTACCTACCTTTGGGGAAATTTTAAATTTCATTTAATTTGGGGGGATTTTTTTCCTCAAATGTTTTATTGTATTTTAATACACATAAAATTTACACCTTAATCATTTTTAAAGTATCATTCAGTGGTATTAAATGCATTCATATGTAATATAACCATCACCACTCTCTATCTTTATAATTCTTTTTATCTTGTAAGATTGCCCCAACATTTTTGGCATCAGGATTCAGTTTTGTGGAAGACAATTTTTCCATGGACTGAGGGGTGGGGAGGGAGGATTTGGGGGATAATTCAAGCCTGTAGTATTCATTGTGCACTTTCTTTCTATTATTATTATTACACTGTAATATATAATGAAATAATTGTACAACTCACCATATTGCAGAATTGGTGGGAGGCTTGAGCTTGTTTTCCTGAAACCAGATGGCCTCGTCTGGGGTGGATGGGAGACAGTACTCCTCAATTCACCAACTCAGCTCTTCCTCAGATCATCAGACATTAGATTCACATAAGGAGCACACAACATAGACCCCTTGCATGCACAGTTCACGAGAGGGTTCATGCTCCTGTGAGAATCTAATGCCGCCGCCGATCTGACAGAGACAGAGGTCAGGTGGCAATGCGAGTGATGGTGAGTAGCTGTAAATACAGATGAAGCTTTGCTTGCTTGCCCGTCACTCACCTCCTGCTCTGCAGCCTGGTTCCTAACAGGTCATGGATTGGTACTCCTATATTAAACAATAACTCTCCGTTCCTCTTTTCACCCAACCCCTGAGAGCCACAATTCTACTTTGTCTCTATGCTGTTTTGGTTACTCTAAGTACTTTATGTAAGTGGAGTCGTACAGTATTTTTCTCTTTATGATTGGCTTATGTCCTCAATGTTGTAGTCTATATCAGAATTTCCTTCCTTTTTAAGGTTGGATAACTTTTTGTATGTATATACCACATTTTGCTTATCTCTTCACCTGTCAGTAGACACTTGGGTTGCTTCCACATCTTGGCTATTGGGAATGAATGCTTCTAAGAACACGAATGTACACATATCTCTTTGAGACTCTGCTTTCAATCTTTTGTGTATATACTCAGAAACAAAATTGCTGTATCATGTGGTAATTCTATGTTTAATTTTTTAAGACAAAAGCCATACTTTTTTTTTTTAACAGTGGCTATAGTATTTCACATTCCCACCAGTTGTGAACAAGGGTTCTGATTTCTCCACATACTTACCAACATTTGTTATTTTCTGTTTTTAGGGTTTTTTTTTTTTTGATAGTAGACATCCCAATGGGTGTGAGGTGGTATCTCGTTGTAGTTTTTATTTGTGCTCCCCTAATGACTAGTGAAGCTGAGCACCTTTTCACGTGCTTATAGGCCATTTGCATGTCTTCTTTGGAGAAATGTCTATTCAAGTCCTTTGATCATTTTGAATCACATTGTTTATTTCTTGTTGTTGGGTTTTAGGAATTTTCTACATATTCTGGATCTTAATCCCTTATCAGATATATTATTTGCAGGTATTTTCTTTCATTCTGTGAGTTGCCTTTTTATTCTCTTGATATTATCTTTTGATACACAAAAGTTTAAACTTCTTAAAGTCTAATTTGTCTGTTTTTTCTTTTGCAGCCTGTGCCTTTGAAGTAATATCCAAGAAATCAATGCCAAATTCAATGTTATGAAGTTTTTGCACTATGAAAAAAATTTATTCTTTTTTAGTTCCTTAAATTTTAGTCAGGTTGGTGATTTGAGATATATCTTGTTTTTTAATGCAGTTAGAGCTATACAAGTTCTGACAGTTAAGTTCACGAACTCATTCTAGAAAATGTGCTACATACCTCATTGCTGAGTATCACTTCAGTCACCTTTAAAGTACTCCCCTTGAGAAGCTATGCACCAATGCCAGCACCTAATTCACCTGTCAAAGCAGTTTGGGTACTCTTTTTCTGGAATGGTCATCAGGGGTGTCATCATATGACCCTTGATGTCCTGAATGCCATCAAAATGTCTTCCTTTCATATTTCCTTCATCTTTTTTTCTTTTTTTGAGTTGGAGTCTCACTCTGTTGCCCAGACTGGAGTGCAGTGGCCCCTCCCAACCACCGCAGCCTCGACCTGCTGGGCTCCGGTGATCCTTCTGCCTCAGCCTTCCAAGTAGCTGGAACTACAGGCACGTGCTACCATGCCTGGATAATTTTTGATTTATTGTAGAGATGAGGTCTCGCCAACTTGCCCAGGTGGGTCTCGAACCCGCGGGCTCAGGCAATCCACTCACCTTGGCCTCCCAAAGTGCGGGATTACAGGCTGAGCCACCGAGCCCGGCTTTCCTTCATCTTAAGGTAAAGAAAAAAGTCATTGGGGGACAGATCAGGTGAGTGAGTAGGGAGGGTGCTCCAATACAGTTATTTGCTTACTGGCTAAAAACTCCCTCACAGGTAGTGTTGTGTGAGCTGGTGCATCCCCATGATGCAAGAGCTCCTCTGGGACCGTTTTTTGCACACACCTTTCTCATGCCAAGATTTTTCAGTTAAGGCTTTCCAAATTGTTTCTCTATCGATGTTTATTTGGTCTCCTATGCTTCTCAAAGTCAGTTGGTAACTTTGATGCAAAATTTGACAAATTTTTGCAATGTTTTAATCAGTTCTGCTCTTAAATGGCCATTGTGACCTCTCCTCATTAGTGATACCTTCTCTCCCCTTATAATAAACAATTACTCCATTTGTGCAGTGCTGTTTTCTTCATGGCATTATACCCATAAACTTGGACTTACATGTCCCTGATTTCATTTCCACTATTGCCAAGTTTAACAAGAAATTTCATATTTGTTTGTTGCTGTAATTCAAACTCTGACATTCTTGTGATGATAGCTCTGATGACCATTCAAGAAAAAGAGTTCCAGAATTGCTTTGATGGGTGGACCTGGTCTGGCCAAGCTTCCCAAGGGGAGTACTTCAAAGGTGACAGTGTGATACTGAGCAATGAGGTATGTAGCACTTTTTCTAGAATGTGTGTGCAAACTTAATTGCCACACTTCATACAATTCAACATGAGCATTGCTTTCACTGTGTCTTGCAAGTTTTGGTAGGTTGTGTCTTGTTTTCATTTATCTCTAAGTATTTTTGATTTTCCCTTGTGATCTCTTCATTGATCCATTAGTTGTTAAAGAGCATGCTGTTTAATCTCCACATTATTCCAGTTTTATTTCTGTTATTGATTTTTAACTTAATCCCATTGTGTTTAGAAAAGATACCTTGTGTGGTGTCCATCTTTTAAAATCTATTGAGACTTAGTGTGTGGGCTAACATAGTTTGTTCTGGACAATGTGCCATATAGACTTGAGAAGATCGTTTATGCTGTTGTTGTTGGGTAGAGTGTTCTGTATATGTCTGTTAGATCTAGTTAGTTTATTGTACTGTCTTCTATTTTCTTATTTTCTGTCTGGTAGTTCTATCCATTATTGAGAGTGGGGGATTGAAGTCTCCAACTAGTATTGTAAAACTGTCTATTTATCCCTTTAATTCTGACCGTTTTTGCTTCATGTATTTTGATGATCTGCTATTAAGTGTATAAATGTTTATGATTGTTATATCTTCTTGCTATATTGAACATTTTATTGATATATAATGTCCTTCTATGTCCCTTCTTTTTTGACTTAAAGTTTATTTTGCATGATATTAGCATAGCCATCACTGCTTTCTTTTGGCTACTATTTGCATGAATTATCTTCTCTACTCTTTTACTTTTAATGTATTTGTAGCTTTGAATCTAAAGTAAATATCTATGTACTTAGCATATACATAGAACCTGTATTTTAATTCCATCTTTTTTGATTAGAAACTTTTATCCATTTACATTTAAAGTAATTACTGATAAGGAAGAGCTTACTTTTGCCATTTTGCTATTTGTTTTATTTATACTTTACTGCTTTTTTGTCCCTCATTTCCTACATTACTGTCTCCTTTTGTGTTTAGTTGATTTTTTTTAATAGTGAAATGAATATACACATTTATTTTTGTGTATATTCTATTGCTATTTTTTTGTGGTTACTATGGGGGTTACATTAACATCCTAAAGTTAAAATACTCTAATTTGAATTTATACCAGTTTAACTTTAATAGCATACAGAAACTCTGCTCCTTTACAGCTCTATTCCTACTCCTTAGAGCTATTGGTGTCACATAATCACATCTTTATACATTGTGTTCTAAAAAAGGAAAAAAGAAGAATGAAGGGTAGGGGAGTACCCTTCAAATCCCTTGAAAGTCACTTCTGTTGGAGGGGGAGGGACTCACAGCAATGAAGTGAGGGGGTACAACAATGGCTGCCGCCCTTCTGTCTGCACCTCTGGGATCAGAAACAGCAATTAGTGAACAGATTTCTGATATTTGGAGGACAGGGTCCTTTTTGCCCATCCTGGCTCTTGTAAGCTACATTCAAGTTCCTCCTGAAACACATGCACAGCTGCCTGTAATGGGGCTGGTAGCTGTTACTGTGCTAATAGTTGAAATTGACCAAAACCAACTGCAATTTACCATCCAAGTCTTCCTCTGGAAGTTACAAGCATTCAATAGGGTCCAGAGGTCCAAATTCAGTTACATCTAATTCTGCCAGTGTAATTGTTGTCTAGGTGGAGAGACAGATTCCTGGTGCTTCCTATTCTGCCATCTTCCCGAAATCCTCCTATCCACTTTTAACAGATGGGAAAACTAAAGCATGGAAAATTGATTTTTCCAAATGGCACAGCTAAAAAGTGATAGGAGTGGAATTTGAATCCATGGTGCCTGGCTACAATCTACCTCACTTCTTAAGGATGTGCTCCACTGTTTCTGGGGAGAGAAATAAGAGAACCTGGTGCACAGCTTGAAACCCCAGCTCACACGACTGAAAAAGAATAAATTGGTAAATTAATACAGGTATCCATTTGGCCTGTAACTGAAGCAAGTTTATTTTTTTTAAGTTTTTTTTTTTTTTATAAGCAAGTTGCAAATATACAAGTAGTGCTGGAGTGCCATCCTGGGTGGGGATGAGGGGTGTGGGATGGAAAGCCAAAGTCTTTATGGAGTTCAGGGGGTAAGATGTCTCCAAAGCAATAATCTCTACCTGATGTGCTGGTACCTGCAAGGCAATAGCTAGGTGAATGCGAGTGAATGTCAAAGAGGGCTGTTTCTATGATTTGAGTTTGCTCGTAGTGTGAGCTTTGTCAGAAATGTGAGTGCCTTTTACTTGCACAGAAATAGAATCACATATTTTTAAATGTTTTCAAAACAAAAAGGGACAGAACTGATGAAAAAAATCCACACTTGTAATATATGATTTATACATAACTCTAAATTTACTCCTCTGGTGGTATATTTATATACCCACAGCGTACATAAAAAGTGCACAATCATGGCTTTATTGTAGACTTTTGAAAACATTTAAAAAGCCATTTTTATTACTACATGGATGGTAATTCTTTAGATATGCCCTGTCTTGGGAACTAAAAACACTGCTGGTCAGAATTGCATTCTATGAATTCTGTTTGATTAGATGTTCAGAGGATAGACAGACTTTGAAATGATAGTAACTGTCTCAAACACACATGTTAAAGGAAAATAAAATGAGATTTCTTAAATCATTCAGATTTCTTATGTTAATGATTGGCTTTTCCCAATATTCTACAACTGACTGAGCTTTTATGGTGTACCATGTTAACTTTGTGTAAAAAAATAATTAAAATATACATCCTTTCCTAATTTATCAATTACTAACCAAAGAAAAAGAACAACAAAGAGTATATTTGAATTTTTTGTTCAAACAAAATACAGCTTTTGAAGAAAACATTGAGAAGAATAACATTAGCAAATATTAGCTCTGCAACACAGTCTGCACATCTCAAGGTAGACATTAAGAATATGCCTGGACAATGTATCACCATAGCGCAAAGATAGGAAGATTAACAAGCCCTCTCCCTACAGAAAGACTTGTAGCAATAGGTTTCTGAGAGTATCTATCTGAGCACTAACCACATTGCTCAAAACTCAGGCCTTGTTTGCATACAGGGACTTCTTTCTACTTTGCTAAATCCAAAGTCGTTCAAGACTGACAATATCTACATTTTTTCCTCCTAGAATACACTTTAGTTACTAAAGTCTGATCAATTGTTTGCTGTTCAACAGGTTTTTTTTTTTTTTTTTTTTGAGTTGGAGTCTCACTCAGTCGCCCAGACTGGAGTGCAGTGGCCGCTTCCGGCCACCGCAGACTCGACCTGCTGGATTCCGGCGATGCTTCCGCCTCAGCCTTCCGAGTAGCCGGAATTACAGGCATGCGCTATCACGCCCGGCTGATTTTTTGATTTATTGTAGAGATGAGGTCTCCCTGCCCAGGCGGGTCTAGAACCCGCGGGCTCAGGCAATCCACTCACCTCAGCCTCCCAAAGGCGCGGGATTACAGGCTGAGCCACCGAGCTCAGCTGTTCAACAGGTTTTAAAAGACAAGATACTAATAAGTTTTGGGCTTTGTAATTACATGGGTTTCTCTGGACTATTTAGAAACTCATTAACCCCTTATCAACAAGGGTGCCTGAATGACACTTATTTGTATACCTAATGCTTAACTGTACCCCACAATATCAAAATAAAAAATATTGATTAAAAAAAACCGATGACTAAATTTGTATTTCAGAGATATGGAGGACATAAATCTAACATTTTGGATTCTGGACCTGGTTATGAAAGAGACTTTTTCATGAATTTCCTAAGGACTGATTTATTCCTAGTGTGTATCACTTATCATGCAGTAGATCCAGTTTTCATGTTTCAAGTATGAAGGTCAGATTTGCATTTTCTTTTTTTTTTTTTTGAGTCGGAGTCTCACTCTGTCGCCCAGACTGGAGTGCAGTGGCTGCTCCCGGTCACCGCAGCCTCGACCTGCTGGGCTCTGAAGATCCTTCTGCCTCAGCCTTCCAAGTAGCCGGAATTACAGGTGCGTGCTACCAGGCCCGGCTGATTTTTTGATTTATTGTAGAGATGAGGTCTCGCTGTCCAGGCGGGTCTCGAACCCGCGGGCTCAGGCAATCCACTCACCTCAGCCTCCCAAAGGCGCAGGATTACAGGCTGAGCCACCGAGCCAGATTTGCATTTTTGTCTAAAATTCCTGGTTGTAGTTCTGTATGTGGTCTTAAATGCCAGCTGCACATTAGACCTTGAGTTCAGATCATCTGTTGTCATCCAAGGGGTGGATGAGTCTAAAAGCCCACTTGCTACCCAAATGGAAAGCTTGTAAATGGAACAAATCCCTGATGTGCTCTTTGGTCTATCTGTTCTCTACCTTGGGTTTTGAAACAGGAACCTTAACATTAGCAATATACTGCTGTAGCACAATTTATGTGGAAACAAATTGAGATAGATTTGTTCCAGACCCAAAATGATTTCTCCCTGATATTGGACTGAAAGACTTGATGATGTCTTGGCAACCTCGAGCACAAACTAGCCATCTGAAAGCAAAGGTAGGAAAAGCATTTGCTTTCCTCTCAGGTTATATGTTGAAATCCTTCAGTTTTCACCTTCATGGTAATGGCAGATTTTTTCATCTTAAGTGCTTATTGCTGCAACATAACCAGCCTCTGCTTATGAGAACACATAAACCACCTCGCTCAATTTTCCTTCCTCTTTCCTCTCTATTCCACTTGGCTTTACAGAAAAAGTGAATGTTACAGTTTAGAGTTCATTAGACAGGTCTGAGATTGGCAACTCTGATAATTTTGGACTGAGTAGGTCAAAATGGTTGTAAATGAACCAAACTTCCAATCAAATGTGATTTGAGTACATAGTGCTATAGTTTAGCTGTATCAGAAAATGTGTAAGAGCTTAAAAGGCTCAGAATAAATTAGACAAAAATACCTTGGGGTCTTTTTCCATTTTAAAGTGAATTGAGCAATTCTGTGTGGTTGAGGATTGACAGCATAATGGAAACAGAGCACACTGCAGAATTTCTCACCAGGTAACTGCAAAGCAGCAAAGCTCGTATTGCAGTCTGTTGGTTGAAAAGAACGTGGAGGAGTCTTCTACCTTCCTATGAGGTGCCATATGCTCATAATTCTTGGCCAATTATATTTAGCTACTGCCAAATTGCAGCTATTGGAAAATGCTCTCTACCCTATACTCTCTAGCAATATAATTAGAGACCTCATGGATACTGATTCTTCTTATAATTTATTAACATAAATAAGCATACTTAAAACTGCTTTCACACAGTGCCTTCTATTTGTGATGTGCCTATAATATAAGATCTTGCCACATAATAGTAATTCTGAATATTTCTATATATTCCTGAGGATTAACTAGAGGTAAACTTGGTGGGCAAATGTTTCAGTGATCTTTGAAACTTTTACATTTCATAGTCACTCTCTTTTTTTCCAGATAAGACTTTTTGTGGGATAGGATGCATAGCGTCAATGTTACAGACAGCTCTTTTATTACATACGCTTTATGCACATTCTTGTTTATGTTTCACTTACCAGAATCAAGAGGCAACTTGAGGCCAATTTTGTGTGCTCAGGGATGGTAGAAAACACTGACAAAATCAAGCAACCAAAGACAAGGAGAAAACTGTAAAACAACAAAAAAGAGAAAGCTGATAAGAACCTTGCCTTATCATCACAGACTTAATTTCTTATTCCTAATGAACAAAGCACTATGTCTTTGAACCAGCATAGGTTAAATCATAAAAACCCCAGCAGGGACTAGCCATTTTGGATATCAAAATACAATAGAGAACGCAGTGCAAATGGGGCTTCCCTGCAGTATCATGGATCCACTCGTGGGCTGGGCTGGCGTGTGGGCATGCTGCATTTAAATGCTCACATCTGAGAATCTATGAATTTCCTATACAATTCTTTTCCCAAGCAGGGATCCCGAGAAAATCTCAGAAAGAATGTTCTTGCTCTCTATCTGGGAGCACATCTAAGAAGTACAAGCTGCTTCATGTTTGGCAGCCTTGGTAAACCGTCACGTGGCCTAAGTGGTGATTATGAAGTCAGTGGCTCATTTTCAGTCTGATATTGCTCACAGATTCTCTTTGTCATTCCTTTATGTTAATACTAAGAATAGAAAGAAAGTGAACTATTTCCTCTACTGCCTATGAACGTTCCATTTCCTTCCAGTCACACTGCTAGAGAAATGACCTCTCAGCTCAGTTTATTCATATCTAATGATAGGGAGCAGAAGTTAGGAGCAGGCATTTTCTACCAATCAATCTATAGACATTTTTATTCCTAGAAATATGCAACTTCCTGAATAAGGGAAGAGTTGAGTTCCCAAGGAAAATGTCTAATTAAAGGGAAGGATCTGTTTCAAAGCTGAGATTACTTATCTTAAAATGAAAGATTAGAAAAAAAACAAAAAAAAACACCAAAATTCACCAGAGGTACTTGCTCTAGGCTATATTTTGCACTTTTACTCATCTCAGGGAATTCACACAGTAAGCCCACCTAAATGATCAGTTTCCACATTTCTCTGTACAGCAGTGAATTTTGTCCCCATTGCCTCCTGGCTTGCCCTGAAAGTCTTAGAAGTCTTTCTACCATCTTGACTGTAAACTCCCAAAGGCTTGTAGCCAGAGATTGGCTAATTATGCCTGTAAAGCAAATCTGGCTTCTAATGCCTGTTTTTGTAAATAAAGTTTTATTGGCACACAGTCACACCCATATAACGATGCACTGTCTATGGCTGCTTTCACGCTGCAACTGAAGAACATAGTAGTTACAACAGAGACAGTGTGACCCACAAGACTAAAATATTTACTATCTAGCCCTGTAGAGAAAAATTTTCTTGACTTCTGATTGACACCATATATTCCTTATTTCTTTGTTTCTATCTCAATACAGAACTGAAAGGAAAGATCATCACTGTTTATATCTGGGTGCGGATAATCATCACCAATATCCACAGAGGGTTTCTTATGAACTGGCTCTTTACATGCATTCTCCCACATTATCCTCACAAATTTATGGAGTACAAGCATCAGTATCCCTACCTTATAGATAGGAAAACTGAGAATTAAGAACATTTTGTAACTCATCCAAGGCGGTAGCAGAAAGAGAAACTAGGCACCACTTGTATATTCTAAGCCCCCACAGTGCTGTTGAATATGCATGCACAGATGATAATTGCGATGGCACTCTAGGTTCAGCCAGAATTTGGGGGGTACTTTTCTAGCTCCTCAAATTGAGAGGGAAGAAGTTGTCATTCCAAACAGAGTCTCCAAGAGAAATGAGTGTACTAGTGAAAAAAAAACCAGCACATGATGTTAGTAACAATGCGTCATACTTTTGACTCATGCATCTAATAATTCTGGATACTTTGGATCACAATTTAATTGGTCTTAATGGACTAGAAATTGCAAACTAGTGGCCAAAATCTAGTACGCCTACCTGAACCCCAAACTATCAAAGAGAAAGTGATATTCAGGGATCATTAAGGTATTTGGGAGGATGATGTGACAGTGACAGATGTTCCCCTCTGATTAGTGGTCCAGACTTACCAGGAAACATTAAGAAAAGCAAGGAGGGGATTATTTAGTCACTAATATATCTTCCTTTTCCAAAAGCATACAATGATAGCTTCATGATCTGTATGTTTATGTTCAAAACAGCAGATATTTTTGTTAGTGCCTTCTTCATTAATATTTAGATGCTGCTTGACTTATCCTTGTATCTCTTGGTAGTGCTTTAGTGTCTTTTACAATGGGTACTCAGTATAGGTTTTCAATTGAACTAAAATGATTCCTACACAAAAAAACAGATCTGCAAAATGGTCTGCAAATCTCTACTATGAGGAATTAAAAATCTAGTGAGTTGTGCAATGTGAACATACTGGATCATAATGAAAGATAGAGGCAATAATTGCTAAGAAAACTATTACAGAGGCTGATAGGGGGGAGTTCTATTCAGTTGAAAATGATGGGAGCACATTAGGAAAGTTTTCTCTCAGTGCCATTTTTATAATATCCCAAGGTTTTGATAAGTTGTGTCCTTGATTTCATTTGTCTCCAAATGAAAAAAAAAAAAAAAAAATAGCCACGGGCCAGATGGTTTCTCAGTTGAATTCTGCAAGACATACAAGGAAGAGCTGATACCAATCTTACTGAAAGTATTCCAGGCAACTGAGAAGGAAGAAATTCTCCCTAGCTCATTCTATGAAGCTGATATCATCCTAATACCCAAACTTGGAAAAAACCCAACAAGGAAAGAGAACTATAGGCCAATCATCCTGGTGAATATAGATGCAAAAAATTCTCAAGAAGATTATAGCAAATTATATCCAACAACATATTTCAAGGATCATCCATCACGACCAGGGGGGCTTCATTGTTTTTATTTCTTCCTTGATTTATGTGTTGATCCTAAAGTCATTCAGAAGCATGTTGTTTAATTTCCATGTATTTGCGTGTTTTGGGGGGGTTCCTATTGATGATGATATATATTTTTATTCCACTGTGATCTGAGAAGATGCTTGATATTATTTCAACTTTTGGAATTTGCTCATGCTTGAATTACGCCAGATAATATGATTAATCTTGGAGTATGTTCCATGTGCTGATGAGTAGAATAAATACTCAATAGATGTTGGCTGAAGTGTTCTGTAGATGTCTGTTAGGTCCAATTGTCGATTGTTGAGTTAAGGCCCCAGATGTCCTTGTAAATTTTTTGCCTCGGTGATCTCTTTAGGGCTGTTAGTGGGGTATTAAAGTCTCTGACTATGTTTGTATGGGTGTCTATGTCCTCTCTTCGCTTAAGTGGCAATCATTTTATAAATCTGGGTGCTCTTATGTTGGGTGTATAGATAAGATGGATATTTCTTACTGTTAAATTGAGCCTTTTATCATTATGTAGTGGTCCTTCAGTGTCCTTTTAAATATTTATTGATTTGAAGTCTGTTTTGTTTTATATAAGAATAGCTATTCATTGCTTTTTTTTTTTGCTTTCCATTTTCCTGGAAGATCTTTTTACAGCCCCTTACTTTGAACCTGTGGGTGTCCTTTGCACTGAGATGGGTTACCTGGGGGCGGCAGAATATTGGAGCATTACACACACATATCAAGAAAATAGAAAGATTTCAAGAAAATAGCTAATATCACACCTAAGGGAGCTAGAAATGCAAGAACAATTAAACCATAAATTTAGTAGAAAAAAATCAAATTACTAAAGTCACAATTACATGAAACAGAATTTAAAAAATCATAGAAAGGATCAACAAGACAAAAGCTATTTCTTTGAAAGGAAAATAAGATTGAAAGACTTCTGTCCAGGTTGGCTAAAAAAGAGAGAAAGAGAAAGTCCAAATAAACACAATTAGAAACAAAAAAGGCAATGTCACAACTGACCCTGGACAAATTCAAAAGATTATCAGAGATTACTATGAACTCCTGTATACCAATAAACTATAAAATCTAGAGAAACTGAAATGCTAAACAGACCAATAACAATCCAAGAAATCGACTCAGTTATAAGAAACATGCCCACCAAAAAAAGTCCTGGGTCAGATGGTTTCTCAGTTGAATTCTATAAGACATCCAAAGAAGAGCTGATACCAATCTTACTGAAAGTATTCCAGGCAACTGAGAAGGAAGAAATTCCCCCTAGGTCATTCTATGAAGCTGATGTCATCCTAATACCCAAACTTGGAAAAGATCCAACAAGGAAAGAGAACTATAGGCCAGTTATCCTGGTGAACATAGATGCAAAAATTCTCAACAAGATTTTAGCAAATTATATCCAACAACACATTTCAAGGATCATCCATCATGACCAGGTTGGCTTCATTCCTGGGCTACAGGGTTGGTTCAACATATGTAAGTCTATAAATGTAATTAATCACATAAATGGGTATAAAACAAAGAACCATATGATTATCTCATTAGATGCAGAAAAAGCATTTAATAAAATTCAGCAATCCTTCTTGTTAAAAACACTTGGACACCTAGGCGTTGAAGGATCATTTTTCAAAACAATAAGAGCCATCTATGATGAACCTGCAGCCAACATCATGTTTAATGGGAAGAAGCTGAGGGCATTCCCTCTAAGAACTGGAACAAGACAAGGATGCCCACTCTCATTCCTCCTATTCAACACAGTACTAGAAGTCCTACCTAACCAGAGCAATCAGGCAGGAGAAAGAAATCAGGAGTGACCAAATAGGAAAAGAGGAAGTTAAGTTATACCTTTTTGCAGATGATATGATTCTATACCTAGACAACTGTAGAGAGTCTGTCAAAAAACGTCCTCACACTGATATATAACTTTGGTAAAGGCTTGGGATACAAAATCAATGCATAGAACACAATTGCATTTCTATATACCTCCAACAAGTAGGATGAGAACCAAATACAAAACACAATTCCATTCACAATAGCCACACACACAAAATAAAATACCTTGGCATCCACTTAACCAAAGAAGTGAAAGACCTTTAAGATGAGAACTACAAAATACTGCTCAAAGAAATCAAGGATGATAAAAACAAATAGAAAAACATTCCATGCTCATGAACTGGAAGAATCAATACTATCAAGATGTTCACCCCAACCAAGGCAATTTACAGATTCATAGCAATCCCTTTCTAATTGCCAACATCATTTTTCATAGACCTAAACAATACAGAGATTCATATGGAAATGAAAAACAGCCTAAATGTCCAAAGCAATCCTCAGCAAAAGGAAAAACCTGGAGGCATCACACTTCTAGACTTTAAACTTTATTACAAGGCTGCAGTAATCAAGACAGCATCGTATTGGTACAAGGAATAGATGCATTGACCAATGGGACAGGATTGAGATTCCAGAAGTAAAAACGTGGTCTTTAAACCAACTCATTTTCAACAAAGCCATCAAAAAAGAAAATTGGGGAAAGAAAGCCGTATTTAGCAAATAGTGCTGGGAAAACAGGTTAGCCACATGGCAGAAGGTTGAAACTGGGCCCCTGCCTAATACTTCATTCACAAATTAACTCAAAATGGGCCAAGGACTTAAATGTAAAACCTCAAACTATAAGAATTTTAGAAGAAAACTTAGGGAATACCCTCCTGGACATCACAGTAGGCAATGAATCCATGGTCAAATCCTCAAAAGCAAATGCAATAAAAGCTAAGATTGACAGGTGGGACCTTGTCAAACTGAAAAGTTTTTGCATAGCAAAGGAAATCAAGAGAGCAAAGAGACAACCCACAGAAAGATAAAAAATATTTGCAAGTTATGCATCTGACAAAGACCTAATTTCCAGGGTCTACAAGAAACTCAAATGAATTGACAGGAAAGTAAACAAACGACCCCATTAAAAAGTCGGCAAAGGACGTAACAGATACTTCTCAAAGGAAGACAGTCAAGTAGCCAACAAACATGAAAAAATGCTCAGCCTCACTAATCATCAGAGGAATGCAAATCAAAACCACATTGAGATAGCTCCTATCATTAAAATGTCAAAACAAAAAAACAAAAAACTCCAACAAAAAACAGAGAAAAGGGCATGGTTCTACACCATTGGTGGGAATATAAGCTAGTTCAACCTTTGTGGAAAGCAGTGTGGCAATTTCTCAAAGAACCAAAAAATCGAGCTCCCATATGATCTAGCAATCCCTCGTCTGCGAATATACCTAGAAGAGCATAAATTACTCTTCCAAAAAGACACCTGCACACACATGCTTATTGCAGCACTGTTCACATAGCAAAAATATGGAACAACCCAGATGCCCATTGAAAGTGAACTGGATAAATAAAATGTGATACATATACATGATGGAATACTACGCAGCTATAAAGATGAACAAAATCACGGCCTTCACGATAACATGGATGCAGCTGGAGACCATCGTACGAAGTGAGCTACCACTGAAACAAACAGCTGAATAATGTTTTCTTGCTCATAAGTAGACCCTGATCACTGGTCACATGAGCACAAGAGTCAGGTTGGCAGATGCTGGACATAGCTAGGGGAGGGAGGGAAATAGGAGGGAGGAGTGGCACATGGCAACACACTGGGTACCTGATTCACTACTGGAGGAGAGATGGCCAGCTAGAAGCCCAGACTTCACATGCGTGCAACTTACTTAAGCAGTAAATCCTCACTTGCACCCCACAACTAAATTAAACTAAACTAAACTAAACTAAACTAAACTAAACTAAACTAAACCAGTAAACACATATAACTTTCTTTCTTTTTTTTTTTTTGAGTTGGAGTTTTACTCTGTCACCTAGGCTGGAGTGCAGTAGCATGCTCGCAGCTACCGCAGCCTCAACCTGCTGGGCTCAGGCGATTCTTACACTTTAGCCTTCCAAGTAGCTGGAACTACAGGCATGTGCCACCAAGCCTGACTAATTTTTTTGAGTTATTGTAGAGATGAAGTCTCACCAAGTTGCCCAGGCTGGTCTCAAACCCGTGGGCTCAGGCAATCCTCTCATCTTGGCCTCCCAAAGTGCTGGGATTATAGGCATGAGCCACCACGCCCGGCCTTATAATTTTCTAAAAATAAAGTTTTCCCAAATAAGATGGTGCTTGACATGGTCTTGGAAGGGACGGTTTCAACAAGATAAGTTTCTGGAGAAATGTTCCAGAAGAAGGGTACAATATGAGAAAGACAGCAAGTCAGAAAACAAATGAGGCAAACATTGGCTCTTTGTTTCACGGAGCGAAAGTTATTGAAGTTTACAGTACATGGAGAAACAGGTGGCTGAGCTGAAAGTCTGGGACAATGTTGAAAGGCTTGCAGGGCAGAGTCTGTACTAGCTCCATAGACAAAGAGAGCCAGTGGAGGGTTCTGAACAGTGTATTGATGTCATCAGAATGGCCCTCCAGGAACATTAAGTTGGCAGCAGCGTGTGTAGGATGGATGTGAGTGGTGAGAAGCAGGACAAGGGTGAAGGAACTGGGTTAGGCTGTGAGTGAACATACCAGAAGTGAAGGTGAAAAAAAGAGGCGGCTGGAGGGTTGCTGTGGGCTGGGGAGTAGAGTCTGGGAAGGGGTGTGGTGGCTGGAAAGTCTGAGGTGACCAAGCAAGTCAGGAGGAGAAGAGACAGAAGATTCAGGAGGAGAAACTGTTTTCGGGGAGAAAATAATAAATCCAGTTTTAGACATCCATGAAACAGTATGGATTTAAGTCTTGGGCACATATTTTAGTAGGAGATGGGGAAGTCCTTTTTTTCTCCTAGAAAAGGAACATGTTATTCTGAGGACAGTGCAGACCACATATGTAAGGTTTGTGCACAAGAGAAAGGATTTTGAGAAGCATTTCTTGAATCTGGCAAATGACATTATGGAGAACAACGAACTCATTCTGCCATGAATTTGCCCTTGGTAGCATCGCCAGAGACAGGTTTATTGGCTGGAAGAAACACTGAAATGACATCAAGTGACCCCTCTAAGAGACAGTATTCAGACACTGGGTTCGTTGGGTGCCTGGTGGGGTTTTATATGTGGTTCTGCTGACACCATTGCTCCTGAGGGCTTCTGGGTTGCAGGTATGTGTGCTAATGACCGATCACAACTCCATGTACTCAAAAAAAAAAAAAAAAAACGATCATAAATTTTTCTTGTGGGTAAATTAAGGATCAACTTGTCAGATTTAATTTGTTAAAAAAAAAAAAGCTTGGCTTGGGAACCTCACGGGTGCTTATAGAACAGAAGATATCCAGTTTCCAAAGCTCATGCATCAGGGATGGATTCATTTTACAAGAATTTAAATGATGTGAAAATAAAACATTCAGAAAAGCTCTGAGGAATGAACGAAGGCAAGACACACTATTGTCACTCACACAGTCACACAACCCCAGGCACTCACAAACAACTGCGAATAATGCAATGAAGAAAGAAGTGAAACTGACATTTGGAGTAGACATCTCACTGAACTTAGCTTGATACAACAGGTAAATCAACAACGTGGGCTTGGCTGTTGGAAGCAGCCACATGTTTCTACCTAGAAGGTGCTCTCTGCAAGCATTTTGACAGGCTATAAGCTTTCCATGGGATGATGGTCCATGCACATCGCTCACACTTATTAAAAAAGCTTTGGGGGTGGGAGAGAGATCTTAAATGTTTTATAAGGGATGGAACTGTGGGATTAAAATAAAAGATACCAACAGGAAGGAGTATGGAATCTTTTAGGAAAACAGTTCTTCAGAAATATGTCCAAAGGAAATTCAGTCCTGTCTCTACCGTTTTGTAAATGTTTTTTTTTTGAGTTGGAGTCTCTGTCGCTCAGACTGGAGTGCAGTGGCCGCTCCCGGCCACCGCAGCCTAGCCTGCTGGGCTCCGGCGATCCTTCCGCCTCAGCCTTCCGAGTAGCCGGAATTACAGGCATGCGCTACGACGCCCGGCTGATTTTTTGATTTACTGTAGAGATGAGGTCGCGCTGCCCAGGCGGGTCTCGAACCCGCGGGCTCAGGCAATCCACTCACCTCAGCCTCCCAAAGGCGCGGGATTACAGGCTGAGTCACCGAGCCCGACTCGTTTTGTAAATTTTTAAGTACTGCTTTGATAAAATATGCTCTTCAGTATATTTGGTGGAAGAGCATATAATAAATTGTGATGACTGGAATATGCATGCTGGCACTGGTGACCATAATGACCCATGGCCAACAATAGCACTTGCTTGGGTACAAGCCACCTAAAAACTTCATTGTCAGACGTAAGAGCTGGAGCAATTTTTTTCCCCCGGATCTTCAGTTATCTTTCTTTCTAAACTTGTTACTATATAAAATATCCTTTATGAGTAATTTTTCCATAAGATAAATTCACTTGGCACCTTAAGCCTATTCACAGCACACCTCAGCTTTCATTTCAAAGCAATACAAATTCAATATGACATTTCTGGTGTCTGTAACGGTAATTTGGAATATTTGATTAAAGCACTGCATGATTCTGCCTTCAAGTGTAATAAGTCTTAAATATTAATAAAGACCCTGATAAATAAATATCATCGCTGTAACCTCTGTGAAGTTTTGAAAATAGTGTCATCAGTTAACAGTTTTTAAAAAAGGAAATGTTACATTTTTCATGTGTGGTGTTAAGAAGAAATCAGAGGATGTGGGAAATCATGTTTCCTGCTTGCTTAAAGTGTTTCCTTAGAGGACAATGGCTTATGTCAATGAGCTCGGACAGGAAGAGAGCCCATCAGTGGTTCCAGAGGCTTCCCTTGGAGCAGTCAATGTACTTTGTAAATGCGGGTATGGAACATGCTCTCTCGATTCTCACCCAAGGATCAGGGATCCCATGTGGCTAGAAAGATTTCTGGTGTAGTCTCCCTTTTAGGACAGGGATTGCTTTTGAAACATCACTACTAGTTGGTTGTTCAGTTTCTCTTTGAATTCATTCAGTGTCCAGATCCTTGCCACCATTTTAAAGCAACAGAGCCCTGGTGTAAACAGTTCTACTGTTGGAAAATGATTTTCCCTCTGAGTCAACTCTCTGTGTCTGGGACCTTTACTCTTAGGTCAAGCTCTGGACGTCAGAGGATATGTGCTCCCTCCTTCCCAAGATAGTTCTTCAGATATTTGAGGTTGGTTTTTTATCAAGATTTCCCTGTCAGTCTTCATATTAAATATACCAAGCCCAGTTTGCTGTCTACTTTGCAAATGAAACTATGTCCCGATCTGTCACTCTCTTTGTCACTGTTCTTTAATTTCAGTCAGTTTGTTGTGCTTTTTTTTTTTTTTTGAGTTGGAGTCTCACTCTGTCGCCCAGACTGGAGTGCAGTGACCGCTCCCGGCCACCGCAGCCTCGACCCACTGGGCTCCGGTGATCCTTCCACTTCAGCCTTCCGAGTAGCCGGAATTACAGGCATGCGCTACCACGCCCGGCTGATTTTTTGATTTATTGTAGAGATGAGGTCTCCCTGCCCAGGCGGGTCTCGAACCCGCGGGCTCAGGCAATCCACTCACCTCAACCTCCCAAAGGCGTGGGATTACAGGCTGAGCCACTGAGCCCTGCTTGTTGTGTTTTTTTTGAGTTGGAGTCTCACTCTATCGCCCAGACTGGAGTGCAGTGGCCGCTCCCGGCCACTGCAGCCTCAACCTGCTGGGCTCCGGCGATCCTTCCGCCTCAGCCTTCCAAGTAGCCAGAAGTACAGCCGCGCGCTACCACGCTCAGCTAATTTTTTATTTATTGCAGAGAGGAGGTCTCACCAAGTTGCCCAGGCGGGTCTCGAACTCGCAGGCTCAGGCAAACCACTCACCTCAGCCTCCCAAGGCGCGGGATTACAGGCTGAGCCACTGAGCCCGGCAATTTTAGCCAGTTTGTTATTGTATCCCTCAAAGTGGGACTTGGACCCACTATCATCCTCCAGTGTAAGCAAGAGAATTGGCATTTAATCATCAACAATAAATATCTGTACTGTCAATTATTGCCAAGGAGTCCAAGTTCAAATTTTCTATTGTCCAGTAATTAGCAAAAGTTTGGTTTAAAAAAAAAAGTCTCTGATAAATCAAATCACTTTATGAAAAAGACACCTGCACATGCATGTTTATTGCAGCATTATTCACAATAGTAAAAACATGGAACCAACAGTGCTGCCCATCAGAAGAGGACTGGATTAAAAAAATGTGGAACATATACACAACGAAATATTACGCAGCCATAAAGGATAAAATTATAAACTTTGCAACAACGTGGATGGACTTAGAGTCTATAATACTGAGTGATCTATCACAGAAACAAAGAACTGAGTATCACATGCTCTCACTCATAAGTGGACCTTGAACAATTATCATAAAACTATAAGAAAGGGTTTGGCAATAGTGGAAACTACCCGGGGGAGGGGCACATCTCATCAACAAGGGCACCTGCATAATGAAAATTTGAATACCTAACCATGAATTGTACCCCACATCTTTAAAATTAAAAATTAAAAACAGAAACAAAAAAACACAAAAACAACTGTCTCAAGGATATGTGATCACTTATTTCCATCAACCTTTCTTGCCACATATGGGATCTGGAGCAACCTGGTCACTGACAACCCGTGTACTTGGACTCCACTATCTTGGTCCCTAAAGTCATTAGTTTCACTAAGCTGTGTTTGATTTTCTGCTATGTCCTCGAGGAGGAGTAAAAAGCATCCAACCAACTTGGGATATTTTGAGTTTCTTAGTACTTCACATTGTATCGTTCAGTGAGGAATCCTGTGGGAAATTTCTCTCAGGATTTCATTGCAAGAAAAATCTGTGTTGCTTCTGGAAAAATGATGGAAGTTTTTGAGACAGTGATCTTTTAACATATTTATTTCCTTTCCTTGCCTGCTAGGAAGCTCGGAGGTGACTGTGACTCACATTAATAATGGCCTAGTCCTTCCGGCATTCTGTCTTATGGGTTAATTTCATTCCTGATTTCTTTATACCATTTTATTGTTATCTCAATTTCTCTGTATTGTATCAGTCACAAATACTTACAGACATTGTACCAGGCACTGGGAACTTAGGCATGACCTGTGCCCAAACTGTGCTTTGAATGTAGAGGAAAGACAGACCTTTGTCTATTTTTTCCGCTTATATTACACATATTTTGTTAGCAACCTTACATCCTCACTGCACGATACAAGGTATTCAGGATATACTCGACTAAATAACTAAGCGATAAGATGTGTTTTGTTTATCACTAATACTCCCTCAAGATGGAAGTATTAATGCACTCTGAAGTTGAATTTCCTTTAAAGAACAAAATGACACTCTAAAATTGCTTTCTTTTTAAAGAACTAACTGACACTATTGGCTCAAATTTAACTTAAAGTAAACTAAAATGAATAGCTTTTACTCACTTTGATTTCAAAAAAATCTTTATATTTGTTATGTTTATGTATTATGTTAATCTGGATTCATTTATCTCTAGCATGAACTCCCTGTTCCAAGAAACTCCAAATATTCTACACTTGCCTTCAGAGTTTTCTTACAAACCCTGTGGTGTCTCTGGATACTTCTAATCAGGTACGTATTCTCCCAAGAGTACTATCATCCTGCCTGAGTTTCTCTTTCTTTTCCTCAAGGTTATTAAAAACACTTTCCGATGCTTTGCTGAAATAAAGACTCTATGCTCCTGATAAAGTGAGCTGGCAACCTGTCAAATAAGTGTAACTTTTTTTTTGCTTTCTATGAACTTGTGTTGCTTTCTAGTAATCATAGCTGTTCCTTTGAATTTACTAGAAACTATTTGCTTAATATTCTGTCTAAGAGTATTTCTAGGAATTATTATTGAGTTTATTTACATACAAAGTCCAGGGTCCTCTACTTCACTAATTTTTTTTTTGGACACTCAAAATACTTTCCTCTTTCTGGTTACTTGGCCCCCATTCTGTTTTGTTAAGATTTACTTAAGTTATATTGAACATTCTTTAATTTCATGTGTAACTACTTTGACACATTGTAACATAAATCTAGACCCAGAATTATTAACTCATGAATGGCCAACAATCCCCTCCATATTATATTCTCATTTTTTCTCAATCAGATTTTTATTTTTTTAAATTAAAAAAAAAATTTTAATTTATTTATTTATTATAAAGATGTGGGGGTACAATTCAGGGTTAGGTATACAAACATTGATCATGCAAGTACCCTTGTTGATGAGGTATGTCCCCCTTCCCTAGCAGTTTCCCTCAACTGCCAGTTCAATCAGATTTTTAAAAGTCCCCTTTAACCTTCCCTCAGTGCTTCTTTGAGGGCTTGGCACCAAGAAGCTGCTGTTGGAGGCAGTTTTAAACCTCTGCCTCTGCCCCTCTGCCCCTCCTACCCATGGGTCAGGAGGGATTGGGGAAGTGAGGTATGAAAATAGGCCAACAGATCACACAAAAAGTTCACCACAGTCATGTTCACAAGGGAAAAAAGAGAAAAATTCAAAAGACTAAAGACACATCCCAATGATAACAAATTCAGAAAAGGAATATCAGCTTCCCAAGATGAGAAGGAACTAATGCAAGAACTCTGTTAATACCAAAAGCCAGAGTGTTTCAACATGTCTGATAGATTGTACCAGTTTCCTAGCAAAGGATCCTAACAAGAATGGAATGTCCGAAGGACAGATATAAAATTCAGAATATGGATGGCAAAGAAACTTAATGTGATCCAGCAGAAAGTGAAAACCCAAACAAAGCCAGGAAAATAAAAAAAGAATTGGAAGATGACATGGCCATACTATGAAAGAGCCAAACTGAACTTCCAGAATTGAAGAATTCACTTCAGGAATTTCAAAATACAGCTGTAAGCCTTAACAGCAGATTGGATCAAGCAGAAGAAAGAATTTCTAAGCCTGACGACCAGTCCTTTGAATCAAGTCAGTCAGACAAAAATAAGAAAAAAGAATGTGTTTTTAAATGAACAAAGGCTTTGAGAAATATGGGATTTTGTAAAGATATCAAACCTACAATTAATTGGCATTCCTGAGAGAGAAGAAGAGAATAGAAGCAACTTGGAAAATGTATTTGAGGACATGATTCAGGAAAACATCCCTAATCTTGTCAGAGGGGCCAATCTACAGATACAAAAAATTGGAGAACTCCTGTGAGATTTTATACGAGATGACCATCTCCAAGGCACACAGTCATCACACTATCCAAGGTCAATGCAAAATAAAAAATCTTAAAGGCAGTTAGAAAGAAGGGCCATAACACTTATAAAGGGAGACTCATGAGATTAATAGCAGAACTTTCAGCAGAAATCTTATAAACCAGGAAATATTGGGGGTCCATTTTTAGCATTCTTAGAGAAAAATGCCAGCCAAGAATTTCTCACACCACCAAATTAAGTTGCATAAACCAAAGAGAAATAGTCTTTCTCAGAAAAGCAATGGAATTTGCCACCACCAGATGTGCCTACAAGAGATGCTTAAGGAAGTTTTAAACATGGAAATGAAAGAACATTACCTCCTACTACAAGGGGGCATGTAAGCACCTCGTCTACAGAACCTACAAAGCAACCACACAATTGAGACAACAAAGCAATTAATTAACAATTCTACAACACAAGCAAAACCACACATATCAATATTAACTTTGACTGTCAATGGTCTAAATGTACCACTTAATAAACACGGAGTGGCAAATTGGTTTAAAACAAACAAACAAACAACAACAACAAACAACACCTGTCCTTTTGCTCACATATCCAATAACACCCACAGGCTCAGTGCAAAAAGATGGAGAAAAATCTGCCATACAAATGGAAAACAACAGCAAAAAGATCAGGGGTTGCCACTGTTGTGTCAGATAAAACAGACTTTATACCAAAAATGGTGTAAAAGAACAAGGAAGGGCATTCAATAATGATAAAAGTTTCAATCCAACAAGAAGACATAGCTATTCTAAATATATATGCAACCAATATACATGCACTGGAGCATCCAGATTGATAAAAACAACTACTACTAGATCTAAGAGAAGACTGAGACATCCATACAGTAATAGTGGGTGATTTCAACATTCCACTGACAGTATTAAACAGAAATCATCAAGGTAGGAAACTAACAAAGAAATTCTGGATTTAAATTTGAATTTAAATTTGACATTTGACAAATTTGGACCTAATAGACATCTATAGAATACTTCAACCAATTACCACAGAATACGCATTCTTCTCATCTGTGCATGAAATGTATTCCAAGATCAACCACATGCTCAATCATAAAGCAAGTCTCAAAAAACTTCCAAAAAGTAGAAATCATACCAAACATCTCAGACCACAGCAGAATAAAAATAAAAATCAATATCAAAGCTATCAAAACCGTACAAACACATGGAAACTAAACAACTTGCTCCTGAATGACTTTTGGGTAAACAATGAAATCAAAACAGAAGGAGCATAATCCTTCAAAACAAATGAAGATAGAGACACAGCACACCAAAACCTCTGGGATGCCACAAAAACAGTGTTAGAGGAAAATTTATTGCACTAAATGCCCACATCAAGAAGATAGACCTCAAATAAACAATCTAATGTCATACTAAAGAAAATAGGAAAATAAGAACAAACTAAACCCTAAACTAGCACAATAAAATAAATAATAAAAATCAGATCAGAACTAAATGAAACTGAGACCCCTCCCAAAAAAAACACCCATAAAAAGTACCATCACAATGAATAGTTGGTTCTTTGAAAGGTCTACATTGATAGATTGCTGGCCATGTTAAGGAAGGAAGGAAAGAGGAAGAGGGGGGAGAAAAAGAAAGAAAGAGAGCGAGAAAGAGAAAGGGAACAAATACGAATAAGCATAATCAGAAATGACAACGGTGATATTATAATTGATCCCACAGAAATACAAAAGATCCTCAGAGACTATTATAAAAATCTCTATCCACCTAAACTAGAAAATCTAGAGAAAATGGACAAATTACTGGAAACACACAACCTCCTAAGATTGGGAAGCAATTGAAACCCTGAACAGACCGACAATGAGTCACAAACTGAATTAAAAACAAAACAAAACAAAAAACTACTAAACAAATAAAGTCCTGATTCACAGCTGAATTCTACCAGATCTTATAAGGAAGAGCTGCTAGCAAACCTACTGAAGGTATTCCAAAAAACCAAGGAAGGAGATTTCCTTCTAACCACTTTAGGAATTCAATATCATCCTGATACCAAAATATGACAATGACAAGCAATAACAGCCAAAAAACTACAGGCTGGTAGCCCTGATGGCATAGACACAAAAATCCTCAAGAAAATACTAAAAAAATGCATCTAGCAGCACATCAAAAAGTCATTCATCATGATCAAGTGGACTTTATTCCTAGACTACAAGGATGGTACAACATACACAAATCAATAAACGTGATTTCCAACAGAAAAATAATTAGAAACAAAAGCTATACAATTGTCTCAATATGTGCAGAAAAAAAAACATTAGATAAAATTCAACATTTCTTCATGATAAAAACCCTCAACCATCTAGGCATCAAAGGAACATACTTCAAAATAATAAGAGCTATCTATGACAAATCAATAGCCAACATTATACTGAATGGGCAAAAGCTGAAAACATTTCCCTTAAGAATTGGAAAAAGACAAGGACATCAACTCCTATTTAACAGGACACTGGAAGTTTTAGCCAGAGCAATCAGGCAGGAGAAATAAATTAAAAGCATCCAAATATTAAAAGAGGGAGCAAGCCGGGCTCGGTGGCTCAGCCTGTAATCCCGTGCCTTTGGGAGGCTGAGGTGAGTGGATTGCCTGAGCCCACGGGTTCGAGACCCGCCTGGGCAGCGAGACCTCATCTCTACAATAAATCAAAAAATCAGCCGGGCATGGTAGCGCATGCCTGTAATTCCTGCTACTCGGAAGGCTGAGGAGGAAGGATCGCCAGAGCCCAGCAGGCGAGGCTGCGGTGGCCGGGAGCGGCCACTGCACTCCAGTCTGGGTGACCGAGTGAGACTCCAACTCAAAAAAAAAAAAAAAAAAAGAGGGAGCAAAATTATCTCTGTTAGCAGACAATAATTCTATATCTGGAAAGGTTTAAAGATTTCACCAGACTCCCAGACCTGATAAGTGACTTCAGTAAAGTTTCAGGATACAAAAGTCAATGTTTAAAAATCAGTAGCATTTCTATACACCAAAATGTTCAAGGTGAGAACAAAATCAAGGATGCAACTCTATTTACAATGGCCATAAAAATAATAAAATACTTAGGAATATATCTAACCAAGGAGGTGAAAGATTTCTGCAATGAGAACTACAAAACACTGCTGAAAGAAATCAAAGGTGATGCAAGCAAATGAGAAAAGGTTCCATGTTCAAGGATTGAAAAAATTGATATTGTTAAAACTTCCATACTGCCCAAAGCAAGCTACAGATTTGATTCAACACAATATCTATCAGATTACCAATTGTCTAATTTTTCACAGAATTAGAAAAAACAATTCTAAAATTCATGTGAAACCAAAAAGAGCCCAAAGGCCTAAGGAATCCTCAGCACAAAGAACACAGCTGGAGGCATCACATTAACTGACTTCCAACTTTACTACAAGGCTAAAGTAACCAAAACAGCATGATACTGATAGGCTGGAGGTCATTATTCTAAGTGAATTAACACAGAAACAGGAAACCAAATACTGTATGGTCTCACAAGTAGGAGATAAACACTGGGTTTGACATATGGACAAAAGGATGGGAACAACAGACATTGGAGACTCCTAAGAGGGGGAGGGAGGGAGAGAGGCAAAGATTTAAAAACTACCTATTGGGCGCCACGTTCACTATTCGGGTTGTACAAAAGCCCAACTTCACCATCACACAATCTACCCACATATCAGACCTGCACATGGACCTCATGAATTTAACCTTAAAGAAAAGAAAAAGAGAATACCAAAGCAATTACAAGCTCTGACAACAGAGATGCTGGAGTAAATTATGGTTCTTCCAGAGAGTCAGATATTGTGTAATCATTAAAAGTATAAAAGAGTATTCAGTGACACAGGAAGAAATTGAAAATATATTACAAAGTTTAAAAAAATGGTATGAAAAGCAGTGTGTAAAGCAACTTAATTTGAAATTGCATTTTAAAAAACGTACACTTTTGGCCACATAGAACAAATGGAAAAACGCCACCAAATTTTTAATGGGAGTATTTCTGAATGGAGATTTTCGTACTTCTCTTTTCCCAGTTTTCTTTTTCTTTTTGCAAGAGACATGTGTGTTACTTTTATATTAAAAAATTCCTTTTAGTTTGAAAATCAGGCTTTTTAAGGGAAAGAAGAAATAGGGTGGAATTTGAATAGCTCTGATCTGTCTGTATTAATGTAACACTACTGACCCCAACAGTAGGATTACTTATTCTCTATTCTTGTTTTCCATTTTTAGAAAATTACTTTTTTTGAGTGGGTAGGAAACATTGAGGGTTATCTGGCTTTTAGGTCATGTGGAATTATTCTTAATGATTGTGTTTTTAAAAAGCTTTTAAAAATAAGTTTTAGTTACATGCTTTTCATTTTCTCTATATTTAAGAATACAGAGTGAAAATTTGAGCACTTTGGATAATTTCTAAGTGAACAAGATTGGTTGCTTCCTGTGTTCCTTCTTTCTTGCTTCTCCTATAGGTCCCTGACCAGGGTTTCACATTTCTTGTTTTCACTGTTATTTAAAAAATTGTTTTCTTAACTTCGAACTATGCTTCCTTATCTACATAGTTATTCTGTCTGTTTCAGTTTATGTTTTTTTTTTTTTTATTTAGAGGATCATAATCTCCTTGAGAAAAGGCCTTAGGATAAGAGGGCTCAGACTCTTCTTGATCATTGCTCTATCTCTGGGTGTCTATCACAAGTCTGAATTTCTTGAAGAAACTCACTCACTCTGGAAGAAATTGAATGGATTGTGGCCATATCAAAATTTAACTGAAAATCTCTACGTTTTGATGGTAATCAGAAAGCATATTTTTCGCCCTAGTAGATAGCCATGCAGTTGATGACTAAATGGAAGGGTTGGGAATGAATTTGCTAAATAGAAAAAAATCTGCTATTTAGAAACGCATCCCATTTCATTTCTTGCTTCTGCATGCTTCGTTTTTATATTCTTTTTCAGGAAAAATAACTGAGATTGAAAACTGGTGTATATTGTTCAGAAATAATGAATTTAAAGTGAGAAACTGTAACAGCCTTTTCTACTGTCATATAAAAAATCATTGCATGCAACAGGAGAGCATTCTGTTTGATATTTTATACTCTTATTATCTTATTACATTTTCCTCAAAGCAAACAACACCATTTGTAATTATATATTTGTTTTTTTATTCTGGTATCATCTGTTAGAATGTATGCTCTTTGGGAACAAGGATCCTATCTCTCTTGTTTACCATTTTATTTCCATATCAAGAATAGGGTTAGGAAAAGTACTAATGAATTCATTCATGCAACATGTCATATTCAAGGGCTACTCTGTGCCTGGCAGTGTTTTAGGTGCTGAAGGTACAGAAGTGAACAAAACAGACAAAAATCACTACCCTTATAAAACTTACAGTATAGTAGAAGAGATGTGTCACAGACAACGTAAATAAAATGTATCCTGGCTTTGAGAGTGAGAACTGCTGAGGAGGAGAAAACAAAAAACAAAAAAACGATACAACAGAGAAGGAGGATAGGATGCAGACAAAGGAAGAGTTGAAAGTTTGAACAGAGTGGCCAGGGAAGGTCTCTTTGAAAAGGTAACATTTACTGAACTTCAAAAGTGAAATCCCATGATCCGTCAAAAAAGCAAGGGTGCATTTGAAATTCAGCCTGCAATGACCTTCCAGATCCTGCTCCCCGAGAGACTGCTTTTATCATGCCAATTTCTTGTTTCAAAACTTATGGTTCCTGTCTCTTGCCACCACATCCACACACCTTTGCTTGGCTTTCAAGATGTGTATAAGAACACTCATTCCTCCATTCCTCCAGAGTAGACTCTGTGGGCGGGGCCGGCTGCTCTCTACTTCCGGCCCAGTATCATGCTACAGCTCAGTTTGAAATAACGTGGAACTTGATGCTTCGTGTGTGCTGCTGCCCCTGCTGCAGCCACAGTCAGCAAGCCACTCATCAGCTGAACCCCAAACACATGCTCGTTCTGTCCCATTCACAAGGCCTTCTTTGCATATCCTCCTCACCTCTCCTCTAGAGTTGATTTAAGGTTCAGATGAGGTAGCGTCAAACGGAGAATCTGTGTTTTAACATAATACATGAATGTATAAATGCCAAATTGAGGTAAAAACGCAAATTTACACATAATTGCTACATAAATTTGGGGTTTTCGTTAACACATGAACAATTATGCCAATATGATAAATGGATTTATCATCTAAGTTGCTGCCTAAAAGGCAAAACATGGCTGGGCTCGGGGGCTCAGCCTGTAATCCCAGCACTTTGGGAGGCCGAGGCAAGTGGATTGCCTGAGCCCGCAGGTTCGAGACCAGCCTGGGCCAACTTGGTGAGACCTCGTCTCTACAGTAAACAGCAAAAAAAAAAATTAGCCGGGCATAGGAGCACGCACCTGTAGTTCCCGTTACTTGGAAGGCTGAGGCAGAAGGACCGCCAGAGCCCAGCAGGTCGATGCTGGGGTGGCTGTGAGTGTGCCACTGCACTCCAGCCTGGGTGATGGAGTGAGACTCCAAATTTAAAAAAAAGGCAAAACATTTATGAATGAAAAACATGGAACAGTGCCCAGCAAGGTCTGAGGTACTCAAGTAATCTGACTTGGTCTAAGAAAGGCCACTTGAAGAGCAAGGACGTGAGAGTTGGGTTTGAATGTGTGCAGTGATGTGTACAAGTGATGTCACACAGCAGCTCTGGTAAGCCGGACTTCAATATTCAGCCTTGTTACTCCAGTTCCTGGGAAACTATTCGAAGTCACCTAAATAAATGGGTAGTGCCTTGTGAGATTGCTTGGCTGCAGTCAGCACGTGGGAAAGAGCATCAGTTAAGCTGACCAGGCAGGGATTTCAAGTCATCATTAAAACGACCACTAAAGATCTACTGGTGAGGCGGCCATGCTATGAACTCACAAACTGCCCATCCACAACCAAGAAAGGGGCTGTCAGGGGAAGTGCTAATTATAGCCATGAATGAAATAAAAGTTATCCTTAGGGTGAGAAAGAGACATTTGTAAAATCTGTGTGAGTGTTCCTTTTAAAGTCATCTTCTCTAGAGATTAATTTCAATGCTGACACCATGGAAAATAATCCAGACTAATAGTTTTGATAATATGAATCCATGTGGATTAAATTTTCCATTCTTTGTATGGAAGAGTCTGTTTATGCAAGAAAGTGAGCCATGGCAAAGGCCAAAAACATATGTTAAAAGATGTTTGACAATAGTTGTCTGGCCTGAATCATTTTTCCATAAAAAAAGGTTGCAAATTTGTTAGACAAATGATGATTTAATCATTGCAATTTTCTATGACTCTGTGATGATAATCATTACCTTGTCTGAAAATGAAAAACATAAATTCTGGGGTACATTTATTTCAATATTGTTATTGGGAACAAAAGTAAAAGGGTATATTTTCCCCTGCAAACAAAAGGCTATTTTAAAGTACTATATTTGATAATAAAAATCAGTTATGAATTTGGTCACTTTCAACTGATTAGACATATATAATTCCCTTGTTTTAAAAAAAATCTAAACAGATTTTCTGAAAGCATTTATACTTTATGGTAAATCTTGGTGAAGCTCTGTAACATATGCATATGTATATACATATATATACATATATACATAGCTATACATATACATATATAGATATATATGTACATACAAAGGACCCATCACTTCCCATGCAATGAAAATGTTTTAAAGCTGACACAAAATAAGAACTTGCAGCCAAATTGAGCCAGGTTAAACTGTGGGGTCTCTGGAGTGGAATTGCTACTGATTTCTCTTTTGGCCTACAGAAATAAAGTAGCAAAGTGACTGGAGCAGAAGAAAACAAAATCTTCTTGAGTAAAGTACTCTTGGCAGTAGACTTTATGGTGTGGTACAACATCAGGAAAAAATAAACCCAGCAGACAGATGGTCTCCAGAGAGCAATAACCATAAACTCTAAAACTGCTACACATGAAAGTACCTGTCCAAGGAATATAGAAGATAGATGGTTCTCTGGGGATTGACCTACAATGGCACTTGTTGCTCTTGGTGACCGGAGTTAAAAGAAAGCTGAAAGTCAGCATCAGTGTGTGGAGTCACTGAAGTATTTTATAGACCAGAAGTTGGCAAGCAATGGACAGACACTAGACAACACATACTTCCTCTCTCCAAAAATATATTTGCAGTCAGCTTTAAAAGCTGTAGACACTCCACTGGGATCTGGCAAGAAAAAAGTTATGTTTTCTTTTGCTGCTAATTATTTTCAAATATATATTTTATGTATTTCTCTCTTAAGAATTCAAGAATTCCTTTTTCTTTTTTTTTTTTTAACCAAAACACTGAAGTTGGTGATTCTCTTTAGATAGAAACACACTGGATAGGGGGTGGAGGAAGAAAAAATGTGGTTCTTTCTAATATAATATTTTATCCTTAGCTGAAAATTCTAGAGGTGTTTGCTTAAATGTTGTTGTTATTGTTTCGGGTGCATAGTTGAAACTAAAGCATATTAAGTGGTAATGGGAAATGCTAAAGCAGAGTGCTAAGAGTGTGGATGTTTTGCCCTAAATTCTCAGTTTTCATGAATACTTATTCTTCTATCTTTAAGCAGAAACATATCTCAGTTTTCCAATCAGTAGGCTGACAGGGATGCAATACATAAACCCATACCCATCAGTTAAAAATTCAGTTGTTTTAGGATACTCTGATACCCCAGCTTTCTAGTCAGAGAGTCATGGCAGGAAAGTCATGCTGTCGAGGATTCTGAAATGCTTTCTGATCCTGGGCTCTTCAAAACGCATGAGACTGGCAATGATCCAGAAATATCACCCATACAATCACAAAAAAATGCATTATTTTCCACTTCTTGCCACGAGAGAGTCTATGCTATACCTTTCTCTACTAGTTATTGCCATCTGCAAGACAGGAGGGAAAGGAAAAAGATTTACGGTAGAAGTGGGCAAACTTTTTCTGTAAATGACCAGAGAGTAAATATTTTAGGTTTTTGCAGCTACTTAGCTCTGTACTTGTAATGCAAAAGCAGCCACAGTCTGTAAACGAAGAGGTGTAATTGTGTTCTAATAAAACTTTATTTTAAAAAAGCCAGTGGTGAGCTGGACTTAGTCACAGGCCATAGGTTGCCAACTTTTGGTTTAGAGTATTTTAAAGAGTAAGAATGTGATTTCCACTCTCATTTTGCAAGACAATGGGAATTCTCCCCTAGAAAGCTTTACAGGGTGGCTCTTTCCACTCAAGTCCTCGTGATAAAGGGTCCCTCATGAGTGTACTTTTATGTTAGATTTTACTGTGGATTTAAATGTTACAATTCAAAAATAAATTTAAAACATGGGAAAAAGTTATGTACAATGCCAAATGTTTTTGTCTCTTTATACACAAAAATAATCTAAGGACAAATAAATGCCACATACTTTGAAATTTATTCGAGAGAACTAAGTTCTCACTACTATTTTGCAAGTGAAAGAACTAAGAGAAAAACAGTTTCCATTCTTTATTATTCCTGTTTTGTCATTTGTATTAAATAAAATGAGCACTAGTTGATTAGAAGAATTTTTGATCTTTGTATTTTTTGTTTAATGGAAAACAACATCTGAACTGAAAGAAAAGTAGTCGGAAATTACCCAGGTGCTATTATCCGTAATGAGTGTCAGACAACTTTTACAGCACTGCAAAATTCTAAACATTTGGAAAGTTTTCCAGAACATCTTTTCCCCTGAATCTTTGGGAAACAAAGCAATTTAATGCTCTCAAATTGCAAAATGATTTTTCAATAATTCAGTTTTTAAATGATTTTAACAAAATCATTTTCCTCCATTAAAAATGCAAATACTTTAATGCACATACATACAAACATACGAACTTTTTTTCTTTTTAAATCTTCTGAGACTCTCCATTTAATACTTAAAAAAAATTTCATGGCATCTCTAAAAAAAATAAGTACTGTTGACCGCATGGTATTTTTTTAAGCCTATTTTTTGTTGTTGTTTTAAATTATATTTGTATTTTTAAAATGTGGGGTACAATGTTTTGTTTTTAAAGAACAATTTTAGGTCCACAGCAAAATCGAGAGTTACGTACATAAAACTTTCCAGGACCCCAAAGTTTTAAAAATTTCTTTTTACTAATTAAAGAAATACAGCCCTGTTCATATGATTGTGGTAATCAGTAATCTATGACCAATAAACTATTAATTGAGTTTAATATGTTACAGAAAGGGACTAATTTTTCTACCTGTTTGAAGCAATCAGTGAATGAATAAATGGCTTTTGTTTTCTTGTGTTAGCCACAGTGTTTCCTTTTCAGTTTCATTAATGAGCCTGAGGATTTGGTGGAACTACCATTAGATGACCTGGAGTTTAGTTTAGCTTCTCTGCTTCCTAGCTTGAAACCCTTGGGCAAATCTCTTATCTCCTCTCAGCTTCAATTTCTTCATTTCAAAAATGAAGTCTACTACCTGCAGTGTGTAGGTTAGATTTGACTATGAAATAAAAACATTGTACAAAACACATGGTATTCTTATGAGAGGATTATAAAATCCCTGAAAGAAGGCCTTAAGACTCCTTCCAAGCAGTTCAGAAGTGACATCGGAGGTTGTTATACGGAGTCCTCTTAGTGACCCGAATTTCTGGTTGTGTCTAGAGACTCTTGGATAGCATCAAGAGTAATAGAAATAGTGACAAACAATAGGGAAAGGGCAACAATAGTTGACTAATTCTGTATAAATGATAAGCAAACTTAAAATGACTTTCTTTGACCTTTAAGGTCTGATGTCTGAGAATTTGCTAACCAAGAAATGGATGAACGTATAAGGACTGCTATGAGCTACCAGGCTGTCCAGCCATGTCTAGGAAATAAAAAGAGACTGATAAATAAGCAGCATAAATAAGATGAAGAGATTCTGACCCATGGTGGGACCATGATGAGAGTCATATGCCACTCTAACACAACCAGCAAACTGTACTCAAGGGAGGAGAGACCATTAATAACCACATTCAACCATATTCAATTGCCATTATCATAGGTTAGAGACAATCAAATTTCATCCATTTTACATGTTGTTCCCGGTATAATGCTCTCATACTTTGCTGTGTATATATGTATAAATATATACATTTATACTCACCCAACAGAAAGGTCATGTATATCTTCTTCCCATATTCAAAAAACATCGAAGAGACAAGGAAAACAATGGCTTTCCAAGATGACATTAGTTATAAAGCATGTCCTTCGTCTAGAAGGTTATCAGTTCAGTTACTTTCAGACTTGGTTATAGTTTCAGATTTAAAATATATCTTGTGTGTTGGGCATAAGTAGCTTATTAACTATTAAGCAATACCTGAATTTTCCACCTTTGGAATAAAATATACTTTAAAAAGTGAACACTGAAATTGAGGAGCAGCCAAAAAATTCTTACAGAAGCCAAACTATAGTTATGAAACTGACAGGCTATTTTCAGCTGGCTCCTCAACTCCTCAGTTTCAGGTATAAAGTCATCACATTCCAATTGGGTGACCAGCCAAAAGGGGAACTTAGTAAGAGACCACATTGTTTTTTCCTGTCCCTGAAGCAAGCCACACTTGAGAGACAAACAACAGCTGCTGCCCATTTACCAAACAGATCAACCTTGGTGCTCCATTTATTTTTGACTAAGATATTGTATTTGTACATCTGTATGTATGTAAATACTGCATATAGGCATGTATAACTGTGGAAGCAAAGAGCTGTATACATCGTTAGTTAATATGATAGGTAAACGTTAGTGAGCTTTCAGAAACTATCTTTTGATTACAAGAATAAGCTTTGTTAAGAATATGTGTAAAACCCCCCACATTTATTATAAAACAAACATACAAATAATACAGAAATGCATGTTTTAGAAAGTCAGAGTCCCTAGTAGTCACTTTCTGCACCTGTAACTCCTTCCCCAAATAACCAGTGTCAACAATTTTGGAGATATAATCTGAGTTTCCCCTTCCTTGCTCAAGTGTTCTGCCTTTCTGAATTACATTTTTATTTCTTTTAAAGTCCAACCTTCTCTGAGATTTTTTTCTTCACCAGCCTAGGTCATAATAGTCTTTCTCTTCTCTATTCTTTCAGCACTTTTGAGTTTGCACTCATATGTTAGTAATAAAATATCTCACATGGTTCTCTAATTTAGCATCCCTCAAACTGTTTTGTAAAGAATGCCACTATCCCAAGAGATTTTTATAGATCTGCCTCAAAAAAAAAATTGCTTTGTCAGAAAAACTTAGGGAGTTCTAGGTTCCAATGAGTGTAGTTGGGTTTCTTTGTGACAGAACTTCTGAGATACTTTTAACATCTTAGATGTGAATAGTGAAGCTCTAGAGTAAGATTTCAATATGCCATATTTCTAAAATTTTCATCGAGGACACCATGCTACTCACCTTCTTTTTGATTAGTTAAGTGACACAATGTTTCTTAGAACCTGGTATGGAAAACTCTATATTCTTGAGAGCAGGGAAAAGTTCATACTGCTTCTGGGATCCTTGCAGGGCACAGCATAGTTCTGAAAACACCAAAGTACCCAATAAATGTCTGTTGATTGTTTCAAATGGTTAGAGGAAAATTTTTGAAAAAAGAATGAAAAAAATTGAAAGATAAAGAGTGTGTGCCAAAAGCTTTCATCATACATCTTTTCCTTTATTTATCTCTAATTAAATAAAAGCATGTCTTTTATCTTAATAGGTGTATATCTTAAAGTTACATAATGCCATTATCTGTCACTATACTGATCAAAAGTTATTACTGAGGAGTTTGTGGGGGCTGATTAACAAATCACTGTGAAGACTTGAAAAATTTATTGACTAAAATTTTTATAGGGCAAGAAATGTGTTTCTATCCTAAAGAAGGTTATAAAAAGGGGGAAATCACACCCTAAGAGTCATATCAAGTTTGTGGAAGTTCATTTCCTGTGTGTGAATGGAGTCTAATGGAAAACTTCATAGCCATGAACTTTCTCCTTTTTGCAGTTGAAGGGAGCCAATGTAAAATTTTGCTCCCTATAATAAAATATACAATAGAAAAAAATGTACCTTAAGTATTTCTCTGTCCTCATGTATCTCCTTCTGAGTTCTACAAGATATTAAAAACCTCAGTCCACACTCCTTAAATTTCTCCATCTCTCTCCAGAAACAAGTCTTCAAGGTATAATTGAGTGGATTTGACTGAAAGCAGCTGTTGGTAATATCTGCCAACCCCCTGTGCCAGTTACTGAGTCACAGAGGGAGTGCTGGGTGCCCAAACACGTCTATATGGAGTAAATCCTTGGAGCATTTGCCCCTTTTCCCCAGTGCCTCTCACCTGGACCTACTCAGGATCCAGTTGTGGATCTTCAATTGAACACCATCAAGTTTCTGTTTTACTAATAAAAGTTCAGTTTTACTATACATATCTGAGTGTCACCACAAATGTAAGAGAAGAATACCTTTCAAAAGATTGTTTTCCTTTTTATAACGAAAAGACAAAAGGTTTTTAATATCTTGTAGAACTCAGAAGGAGATATATTCTGATTCTAAGCAAATTTGGAATATTTGACTTCTATTCATTAAAGTATCTAAACTAATGAAGAAGAAAAGTAATATGTTTATGAAACAACTACAAGAAATTCCTGTTGGCCTCAGGATGGCATCTCAAAGTAGTAAAAATTTATGCGATCTTGTATGTGGCTTCAGGAACTCAAAGGAAGGGTGGTCTGATGACGGAAGTACTTTTGCTGGACTGGACAGCAGCACCTCCAGTTCTGCCCAGCATGTGACTTTGGTCAGGCAATTTAACTCCCTGAGGGTGGCAGGTCTCTTTTCTAAAACTAAGAGACTGATCTGCATAAGTTCAAACATCACGCCCAGGTATGTCTAAATCCATGTCAATGTCATGCCATGTAGTAGTGTGCTGTGACTCTCTTCTACATAGACAAAGCAGGCTGTTCTCTGTTTTACAAAAGCACTTTGTTAGGAACCACTAGCGCTCAAGCAACAGGACTCTGTTGTACTTAACCTGGATATAAGTCCTTCCTAAAAAATTAAATGATAATATCTAAACCTATTAAGTCAAGCTTTAATAGCCACCTGATTGTTGAAGTTTGAATGTAAAAGTAAAATGTGTGCATATCCAGTGGTGAATCATTCTGAAGACTACAGGGCTACCTTTCTCTTATAAACTATTGAGGCTCTGGGTCAATGGAGGGTAAAACAATGAGAATGTTGACTCAATGTGTGTGAAAGATTTCACATCCCAGCCAAGCCATAGTGGTTCATGAGGAAATGCTGAGAAAATGGCTTCTAGGAAAGAAAAAAACAAGATACAGCCAATTCTCATTACCTACAGTATTAGTTATGTTCTGTGAAACACTGAATTTGTGAATACCAAATACAGGACATAACAGGTTCATCAAATGACCAAGACGCAGCCTTGTTTTATGTGTATTTCTGTATAATGATGCCTTATTTAACATATATTGTTGATTTCTTAATGTTGAGCACGGAACTCACAGTCAACCGTGCCATAACTGATGCCTGAAAGAAGCTTATCTGACTTCATGGATTTTCTCTGCAAGGCAGCAGCACAACCCTTTGGAATAGCAGATAGCGCTTCAGCACTGCCCTTGGAGAGTATTTGAAATGGTGAAATCATCAACAAAAAGCGCAAAAATGTGAAAAATGTGGCTGTAAATAGGCCTTGAAAGGTACATGTGTGACAATATGAGAGCTGAAACAAGAAGACAGAGTATCAGCTTATTCAAACTCAGCTGGGAACCTGCGAGATTGAAGACTAAAACGTTTTGCTGTTCTGTGAATGATCATGAAGGTGCCATGAATATTGATGATCATCTCACAAATAATTTTAGTGAGTTGCAAATTTGTCAATATGAAATCCACGCATAGTGAGGACCAATTCTGTATAAGCTGCATATAAATTTCAAGATATGTAAATACCTAAGTATCATAAGTTCTTTTATTTAGAAAGAAAAGATTGGCATTACTATTATCAAATTATACAGAATGCAAGTTTAAAAGAATACTTTGTTACAAACATGAGAAATCAACAAGGTGTTTATAGTTCACATGCAAATAATGTCTTTCTGTGCTCTAATACAAAACAGGAGTTACAACATTAAAAACTACAAGGCTGCAAACACTTTCAGAAACTTGAGTGTGATGAGATTCATTTCTAATGTTGATTGACGTAAATCATTAGATTATATTCACATGTAATTGCAAGAGTCATCCAGAGGAGTAAAATGAACTACTTAGACGATGCCATCATTTTTAATGTTTCATAGCTTACATTTAAAAGCCTATCAGGGCACAGTTACAATTAATGAGTCTATTGATTGAATAAACACAAAGCTGCCAAGAGAACTGACTTGAGAACCAATGTTGTAAAAGTGCCCAAGCCAACCCTGCCATGACTCATTTAAGTAAATATTCATTCTTTTTCATTTTCCCAAACAATAGAAGATTGCAAGAATTCAAATGAGGCACTGAAACTCACCATGACTGACTGATTTGACAAGAAATACACTAAGCTTGCCATCTTAAAAATAAAAGTTATGATAAATAGCTATAACACAACAAATTCAGTCTTTAGCATGAATGTTTCTTACTATGATTTAAGCAATGTATATTTGTTAAACAATATTCCTAGAATTTAGGCATTTTCATGCTAGGAAGTATTCAGATGTCAATTTGTTTTCTATGGCTTTTAGTAAGAAGCAATAGGCATCAAATTATTTATTTATTAAAATAAATAATGCATTGATTCCAGAAAGATTTGTTCAGAGAAAAGCAGGTGCTAAAATATGTTAGCCAAATCATATTTACTACTAACACATCATAGACTATTTACAAATATGAATTCCAGCATATGCAGCCCATGTATTACATTGGTCAAGCAAAGAGGATGGTTTTTTCCATCTGCACTGCTTTTAGTAGCCAAAGTTAAGAAGCCATTCTAAAATATTACTTTAGATCTGAAGTTTAAACTCATATCACTACCTCCAAAGAAAACTAACTCCAAAATTTCTGCAAATATTTGTCACATAAAGTCAACCAGATCCAAAATGTTTTCATATAAATATGTAAATTAACTAGGTGCTTGCTTTTTTTGAGAAATAGGTATAATATTTTAGCTTGTCAATATTAGAACTTGGATGAAATTTTTTTTTCACAGAACATTGAGAGATAATAAATCTCATCACTTCTGGGGGAAAAAAAATCAATAGTGTTTTTAAAATACATCTAAATTGGCTGGGCGCAATGGCTCAAGCCTGTAATCCCAGCACTTTGGGAGGTCGAGGAGAGAGGATTGCCTCAGCCCAGGAATTCGAGACTTGCCTGGGCAACTTGATGAGACCTGTCTCTACAATAAATCAAGAAAAATTAGCCGAGCGTGGTGGTGCATGCCTGTAGTGCCAACTACTTGGAAGACTGAAGCGGAAGGATTGCCTAAGCCCAGCAGGTGGAGGCTGCAGTGGTCGTGAGCATGCCACTGCACTCCAGCCTGGGTGACATAGACTCCAACAACAACAACAACAAAATCTACATCCACAGGTAAGAAAATTCCTAAATGTAAGACAGTTACAGGGGTAGTTGGCATTATATAATAGCAAGCCTGCAGTCCTTTGCAGAGCAACAGTGTGTGGCCCTGAGCAGTGACTAAATTGGCTCTGTCCCTCTAGGCTCCAATGCCTTCACCACCAGATACTGCAATTGGCTTGTTAGTCTCTCTGGCTGCACTTTTTCTCTGCTGCCATACAGTCTACACACTTTCTTAAATTTCTTCTTTCTTCAGTTCACTTGCCTCTCCAATAACCTTCAGTGGTTATCTGTGGCCCCCTGAACTAAACGAGGGTTTGGCTGCCTTCCAAGGCCATCACACATGCCCCAGACTTGGTCTTTTATTCTCCTGTGTCAACCACTGCACATTTTCCCCATTCACAGTTCTCTGGGTGGGTCTCATCATGTTCAAGTTTATTTGGGAAATACTTTATTCGCTCATCTCAGCCCATCCAAAATCCCATGAACCCTGCCTTCTCCAGGCCACTCCACTTTATTCTGAGGTCATCTCCAAAACATCCATGGTCTTGCACAGTCTGACATGATTATAAACATATGTTGTATGTTGTTATCTAATTTTTCTTTTATATCACTCTTGTCCATGGTAGATGATGAGGGTCACCATCATATTCTATATTTACTTTTCAATTTACTATATTGCATCAGCTTCAGAAATTAAATTATTAACCATTTAGAACAGTCACTTTTTTGCTTCATTATAATAAATATTTCTATATAAAAGTAACTTATCTGAAGCATTTAAATAGAATATTGAAGAAAACACTTAAATGTTTAGTGAAAAGATAAGAAAATAAGGGAATAGAGAAAAGGCTCTTTGATAAATTAGTATTTTTATAAATGGACAACATGGGTAGTTTAAAGTTTGTCTTACTTAGTTGCCTGTTGTTAGATCGTGATCAGTTGTGCTAATGGCTGTGGTGGAATGCCTATAAGATCATTTGGGCACTTTCCCCATGTAACCAATCTTATGTCGGTAATTACCATTATCTGAGAGGCTCAGATGTCACAAGAATTCCAATAGGATTGTGTTGTCAAGCTTCTTTACTTGTCTTTCAGTCTGATGGAGATGAAAAACTCAGCACACACAAAATAGTGCACATCAAAGCATTCCTTTCTACTCTAGCCTGGCCTTCAACTGGCATGTTTTCAAAAATACTTAGCAGCACAAAATCACTCAATGTGTATTCATTTTGGAGTGTTAGATGAAAAGAAATGTTGGTGAAAGCTTAGTTAGAAAATTAAACACACTCAAGGTACTTTTCACACTTTCGTGCTCTGGAGTATCAGTCCTGTAATTAGATTTGAATTGTGTTATGAATCTCCTGGATTTTCAAGTATATGCAATTTTTACTCACCAAAATTTCAGACTGAGTTTTTCCCAAAGCAACTTAAAAAAAAAAAGATAAACCATCATTTTGTACTATAAACTCTGAAATGAGGATGTGTGATTTACTTATGGGGAAGAATTCCTCAACATTTCTGCATCTAAGGGCTGCCCAGCACATTCTGTGACCAAAAGAATGTTGTTTGCTACTCTTTTAACTTAGATATGCTATAGGAAATCATGTTCTCTTAAAATATTTTCATAACATCCATATTTGGTAGCACAATTTCTAGAGTTAAGGATGTGCATTGAATGTCTTTGTAGATAATTGGTATATACACGTTTCCTAAAACTGTGAAAATCTGAGACTGCAATTAGAACCTACTTCCTTGGAGAGTTCTTTGGAGTTCTTTAACTCTAGCAACTTTCTTCCCTTTCTTGCCCAAATACGAAAGTTAGTGTTAATTTGATGCATATAAATGAAATAGCAAATATGAAACAGCAAAAATGAGAGCCAAAAAGGCCCTGGGCTAGATTCCCAGTCACAGCATTTAGAATTCTGACTCTGATTTGCAGAATCATTACTGTCCAGGACTGCCCTGAAGGCTGAATAAATCTTATTCTGCTTATTAATGCATGTTCTGCCTCATGACAAGACCATAGATTACCAAACTAATTTTCTCCTGGAAAAAAAAAAAAATCTGCTTTAAAGTTCATGTTTCCAAATGGGAAAGCAAAGAGTACTGGCTGCCTGGTAACAGTCCAAGTACTAAGATGTAATTCAGAAGGATATAGGAGAAAAGAGGAGAGTAAACACCTTTCAAATTCTCCTCTTCACTTTTACTTCCGTAAACAGGAAGCACATATACAGACTTCCACAAAGTTTTGTATTTGTTGTTGTTAGCAACATGGGTCTTCGTTGTAAGGTTGAAATGTGAGCATTTCTACCTAGTGTGACTTGACATTAACTGAATGCATACTTATTGTGTACTTCATGTGTGAGGCCTCATATGGATTTCATATTTTGTTGTACTTTAATGTATCTACCTAACATAATCTAAATTTCCTTACCATATTGCTTAATACAGAGGCAATGCCTGATTTTAATAGATACCAGACATTTAGTTTTAAGTGAGAACCTAGAAAGTGGGTACGTTTTTGAGAGTGCTTTGTTTGTACACATGGGTGTGATACAAGGGCATGTAGAATGTATTGCTGGGGCTAGGCTGGCAGGATATTAAACTTACAATTATTAAAAAAATTATGAAACAATTAGGAAACAGTGAAAACAATTATGAAACAATTATGAAACAGTGTTTATAAATTGAACACAAAATAGTTTTGTGCTAGTACTAACTATATGTTATAAATAGGTTACTTGACACAATCTCTGACCTTGGTACTATAATTCTATCAAATCAATTGTTCATCTTCCCAACTGGTGAACTTGGGATAGGGGTGGGGAGGCTATAGTCTTGGTTACCTCTACTGCCCATTTGTTTTATATTATGTTCAAATCATTCCCTTGTAGTGGATAATTTGAGGCTTTACAAGGGAACCCTTTTTATATAAACACTACTTGGCTTTCAAAATTCCATTGGATGCCTTTCATTTAAAAAAAAAAATTAGCACCTAGCACTAGGCACTGGGGACACATAAGTTCTTGAGGCACGGCACTTACTCTAAGAAATCAAGTGAAATAATGCAGTCATTTTGCAAGAGGGCTCAGAATTTTCCTTTTTAAAATGTAACTTATAAGACTTAGAATTTAAGAGTGATAGAAAACATTGAAGACCTGGAAAGGGAAGATGAGATAAAGAATAAAATCCTTTTCTGGGGAACCCCTTAAGCTGTCAGCCTTGTTCTCAGGTTTTCTGTGGAAAAGGCCAATTGTGATTAAATCCAGTCCATGAATAATATGGACACTAGGAGAGTGACACATAGAAACGAACCTTCCCTAAGCTCCTAATGCTCTGTAACAGGAGGTTGAGGCATTTAAAAAGGTCTTCAACAGCATTTCAATGAAAACAATCAGGTTAGAAATGAAAGGAAACGGCATAACCTGACCGGAGGCTTTATACTGTGTACATGCTAGAATCATCAGAGAATTTTAAAAAAATAACTATGTTCAGACTTCATCCAAAGATGCAAGTAAATTGGGAGTCCAGGAAGTTAGGCCTAGGAATTGACATTTCAGAAAAGCTTCTTACCTCTGTACAGCCATGGTCGAGACTTTCTGTTCTAGGTCAACTCTCATTTGTCTCAAAGCTTAGGAAACCCAGATTCACAAGGTGAAATGAAGCCCTCGAGTTCAAGTCTCAAAGCTGGTCCTGGTGAACACTACTAACACCTTGGGCCTGAACAGCAAGTGCCCCAAACAATTGCTTTCTCCATGCTTACTTTTGAGGGCCTCGAATAGTCTCCTAATAGTAACTCTGTTGCATCTGAAATGTCTGATATCACTTAAATCAATGGTCCCTCAGAGATGTCAAAAGCCCATCTTGGTAGGAGACGGGAAAGGCCAGAGTTTCAGAAGTTCAGCCTGCCTTGTCCTCTTCCAGCCAGAGTATCCTGGTTTTTATCTGTTGAATATATGTTAAATACATAGGTTTTCAGGTAAGATTTCATGTCAAGAAAAAGCTAAAAAAAAAAGCTTCAAAAAACTAATTTAAAGCCTTCCCCCAAATCCTTGAGGAAATAAAGTGACTTGAGTTTTTGTTTAGATATTGTTTAAACTATATCTTCTATGTATCCTGGAAAGAGTATTTGCATGTCAAGGAGGGTTAGACACCAAAGACAATGTAATTGTGAAGCTGCTGAAGGATTTTGGCTCTGGTTTGGATCTTTTCTCCCCCATGATAACTGACTGGCTATGTTGTTCTGAGCAACCTCTCTGAACCTCAGTTTTTTCTCATATATAAAATAAAGGTATCATCACTGGAATGTGCAAGTATTACATGAAACAATGCATGTAGTGAAGGATTTGGCACAAGAAGCAAATGTGAAGCTCTAAATCTATCCAACATGAAGTATGTGCTCAAGATTTATTTATTAGTTTCATTCCATTTTCTTCCCTTTTGGTTTACAGCAATAGAAAGTTTCTGCTAAATGATAACATAAGATTACAGGCTAAATAATTTAGCACCTTAAAACATTTTAAGGTTGGTTTTATTTTGAGAGCTATTGTTTTTGCATGGTAGCTTTAAATAACACAACCTTAGAAGACCCATCTTTATGCTACTTTGGTGCATCACAGTGCTTTCAAAGTTTCAAATCCTTAATATCTAAGCCACCACTCAAGGGCCAAATTCTGATTCCCTCCATATCAACTTTCTAGGCTTCCCAAGTAACTCAACCAATACAAGGTAGATTAAATCACCCAGAATGTACACCCTCTTCTTTTTATTAGAGAGACCAAGTTCCTACTTGTAGTTATAATAGAGTGAGCATGCATTTTGGCAACACTCAAAGCAACTAAAAATGATTTAAAAGGCAAAAGATCAAAATTACCAGAGATGAAATACATCAAAGTAATCTATCTGTTCAATTTTTTATTTAATCAAAGGCCTCAATTTGACTTTTTGTATTAACTTTAAAGAGGTATAAACTGAACAATTCAGAAGGCCTTTGGATGATTTATTCATGTTTTGCCATGTTTATGTATCCAATTTAAATTTAAATTTCATGGTTACTCAGATTACACAATGATAAAAATGGACAAGCAGGTTCACTTTAGGAACAGTTGTGAGTGATTATGTTGACTGCTAAAATAAAAGGATAAAAAATTGTTGAACAATTGCCTGTGAAAATAACCTAAACGAATGTTTAGATCTGCGCTGGTACTCAACTTGCTGCCAAATTTCCATGATGCTACTGACTTAACTGCCTTTGAAGAACTCTGCCAAGAGACTTCTCCTATCTGGAGGAAGAAAACACAGGGAGACCTTTTCCATGAGCTAAGAACAAATCTCGAGTTAACAGGGTTCAGATAAAAAGGCAGTATCGGCTGGGTGATATGGGTGAACCTTGGGGCTGTGAATGGCATACATACACAGAGCCATGGTCCCAAATTCCATCACGGTCAACACTGAGCTTATTTTTCTTTCTCAAACATCATGTGCTCATTTTAAACAGATATCAGACTCAATTTTACCATACAGAAAGAACCAACCATTTAAACCAACTTACTGTGCCAAGTCTGTTTGGAGAACGACGACGTATCTACCAAAGCACATTTGGTAGTCGTGTTGTGTTTTCAACTTAAATTCCTGCTATCCCTAACTACAGAATAACTTTTTAAAAAAACCAAAGCAATATATTAGCAATAAATAGCCTATTCTAAGTTTATTAGAAGTGAGAGTTTTGATCAACACACACACACACACACACACACACACACACACACACACACACATACACACGTCTTGAAAAAAATCTTCTGATAATGCAATTATACAGTCAGTTAATTTCTTATCTACAAAAGTATAACTCCATTAACAACCCTTCCTTAAGTGGAAACACTGGAATGCTGCCTTAGTTACCTCAAACGGTTCTCCTGTAGCCTTGTTTTGTGCTTATTGTTACTTATTTTTCTCCAACTACTTTCACCTCCACCAAAGTCTCAGCTCCACTCCCTCTGCTCCGCCCAGCATACACACTTTCTCCTTGAGCAGCACTGAAGGCTACAGGTCTGGATGTGACACATTTGAGTTTTCAGGGGTGACTCTTTAACACAGACCTTAGTTGGAACCAGAAGCTTGGCATGGTTTTAGTGAATCTTGCACTGCGTCACAGAAGAGAAAGTTGTATAAAGAAGATGAGCTCAAAGTCATAATATTCTTACTTGGTTGTACTGAGGTCTGCCAAAGAAAAGCTTTGCCAAAGGATTTGAACTTAAGTGGCAGGGGCCTTCTGTTGATTCCTCTTTGCTACTGTTCTTTGTTGGTGGATGATTCCTTGAAATCTCATAAGTCATCCCAAGGAAACATCTGGAGTCCAGAAAGATGGGATAAAGAATAATAATAGAGGGTGAAATATTGGCTGTGCTGCCTTCTCCAGGCATTTACTTCTTCTCATCATACTATCTATCTCTATTTTCCTTACACTTTTTCTTTTAAATTGTTGTGCACGCTCTAGTTTTAAAAGCCAAAATTTTGTAACAACTATACATTGAGGAAATCTCATTCCACTCCTGACTCTGTCTACCCTGCTTCCATCTCCACAGGTAATTGTAAAGTGAGAGTCCTCTTGTGCTCCCGGAACAGCTCAATATTTCTAGCTACAGAGGGGATGGACACAGAGGGATCTAGGGAGACTACAGAGATAGGGTGGGGCTGTCCTCAGAGAGGAGCTTGTATTCCATGAGTAGAGAGAGGGACAGAGGTGATAAGTTAGTATGATTCATTAGATTGAAGGGGGATTTAAGTGTAATCGTTTCAGTGATATTTAACCATTTTACAATTTATTGATGTCATTTCCTATGATATGGGAAAGATGCCAACTAAAACACACACAAGTCCAATATGAATGGCCTTCGTCACATTTAGTTAATAACCGCCCCTTTGAGAAACAAAAGATGAATTGCCAGCTCTTATTCTGAGAGCTGTAAAGGTTTTTGTGATTCACAATTTACCAACTGAAATTGCTATTAATAAGAAAAAAAACCTTGGTTTATAGCTAGTTGGGGGCAAGTCAGGGTAAAGTCCATTTGGGAAAACGTTAAGCCAATTTTTCATAAACATATGAATATCTTTACTGGATAAAATGTGTGTCAGGAGAAGGTCTTGTTGTGTAAGAGTCATCACTGGACTATAAGGTCCACGAGGGCAATTTCACTCACCTGGTGGGTACCTAGAACCTAGTACTGTGCTCAATACACACTAGGTATTTAATAAATAGGCACACTAGGTATTTAATAAATAGAAGGGATAAAGGACAGAATCAAATGAAAGTCACTATTGGAAAGGTGTCAGGAAGCATTTATTGCATTCAGAGCACATTACTGGGTCCTCAGAATACACAGAAAAAGCAGGAAAGAGACCATATCCCTGGAATTTACAACCTGGATGTAGCATATGAGTTTATAATTTCTGATGTAAAACAAAACTAAGTTATTTAGAGCAAAAAGCCTCAGTTAAGAAATGATTTTGGGTAACCCCTTCGGGTCCCCTCTCACTGTGGGAGTTTTTCTGTTCTCTCAATAAATCCTGCTTTCAAAAAAAAAAAAAAAAAAGAAGAAGAAGAAGAAGAAGAAGAAAGAAATGATTTGGGTAGGGTAAAAAAAAAAAGAGGGGATAAATGATAAGAAAGATTCCTAGGAAAAGTCTTCAAGGGTTTTGCTAGTTAGAAAATTACTGAGGAAGACAGCAGTTACTGTCAAAGAAAGGGCATTTCAAAGAAGGTGGATCTAATCATTAGGCTTTGTGTTTCACAGTGTCTAAACTCAGTGTAAGCTAGAAAATAATTTACACACTGAGCTTAGGTTTAGAATTTAACACAAATGTAGGAGACTAAAATATTTTGCAAAGTTTTAAATTTTATTAGGGCAATTTCACACCGCTATGAAATATTTTCTTTCTAAAATTTTGGGGTGCTTCTTAAAACATTTGCAAGACAGATTCTAGAATACTGTGATTTAGAAGAGGTTTTGAGCTAGGTATGCTAAACAGTGTACAATGTGAGGATCTAAACTAGATCTAGCATCATGTCTAATAAGATTTATTTTTCAATGATGCAAAAGATGAAACATCAAAAAGAAAAAAAAAATCCTACGCCAAGTAGAATGGAAAGGTTGTTGGCAGAAGTGATAGGTTGAAAGTCCTGGGTGTTCGTATTTGTTTTGTGTGCATATATGTGTACATGCACAAATATGTTTTCTTGGAAAGTCTCCTTTAAAGTCAGACTTTGAAGTTGGCTCTAGCACATGACACATCAATGATCCTTCTCCAACAATACTTTGCTAATCTTACTGAATTCTTCCTTCCTCTTTGTTCCCATTCCACCACCCACCCTTCTTGCCTTCAACTTGGCAAACTTACAATGGCCATTTTTTTCCACATGTGCAAATTGTTTTTAGTGACTTCAATGTTGTAGGCATGAAACATTATCCTATTATACCAACTAGACCTACACAAGCCAAACTATTTAAGAGAGATGACCCTCATTGTATTTGGTGAAATGCTGACCCCTTTCCCACAGAGATCCCTCAATCTCTCTTTTAATTTAATGTATTTGGATGAAATATGAAATTTTAGAGGTATACTACTCTACACTCTTCAGGAATAAGATCAACTTTGCCATGAACTAAGGGTTAAACTTTGCCTCGTTCTGGGTACATAATACATAATACTCATCCCTAAGAAAGTATTTGTTCTCTGAGATGGTCTACGGGAGAGGGGTATAGATTAGAATAAAATAAAAACACTATCATGAAGTTAAAACTGAGCACAGATATTTGTTTTCATGATTACTGAAAAGTTATACACCTTAGAGGAGGACATATTAGAATGCTAAGAGAGAATAATTTTGGGGGTAGAAAAAGATCTGAGAAGAACAAGAGAGTTGAAAATTCTGATATTCTGTGAGAATATCCACACTTGCTTTATTATTATTATTTTTTGAGTTGGAGTCTTACTCTGCTGCCCAGGCTGGAGTGCAGTGGCATGCTCATGGCCACCCCAACGGCGACCTACTGGGCTCAGGCGATCCTTTCGTCTCAGTCTTCCAAGTAGCCTGGAACTATAGGCACGCGCTAACACGCCCGGCTAATTTTTTGATTTATTGTAGAGATGAGATCTCGCCAAGTTTCCCAGGCTGTTCTCAAACCTGTGGGCTCAGGCAATCCCCTCACCTTGGCCTTCCAAAGTGCTGGGATTATAGGCTTGAGCCACGGTGCCCGACCGCTTTATTTTTCAAGTTCTCATTGATTGTTCAGAATTTAGGGAAAACCAGAGGGAACTGGAAATCAGGTTTAAAGTTTTCAGAAAAAAAAAAAAAACCCAAACATTTTCAGATCTAAGCAGCAGCAATAGAAAAGACTAGAGAAGATTATTCTGAGGTCTTTCTTGGGATCAGATGCCTAATCTAATCATTACCAAGAACTTGATTCACGTGACCTCTTATAGTGCTCAGAAAGTTACATTTTGGATGATTAATTCATATGATATTGTCATAAGCAAAAGGAGTCAATATTTGGGTTTCCCCCTTGCATGATATGGACCACCAGCAAATTACGAAAACATAATTTTAGGATCCAAGTTGGAACATGCTAGATTGTAGTTGTTCTGCTACTCCAGTACTGGGAATTTATCCTGGCCATCCACTTCCACTTCTACACACACACATAGCTTCAGACTGCCTGCTTACGTCAGTGAGTCATCTTCATGATCACCAGGTGAGCATGGGTACAACAGCTGGCTCCTGCCACGGGAGGCAGTGGCAGTTAAAAGGCTCTGTTGTTATCTGTGGCTCCTGTGACTCATGAATGGAGACCACACAGTTAGAGTCTTACCAGTCAGTTGGGCTTTTCTTTTATACATCACACAAGTTGGCAATAATCAGTGAGGATTTTCTGCCTGATTTTTGATAACAGTTTTCACTTTCTATTTTGTGAAGCATCAGCCTCAAATTTTGTTCAGTGACTTCAGACAGTGCCCTGATTCCAAACAAGTGAATCAGTATAGATGATGATGAAACGCTGGGTGACAGATAATCTTTTAATCACTTTGTTTACGAAGATTGGTTCCTAGTGGCATGTCTATGAAGAAATGATATTGAATACTCTTCCAGTTATTATTATAAAATGCTACCAAGTCAGATTTTTTTTTAAAGGAGTAAGGAATCAAATTTCTAGTGAGCCTTGAGAGCACAATTCTTGATTTTTAGTGATGTATTTTGCTGGAATCTTTGTTGGAAAATAATTTAGGAGAAATCTCTGTGTTATTCTAATTGTACTCCTGAAGGAACAAAAGCAGGTTTTTTTGCAACTCTTTTGGGTATTTGAAAAGGATACAGAGTTTTGCATAAAAAGATTGTGCAAGAGAGTGTGAAAAAATTAGAGAGAAAAAATTTCATTCTGAAAAAAAAAGGAAGAACGTTTGTTCTCTTGTGATTAAATGGGGAATTAAGTTTATAACCACTTTAAAAAACAAATTTAGTATATTTGGGGTAAGGGCAGATATTATTCTTGTTCCCCAGTGTAACTTTGGAGGAGGGAGCAGTTGGTTTTATTCCCATCATGATTTATGAAAAAGAATGGAAAGAATGATTCATTAACCATTGCAGAAATATCCATTCACGTTCCATTGAGCAAAAGTGCCAAAATTGAATATGATCAAATACTGACATGAAGTATATGCGAAAAGGAGTGCAATGTGAATACTCCTGAAGTTTTACCAAGGTTGTTAAAATCTTTTCATGTACTAAAATCTTTTCATAATACGCTATGATACGCAGGAAGAATATCAACCAAGAAAGTATTGCATCAATTGATGTTGCTTCACAATCTATTTTAAAGAAACGGGAGAGACATAAAAGTATGAGGATTTTACAGCTGTCCGTGCCCATCACAGGGAGGCTCCATCCCACCACGTGGATTCAAGAGTCCTGCTCCACTTAACATGGTGAAAATGCCATTTGCCACATGTCATTCTATTTTGTACCCTTTGGTGCTAGACCATGACAGCCAAGAGCCACAGGATCTCCAAGAGAAGAAATAATACTTTCACTATTCATATTTCTTATGAGATAACACAAGCAGATGATCTGTATAATGTTGTAGGGAGTTAACATTAATTGCAAGCCAGGGCACGACTTCCCAGCCTCAAGCATCCAGTGGAGATGACCAAAGACCTTGTATCTAATTTTTGCTTTAATTTTAATGAGTTAAAAACAAGTGTTCTTGTCTGCTGTTTCCTGAATGAATATGAGTAAATATGAACATTGCCAGGCAAGGAACCATACTTTGATTTTTGAACCAAAAACAATACTAACAAAAAAAGTGGAAAAGAAAGTTTTAAAAAGCGTTTAAAGGCCTCGAGGCTTAACGAGACAGTATATGTGCATTTGTTTGCTGTTTAAAAACTTCCTTTGATCCACAAATCTGCTACCATCCTCTCCTAAGAAATTTCAAGAAGATAATGTTGTTGACATTGATTATTAAAGTCATCATGTATAAAATCATCTTCTCTTTATAAAACTCGAGCTTTTCCAAGCTTTGCTTTCTGAATCTATTTAAAGAAACCTAAAGTGAACTGTTGACACATGTTAATCCATTAGTATGATAGGCAACCTAAATACTGAAATACAGATAATAACTTAAGGAATATTTTTCAAAAAGATTAAAAACATACGTTAGTCGGGATAGATTTAAGTATATAAAGATAGCATAAAATAAATCTCCACTTCCTTTTTTTAATAAGATCTACCTCGAGAGGAAAAATTAATACTGACTATAAATCCATTAAAAAGAGAAAAAGAATGATCTGTTCCATGAGAGAAAGGAAGCCAATAAAATAGTTTTTATGTTAACCATGGAAGATACTCAATGCTTGTTCTTCATGGGGAGTCAGCCAAAGACTCAGAACAAGTTGTTCCCATGATTCTTAACCGTGAAGTGTGATAATGACAGGTCAGTTGAGTTTGTCAGCTAGCTAATTTTAAAAAGGTCTTGGCCCTCTGTGCAGTCAATACATTTTCTTTTTTTTTTAATTCTTATAAGAATGACCTCAAGGAACCTTAGTGCATTTCCTTCAAATTTGTGGTATTGTTAATCAAAGTTTAGCCCAGCAATTATTTTAAAATTAAGTAGCTGACCGCCATGAAATCTGACCCTAGAGTTGGTAGGAAAATTTGGTAATTGCTTTTTAAACTGATGTGGTGCTACATTAATTGATTTTTTTATTTTTTTGGTGTTCTGAGAAAACCCCAGCATGTTGGTACCTCTCCTCATAACACTGTATAATTGGACCCCTAACACTTTCATGAAACTTTTCTTAATGGTTGTTTATATTTTTATTGTATCTAAATTGTACGGAAGTCAAAATGAAACAAAATGAACGAATACACCATCTTTATGTCAGATAGCTGTATAACCTTCCAAACTGATATGTCCTCTTTGGATGCAACACTAATTTCATTATTTAATATTTGACAGGATAAACATGACCATATGCATAGGCAGATTGATGAATTGAAAGATACAGATGCACACCATGTACACTATCTTTTTTTCCTTCATTTTCAAATACAGAAAGATAAACAGGTGATGATTTGGGATGTGGAGCAGTCAATTGCATCTGTTAGGATTTAATACCAAAAAAAGTGAGAAACCCTTTGACCCTTCCATTGGAATTTCATTAGAAATACTCTGCCTAGTTCTAGAAATTCCAAACCAGTGGAGAATGTGCTTCACCCTTTCACAGCAGTTGAATGGCAAATGGCCTACTGTGTATCTCAGTTGTGTTTACCAGTCCAAACCCTGCCCTTCTTCTATGAAACATGGTTTGAATAAATATTTGTTGATAATATTGATAACTTTAGATGTGCCCAACTTTCTCTCCTCACTTGGCATCCAAAGAGTAAATTAAAAACGGCCTCACCTCAGGTTTGTAGTGTGGAAAAATGCTTACTTTATGTTCAAAATTCAGGAGAAATGACATGTCAAGTGAAGCACATATATTAGTTTCAAAGTTAGAAAAGTGTTTCTACCTTTTTTCTCTGAACATCGTTATTATTAAATATCATCCATAGCCAACATTAGGCCCCGCGAGGCTCACTAATACAACTACTGTTAATACAGGTTTTAAGGCTGCTGTGGCTATTGGTCATCTAGAAACACAAGGAGGGGGGAGCCCCCAAAAATGAAATTATCTTTTGGAGGATGGTCCCTTGTAGTGCCTGAATTTGTTCCTTCAGATTAAATGGTCAACCAAAGTTTTTATCTGGAAGTTTGCATCACAATTTGTGGAAAAAAACGTCCCAAGTTGAGGCAAACAGGTAACTGGTTCTTCCACCATGACAACGCACCTGTGTTCAGCGTTTCTTCACCAAAAATGGCATGACCCCCATTCTCCACCCTCCCTATTCACCTGATCTGGCCCTGAGTGACATTTAAAATTTTTGTTTTTTTCCCATATGAAAAAGTCCTCAAAGGGAAACATTTTGCCAGTGTGGAAGAGGTAAAACAAAAAACGGCAGAAGCGCTAAAAGGCATCAAAATTGACAAGCTCAAAAACTGTTCTGAGCAGTGGAAAAACATTTCAGTAGGTGTATTGCATTTGGAGGTTACAGAAGTTTAAACGTGTAAGAATAAACATACAATTTTTAATAAATAAATTCTGGGTTGTTTTGGGTCCTCTCTCCTACAATTAAAATAACTGCTGCTGAAAAGCCAAAAGTGCAAAACAGGAATATGGAGAGGTGTGAAACTGCCCCACTGGAAGATCATCAGGCTGGAGTCTGGGAACTGCTCATGGTTATGCAATGCACATGAAATGCTGTGTCTATTACTGGTCTGGGCCTTTTCTTCATATGGGAAAATGAGAAAAAGGAATTTTCCTTTCCCATATGTTGTAAATGAGATAAATATATTTGACATACTTTAAGATTTCTGTATGCAAGTTGTTCAACAGTCAAGATATAATTAACAGCAATATCAAGCACTTTAACAATAAACAAGTCCTTTCTTCCTTGCTTTTTCAATTATATAATAGATGCTTAGGTAGAGAATAAACAAATGTGTGATGTGTTACTTAAAATAAAGAGCCAAATTCAAAGTTGTGCAAAAACATTTGTAGGCTTTTGATTTTTCTCTATTTTTTCTATAAATGAATGCCAAGATTTTCCTAATCAGTACATAAGAACATTAACACTTCTGTAGCAGTTAATGGCTCATGACCTATTAAATAAGCAATAAGTCTTGCTTATATCTCATTTGTTCTTTCCAGGCCAAATCCTGATCTGGTAATAAATGTGTGTAATAAATATTATTTGATGATGATAATGACTTTAAAAAGTATATCATAAATCAAGTGAGAAAGGTGCTTATCTTATCTATGCCAATTATATTATTTTTATTCCTTTTAATAGAATCATCAACTAACTTGTTAAAAATGTAGCATTTTATCTGAGAGGTATAATCGCTTTAAAATTGTGAGTGGCTATTAATTTAATGGGTTTTTGATGAATTACATGAACACATATAGATGGTTCTTAATGCTAATATTAATGTGATATATGCAACAATAGTCTAGAAAAGACTGTTCAGAACTTCTTTCTCTTGCAACAGCAGTGATCTTATAGATATCTGCATGACCTCTGTTGAAGTAAAATACTCTGGTTTTATGGGAAGGACATGACCTCTGGCCACAGCTGGAATAGTCCTGGCTCTGCTGTCTCAGTGAAACCAGTTACATGACTTTCCAGAAATTTTCTTTTTACTTGGTTAACTGGGGATTAAATATACTTACTACCAGAGTTGTTGTGATAATTAAATGAGATTAAATATTTAAATTTGTGAGTAATCAATATTTTTTCTCCTCAATCTCTTGAGAATAGATCACTACAATTGCAGAATAAAGAAATATGGATATGTTACTTAGCTTGATATAATCATTCCGCAGTGTATACATATATCAAAATATTACATTGTTACCCATAAATATATGCAAACAAAATGACTCACTAAGAGGCAAACTCTGTGAGAGGCAGAATTTTTCTGTCTTGTTCTCTGCTGAATGCCCTAGAATAGGTAGGTTCTGACATAATGCCAGGAATGTATTAGGTGTTCAATAAGTATTTGTAGAAAAAAATGAATGAATGGTATTATGCAGCCATAAAGAAGGACAAACATATGGACTTCACAGCAACTTGGATTGATTTAGAGTCAATCATACTCAGTGAGCTACCACAGAAACAAAGAACAGAGTACCATATGTTTTCACTCAAAAGCAGATCTTGAACAATTATAATACTATAAAAAAGGGATTGGCAGTAGTGGGAAACTGTCAGGAGAGGGGGGTGGGATTGGCAGCTGAGGGAAACTGCTAGGGGAGGGAGGGGCATACCTCATCAACAAGGGTACCTGCATAATCAACGTTTGTATACCTAACCCTGAATTGTTTTTTTTTATAATCAATATTTTTTATTATGATATTGTGGGGTACAGTTAAGGGTTAGGTATACAAATATGCTTCATTCAGGCACCCTTGTTGATAAGAGGTGTCTCCCCGTCCCCAGACAGATATTTACTACTGTTAATCCCATCTCCCTTCCCCTCCCCCCCCATAGTTTCCCACCACTGTCAGTCATTTTCTTATAATATTACATTGGATGTTCAAGGTCCACTATATGAGTGAGAACATGTGATACTCAGATCTTTGTTTCTGTGAGAGGTCACTCAGTATTATAGACTCTAGTTCCATCCATGTCACTGCGAAATTCATGATTTTGTTCTTTTTTATGGCTGCATAGTATTCCATCTTTATGGCTGCATAGTATTCCCTCGTGTATATGTACCCTGAACTCAAATCACTCTTAAAAAAAGATAACTGCACACGTATGTTTATCGCAGCATTGTTCACAATAGCAAGAACCTGGAAGCAACCATGCTGTCCATCAAAAGAGGACTGGACTAACTCTGAATTGTACCCCATATCTTTATAAAATTTTTTTTTACCTTGATTGTTTTGCACTCTGGTATATGAAATTACCAGAAACCAAAAATGTGTCATGTCTTTTAATATGGCACATGACATTTAATATAATAATAATAATCATTATTATCTTGACCTCAAGGTAGCCAAACAAAATATAGGAAAAGATGGTATTAGAAAAAATCTTGGTGAGAAATTATATAGTTAGTTAAAAAAAAGACAACATAATAAAATGTTTTATTTTATAAACCAATAATAGTAACTAATGTTCATTGAATATACACTGGAACTGCACAATAGTCTAAGTCGTTTACCTCCATATACTCATTACATAACAGCCCTATATTGATGATGTGTGCATTGTATCTCCCCAGATGAATTTATTGAAAAGATATTTAATTCACTCATAGAAATAAACTACTCCCAGAATCAATGCAATCATTTTCAAATGATAATTTGACACTCCTTGACTAGAATAACATTTTTAAGATTTCTAATGATTAAGTACAGGTGTTTCTGTAGGTTATTAATAAAAACATGCTATTATTAACCCAGCTGCCTGATCAATTTTAAGAGCCAACATACTAGAAAATGTCCACTATTTTCTGTAATTTAGTCTTCTAAAATTGTTAGTAACTAAAAATAAATCTCCTCTCAGTGAGACCAGCTTTGCATTAATTTGACAATAGCCATTTCTTTACATTCAATTCCCCATCCAAAGTGATGAAACTTCAACAATAGCTTGTAGTTTAGGATGTATTCATGTGACTTCTATACAGTAAGGGCAAGATCATCTTTTAGTGACTGTTTAAGAGGTGGGTGCTTTTGTAAAATGATTGAGACACCTTTAATTTTTAAAAATGTGAGACAATAACATGTATTATCAACAGTAGACTATATTTAAATAGTAAATGAGAAAAAATTGTGTTTGTTTTAATATCAAATTGCCTCTTCAGTTGCATCAGTAGTATGATCAAGAGAAGGATTAAAAAAACCAAATCAATTATCTAACTTCTAAATCTACCCTCAAAGCGGTTAGTTTTTTAAGTTTAAACTGTCCATGAAACATAGCCAAGCATGCCAAATCCATTAAGAAGTGAAAGACAAACTTCAAAAAGGTTATTTTTCATTAAAATAATCATTTTTCTTCCTGAAATCAGCCAACAGATGCAGGCTAAGGCTGAAGTGATTCACTTTTTGGCTAATTAAATTGATCAGGTTAGCTCTAGACACTGCCCCTACTGCAACAGCTCCATGTTACCACAGGGCCCTTACAACACTGTGGTGAACATCTGAGGAAAATGCTTCTAAAGAAACCTGTATTTCTACTTAGAAAGCTCAGATACTTTTGAAGCTTCAATTCTATACTCAAATTTATCCAAAATAAACTGAAAAGTTAAAAGGCAATTAGTGCAAAATTTCTCTGCAGCTGAAGTATGCTTTCTTTAATTCTCTTATCTGTCAATCTCTTTAATTTTTTATCTGTAGAATATATTTTTGAGACTATTTTGGATGCTTACCTGGCAGTTACAGAGCTGAGGTGTGAAGAATGACTTCAATTTTTAAATCATCATAAAATCCTTGATGCGTGATTGGCTATGTATGGGGTATTTAATCAAACTAACGAGCTTCTACAGAGCAAAAGAAACCATCAAGAGAGCAGGGAGACATCCCACAGAATGGGAAAAAATATTTGCCAACTGTATATCTGACAAAGGCCTAACATCTGGGATCTACAAGGAACTCAAACGTGCTGAAAGGAAGAAAACAAACAGCCCCTTTAAAAAGTGGGCAAAAGACATGAACAGACACTTCTCAGAAGAAGATATACCGGCAGCCAACAGACACATGAAAAAGTGCTCAGTCTCACTCATCATCAGGGAAATGCAAATCAAAATCACATTGAGACACCATGCAACCCCAGTAAGAATGGCCATCATCAATAAAACAAGCAACAACAGATGCTGGTGAGGATGCAGAGAAAAAGGAATGCTTCTACACTGCTGGTGGGAATGCAAACTAGTGCAACCTCTTTGGAAGACAGTGTGGCGATTTCTGAACGAACTAGAAACCGACCTTCCTGATGACTCAGTAATTCTCCTACTGGGAATATACCCAGAGGAACTCAAATCATCCTACAAGAAAGATATCTGCATACGTATGTTTGTTGTAGCTCTATTCATGATAATTATATTTTTTAAATTTTAATTTAATTTTAATTTTAAAATTATATAGTACAAGAGAAATAGGTCTAATTTTGATACCCCAAGTCAATCAGTGAATAACTTTTACTTGCTTTTAAAATGTGTGATCCTGTAAATGAAAAAAAATTCTTATTGATATATAGGAATTTATCATGAGATACTGTTTGGTTACCTACAAGGCAAAGCAAATTTTTTTGCTAGATATTGTTATAAGAGGGGGAAACCCCCAAAAACCTGGATTTATTTTTTAAAGATTGTGTACAAATATCTCCGTTTGATGCAATACACCTTCTGAGATGTTTTTTCCACGCTCAAAAGTTTTTGAACTTGTCCACACCCCCTCCCGTGGCAGTTTCCCACTACTGCCAATTCCTTTCTTATAGGATTATGATAATTGTTCAAGGTACTTGTCAAGTTTGATGCCTTTTTAGTGCTTCTGCCGTTCTTTGTTTCCCTTCGCCCACACTGGCAAAACGTGTCCCTTTGAGGACTTTTTTCATCCGGGAAACGAAAAAAGTCACTCGGAGCAAGACAGAGTGGACAGGGAGGGCGGGGCATAGGGGTCATGCCATTTTTGGTGAAAAACTGCTGAACACTCAGGGTGGTGTGGGCAGGTGCCCTCGTAAATCACCTGTCATGAAATGGGCAAACACATTGAAAGAATCTCCAAAAGAAAAACCACTGGAGACAAATGCAGCTTCTTATAACAATGCTAGCTGGTATTCTGATGCCAATGGGTTCCTAGAACACTTACCTAGCAAGGGACACCTGTACTACAAGCCGCCTGCCTTACAAAAAATAATTCTGTTATTTTTTGGGAGTCATCCCTTATATTTTCCCCAAATCTCTCCAGCAGAGAGCATGGACACTGCTGTTACCTGTCCTCTGAACACCCGTCAAGTTCTTAAGTGCCCATAGTGGCCACAGTCTCCCTGTGAGCTATTGTTTCAGCAGACAATGCTCCTTCCTTCCTGCAGTCCTGATAAACCCAGCACAGCCTTTCCTCACCCATAGGAGCTGTGCCTCAGACACGTGCTCTTACAAGCAGTGTTCTGTTTGCTCAGAACGCTAATCTACAGCTTAGTTTTGCATATTTATTGGGGAGGTAGTCGGGTAAATACTCCTCTCCCGCATTTTACTAAAGACAATCAGGATCATGTGGATTAACCTTATCCCCAGAATCTACAGAGTTCCTGGCATGGAGATGAAAACCAGCAATCAGTGGTTGGTAGAGGAGAGAAAGAAAGAAAAGAAAGGAACAGAGGAAGGAAGAAAAGGAGGGAGGGAGAGAAAAACAAATAAAGAAAAGAAAGCAAAAGAAAAAAATGGAGACTTGCGTAGGGAAAGGGAACTAATTCTTATCAAGACCTATCTTAGACAAGGTGCTTTATAAATTTATAAATTTCTGTCTCATGACAATCTTATGGAATAGGGTTTTTGAGTCCCTGTTCAATCAACCTCACCCAACATCAATGCCCTTCATACTATGTTCTTCACTCATTTAAACGTTTTTTCCTTTGTTTCTTACTTTTAATTTTTTTTCCACAAGGAGACACAGCATACAGATAACAGAATATTATGTGTCAGGTATTTTTTCTAATTACTTTATATATATTAACTTATTTAATCCATCAAACAATTCAATTGTTGATCCCATTTTACCAATAAGGAATTTGCCACTAAGGTTAAGAGGCACAGCGACAGAATGTGCCAGCTGGGCACTGTGGCTCATGCCTGTAACCCCAGCAATTTGAGAGGCAGAGGCAAGAGGATTGCCTGAGCCCAGGGGTTCAAGACCAGCCTGGGCAACTTGGCGAGACTTTGTCTCTACAATAATCATCAAAAAATTAGCTGGGCGTGGTGGCATGTGCCTGTGGTCCCAGCTACTAGGGAAGCTGAGGTGGATGGATTGTCTGAGCCCAGTAGGTACAGGCTCTGGTGGCCATGATTGTGCCACTGCACTCCAGCCCAGGTAATAGAGTGAGATCCCAACTCAAAAAAAAAAAAAAAAAAGAGATAGACTGTTCCAAAGCCACCATTCACCATTCACACCCAGGTGGTCTAAAATCAAGAGTCCTTCCTTAGTCACTACTTACACTGCCTCTCTCTGAACAGATGATTGAACAATCAAGTGATTTGGTTGAGTGGTATATATTCTGACTAGAATGGTTTACTGAGACATGAATGGCAGCTGACTGCAGCTCATAGCACCCCAGAATCATGGTCATCCCTGGTCATGTCTTCCACTGACCAAGGCCCACACCACCAGTGACAGGACATGCCCGATGTGGCCCCAGTTGGGTCTGAGCAGTGCTGGAAGTCTCCAGTCACACAAGAATCAGGCCAGATCAGGCAATACCCATCCTAGAGAAGAAAACAAACGTCAGAGCTAGACAAACGGTTTCCTGTGGAAAATTTAACAATTTGACTGAAATAATAACCATCTCAATAATCGTGCACAATAGTTCAATTTGGTAAAATATTCGCTCTTATATGTGTTTTATTAAGTCAAATAATTTATATGTCAAATTATTAACTGTTGTTTCGGGGAATAGTTAGCCCCTTTGGTTCCAACTTCAAACGTCCACTTCTCACTGTGAAACTCAGGGCTGAATTTTGGGTACGATTCAGAGTATCAAAGAATGTTCAAGCTTAAAGAGGGCCTGGAGGTCGTGAATCCATCGCCCCTATTTTATAAGAGTGAAAACTAAGACCCAGAGAAGGAGTTTAAGAAGAATATTTCTTTCAAACCTTAAAATGACTCAGAGAGAAAGACACCATGGAGAATAAACGTTTTTCATGTGCTGCCTTCACATTTAGTTACAAAACTGAGAAAAACACTCAGTAAATGATTGTTGCAATTAATCCTTCTACTCATTTTTACAATTTACTTAGCTCTCATGGAAGTGAAAATGCCTTCTTTCTGCCAGGGGAACACTTGCTTACAGCGTAGCCAGGGGCCACACGCAAGAGGCTCAGGTGGGAAATGTGCATGTAGGTTGATGTGGTTCCATACCAGGGATACTATCTGATCTTGTTGGCTTGGATCAAATTTAAGTAGATAATGAGGTCTGATCAATATTTGTTGAGTGAATGAGAGAAGGCATGAATTAATCAGTGGGGGAGTGTATGAAGCATCTCTCCTCTGAGGTGTACAGATTAGGCTGGAAGAAAATAGCATCCAGAACCTGTTCAGGGTGGCAGATGCCTCATGGAGAGACGTCTCTCTAAGGAGAACCTGTTTGTAAGTTGATCAAAGAGTTTGGAGGTTTAGGATGTAAAGTAGGACAACTGCTGTAATGTCAAGGAAACCTGAAGGAGCTGGATTCAAATTTCAAACCCAGAGCAAGAGTGTCCTTTACATTCCCCTAAAGCAGAAATGTGTCTCTGGAGATAGAATGCAGGGGCTGGACTTGCAGACTTGGTCCTTCCAAGTGAAAACAGCACAGCTGGTGCTGTGGTGGGTGTGCAGTCTCCACTCTGCCCACCCCTTCTGTCCCACTTGCTCTGTCATGATCTGGGTACTCTGCTAGACAGTGTCCTTAAGGGACTGGGTTCAATCTATCCAGTGTGCTAGGCTTGGCCATTCCTCCTCAGCCCGGCTTCCACCAGCTCTCCAGAAGCAGAGAGGGTTCTGTAATGCTCAATGAACATCAAATCGACAATCTTGGCAATGTTTCCAGACATGTCAAGGCTTTGTTTCTTAAAATTCAGTCTCATATATGCCAAGTTCCAAATAAAGGTTAATAAGATTTTACTAAAGTTTGGATACTGTATGTTCTGCGTTTGAAAAAGTTTTATTAATGTTAAGAGTACTTTGATGTTTATTTGTAAATATTTAAATCATTTGAAGTTTCAGTTATGTTCTTTAGGCCAACAAAATCCATATATCTCTAGCATATTATAGCCCATTTTTGTTTATATGTCAGTTTCCCCATTAGACTACAAGCTTCTCGAGGTATGTTATATGATACTTTTAATGGCATGTGTACAATATCATGATTATTAGTAAATGTACATACTTGTACAGCTACTACCATATCTTATTTAAATCATTTTAATCACTTCAAATAGAATCTCACACTCATTTGCCTTCACTCTCTCCTACTCCAGACCCAGGCCACCACTCATCTATTTTTGCTCTATTCATTCTTGGTGCTCCAGTGCCCCAGGAAATGCTTGGCACTTAGTAGACACTCTATTGAAATTTATTAAATCAATGCATTAATGAATGAATTAGGCACTAGGAATGCAGCACTTTCTGCTCATAAATCTGACTCAACTGTTTGTGCACCAAGTACTTTCATCTAGCATCATCTCATTTGTCAGAACAACCTTTCAAGGTGTTCAGGGAAGGATGACGCTTTCTGAAAATGATAAAACAGACCTACAAAAGGAGAATGACATGCTTAAATCTCCAAATTGTGAGTGATAAAGCTATGTCTTCTGACTATATGTTATTAACCTCATCATGGTCAAATTAAGGTGACAGAATATTGAGAAAATGTGGGGACCACATAAATATATTTGAACCTTTATATGGAACTTACATTTACAAACTCTCCTTATCTTTAATCTTGAATTTGTTTGATGTAGTACAATAAAAAATTACTTTAAAATGAAGTTGACAGATGTATAATAGCACAACTGAAGAAAATATTTAGGATTTCTAAAAACACACTTTTTCCCTGTTATTTGCCAAATGTGAGAGCACACAACTTTCTGAGGACTTATTTTTGTGGCTGATTGTTCAATCTTGTCCTTCATTTTGGGAGTGATGCACAGCTTGCTTACTTTTACATAACCAACGTGATATGGAAAAAAATTATTAAAATCTTTACAAAAGAAAAAGAAATTACTTCTATTGAAACATACTTAACTTGATCAAAATTACCTTCATTTTGGTATTGTGTGCTACATTTTACAGACATATGCTTCTGTAGAGGAAACAACCAGAAACTCCTTTGAGAATGGCTCCTGTTGTCACAGGTCTGTGAAAGCCTGTCATCCTGTTCTGGGTAGATTCTTGCTGGTTCAGGCAAAAGATGACATCGTTCCTTGCCTGAAGTGAAATAGGCTTCAGCTAGCAGCTGAATTTGTCCAGGACTTACAGAATATCACACAGGACCTTCAAGTGCTGCTTTCCTTGAATGTCCAAATAATGAGAAGAGGGTGTTTGTTGAAGAATTTTAAAGCTTCTCTGGTTTCCTAAAGTGATAATTCCTTTTATGGCATTATTTGTTAGGTTGCTACAAAAGTAATTGCGGTTTTTGCATTGTTTAAATTTGCCATTTGATATTGAAATACATTCTGAAATGTGGTTATGTTATACATCATTTTAATGTGCATTTCTTGATTTTTTTTGCTAATGATTTATTACTTGTTATTTATTTTATATTTATTTTAGACTATGGAAATGATGTTAGGTCAAAAAAAAAAATTCAAGCGATTTTCTTACTCGAGTTCAAAATGGGTCAAAAAACAGAGAGACAACTCGCAACATCAACAACGCATTTGTCCCAGGAACTGCTAATGAACATACAGTGCAGTGGTGGTTCACGAAGTTTTGCAAAGGAGAAGAGAGCTTTGAAGATGAGGAACACAGTGGCCGGCCATTGGAAGTTGACAACAACCAATTGAGCACAATCATCGAAGCTGATCCTCTTAAAAGTACGCGAGAAGTTGCTGAAGAGCTCAACATCAACCATTCTATTGTCGTTTGGCATTTGAAGCAGATTGGGAAGGTGAAAAAGCTCTACAAGTGGGTGCCTCATGACCTGACCGAAAATTTAAAAAAGCATCATTTGAAGGGTCATTTTCTCTTATTCTATGCAATAACAATGAACCATCTCTTGATTGGATTGTGAAGTGCGACCAAAAGTGGACTGTATATGACAACCAGCAACAACCAGCTCAGTGGCTGGAGTGAGAAGAAACTCCAAAGCACTTCTCAAAGCCAAACTTGCACCCAAAAAAGGACATTGCCACTGTTTGGTAGTTTGCTGCCGGTCTGATCCACTACAGCTTTCTGAATCCCAGTAAAACTGTTACATCTGAGAAATATGCTCAGCAAATCCATGAGATGCACCAAAAACTGCAACACCTGCAGCCAGCATTGGCCAACAGAAAGGGCCTCATTCTTTTCCACAACAATGCATGACCACATGTTGCACAATCAATGCTTCAAAAGTTGAACGAATTGGGCTATGAAGTTTTACCTCATCTGCCATATGCACCAGACCTCTTATCAACTGACTACCACTGCTTTCAAGCATCTCAACAACTTTTTGCAGGGAAAATGCTTCCACAATCAGCAGCATGCAGAAAAAGCTTTCCAAGAGTTCATCGAATCACTAAGTATGGATTTTTATGCAATAGGAATAAACAAACTTACTTCTCATTGGCAAAAATGTGTTGATTGTAATGGTTCCTAGTTTGATTAATAACAATGTGTTTGAGTCTAGTTATAATGATTTAAAATTTGCTGTCTGAAACCACAATTACTTTTGTACTAACCTAATATAAATGACTACAATAAAGTTTTACCTTATTTAAAAAAAAAAACCCAACTCATATGTATAATTTATCAATATGAATAGTGGTTTTTTATGAGTTAGCAGTTTTGTTTGTACTCTGCTCCTTGGGTACTGTACAGTTCCAGCTATAGCCATAGCTGCAGATCTATCGCAACTGTACAAAATGTACTAGTAGCTGGGCTCGGTGGCTCAGTCTGTAATCCCGTGCCTTTGGGAGGCTGAGGTGAGTGGATTGCCTGAGCCCGTGGGTTCGAGACCCACCTGGGCAGCGAGACCTCATCTCTACAATAAATCAAAAAATCATCCGGGCGTGGTAGCGCATGCCTGTAATTCCGGCTACTCAGAAGGCTGGGGCGGAAGGATCGCCAACGCCCAGCAGGTCGAGGCTGCAGTGGCCACTGCACTCCAGTCTGGGCAACAGAGTGAGACCCCAACTCAAAAAACAAACAAACACACACACACACACACACAAACCCCAAAATGCACTAGTGAAAATGAGGGGAAATTACAGAGACAAGCAAATACATGAACAAGAACACATCTGTGTGATGGTACATTACTGTGGAGTCTGAGAATTTGAAAACTGGAGGTCACGAAGTCCAAAGATGAGAAAACTAAGGCCTAGGGAGATATGAACAGCATGTGCAAATTTAACTTGAGGAAGAGGAAAAAAAGAAGGATTTGACAAAAGTCAAGAATTTGTTATAAAATTTATATTTCAACAAGTTAAGTAGATTTATTAATTTAAGCATCAGAATACCAGATATAATATTTACTATGGTTGCAATTTAAGTTGTAAATTTATCAGTTCAAAACTTTGCATGTGATTCATTTTAATACAACATCTATATCTATGCTACTTCCCTCATTTTAGGAAAACCCCTCATATAAATCTGTGAGTTAGATTCAATGTTGAAGTGAGGTATTTAATCTTTCTTTCATCCATCTGTTCATTAATTTTACAATAAGTATTTACTGAGTGTCTGCTACAAGTCAGGCACTGTGTTGTGCTTTGAGATTAAAGCCAGAGTAAGTCACATGAGCTCCTTACTCAGTGGAGCTGACATTCTGGTGGGAAGGCAAATCATACATAAGAAAATCAATAAATGAGTAAAAGTTTCTGACAATGACCTGCATAGTGAAAAAGTAATGTCATAAAAAACAGCTGGGGAGGTTATTTTAAAAGAGATGTTCACAGAAGCAAATGCAGCAACATCTAAAATTGACAAGTGGGACCTTATCAAGCTAAAAAGTTTTTGCATGGCAAGAAAAAAAAATCAAGAAAGTAAAGAGACAACCCACAGAATAGGAAAAAAAAAATTTGTAAGCTATGCATTAACAAAGGCCTAACATCCAGGATCTATAAGAACTCAGAATAAATGACAGGAGAAAACCAAACAACCCCATTAAAAAGTGGGCAAAGGACATGAACAGACATTTCTCAAAGGAAGACATTCAAGGTGGCAACAAACATGAAAAAACACTTAACTTCACTAATCATCAGAGAAATACAAATAAAAACTATAATGATATAACACCTGACCCCAGTAAGGATAGCTATCATTAAAAAGTCAAAAAACGACCGGTGTTGACAAGACTATGGAGGAAAGGTAACTCTTCTACCCTGTTGGTGGGACAGTATGCTAGTTCTCTCAACCTTTGTGGAAAGCAGTGTGGCGATTTCTCAAAAAACTAAAACTTGAGCTACCATATGACCCAGCAACTCTACCTCTGGTAATATACCCAGAGGGAGATAGATCGCTCTACCAAAAAGACACCTGTACATGCATGCTTACTGTCTCACTATTCATGATAGCAAAAATATGGAAACAACCCAGATGCTCATCAAAAATCGACTAGATAAATAAAATGTGGTATGTACACATTATGGAATACTACGCAGTCATAAAAAAGAACAAAATCATGTCCTTTGCAGCAACTTGGATGCAGCTAGAGTCATCCTTTCATGTGAATCATCACAGAATCGAAAAACTGAATACTACTTGTTCACACTTGTAAGCAGGCCCAAAACATTGGGCATGTGAGCACGAAGGCAGGAACAACAAACTCTGGGCACTATAAAAAGAGAGGGGGAGGGATGGGGGTAAAGGGAACACAGCTGCTCACTGGGTACCAGGTCCACTACCAGGGGGAGAGAGGGCTCCCCAGAAGCCCAAACCTCCTCTGCCTTAATTTACTTGTGTAGCAAATTCTCATGTGTATCCCACAACTCCAAAATAAAATTTAAAAATGAGATGGCCAGGGAATTATTTTCTATGGAAGGGACATCCGAGTTGAGACCTGAATGGAGAAGATAGTTCGAAGAAAATCACAGTGTGAAGGCCCTTCTGTGTGAGTGACTAGCAAGCTCAGAGATCCTCAGGCAGAAATAAGCTTCCTGTGTTTATGGAGGAGGAGAGCAGGGTGGCCAGAAATTAGTGAGGGAGAAAGAAAGTCGTAAAACAGCATGAATAAATAGGGACTAGGTCATGTATTCTTTTGCAGATCATGATAAGGAGTTGAGGTTTTATTTTCAGGGCAAAAGAAAGTCAAGAGGATTTTAAGCAAAACAGAGTCATAATCTGATTTATGTTTTTACAGAGTCACTTTGGCTGCTGTTTGGAAAATGGATTATGGGGGGGCAGTGAATGCAGGGGTGTAGTTTCTGTGTAATGCAACAATCCAGGCAGAAACGATGTGAGCTTGCAACAGGGAGGGGGCAGGTAACAGGGTTAAAGAAATGGATAGATTCAAAGTATTTTAGAAGTAGAGTTGAGTGGATTTGCTGATGGACTGAGTGTTGGGCAAGGAAAAAGGGGAGAGTCAGAAAAGAGAAGACAGTCAAAAGTGCCGTGCACAGTGCTGTGTGAGTAACTCAGCAGAAGATGCCAGGCACTGAGATGTGCATCATGGGCAGAGAAATTATATTTTTGGTTGATAGTGAGTTCTGTTTTGGTTTTGCTAAGTTTGAGATGACCCTCAGGCAAGTAAATTGGCCCTCAAAGGGGCTTCTAGTTGTATGAGCCTAGATTGGGGAAGAAATCAGGGCAACAAATAAAGAAAGGTCATTATCAGCATTGAGATGGGATTTGAAGACATAGCATTGAATGGGGCCATTTAGGAGAAATTTGAAAATAGAGAAAGTGGCTCAGTGCCAGGTCCTGGGACAATTCCAAATGTACAAGTATGTTCGAGAGCAGACGCTGTTAACGAAACTGAGAAGGGTTCTTCTAGGAGAGAGAAGAACACCAGCGAAGTGTGGTCTTAGAATTTGAGAGAGGAACATTTCCAAAAGAATGATGATCATCTGCAGGAACACCAGCTGACTGCAATGGAGAGTGAAAGGAGGGCAGAGGAGATGCCACTGAATCTGGTGTTGTGAAGATTTTGAACCGGGTAAAAGCAGTTCCAGAAAAAAGGTGAGCATGGAAGCTCAATGGGCACGAATTAGTGAATGGGTGGCTAAGGAAATGGAGGCCATCCCGCTGAGAATTTTTGCTATGAAGAGGAACACAGAATAGGCATAAGCTGGATGGACATAGAAGAGCTAAGGTGTTTGATTTCTTTTTCTTTTTCTTTCTTTTTTTGTTTTTTTGAGTTGTGGTCTCACTCTGTCGCCCAGACAGGAGTGCAGTGGCAGCTCCCAACCACCGCAGTCTCGACCTGCTGGGCTCCGGCGATCCTTCCGCCTCAGCCTTCCAAGTAGCTGGAACTACAGACGCGTGCTACCACGCTCGGCTGATTTTTTGATTTATTGTAGAGATGAGGTCTCACCAAGTTGCCCAGGCGGGTCTTGAACCCGCGGGCTCAGGCAATCCACTCACCTCAACCTCCCAAAGTGTGGGATTACAGGCTGAGCCACCGAGCCCGGCTTGCTTTTTCTTGTTTTTAATGGAATATATGTTAGATCATGTTTAAATGCTGATGAGAAAGATGGAGTAGAAAGGAAACAACTAATCATGAGAAAAAGAAAATATATGACACTGCTAGCTCTGAGAGTTGGGAAGTATACTTAGCAGGGAAGTGATGACCCACTTGAGACGTTATGATTATGGATTTATAGGGATATAACCAGTCAGCATGGTTATGTGATTTTCTCAAGTGTGGTTTAGTTTCTCAGACACAAATAGGAGAAGGCCAAGATATGGGTTAAGTCAAAGTTGGTGTTTTGTTGAGAGAGGAGATTGCCTGAGCCTGTGGGTTCGAGACTTGCCTGGGCAACTTGGTGAGACCTCATCTCTACAATTAAAAAAAAAAAAAATTAGCTGGGTGTGGTAGCGCACGCCTGTAGTTCCAGTTACTTGGAAGACTGAGGCGGAAGGATCGCCGGAGCCCAGCAGGTTGAGGCTGTGGTGGCCAGGAGCGGCCATTGCACTCCAGTCTGGGCGACAGAGTGAGACTCCAACTCAAAAAAAAAAAAAGAAGAGAGAGGAGATTGCAAGGGAGTTTCATGGCGAAGGTACGTGGAATTTATACTAACTAAAAGAAGAAAATGAGTACACGTGTGGAGTGATGGGTGGGGTAAAGAGTGTCACTGGAGCAGAGAATCCAATGGGCTGAAGACTTTGTGGGATTGCGGATACCATAGTAAGTGTTGCAAATGTAGGAAGTAAGATGCTTTCAAAGTTAATTTTCAAAGTTGGCTGACATTGTTGTTCAGTGAAGTAAAGCAATACACCTGAGCTATGCAGGTCATGAGACTCAGACAAAAGGGGAAGAGCCACTTGTTTCAAGATGGAGTACTAGGGTCCTGCAGCATAAGATTAGGTCCTGTGATTTGGGAAGTGCTTAAGGAGGAGTTTTGAAACACGTACTCTGAAGAGCACTTCTGACATAGCAGCCAAAAAGCCAAAGTTCAGTTCATCTTTGAAATCTCATTGTCACTAAATATTTTGGTTTTGGAGGCTATATAATTTACTAATTGTGTGACCCTGGGCATTTTATTTAGTTTTGTTGAGTCTCATTTATAAAAGAAGGTTATCACCACCACCATCACTACTGTTACTACATGGTCACCACCACCACCGCCACCATTATTATCACTGCCACCATCATTACCACCACAAACCACCATTATCATAACCATCACCATCCACATCATTATCTTTTTTCTTACCAATATCATTATCATCATCATCATCAAATATCAATCATCATCAATATGTAGAGGATGCTGCAATTAATTTAGGGCCTTTCTACTGCTCTGCATGAAACGCTGTCCCCTCGTCTTTGCTCATCAGGGTATTTGACTTCATTTCAAATGGCACCTCCTCAGAGAAACCCAATAACCCAACCTAAAGGAGAATCTTCATGTCTTTTTGACACTTTCTAGTCTTAAAACACCCAGATTTATTTCTGATTGCAATATGGCTATCTTGAATATTTTTTAATGGGAGAGGACATACATTTATTTGCTTCCTTGTTAAATTTGTCTATTATTTGCATCCCCTCTTTCAAGAAAAAACTTTATGAGATCAGGTACCTTGCTTAAAAGCTAGAACAGTGACTAGCTTATAGTAATGAATCAGTATTAAATCCTCTGCAGTTACTGTTATTATTAGGAAGAGATGAAAGACCTCAAAAGAAAGAAAAAACCAGTTTTAAGTCAAAGAGAATGCAATTGATTTATACATTGTATTTTTGCAGCATGATTTTTAGTTTCTTTTTTTTTAAGAACCTCAAGATTCAGGCTTATGGAGCGGAAGACAAGTAATGGTCAACTCGCCAGAGCTAATTTGAAGCAATCAAGTAGAATTAATTACCTGTGACCGATGACAGAAGATCATTAACCAGTACTCACAGCAGAGACTAATCTCACATAATGTGGTTAGAAGCAAGGTGCAAATCTGAAGAATAAGGGAGCTGCTTCCCAACCACTCTGCCCCCTCTTCCACTGCCAACCAACTGGGACGTTCAACCTGTAAGAATTATGGATGAATACCACCAGAAGCAAAGGTATAATTCTTCAACTGATAGAAATTCATCTGATGCAGAAGAGATGAAGCATTCTGGTCAGGATAGGATAATCTCAGAGTTCCCCTCAACTTTCCTCTATGGTTTTCCTAACACCTCCTAAGGTAAAATCCTAGTGTAATTACAACTTTAACTTAACTTTTTAACATAGTAAATTCTGTTCAGACTTATTTTTAATCTGGGCATATGGAGGTGATTTTTATTTAACATACTCTCAAATATATTGACTTATTAAAAATTCAGGTTTTTTTCCCTGTCTTGCTGTTTTCATGAGGACTATTATTCAAGAATGATGCTGAATTTGTTTCTTCACGTTCAAACCAGTTTTCAAATAGCAGACGATTCATATTTCATAAAATAATAATTCATTGGCAGACATATTATTAGTTGAGGAAGACAACATTGACCTTAGCTCATGTGAATGTTAAAGAAACATGTTTCATGTATTTTCAAAAACAGTTTTTGTGTAAGATAAAGTACAGAAAAGCAATACTGGTAAGAAATGAATCATAGAGTAGATTAGTTTCTTGAAGCAATAATAGTCTAATAAGCAAAATTATAAAAAACTCTCTTAAATTTTATAGCACATATAATTTATGCAAGAAATAGATGCATTTTGAGCTATTGTGTTTGATATGGTGTAGGATAGGGGCATCCAAATATGATAATTCCTAAGGATATGCAGTTCTTAAAATAGCAGACAATCATGAAGATCTACATGAAAAAAGTTGTAAAAGGCCAAGTTTGGGAAATTGATTTCAAAAAAGAATACCAGCTTTCTCTTACTCTCTCCAAAGTGTTTTTTTTCAAAATGAAGACTATATAAGCATCAATTATAATTTCAAATGTAGTTTTTATTCTTGTCAAAGTGACACATTGATATAATTGAGAGATTCACATAATTTCCTGCTCCAAGTCAACTGCTTTCAGATCTAGCTGATTTAAAAAAAAAAACCTAGGCTGGGCTTGATAGCTCAGCCTATAATCCCAGTACTTTGGGATGCCAGGTGAGTGGATTCCCTGAGCCCGCAGGGTCAAGACCAGCCTGGGCAACTTGGTGAGACCTTGTCTCTACAATAAATCAAAAATTAGCTGGGTGTGGTAGTGTGCGCCTATAGTTCTGCCTACTTGGAAGGCTGAGGTGGAAGGATTGTTGGAGCCCAGCAGGTTGACGCTGAGGTAGCCATGTGCCTGCCACTGCATTCCAGCCTGGGCGACAGAGTGAGACTCCAATTCAAAAACAAAAAAACTAAATAAGATGACTGTTTGCTGCTTCTTGGTTGTTTAGGTTGAGACATCTATTAGAAGATGAAGTTGGAGCTTTCTCTCTCCTTATTCTCCTGTCACCCTCACTACTTGCACGAGTACACAACCATGCACACATATACTACACATGCATATGCATGCTCACAGAGGTACACACGTGCACATGCACACATGCAGATCAGACAAACAAGTGCACACACATACATACATAAGTATGCAACACATACGTACAGACACACACAGACATGCACACACGTATGTGCATACATTTACCTTATCCTGGCTCTTATTTCCCCAACAGAATTGTGACCCATGTTCAATGTTTCCATTACTAAGACCATGTCATCTCTATCCTCAGCTGAGCCCAGAGGTGAGGTATGCAGAAGCTGACTGAGTTCTGCTAGCCCAGTGGGCTTCAGTGTCAGGTGATCTGGCTTGGCCTCCTGAGGAACTTCCTGCACCCCTCCGCTCTTATTTCTGTGCAGTCAAGTATTTAATCTTGGGCTACCGAGATTCCTGAGAGAGGCTCTCAGTGCATGGCTGGCATCATCCTCTTTGTCAGTGTTTTGGGAACCAAGTTGGGGGGGTGGCGAGCTTACCTGTAATGTATTAACTTTCATTTGACCTGTCTGTCTTCAGTTCAGCACCCTCCCTCAGCCATCCCTGGGGACCAAGGTCTGGAAGTTCTCCCATGCAATCTCTCTAGAGAGTGCACTAACCAGATTGTAGGAAGTTCAACTGCCTGATCTTTGGAGTTAGGGAGGGCCCTGGGGTCTAACTGCCTCTTAAGCCAGTTTACAAGAAGGCTGTTGTTTTGGGTCCCTCCACTTCCACTTCCAGCGATACCTGTGGCTGCTGGTTTTGAACTTTTTGGTCTGTAACATAAATCAGATTGGTCTTGGCTTTCTCAGCTGCTGACTTAGGGTTTACCTTTAGGTTCTGCTAAGTCAGTCAACACTTGTCCATATGCTTTCCAGAGTTGTTGTTTGTGTTCTCTCTTTTATTTCCTGTGTCCTAGTGATTTAGGATCTTAAAAACAAAAACTCTTCATTTTATTGTGATTTTAGAAGGGGATCAGAGATCAGATCATGTGTTAAACCCACCATTTTAAACTAGACATCCTGAAATTTGATTCTGTACAAAAGCAATTTGAGTAGTAGCTCAGAAAAATATAGGTTTTCATATGAGAGATTCTAGGAGGGACTTATTATCATACTACATTGGCGAACATGCTACAGATTCAGGGAGATAAATTAAGTGAACTTTAGTTTTAATAAAATATGAGTTCTATTATTTTAAAAGTCATTTGTCTACAGGAATCATCTCTTTAAATACAAACTTTATTATCCAATTAAAGTGTGCCATAAACACCATCAGGTATAACCAAGTCTCATATTTTGTACAAGGACCAGACATGCGTCTAATTATATGAAAGTACAGATCGATTCTGCTATAATAGAAGTAAACCATAGTCAATGATGACCCAATTAACTACAGAAAGCAGAGGTTAGCAAACAAATGTAAAAGTTCAATGTCTCCATTACTTAAATACGTGAGACTAAACAGTGATTAAAGTAGGAATTACATGATCACTGATTCCTAAGTGTCTTCTCTAATGTATTAAGACACAGGACAGCTTGAGATAACAGATTTAATTTAAATAAGTAAACAGTGGTTTACTCATTCATTTACTGCCTTCAATCACTTCCACAGCTGGTGTGAACATTTGTTAAGTTTTAAATGAACAGAAGCCAAAAAGTGTTGCAGTAATTAACTTATGAAAGCAATTAATGTAAGCAACATATGCATGGACATGATCACACAGCAGTGCATATGGTTAATTAGAGTTCAACACAGATTAGAGCTATTTAACCTTATTTGCACAGGTTTTTTAAATAAAATGCCCTTATGTTTTCACTAAGGTGATTAACTGCATTATGTTAATGACCTAAAAAATGAACTAAAGCCTCTGGCTTATTACTCAGTTAACAGCAAACACAGTTCAAATCACTGTATGTTTTCAACATGATTTAGAAAGTCAAGACGGTTAAAATACACATAAGCTAAATGAGGGATCAGTCTTTCTGGAATGAAGTGGTATGTTTTATATTTAAATTGAAAAAAAAAAGCCCTTTGTAACTTTAAAGATAAGAAGACATAGTTGCTCCTCTCAGATAAACTTGCTTTGCAGAAAATATCTTAATAAGTTGGTGATTCTCATTATTTACTTTATTTATAAACAACTTCAGTTAATTAATACTTAATATGACAAATAGGTGTTACACTCCTATTCTCCATAAGGAACTTCGTTCATCTCTATCATACAAAGTTATACATTTTTCTTCTTATTACATACAACCTCTTTGTCAAGATGATTTAAGAAAGCTTATAAAATGGCCATTCATGGGATGAGATCAGCACCAAATAACACAATCAAATGAAAGAAAAAGGAGGAGGACTGGAATGGCCCCTAGTTACCATGACTGAGTAGAGTATCAAACCTGACTCCAAACTTTTTGACAGTTACAAAAAAAAGAAAACAAGTTAAATTACAAAAGTTATATCCAGATAAAAATGAAAAAATGTAATACCTGTTCTTGATATTTCTCATCATAAGACTGACAGTAACATCTTCCAAATTTATTTTTTATTAGTTTCATCAACAATTATATTTAACACGTTGTACCTATTTAAAATCATCATAAAGTGGACATTTTTAATGCCCTTGAATTGTATATTCTCATATTGGTCCCTTTTCCTCTATCCTACTAAATGTCTAGTATAGTCTGTGAATTCCATTTGGCAGAACTGCTGACTTATAAAGGGACAACCTTGCAGTTTGAAATCACATGAAATGTATGGAATTGGCTTTGTAATTCCAGAAAACAAGGCTCTTAACTAATATATTTAGGATTTTAATGAACAAGAGACTATGCCAGGTATTTCCTTGAGCCCAGACAACTGAGACTGCATTTTTGGGCAGTTGCTCCGTGTGCCCGTGGGAGGCTCAGGAGAAGTGGGCAGTTCACACTGCCCATTTGGTCTTATTCCACCAAACTTTATTTTCTCTTTCTCTTGGTTAACTGGCACACGCTTTCAACTTCTCTCTTCATTCACATCAACAAGGTCTCTCAGTTCAGCACGGCACATATAGAAGGGACCTCAGTGTCAGCACTGCATTTTACAAATGAAACGTCTCAATTCTTTGAGAGGTTAAAGGACTTGTTTACGACTTTACAACTACTTATGAGGAGTCTCACTCATGGGTCAGCATTTATGAAGTTGGGGTTTAAAATGTCAGAGTACTGATTGATCATTTAATCATAACAATCCTCCTATACTTCTGTACACATGACTCATTACTGGGAGCTGGTCTTAGACTAACAAATAAAAGACATTAATGAATAAAAAAATCAAAAGCTTGCAGGCATCTACAGAGTAGGGAACTATGCTGGATGTTTTAGAAGTGTATTCTAATGTCTAATTTCCATAGTAGTTAGACTAAGAATTACTTTTCTTCATAGATGCACATATACACACATTAGAGTCTCTATCTATGTATCTCTTTCTATTTCTATATATCTATGTAGTTAGCTACCTAGGGATTTCTTTTTCTAAAATAAGACTTATTTGAAAGTAAAATGAAAATCCCCTATGCTACCACTGATCCAAAAATTATAGAGCACCCTGTTTACAAGTTCTCATTTTAAAATTAAAGTGGCTGTTCTTTAAAATTTTATGGGGCTGGGTGCGGTGGTTCACGCCTATAATCCCAGCACTTTGGGAGGCTGAGATGAGAGGATTGCCTGAGCTCACGAGTTTGAGACCAGCCCTGGCAACTTGGTGAGACCTCATCTCTACAATAAATAAAAAAATTAGCCAGGCGTGCTGGCACATGCTTGTAGTTCCAGCTACCGGAAAGGCTGAGGTAGAAGGGTTGTCTGAACCCAGCAGGTCAAGGCTGCGGTGGCTGTGAGAGTGCCACTGCACTCCAGCCTGGGCAACAGAATGAGACTCCGACTCAAAAAAGAAAAAATAAAATAAAATTTTATGGGAGGAAATGGTGAAAAGGCTAACAGAAAGTTATCTAACTCTGAGAGTCTTCCTATAAAGAAAGGACTTTAATACAAATGTAGTCCTCATAGCAATTATGAAGCTCACTGAAGAAGCTCCAAGATTCTTTAGAATTTTTTTGTAATGAGTCCTTCCAACTGCATATAGTTCTCATACCGTTGGGCATATTTTGGAACATCTTCTTTTTTGTTTTTTGTTTTCTTAAATTCAATACACATCCAATAAAATATTTGTCCAGTATAAACTGGCTAGAAGCAAAGGTGTACTTCTGATTTAGTCCATTAAATTAGGATAACAGAAACCAAGGACTTCACACTCTGCTGTAGACCTAACGGTCCACCACATGTTGAAGAGATTGACATGAAGGCATGGGTTTCTTCTCAGATAACTATCTGTCTGCTTTTTTTCCTTTTGAGCCAGGGTCTCACTCTGTAGGCTAGACTGGACTGCAGTGGCAGGATCACGGCTCATCACAGCCTCAAACTTCTGGGTGCAGGCAATCCTTCTGCCTCTGCCACCCGAGTAGCTGGAACTACAGCCACGTGTCACCATGTCTGGCTAATTTTTTTTTATGTCTTTGTAGAGATGAGGTCTCACTACCTAGGCCAGTCCTGAACCCCTGGGCTCAAGAAATCTTCTCACTTTGACCTCCCAATGTGCTGGGATTATAGTCATGAGCCACTACTTCCAGCCTGTCTTCTTTTAATAGAGAAAACTCTTTTGTTGCTTAAAGAATTCTCGAGTGGTACATATTTGTTGCCATGCAATTTTTCTATTTTTCCTACATTTCATATATTTATTCTCAAGACTAATATTTTTAAGAGTCATATTTCTTCTTCCTTTAATGCTTAGAAGACCTTTAATGCTTAGGTACAGGAATGGGAACCATTGCTTGTTGAATACCTACTGTACCAGGAACAGGGCCTAGAGATTCTGAGACCAGAATTATTATTTGTAAAAATATATGGAAAAAAACTTGTATTGGTGACATAAAAGACTACAAGTTTAGTATCAATACACAAATTAAAACAATATAAATATCAATTTAATACAATCTTTAAAAAATCAACTAATGAAAGTAATAGAGTACACAGTATTAAAAAATACAGGATGTGCTTGAGTTGATAGTCTCACTATTTACAGGACAATCTTTAATATTTTATTTTTTAGTAGTAAGAATTTAGCTACATTTTCCAGTTTACCTACTCCATTTTCTCACTTCTGTAGATTGAAATGAATCTGTTTGGAGATAATGAATTTATTTTCAGTTCTCATTGTGTTTATCTCATAGTTGTCATATTAGGCTAAAAGCCTTTGCTTGTAGAAATCTCTAGCATCTCCAAAGTCATAGGAGAACACATGTCAAAAACAATTCATTGTAAAATAACAATGACTTGATTCTCTGATGTGTAGTGTAAACAAATCAAACAGTTTTCCAAAGTGAGATATAAGCAAGTCATATGTTCTGAAAAAATTTTTTAAACTTGTCATAATTGAAATATTTGAGAAGCTCAGTGGGAGTTAGTCCAGGGATATTTGCCACAAATTAAAACTGCAGAATTCTGGTTGTAAAAGTTTTAACATTTCCATATTGCTAATAAAAAACCACTAAGTATGAAACAGCTATAAATTTTCCCCCATGGGACACAAGTTAGCCAGTTTTGTACAATTTAATTCCTTGTATCAATGTTTTGTGAGGCTTTGAGTCTAGTTTATAATTTTCAATTTTAATTTTTAAAATGAAAAGTCTCTGAGTCTTGTCTCTATCTAAACAGCTATCAAGTATAAAGAATGATTTGTTAGACCTATAAAGATATGTCACCAAGGCAATGAGAAACTTGTTAGAACACATCATTTGTCCCTACATGATTTTAATAAAAATATGTCTTCTTATCTTTCCCGTAAAAAAAAGTTGTATGAAGAGGATTTCGAATTTTCACAGTTAGAAGCTTTTCCCTTCAAATAATTAAATGGAAAATTCTAACTTAGGGTTGCTGTTGCTCCTTAGATAATACTCATTGTCTCAATATCACATGAGGCCTAAGGAGTCCTTAGGTACCACTGTTTACATAACCAACCCCATGATCAGAAATAATGATAATAAGTAAAAAATACACCAGCTTCTAGAAATCACAAATGCTAGAGAGAAAGGAGAGACGTGGGAAGAAATGATGTCTTAGCAGGCATCGTGGACGGATGTCTTCCATAAACAATATAAGCACGCTAGCTTTTAATATCGTGTCGCTTTTCACGAACTGACAATCTCTTGCAGCAGTAAAATTAATCTTTTCCAGTCAGTTCTCTGTCCCCAACCAATAAAATTCTGCAGGGCAGAACAGTGTATCACCATCTCTGGCAGTCGCAGTCCATGGATTGAAGAGGGTGGGTCCCTGAAGGCAAAGGAGTAAGTCAGCCAACATCCAAACTCCTGGTTCAACCCCACTCTCTGGCTGCAGAGAACAACTCCCAGGTCCACCATGTTGCTGAGGTGCAGCCTCTTTTGGCCTCAGCTCCTTTCCTAGCACGCCCATGTGTGTTTTCATCAAGGCAGGTAGTGCAGTCTTTACACAACGCAGAGTCGACCACACATCTAAGTATCTGCATAATTCCCTTACAGGGCTTCTCATTCCATCTCATACGATAGGCAAAGCCTTTGTCTCAGCTCACAAAATCCCAGCAGTTAATGACATCACCTAGAGCAACAGCTTCACTATATCTGCAAACTTCTGGTTTTCAGTGCCTCCCTCAGGGCCCTTGAACTGCTAAGCAAGCTTCTGTCACACAACAGACTGTTCTCTCTACCCAGAATCCCCTTCACCTCTGCTTGGATGATACCGACTTTCAGATTTCAGCAAGCCCTCTTTGTTTTTTCCTCCTGCTATTGAAGCTACTTATTTTTCTCCAAAGGCCTTATTATAATTCTAATTATGCATTTATTGGATTATTTGTTTTTTATTTATACCCCGAGTGCACTATAAACTCCACGAGGCCAGGCCCTGAGATGGTATTGCTTCGAATATGCCTAGAAGAGTAATTGGCACATTCTGAGTGCTCAACGAAGAAATGGTTGAATGGAGAAATGAATGATTATTTGTAGATCTATTCTGATGATGTTGGCCTCTTAGGGATATAATTACAAGTTGCAAAAGCACTGAGCTGAGGTATAAAGCATTTAATTAAGTGATTCAGATTCTAGGCAGCTGTTTTGACTGATTTTTATAAACATCTTTAAGAGATGACAGATTTGGATTGAAGAGCTCCACCTGAGAACTCATCTAGACTTCCAAAGTGCCACATGCATTGTCTTGCCACAGTTTCCTTCTCACCCATTCATAGGATGCCACACGAGAATATCCTGATCCAGCATGTTGGTCAAACTTATTTATATCCTTTCTGAAAAATATCTGCAATTATCCACTTTATTAAGAGGTGCTAATGTTTTACTGAGACATAATTTTCAACTGTAGGTGCATATATTTCTGCTACATGTTATCAAATAAAAATAAACATTTTCATGGCTTATAAATCTTAAGAAGTTTTCCAGAACATGGTTAATAGATTCAGAGAATCATGTCCTAAAATGAGAAGAACTAACTGAGCAGTAAAAAGACTCTTTCTTTTTAACATAAATAATTATTTAGGGAACAAAAAGCAAATAAAAGAGAAAGATGTGGAACAGCCGGCAGTCTCATACCTCACCCCTCACCTGTGTGACCAATTGTTCTAGTTTTAGTACTGAAAATTCCATATCTCAGGAAATTCTTTAGTAGTGGGCAAACCAAGACATCAAATGCTCAACCTACAAAGGAAGTCAGAGAGAGGAACGAAGGTGTGTGTGAGGAGGGGTTGGAGAGAAAAGAAGATACTGCCCAGCTCTGGGAACCGATGACAAGGTTCTGCTGCCTGAGTGAAAGCTTTGGGCAGGAAGAACAGATTTCCAAATGGTACACTGAGCTCGTCACAGAGCCAGAGATGTGGTGTTGATGACAATCGGGCTGTGGGATCTGGGAGAACAGAATGACATCCTTAGGGAGGGATGGGGATGGGCAGTCACTCGAGAAGGCACTTTAACCCTAGTCTTCAGTGTGAGGTAACAACCTTTAAGTGGGATTTTGATGACCCCAGTTTTGACTTTTATATAAAATTACTGACTTGGTAGCACCAATGTTAATTTCTATTTATAAAAATTGCAATTTCTGTTTCAGAGTTTCCTGTGATTCGCTCAATGCGCAATTCTGAAATCTACTCTTCAATCTCAAAAAAACTTTAAAAAAATCTGTCATGAGTTCAACATCTCAGCCATGTTGTAAGTTGTTATGAAAAATGATTGGTAAATCTCAAATGAACATGTTATGGTGTATAATTATTAGAAGATGAACTATAAAAAATTGTTTCCACATTAAAGCTTCCTTGAAAAAAGAAATGAAAGTGGAAAATAGTATAAAAGTCTCCCTAGTTGAATGTTATTCACATTATACATCAAGTATTAGCAAAATGTTCTCATTTAGTAAACTCATATTGAATTATTTTAATACCCTTTTCCAAGCTCATCTTTTTTTTTTTTGGTAGAGACTGTGTCTCACAGTGATGCCCCCAGGCTAGTCTTGAACTCCTGTCCTCAAGCAATCTTTCTTCCTTGGCCTCCCAAAGTGCTGGGATGACAACTGAGCCATTGCACCCCCAAGCTCATCATGACCTGAAAAGGAAACTGCTGTATTCAAAATCATCCCCAAAGATTAAAACTGTGCTTGCAAGTTCTCTTCTATTTAAAGGTTGTACAACTCAAATAATTCACTAGCAAGAAAACAAATAGCCTAATTAAAAATGAGCAAAGGATCTGAAAAGACATTTTCAGAAAAGACATATAGATAGCCAACAGACATATAAAGAAATGTTTAGGATCACTAATCTTCAGGGAAATGCAAATAAAAACTACAATGAGACATTGCCACATGCCTGTTAGGATGGCTACTACCAAAAAGACAAGAGATAACAAATGTTGATTAGGATGCGAGAAAGAGGAGCTCTTGTACACAGCTGGTGAGAAAATTAGTGCAGTCACTATGGAAAACAAATGAGGTTCCTTAAAAACTACCATATAATCCAGCAATTCCACTTCTGAGTATACATCCAAAGGAAATGAAATCAGTAGGTTGAAGGGATATCTGCATCCTCAGGATCACTGTAGCATTATTCAGGATAGCCAAAATATAAAATCAATCCAAGTGACCATCAACAGATGGATGGAGAAAGAAAGTGTGGTATAATACACACAATAAGATGCTACTCCGCTTTAAAAAAATAAGGAAATTCAGTCATCTGCCACAACATGGATGAACCTGGAGGACATTATGCTAAGTGAAATAAGCCAGGCACAGAAAGACAAGTACTGCATGATCTCACTTTTATGTGAACTCTGAAAAAGTTGAATAAATAGAAGAAGAGAGTGAAATTATGGTTACGGGGGGCTTGTGGGGCTTGGGGAGACGTAGGTCAGAGGATTCAAAATTTCAGTTAGGAGGAATAAGCTCAGGAGATCCATTGTGTATCATGGCGACTATAGTTAATAACAATGCAATGTGTACTTGAACATTACTAAGACAGCAGATTTTCAAAGTTCTCACCACAAAAATCTAGAAGTCTATGAGGATAACAGATATGTTAATTAACTGGGGTTAGTCATTTCACAGTGTATTCATATATCATAACATCATGTGCACCATAAATATATTCAATTTTATATTTCAATTAAAAAATAAAATTAAAAACATAGGTAATATTTTACAAGTAGAGTATTATATAATACGTAATTAAAGCACAGAGAGAAAACTGATATGCTTCTCTATTAAATAACCCAGAATTGACTGACAGTTTGCTATATCCTTAGATAACTTAGGAAATTTATACGTCAAATATGGCCACAGATATGAAGTCAGTCTTAATGCAGAATTGAGGCTGACACCTCTAATATCTTTTGCATGAATTGCTGGTAATATCCCATCACCAATGCTGAGTAAACTGTAATCAGATGTGTTCCCCTGGACCTATGTTCTCTCAACATCTTGGAGAAACAGGTTCTAAAAGCATCAAGAATTTAAAGTTGAGGGAGACATATGCCTTCAAATGTAAAAAAACATTTTTTCTTTGCATCCTTAACTGACAAAATTACTGTATTCAGGTCATAAAGCCAAGTGAGGCTTAGGTTCAGTGATTCAATGAGTTATAAATGATTAACACTCTGTTTTTATGGTTTATTGGGCAATTTTCTGTTCAAGACTCTTTTGAATCTTAAACATTGAACAAAAGTGTTCAATTTAAGATTCTCTAAGACAAAAAATTAGCCAATAAATTTTAAGTACTTATTATAAGTACTTATTAATAAATACTGAGCACTTATAAAAGACTTTTTCTGTCTTTTTTATTTATTAAAGATGTGAGGTAAATTCAGGGTTATGTATACAAATGTTCGTTATGCAGGTAACCTTGTTGATGAGGTGTATCCTCCCTCCTCTGGAAGTTTCCCACTACTGCCAATTCTATCCACTCTCCCCAGCAGTTTCCCACTACTGCCAATCCCTTTCTTACAGTATTATAATTGTTCAAGGTCCGCTTATGAGTGAGAACATATGGTACTCTGTTATTTGTTTCTGTGATAGATCACTGAGTATGATAGACTCTAAATCCATCTAAGTTGCCGCAAAGTTCATATGTTTGTCCTTCTTTATGGCTGCATAATATTCCATTGTGTATATGTACCACCTTTTAAAAAATTCAGTACAGCTTTGATGGGCAGCACAGTTGGTTCTATGTTTTTGCTATTGTGAAGAGTGCTGCAATAAACATGCCTGTGCAGGTATCTTTTTTGTAGAATGATTTAAGTTCCTCCAGGTATATTCCCAATAGGGGGATTGCTTGGTCACATGGAAGATCAATTTCTAGTTCTTTCAGAAATCGCCATGCTCCTTTCCAAAGAAATGGAAATCAAAACCACATTGAGATACCACTTATTCCCCATAAGAATGGCTATCATTAATGCAACTAGTAACAACATATACTGGCAAGGATCTGGCGAAAAAGGAACGCTTCTACACTGCTGGTGGGAATGCAAACTTATACAAGACTTACCATCGTTTAGCTCATGTCATTCTCACAACAGCCTAGTGAAGTAGATTCTCTTATTTTTTCCAATTTACCAAGGAGGGAATTGGAGATCAAAGGGAGTTTCCATGCAAGCGAGGTCACACAGCCAGTGAGTGGCAGAGCCAGGATTCAAACCCCGATGCTCCGGATCTGCTGTCTTACTCTTTGGAACTCACTATGTGGCTTTCCAGAAATGCCCCTTGTCAAGTAGTTCTGGTTCACCCTCTACTGTTCTCCCAAATAAACATGATGTTGAGCACACTCAATTTTCACATCATTCTCTAAACGTGCCACGCATGCTCCCATGTCCCTGTTTTTGTTTCATATATTTGATCTTTGGTCCTTCTAATCATATTTCCTGCACAGTGTCCTTTAATGAAGACTTTCCTGTACATTTGATTCTTATTGCTATTTTCTTTCAACTGAGTAAGCTGCTCAGGTTCCTTATGAAGGCTGACCTCATAAGATAAGGAATAATATACAAGTTTTCACATTGGCTTAAGTATTTTTCTTCCTCTGTCCCCTCATCCCTGCTAGACAGTAACTCCTCTATGACTGTTTCATTTTTCCTTGGGTTCACTAGAGCAGCATCACTGTGTTTTTTCATTTTTCAGGCATCCCACTAAATGTTGGTTGAATTAAGCTTAATCAAACACATAAGGAAGAGCATATATGGTAAATTTTTTCTCAATTGGATACAACTCAAATGTGTAGCTTAAGATTCCTTCTCCTGGAGCCAGATATACACTACAGGAGCAAGCAGAACTCCTTGACTCATGAGTTAAAGAAGATGATTGATGTATCCAAATTTTAGTGTGTGGCAAAACCACTATATTTTAAAGTCAGACTAAATACAAACATGAAAAAGATTGGCTAAGATTCAGCAAGAAAAATGTTTCTAAAAGACAGACTGGAAATAGGTGAGGAATTGGAACCACTAACATTACTTTGAGCAAAAATGTAGAACATAGAAAAGAAAAGAGCATCTGGCTTTTTCTTCCCTGAAATAAATGTCAGGAAAATGTTAAAGGTTAGAGTTTTCTGATCCTGAAATAACCCTGGAATGGTGGAAGTCTTCAGGAAGTAGCTTTAATGACAACCCTATTAATAATAGAGCAAGCTATGGGAACATACGTGATCTGAATAAGGTCACAGAGCATTTCAGGTGTGGATCCCAACACTGGTTCAGAACTCTATACTATATTTAAAGGAATCGAGCCACTCTTTTGAATTATCTATCAAGAAGAGAGGCACATCTCATAACTAGTAGACAGGTTGACTGGAAGTGAGGAAAGAGGCAGGATTCACCCTTTATGGTGGAGGTAGAAGCAAGGTAGTGCTGTCAAAAGACATTTTCTTTTCTTTTTTTATTTGAGTTGCAGTCTCACTCCGTCGTCCAGACTGGAGTGCAGTGGCACACTCATGGCCACTCCAGCGTTGAACTACAGGCGTGCACTACCACGCCCAGCTAATTTTTGATTTATTATAGAGATGAGGTCTCGCCAAATTGCCTGGGCTGCCCTTGAATCCGCTGGCTCCAGCAATACACTCGCCTCGGCCTCCCAAAATGCTGGGATTACAGGCAAAAGACATTTTCAGTGAGCAGCCAGGACCCTGCCGGGGTGGTGGACAGTTGCTGGGCTTAGCCTCTTGGCTTTGAGCAACATGCAAACTCTAAGCAGAGGAAATTACTAGGTAGCTCTTGAAAACGTATGCATTTTGGGCATGGAAAGTCAGACCTAAACTACACGATTGACCTATAACCACAGGTAGGTTTGCTCTATTATTGGTTAATGTTTTTTCTGAGATACAAGCCCACCTAGAGCAGTTTGCCAACATCTAGACATTTAATTGCCAGAAGTTTTATGATCTTATTACTACTATTATTATTTTTCAGAAAGGGAGTTCAGCAAAGTGCATGAGAACATAGATTCCGAGACAGACGGTGGATTTGAGTCTTGTATCAGCTGCTTGATTTTAGGAACTGAACTTCTCTGGTGCTGTGTTTGCTCACCTATAAAATGAACAAATAATTGTATCTATCTCATAGGTTTGTTTTGAGCATAACATGAATGAATGACCAAGAAAAATTTTAGAAAAGCACCTGACATACATATAATTAGCACTCAACCACTCAACAAATGCTGATTATTATTATTGCTGTTGATGTCAATATCACTGTTGTAAACTATATACAGCAGTGGGCTATAACAGCTGTGTTTTGAGGTTTCTCTTCCACCCATGACTTTTGTCTTTAACAGCTGTCTTGGCCGTTACAGCCTGCTGAAGGGGTAGTCTAGGTGACTTATAATTGTTTTGTTCCAGTCCCATTTTTCTCTGGCTTCAGATGACTGGACCAGAGGCAAACACCAGATCCAGGGCCATCTAGTCCAACTAGGCCACTCAGGCCATTGGGAAAAGCTTGTCTAGGATTAGGGCCATCATCAGCCCTACCGCAGAGCAGTTATGTGCTTCTTGAAGTCATGAGAACTGAAAACATCAGGAAGCAGTCGCCTGCCCGTGGACAGAAAAGAAGAGATAAGAAAATAGAAAGAGAAAGGAGGAGGAGCAGGGGAGGATGAAGGCCAGAGAAAGAGAAGGGGAAAGGAAAAGGAGGAAGGAGATGGAAGGGGTGGGAAGGCAAGAAGAGGGAATGGTGAGAGGGAGCGAGAGGAGAAGAGAGAAGAGAAGGCAGGAGGGGAAGAAAGCCTGCAGCTCCCAAGCTTGCCCCTGTTTCCAGCTCTAATCTCTATAAATCTGGACTCCAGGCTGCTTTTCATTACTTGCCACTTGTTTGCTTGAGCTCATCTGCATGACTTTGTTCTTTCACAGTAGTGTAGTATCCTAGAGGTGCTTACTGCGCAGGGGTCCCCAGTGAGTTTAATTTGGCAGCTATCTAGGCCAGGTATTGTCGCTTATCTCCCTCTCCTTGTGTTAATTAGTTTGTTTGGCTTGATTTTCTGGTGGGGAAAGGAATGTAGGGCAGCCGGCAGGCAGCTTCTTTTGATGTTCTGAGAAAGAACATGACTGTCCTTTTCTCCATCACTCCGACTTACAAAGTTTTCAAGGTTCTGGGAGGAATAACATTTGCCTCTCCTCATATGAAGACCTCTCTCTCATGACCTGGAGGTACATTCACAGAAGTGGTTACCTTCATGTTCAGAGACTTTTGAGTACTTGAACCATTAAAATAATAAACTGTCATTACACTAGGCTCTATCAGGAAAGCCCATGCCAAGGGTGTTTCAAGGACAGAGTTCCACAAAATACTGGTTGATACTAGTGAAAAACAGGGGTCCTGTGCTTAAATATTTGGCATAAGTTTAAACAGTCAAGCTGGACTTCGTAAGTTTAAACAAAGTCGAACTGGGTGTGGGTTCCTCCCCTGCTAGCTGAACTCTACTGGGACACTCTCCCCAACCCACTCCCACGGACCTCTTTCCCACACCTCCCTCTTCCACCTCTAAGTCACTGGTCTTCCTGCCCCACAGAGGGCCCCCGTTTGTCTTGGAATGGAAACTCACTCCAGAGGTCTGGGACTGGCACCTGTGAATGTACCACAGGAATCTTTAAGAGGAGGGGAGAGCATGCACCAGTTCCCAAGATGCCACTTTTCCACAGGGCTTAGTGACACAGGGAGTACAATTTGGAAAGTTGAACCTAGGTCAATGATTTTCAATTGGACACTGTTTGTCTCCCCACCCTCATCCTCGCACTGTACCCAGGAACGTTTGTTTGGAAACACTTTTAGTTGTTACAACTCAGGGGTGGGGGGTGCTATTGCATCTGATGGGTAGAGGGTGCAGATGACGCTAAACATCCCATTATGTCCAGAACTGCTCATAATGAAGAATCTCCAAATGTCAGCAGTGCCGACACCGAGAGACCCTGATCCAGCCACGTTAATGGTAACTTGAGGGTGGGGTGGGAAGGGATGGGCAGTGGGCTTCCTGGCACATGCTTCCTTTCCAGGGCAAAACAGCTTATGGAAACGGAGCTCTGGCATCTCCTAGAATCTGTACTAGATTAAGTTCTCTGCAGGGCCTTGATGTGCCCCATTTAACAAAAAGCTGTCTCATGTTTCTGTTTTATTTATCTTCATTCTTTTGAAAATATTTCAAATTTGCAACATAAAAGGGAAAGCAAGGGTGAAATAAGTATTGGTATTTTTTTTCTGCCTCATACTTTCTCCGGATATGCTCAGTCTAATTTATTTCTACCAGACACTGTGGAGACAAGCAGCGGCAGAGGTGTCCTTATGTTACCACTTGAGGCGGTTTTGAGGACTGTCCACCCCACCACCCTTCTTTCCGCACCAGTTCTCTGGGCTCCTGTAAGAACACGAAACCTGACTCCTCCACATCCAAAAGGTATGTCCACGGTGCAGGAAAAGGACAAGGAAAGGATCACTCAGGTGGAAGAACTAAGCCCTCCGCAGGGGTGCCTCAGTGCAGTCTGTCTAGAGCCTCTCCAATCTGCCCTTATGTCACTGTAGAGGTTGAAACTCCCCACATTGGAGGATACATCTCAGAGACCTCATTCCTCATTGGAACAGGGGCAGAAATGGCCCAGAAAACAGAGGGGTGTGGGCTTTTCCCCTGTAGGAGCTAAACTCTACTGGGACACTTCCCCTTCCCCATCCCCACGGACCTCTTTCCCACACTCCCCCCCTCCTCTAAATCACTAGTCTTCTGGCTCCATGGTGGGCCCCATTTGTCCTGGAATAGAAACTCAATCCTGAGGCCTGGGACTGGCACCTGCCCTTGGACACAGTGGGAGGCGCTCACTCAACTAGACATTGCTACCATTTCTCCTGTTTCTTTACAACCACTGCTTAACCACTGGAGTTGGCCAACCGTATGCTGAAAAGCTGTGTTCTGTCAGATCAGATAACAAGGGTATTGAGAGGTTACACTTTCCTCCCATTTTTTTAAAGTTTAAAGTTAGAACATACTTTCAAATTGTGCCTTAATATGCCATTGCTAATATAATTATTAGTAGCAACCATTTTTTGGTAAATAAAAGCAATTATTAAATCAAACATTGCAAAAGACTACAGATATATTGGAAAATTCTTTGGATGTACCTAAGGATAAGATATGAAAGGGAAGAATCCACTCAAGCGAGACTGACAACAGAAAAAATATTTTCCCTTTCAGATCTGAGGTTTACTGCCCAGATCCATGGATAGAATACTCAGACTGAAGGCAAACCTGCTCTTCTTCTCCGGCATGCTCAGGAAGCAGTGGTGTCCACACAGCTGTCTGCAAGTGGAGCGGGCTGGTGTCCCATGGTCATCCTGCTTCTCTTTGTCACCTGCACAGTCCCTCCTTCTTATTTTCCTCTGGCACACTTAGATATTCTCTTGGACTAGTCTCTGAAAGGTCTCAGAGATGATGAACTGATATCAATTCATCTTAAATATATCTAGGCAGGTGCAATGTCTGGTAGTTATTGGGTTATGACCGTGAAATGCTTGGGGGTGAAAATAGAATTGTTTTTGCTTTGCATTAGGAATTAATACCCATCACTGTCCTGTGTAAATAATAAGGAGGCTGGAAAAAGAGGTAAAATGAGAAATCGCTGCCATAGAAGCTACCATTGATTCTGCACTGTCACTGTAGTTTTTAGAGTTGTGTAAAAGAGCTCAGTTTTAGTAATTTAACATAAAAAAATGCATTTTCTTCAAAAGACAAATTATTTAACAATGTCGCAATTCCCTGAGACTATCTATCATGTATAAAACCAAAGCTGCCTAATATTCACAGTGCAGGAAGAATTCAATTAGCAAATTCATGTGTGAGACTCTGCTCTGAAAGTTCTGGTTTAGGTGAGAATTTGGAGCTGATAATTTTTAACAGCATCCATGCATTTCATGAATCATACATTTCAAGCCGGATTCATTCTTATGTGTTAATATCCAAGTACAGGATCTGACATAAGTAATTATACAGGTTTAGATGTGGAAACAGATGAACAATAGATGAACTTGTCATTTTTCTAACAGTTGGAGATTTCTGACAGTATGTAAATGTAGTCATTGTGCCTATGTGTGATTGTGTGTGATTGTATGTGCCTGTGTGTGATTGATAGTGTGTGCCTATGTATGACTGGTGTGACGGTGCATGATTGAATGTGATTGTGTGTGATTGCATTTGTGTGTGACTATGTGTACCTATGTGTGACTGTGTGTGATTGTGTTGATTGTGTGTGACTCTGTGTGCCTATGTATGATTGTGTGTGCCTGTGTAACTGTGTGCCTATGTATGATTGTGTGTGCCTGTGTAACTGTGTGTGGTTGTGCATAATTATGTGTAGTTGTGTATGCCTGTGTAATTGTGTGTGATTGTGATTGTGTATGATTGTGTGTGCCTGCATGACTGTGTATGATTGTGTGTGCTTGTGTGTGACTATGTGTGATTGTGTATGATTTGTGTGCCTGTGTGTGATTGTGCACACAAGTGAGGCACACATCACACATTAGAAGGTTTGTTCCCCTTTAAATCTTCAAGTTCTTAGCATAGACACATGCATTTCTTATTTTTAATACTAGCATTTTCTAAAATTTAAATACTTAAAGACAGAATCTGCTATTTTCAGGGAGATTTAAGGAATATTTATTTTGGGGAAATTTAGGGAAATTACTCAGTATGGAAGCCATTTGATCAATTTTTTTTAGCTTCCTTGTGGTGGTTTTTTAAAGGACCCAAAAAATGTGGACCTTTTTATTCGGGAGCAAAGAATCAATAGTTATTTAAGCTTTTCAAAATAAGAAGTAAAATATTCTTGAAGCCAGACCGTATCTTAAGCAGTCAAGCTATATACACCCTTTAAAATTAGAATAGACATCCCTTATAACTGAGAAGTTTCCTCATGTCTAATCTAAATATATCTTGTTGCCAACTCTGGCTACTTCTCCTTATTTTCCCTCAGTGGGAAAAAATAGATCTCCATTTTCACTGCAATGCATTTTTTTTTTTTTTGCTAAAAAGCCATTATTAACTTGTTCCTTTCAGCATCTCTTTTCTTGACTAAATAACCTCAAGTTCTTTACCTTTTAAATTAACAGGTTCTATTTTCTGAAGATTTTATCATTCTCACAACTTTCTCCCCAACCATCTTTGAAAGTGCAGAGCCACAGGAAAGGCAATCTTCTCCATTGAGGGGGAGGAGAGACTGAAGCAGTCTGAGTGTCTACTTGGCCTGGGCTTCTCATCCCTTTGATGGAGAGGAACTGCTGGGCTTGCACTCTCCAAGACTCCCCTCCACTCCAGTTGTGTAACACAGAGCTGCCCAGGTTCCTGGTCTGGCCTGCATGTGAAGATCCAGCCAGTGGCCCTCCCAGGGAGGGAAGACCTCGCAGGACATACTTCCTGGTAAAGAAACTAAGATCTACTTTTCAGGGTTCTAAGGCCTTGATGATACTTTTATAAATCAGATGTTTTCCTGTTGTATTTTGCTTTTTAAAAACCTGCTTTTTCAGTGTTTTGCATTTATCTTTCTATTTGCACATCTAAAATGGGGAAGAGAGAGCCCTGTGGCATGGCAGACGTGCCAGCTCACCCCTCCCCATTACCCTGGAGAGAACAGATCACAAGGATGGCCTGGTACTGAGAAACAGACTTCTGCTGAGCCTTGATAACCCACCCTGAAGCACCCCTTTCTGGTAATTTAATGCATCAAAACATTAACAGGATAGAAATCATCTTGCTTCTGTCCCTTACCAATGAAACAAGCCAATATGTCCTTTCTAGCTTTGCTCTAATAACTCTACTATTCTCTTTCGTCAGATTCTTCGTGATTTTCTTTCTCTAGCTTGAATTGCGTTAGTAATCTCTCCAAATGCCACCTGGACATGCCACAGTTTCTTTATTCCAAGTTGCTATTCCCACATGAGTACTCCAAGCTTCTGACCTTCAAGTACAGGAACTCTATTGATAGGGTCCAGGGCACTACCCCAAAATATATCACCCTGGCAAGTGACAAAACAGCAAACGTAGCAAAGTCACCCTCACCTTTCCCTCCTTTTCCCCTGAAGGTCTTAAGACCCTCTTGTAAGAAGTGTCCTCCCTACCCCAGAAGAAAGAAACATCCTTATCTCTGAAAACGTGGGACACAGAGACGACTCTTGTCTCTGAAAACGTGGGACACAGAGACGACTCTGATCAAACATGCCTTGCTAAGTTCTCACAGTTTATTACTATCATCGTTTGTCTTACAATCATATTTTTTCATGACTGTCTGCTTTTCAGCAAACCTAAGCATAAAAATATACAATTTTACCTGTTTTGAGGGTCTTCATTTCCTTAATAAAGCTCCCTTAAGAAAGTCACAAAAACTTACATTAAATAAATTTAGTAAGCTTTCCCAGTTAATCTGTTGTTTGTTAAAGAGACCTCGGCTAGGAACCTAAGATGGGAAGATAAAATATTTCTCTTCTCTCACACTGTTTAAAATGTCCAAAGGTTATATATGAGACCAGCTAGATTTTACACAATTGTTGATTGAGAAAAACAAATTAAAAAACACTACTCAAATACAGTAATGCCTTTGTATGAATTTATGTTTTTCTAATCACAATAGTATCTTAGTGTCAGCATACCCTTGAGACACAGTTGTATACATCTGTGGAATACTTAACTGATTTTCTACAGTTAATGATTAGTGAACCAATGGACTCATATACTTCTGCCACAACTCAAAGTCTCCTGTTGGTCCCCAGGTTACAAATGGGAACCACTGCTCTAGTGAATAATTACATTGACATGGTGTCAATGTGACTTTAAACTCTCATCATGACCCAGTGGCCTTGAATATTTATTTTTGGGTCTAAATTCTCATAATTTTACCACAGGGGATAACTTGAGACTTCCCTAGGTTTGTTCAGCATCAGCGATGCCATTGATTAAAATTTAACCAAAACCTATAGTGCGGTGAAAAAATAGAAAGTGGAAAGAGAACACTTGCAATTTCAGATTATAGCTAATACCCCAAACAATTCAAGTTAGTACTTTTACCTACCTTAAATTAGGCTTAATGTAAACACCATGAATGAAGAATGTAGAAATATGTGCCATTTTAAAAGACATTAATGAAATCTTCCAAGCAATAATATAGAATTCAAATAACACCAGAGTGGTTATCTCTGGGCTTCTATTTAAAAACATTTTTAGTTTATTTACTGTTTTTGAAGACAACAAAGATATAGTTGCATAACTTTTTCATTTGATAGAATGATCATGAAGATTCATTCCATTTGTGTGTTTGGCATTGTGCTAGACATATATATATAAATAGTTATAACATATATAATATATATAAACAATCACACACACACACACACACACAATCTAATTAAACCCCTCAGGTATTTCTTTGAAATTATGATTATTACTTATACAAGAAGAATGCCAAACTCAGAAAAATGTGTCATCTTGCCATGGTCACCAACTTGCATTTAAACCCCAATCAGTATGAAGACAAAGCCTGACTATTTTGCATGGTGCAAGCCTGCAAACCTGTCTGATAATTCAACCAAAGGAAAGCAGGAGCTGCCATTGCTGGGAAATCACAGACAGTTCTGGAACTAGGCACAAAGAACCCTAGATTAACTTGGAGATGGAAAGTTTTATTTTCCAGTGGAAGTAGCTGTAAGTTAGCAAACAGATGTTATCTGTTAATGTGTATAAGTTGTGAATTAAGGCACCCATTAAATGTTTTTGATTTGCCTGTATGTGCACAGCTCTGTGCTGCCAGCATACATAATTCCCCCAAAGCAATTACCTATTTTCAGTGACAGCATGTATGCTGGATCCTATCCAAGTTCTACTTGTCAACATTTGGGATGATAATGCCACCACTAAGAGAGATACTCTGCAATAACTCACCAGGTATGTATCTGCTTATTCTTGTGTATTTCACCCCCGCCAAGTTCTTCCTCTCTCTATTGTTAGTATTTAGAAAGCTTACGTATTTGAACCTTGCAGTGAAGAATGAAGGCAGAAATGAACACTGCCAAAAGAGGAAACAGAAAATAAATGGGCAAGTCTTCCAAAGCACAGAAGCTATCAGCAAAACTGCCAGCTCAGAAGTAATGCAACTTCAGTAGGGAAAGTGCAACATCTTTTAGGAAAGAAAATTGCTGAAGGTGAAATGTTGTCTTGACAAAATTGAGAACCTTGCCTTTACCCTGGATGCACACATGACATAGAAAACATGGGATGATCTTAGTTCTGCAGACTTGCCTGGGACACTAAATCCTAAAGTCCAGACAATGATGGCTACTACATGGTCCCAGGGACCCGTCCCACTTGGGTTTCTGAAACAACATCATGACAGGTCTTTCTGCTGTCGTACTTTGCAGTTGTTTATCTGTCGACTCCTGTTTTTTCAGGCACCATCCAAGTCTGAGGCCGTGGTCTTACTCACCACTCAGCTATCACCACCTGTCTTATTCGGGCTTCTATAGGAAAGTACCACAAGCCGGTGGCTTACAAGCAATAGAAGTGTATTTTTCACAGTTCTGCAGGCTGGAAGTCCTAGATGAGAGTGCCAGAATGGTGCTGTCCTGGCAAGAGCTCTCTTCTGGATCCAGACTGCTGCCTTCTTATTGTGTTCTCACATTGTGGAGAGGGAAACAAGCTAGCTCTCTGGTGTCTTCTCATAAGGGTGCTAATCCCATTCATGAAGCTTCACCCTCATGACCTAATCTTCTTTCAAAGGCCCCATCTCCTAATATCATTACACTGGGATCAAGCTTTCAACACAAATTTTTTTGTGTGAGGGTCACAAACATTCTGTCCATTATACCACTCTTTCCCCATTTCTTAAATCAAAGCCAAAAGTATTTTTCTAAAACCTAAATCTGGTCTTGTCACTTTCCTGCTTTAAACCTTTCATGGGCTTTCCACTGCCCTTGGGACAATGTTCAAAACTCCTTAGTTAGCACTGCTAACAAAGTTGTTCACAACCTGACCTGGGCCCCATCTGGAGTCACAGGCACAGGTCCTGCATGGCTTCCTTCCCAGGCCTCTGGCTCACTCACTCCTCTTGCAGTCTGAAACAATATGTGTCTCCCATCCCCTGAGGTGGTGGGTGAAGTGAGGTGGTGGGTGAAGTGCCCCTCCTTCAGTGCCTGCCTACAGAGTGAGTGCTAGGTCACACTCACGCTTCACTCTATATACGAATTGTTATTCATGTTCCCTCTTATCCTCTTTCGGCTTCTCATTTAGGAAGTTTGTCCAGAGACTGACTCTGAACAACCAAATTTCGAGTTCTAGGGTATTTGAATAAGAAGAGAAGGAGGTAACCAGATCATATGATATTTTTATTTTGAATTTATTTAGTAATCTCCTGATGTTTTTCTTAATGTCTGTACTAATGTACATTCCAACCCAACCATACAAGGATTCCCTTTTCATCACATTCTTGCCAACATTTTAGTTTTTGTTTCCTTTTTGACCATAACCATTTTAACTAGTATGAGGTGATGACTTCTCTGTGATTGCGATTTGAATTCTCTGATAATTTTTTTATAATCAATATTTTTTATTATGATATTGTGGGGTATTGTATAAACACATTATGGAATATTATTCAGTCTTTAAAAATAATAAAATTCTGACACTTGCAACAATATGAAAGGGCCTGGAGAACAAAACACTATGTAGAATAAACCAGATGCAGAAATACAAAACCTGTGTGAACTCATTAATATGTAAATTCTAAATTATTCCAACTGTTGGAAACAGAGAGTAGAATAGTGGTCTGCAGGTTATAAGAGGAGGAATTAGGGAAATGTTGTCAAACAATACAATGTTAGAGTTTATTTATTTATTTATTTTGAGTCGGGGTCTCACTCGGTCGCCCAGACTGGAGTGCAGTGGCCGCTCCCGGCCACCACAGCCTAGACCTGCTGGGCTCCGGCGATCCTTCTGCCTCAGCCTTCCGAGTAGCTGGGATTACAGGCACGCGCCACCACGCCCGGCTGATTTTTTGATTTATTGTAGAGATGAGGTCTCGCTGCCCGGGCGGTTCTCGAACCCGCGGGCTCAGGAGTTTAAAAAGTTGAATGAGTTCCAGAGATCTAATGTACAAAAGTGTTATTATGGTTATGAATATAGAATTGTAAACTTGATCTTTGTTAAAAGATAAATCTTAAATGTTCTGATCACACATACAAGCAATAAATACATAAAATAAACTGGTAACTCTGTGGAAAAAAAAAAAAGGAGGTCCAGGCAAGAGGTGAAGAAGTACAAGAATAAAACACAGGGGATGGTGACTTCTCTCTCTCTCTCTCTGTCTCTCTCTGTCTCTCTCTCTCTCTCTCTCTCTCTCACACACACACACACACACACACACACAATCCCTTTCCATTCCATAATAGTTATTCCAAATGAAAGGGTTTACATTTATGAATGTCTACATACTGGTAGCTAATTAGGGGAAGAATGATAGGTAAGGGAATGATTTACAACTATCAGCAATAAAAATGTAATTCTTAGAATATTCAATTGTGCATTATGTGGACAGGCGAATGGCTCCTTGACTGTCTCTGTCACTAACTGTGTAACACAGAAACGGATTTAAGCTTCGTGGTTTTATTCCCCAATTTATATGTGATGTAAGTGAGAATGTTAAAATAAATCAACTTAAAGGTCCTGTCCAGATCCAAACTCAACAATTTGATTGGCATTTTCTTAGAAATGTGTCAGAAAGAAAATCTTAATAAATCTCGAACTTAAAATTGTAAATAATGATCAGATTAGCTTCATGATGAAATGATATTCCTGCAATTTAGGTATATCACAAACTGGTGGTAGTAGTGTGCATGTTACTGGGCAATTCAAGGAGAAAAAAGTTGTTTTTGAGAAAGGGGTTCATAGATTTTTTTATACACTTTACTATTGAAGATATAACTCCACATTAAAGAAATTCAGTCACTTTTAACAGTAAGGAACAACCAGAGACTCTTATTGATATCTTTGGGTTGCTATTATGTGTTAGTAGAGTAGACTGGAAAGCCTCCTCCTGAGCTGCCCAGCTCATCATGGTTCCAGTTCTAGACTAGAACCTCAGTGCTGGCTGTCACCTAAACCACCACCACTGTCACACATTTTCTTCGTCCATGAAAACAAGTGATGCTGGTCAAAGATCATTATTCTTATTTTGGAAAAATTTACTTTCAGTGCTTAATTTTCATCAAAATGACCAAGAAAAAAGTTTTGGGCCTCTTCATATGTTACCCTGTGATCTAATTTTCTCTTTAATTATTGTTATTTCTCTGCGATTACTGTTTCCTTTATTTTTAAAACGTCCCTCAATATCACACCCCATTTCTCTTCTGTCTGCCCAAAGCTATTTTCTCTAGAGAACACTATTAGTTTTTGTCTATTTCCCACTACTATCAAATCTTATTACCTGTAACTTTTTCCCTTACACCTCCATTTTTATTTCAAGTGATTTAAGATCTGACTATGTCTCTATAGTTTTGTCTTCTATTTGAAAACTTCCCTGTTGCAATATTATTGTTTCAATTTAAAAATATCTGACAATTGAAAATCTTATAAGAATGATCATAAAGTAAGGCCTGTGTTAAGAATTTTCTATTTTATACATTTAATTTCATAAGAATATTAAATTATATGCATGCATTTTAATTGCAGAGAATGGGGAATATTTGAGAAGTTGGATGCATTTTTTTCTCAGTTTAAAAAGGAAACTACTGAACACTGTAACACAGGTGGCATATTCAAATTATCAGATATCTTTAATTTTAGAAAAGATGATAGAAATATTTATAAGAATTTTTTTGATTCATTTGATTCTCTTCCAGGTCACCAAATTAAACTATCCTGAATATAATCACATATCAATTTATAGAGCTTTACTTCTACAGTGAAAAATAGATCCATTGCTTTGATCTCCTGGTTTTGAATAATTCACTCTGGTTTGTTGCATCCAGTCATATTCAAAAGTCACTTCAGGTTCCAAAAAGGTTTTTTCAATTTTAGAAAGTCCATATGTTTAACTTCTGTTGACAAAGGCACTCTGGAGATCTGACTGTGGATCAGGCATGTATTCTTTCACCTATTTTTAAATATCTAGGGGAAAATAAGATAAAAATGAAATCCTTTTTGTAAAATAAACATTATGTATATTTGAGGTATACAACATAATGTCATGGGACACATATAGATAATAAAATGGCTATAAGAGTTAAGCAGATTAAAGTGTCCGTTATCTTACAAAGTTACTTTGTTGTGACAAGAACAGCTAAAATCTACTTGTTTAGCAAAAATTCCTAGTACAATTCAATTTTATTAACTTTAGTTCTCATATTATACAGACGTGATCATTCTACATATCTGCTTTCCATTTCTTCTCTTTGCCACACCTGTGGTAACAACAGTTCCATTCTCTATTGCTGTGTATTTGAGCTCTCTTTAACACATATTTGATATATATGATCCTAAAATATTTTTTTATTTTTCGTTCTGCTTATTTAATTTAGCATAAAATCCTCCAGGTCTATTCATTTTATTGCAAATGGCAGGATCTGCTTCTCTTTCAAGGCTGAATGATACTGCATTGCATGTGTAAATCACATTTCTTTATCCATTTGTCCATCGATGGGTATTCAGTTATTTCCACATTTTGGCTATTGTGAATAATGTTGCAGTGAGAATCAGAGTGCAGACATCTTTAGGAAGTGATGATTCCATCTCTTTTAGATATATACCTAGAACAAGGATTGTGGGGTCATGTGGTAGCTCTATTTATAGTTGCTTTAGGAACCTCCATGCTGTTTTCCATAGTGACTGTATCAATCTACATTTCTATCAACAGTGTGCTAAAGTCCCTTTTTCTCTACACCCTCACTGACACTTACTGTCTCTTGTATTTTTTTTTTGTTTGCTTATTTGTTATTATGATATTGTGGGTTACAGTTAAGGGTTAGGTATACAAATATGCTCCTTTCAGGCACCCTTGTTGATAAAAGGTGTCTTCCCATCCCCAGACAAATGTTTACTACCATTAATTCCATCTTCCTTCCCCTCCCTTCCCCCATAGTTTCCCACCACTATCAGTCATTTTCTTATGGTAATACGTTGGGTGATCAAGGTCCACTATATGAGTGAGAACACGTGATACTCAGATCTTTGTTTCTGTGAGAGGTCACTCAGTATTATAGACTCTAGTTCCATCCAGGTTGCTGTGAAATTCATGATTTTGTTCTTTTTTATGGCTGTGTAGTATTCCATCGAGTATATGTACCACATTTTAAAAATCCAGTTCTCTTTTGATGGGCAGCATGGTTGCTTCCAGGTTCTTGCTATTGTGAACAATGCTGCGAACATTCGTGTGCAGGTATCTTTTTGATAGAATGATTTGAGTTCTTCAGGGTATATCCCCAGTAGGGGGATTTCAGGGTCATGGAGGTTGATATTTAGACCTTTTAGGACTCACCACACTGCTTTCCACAGAGGTTGCACTAGTTTACACTCCCACCAACAGTGTAGAAGTGTTCCCTTTTCACCACACCCTCTCCAGAAACTGTTATTTTTTGAGTTATTGATAATTGCCATTCTGACTGGAATTAGGTGGTATCTCAGTGTGGTTTTGATTTGCATCTCCCTGATGATTAGTGAGGTTGAACATTTCTTCATGTGTCTGTTGGCTGCTCGAATGTCTTCCTTTGTGAAGTGTCTGTTCATATTTTTTGCCCATTTTATAATGGGGTTGTTTGTTTTTTTTCTTTTCAGCACGTTTGAGTTCCTTGTAGATACAAGATGTTAAACCCTTGTCAGACCTGGAGTTGGCAAATACTTTTTCCCAGTCTGTAGGCTGTCTCCCTGCTCTCTTGATGGTTTCTTTGGCTTTACAGAAGCTTGTTAGTTTAATGAGGTCCCATTTGTCTATCTTATCTCTTATGGCCTGTGGGTTTCGGATTTTGTTCAGGAATTGGATGCCAGTTCTAATTTCCATGAGGGTATGTCCTTCATTTTCTAAGGTTCTTATGGTTTGAGGTTTTACATTTAGGTCCCTGATCCATTTGGAGTTAATTTTTGTGCATGGGGATAGATAGAGGTCCTGTTTCAATCATCTGCATGTGGTCAGCCAGTTTTCCCAGCACCATTTACTGAATAGGTTCTCCTCTCCCCAGTGGTAGGTGGTGGAGGTTTTGTTGAAGAAGAGTTGGTTGAGAAATTGAGGTTTTGCTTCTGGAATCTCAATATTATTCTATTGATCTATATGCCTGTTCCTGTACCAATACCAAGCTGTTTTGATTATTGGAGCTTTATAGTAAAGTTTGAAGTCTGGTAATGTGATACCACCTGCTTTGTTTTTTTTGCTGAGGATTGTTCTGGCTATTCTTGGTCGTTTGTGTTTCCATATGAATTCCTGTGTTGCTTTTTCTATGTCTGAGAAGAATGTTGCTGGTAATTTGATGGGAATTGCATTGAATCTGTAGATTGCCTTAGGTAAGATGGACATCTTCACAATGTTGATTCTTCCAACCCATGAGCATGGGATATTTTTCCACTTGTTTGTGTCATCTTTGATTTCTTTGAGCACTGTTTTGTAGTTTTCCTTGTAAAGCTCTTTCACATTTCTGGTTAGGAAGATGCCAAGGTATTTCATTTTTTGGTGGCTATTGTGAATGGAATTGTGTTTTTTATTTGGGTTTCTGTTTTTTTATTATTGGTGTAGAGAAATGCGATTGTCTTTTGTACATTTATTTTGTATCCTGAGAATTTGCCAAAGGCCTTTATCAGTGTAAGGAGGTTTTTGACTGATTCTCTTGGGTTTTCAAGGTATACAATCATATCATCTGCAAAGAGAGATAACTTGACTTCCTCTTTTCCTATTTGGATACCCCTGATTGCCTTCTCTTCTCTGATTGCTCGAGCCAGGACTTTCAATACTATGTTGAACAGGAGGGGTGAGAGTGGGCATCCTTGTCTTGTTCCAGTTTTTAGGGGAAATGGTTCCAGTTTTTGTCCATTTAGGAGTATGCTGGCTGTGGGTTTCTCATAGATGGCTTTTACTATTTTGAGGTATGTTCCCCGTATGCCTAGATGTTCGAGGGTTTTTATCAAGAAGGGGTGCTCGATTTTATCAAAAGCTTTTTCTGCATCGAATGATATAATCATGTGGCTTTTGTTTTGACATCTGTTGATGTATTTAATTACATTTATGGTTTTATGGATGTTGAACCTGCCTTACATCCCAGGGATGAAGCCTGCTTGGTCATGATGGATGATTTTTGAGATGTGTTGTTGAATCTGGTTTGCAAGTATCTTGTTGAGAATTTTAGCATCTATGTGCATCAAAGATATTTGCCTATAGTTCTCTTTCTTTGTTGGGTCTTCATCTGGCTTGTGTATCAATGTGATGTTGGCTTCGTAAAATGATTTGGGGAGAGTTCCATCTTTCTCAATCACCTGAAATACCTTCAGTAGGATTGGGATCAGCTCCTCCTTAAGTGTCTTGTAGAATTCTGCTGGAAAGCCATTTGGTCCAGGGCTTTTTTTGTAGGTAGTTGTCTTATTACGTGGTCAATTTCCTTGATTGTTATTGGTCTATTTATGGTCTCAATTTCTTCTTGTTTCAACCTAGGCAGGTTGTGTGATGATAGAAAGTCCTTCCTTTCCTTGCTTCCAAGTTTGTTTCCATACAAGTGTCGATAGTAGTCCCTAATGATCTTTTGTATTTCTTCAGAGTCAGATGTGACTTCATCTTTTGTGTTTCTGATTGTGCCTATTTGGGTTTTTTATCTCTTTTTCTTGGTCAGTCTAGCTAGGGCACCATCGATCTTGTTTATCCTTTCAAAGAACCAGCTTTTTGTTTCATTGATTTTTTGTATTGTCATTTTGTGTTCTATGTCCTGGATTTGGGCTTTTATTTTGGTGATCTGGATTCTTCTGCTGAAATTAGGGTTTTTGTGGTCTTGCTTTTCCAGCTTCCTTAGGTGGCTTGTTAGGCTGTTAATTTGTGATCCTTCAATTTTCTTCATGTGCATTTGTAAGGATATAAATTCCCCTCTTACTACAGCTTTCATGGCATCCCAGAGATTTTGGTAAGATGTTTCTTCATTTTCATTTGTCTCCAGGTATCTTTTGATTTCTGTTTTGATTTCATCATTGACCCAGGAGTTGTTTAGCATCATGCTGTTTAGTGTCCATGTCTTTGTGGGTTTGGGGGGACCTTGTTGGTGTTAATGTTTATTTTTATTCCACTGTGATCTGAGAAGGTGCATGGTAAAATTTCGCTCCTTTTCAATTTGCTTATGCTTGATTTATGGCCAATTATGTGGTCGATCTTAGAATATGTTCCATGTGGTGATGAATAGAATGTGTATTCTGTGGTCTTTGGATGGTGTGTTCTGTAGATATCAATTAAGTCTATTTGGTCAAGAGTCAAATTGAGGATCCGGATCCCATTGGTGATTTTTTTGTCCTGATGATCTGTCTAGGGTTTGAGTTGGGTATTAAAGTTCCCAGTTATGATGGTGTTAGAGTCAATATCTTTCTTTAGTTTTCCTAGAAGTTGCTTTATGAAAGTTGGCACACCTATGTTGGGTGCATATATGTTTAGGATAGATATTTCTTGTTGGTGGAGTGAACCTTTTATCATTATGTAGTGGCCCTCTGTATCTTTTTTAATTTTTGATAGCTTAAATGGTATTTTGTCTGAAATTAGGATCGTGACTCCTCCTTTCTTTTGTGTTCCATTCTCCTGAAAATTTGTTTCTCATCCTCTTACTTTGAGTCTGTGTATGTCCTTTCTAGAGAGATGGGTCTCTTGAAGGAAGTATATTGTTGCCTGGTGATATTTTATCCATTTTGCCATTGTTTGTTTTTGAGTTGGAGTCTTACTCTGTCTCCCAGGTTTGAGTGCAGTGGCACAATCACAGCTATTGCAGCCTCAACCTGATGGGCTCAGGCAGTCCTTCTGCCTCAGCCTTCCAAGAAGCTGGAACTACAGGCATGTATCATTTGGCTAATTTTTTGATTTATTGTAGAGATGAGCCATGTTGCTCAGGCTGGTCTCAAAATCTCGAGCTCAGGCAATACTCTTCCACCTCCCAAAGTGCTGGACTTATAGGCATGAGCCACCATTCCCAGCCATCTGTCTTTTTGATAATAGCCATCTTTATGGATGAGGGGTGACATAATGGTTTTAATTTGCAAAAAATATAAATTATTGATGGTAGATATGTTGAACTAATATACATATGAAGGCAACTGTGGAAGAAAACATCTTCACTTGTAATGTTCTGCTATTAATACTACTGATTCAGACTAGACTGGGTGGTATTTTTATTTTCCTAGGCAAGAAAATATATATTACTATCCTGAATGATGATATACTTCTGTGACACTACCTCAATTAAGTAATGAAACAATAGCATGGAAAAATATGACTCTCATGAAGGCAGAACTGAAAAAGTATTGAAATGATATTTGGGAAATGTAGGCTCAAGTCTTGGCTTAGCTACTAGTGACATTATAATGCGAACCCATCTTGGACTAGTACTCATCTATGCAGGTAGGGCGGGGAGCCAGTGGCCTTTTCCTCTAGCAGTATGGCACAACCATCATTCAGACACGGTTGGAACTAACTTGAAGGCTAAGAATTTTCAGGATACATGTCACTGAAAAGATTAGTAGATAGCAATTTGGGAGCTCTGTCTAAAAATAACACTGTGGCGATGTCCCTATATATTAAAATTTCAAGGGTCATGATAATTACTTGTCATGGTTCATTGTATGTGCTAATCACTTAGGAGAGGAAAAACCCTATGTTTCCACTGGTGTCACAGTGTGAAAGGTAGTTAGGAGTAATTAACATAAAAAGGCTTTGCTAAGCCTTCATTCTCTTAATGATGTGGATTTGGAACATTACATCTTTTAAGTGACCTTCTTCTCTTAAAAAAAAAGTACCTAAAGCTCACTTTCATGCAGTCTTCACAGGTTTGCTCAGAACCCACAGCTAACCTATTTTGCAGATGAAGGATGGTCAGGATTGTTTATCCAAATGAAGTACAATCCCATATCATGGCTTCTTGTAAACTGTTTTGAAAGTTTATTTTTAATCAAAATATAAAGACCAAAAGTTAAGATGTTATGCAACCTCATAAGATAGATAGGCATATCAAGGAAGTAAAATACTTGGTTTAAATGCTGTTAAATAATTATAAAAACAATATTGTTTTCAAGAATTTTTTAGGGAAACTATATAACATTTCAATGACTTTGTGACCTCCTTTACAAACTCTCATTGGGTACTTTATTAAAATTTACATATAAGTTTGCTATAATTTTATAGACTTGCTAAGAAATGAACTTTTGGAACTGAACTCATCATCTATATTGAGACTATTAAGTTTTGTTACTCAGGCACATAGTTTTGAAATAAAAAAATTTTCTACAATGTACAACTCTCTTGAGCTTAGAACTTGTCCAATCCACCTAGCAAAGATCTCAATGAATTTCCTAGCAAGTAACTAGATTTTCTGGAGTAGATACAAAAACTTTCTGACTTGCAATGCTTTATACTACTTCTGAGAATTAATATGGATTATTTTGAATGCAAGAGAAAAGACTCCAAAGTTTTTTTTTCCATTCTTAGAAAGACTAACAGTTCCACAGTGTAGCAATTTCTAAAAATTGACCTTCCATATGACCCAGTGAGCCCCCTTCTGGGAATATACCCAGAGAAAGTCAGATCTTTCTACAAAAAAGACACCTGCACATGCATGTTGATCGCAGCACTATTAGCTATAGCAAAAACATGGAATCAACTGTGCTGCCCATCGAAAGTAGACTGGAGTAAAAAAATGTGGTACAATACACAATGGAATATTATGCAGGACAAAGAAGGACAAACATGGATTTTGCAGCAACTTGGATGGATTTAGAGTCCATCATACTCAGTGATCTATCACAGAAACAAAGAACTGAGTACCACATGTTTTCACTCATAAGTGGACCCTGAACATATATCATAATACTACATGAAAGGAATTGGCAGTAGCAGGACAATGCCAGGGGTGGGAAGAAGGAGGATGCACATAGCGCTAATCAGGGTAACTGATCCCAAGCCAGGCAAAAGTGAGGACCAATGGGAGGTCCAAACTTTACCTGTATGATGATTAATTATGTACCTGACCCAGAATTGTAACCCACATCTTTAAAAATAAATACATAAATAAATAAAAATTAAAAAGACTAACAGTTTCAATATACATAAACATTTAATAAATGTATTGGGCCTATTATGGGTAGATAATAAATATATACACGTCTCAATGACTGAATAACATGGAAATTGAATCTCATTATACTGTCTATAGTAATGAATAATTCAAAGTATTAGTTAATGTTCCTCTCAATCCTGGCTCTCCTTGACTTTGTATTCATTTAAAAAATCATGTAACTGCACACTTTCTCCTCTTCAAAAGGTCTTACTAAGACAAACAAACAACAACAACGAAAAACAACTCCTATTCTCAATGGCATGCCTCTGAATTGTTAATCAGATATTGTGGCAGCATTCTTGTCATACAGCTCCCTGAAGGTAAATAAGAATATTGGTTCTTAACTGGAAAGAGCATTCCAATCACCTGTGATGCTTTCTAGAAGTGCAGACTCCAAGGCATACCCTAAATCGAGTGAGTCAGAACTTGTGAAGCTGAGTCTTACGTGTGTGTGTGTGTGTGTGTGTGTGTGTGTGTGTGTGTGTGTTTTCATGTGTGTTCCCAAGTGACAACCTGCTTTCAAATCCTTGTCTGGCTACATAATCGTTGTGTGATCATGTCATTTACTCTCTCTGAGATTAATTGCTTCTCTAAAATATGGTAGTTATCACATGGGATTCAAGATGTAAGACAAGTTTTCTTCTTTAGCTCTAAAAAGAATAATTTTACTTGAATAATATTCTTTATACAATCTCTTTATGCTAGTTTTCACCTAATCAGACAGATCTGACAGTCCCCATGAGAAATTATAAAAATAATCAACTTTATCCCAGAAGAATTGTCAACCAAGACAAAAGCTGGAGGGCAATTCATTTTCATCACTGATTCATATTTGATTTACAAAGAAATTTGTTTTGTGGCTTTTCTTGCTGTTAGAATAAAAAACTTGAGATGTAACCTCCTAAAAATTGCATATAATTTCTAACAAAGATGCTATGACCTTTTATCAAAGCTCAATGCCACTCAGGTCACCATACAAGAAAGATAGCTGTTGGGTTGGATGCCAGCAGAGAAATGGGGAAACATCAAGGCACTGGGTAATTCTGAATTCATAGCTGTGCTCCACATTACTTCCTCTTTAAATGTCCCACGGGAAAGATAAGGGTTAGTATAAGCTATGTTACCTAAGAAACGTTAAAGATGAAATTTCAAGTGTCAGAATAATTGCTTTGTCTCATTTGAGTCAATAGAGATGACAAATGTTAAAGGGACCTGGAAAAGATGCTCTTGTAGAATGAATATTTAAATTTCAGTATTTGAGAATGTTTTTAGTTATCTTGAAGGCTACTTTAAGGTTTGACACCAAATTATCTTCCAATTAGGACAAACTCCTATAATACCTTTAGAAGTGAAGGTGGTTCACAATATCTAAAAACCACACAGTGTTAAGATATCAGAAAGGGCCTTAGGACCTGTGGAGTTAGGGTCCTGGGGTGACCTGGGACAGCCAAGCCTCCTCGGTGCAGTTTCAATAAGTAGGAGCTTGGAGTAGAGGCAATATTTTTACTGTGGCTGTGCCAAGCACTGTTCCTGGCAAAAAGTAGATAATTAAAATTCATTAAATAAATGACCATGGATTGCCAACTTAACCTTGGTGAGATTCCTTGAAAATGTCTACCTGGGTAGCAAAAATGGTGTGGATACATACCTATAAATCTATCATTACAAGGAGAACAAATTTGCATACAGAGGTTCTCATGTAACTTGTAAGTCATGAAGTCAGTGTTTACCAAAAGAAAACAGCACAGGGTTTAGCTGAACATGATTCTAACATGGCGCCTGGCTCTCTTAAAATATCGCATTGCAGATTAGGCTGGGAAGAATCTGTGCCAACATTTTCTCTCAGGCTCCTGCAAAAGCATCTCTTCCAATTTCCTGGTGATTTCCACTCTTTTGAGACAGCCAGGTTTCCTGTCCATTGCCGCAGACACCCACAAACTGGAGAAAACATTCTGCCACTCTCTTTTTGATAGCCTTATTTTACAAAAGCAAAAAAAAAGTCTAGAATTCTTTTTTTTTCTTCCAAAAAAGCACAGCAGTTTAATGCAGTCACCTCAGTGCAACCCCTGCGCTGCTCCCAACTTCCCACGTGCTACCCTGCCCCACATGGCTCCTTACTGCTCTGTAAGGAAACAATGGGTCAGATCACAGAGCCCCACCCTACTCTTCCACTTGCACCATGCTCGGAATGTCGTTCTACCATTTTCATCTTCATTTTTGGAGATGTGTATGGATGGAAAATTTTACTTAACATGGAAAGTTCTAAGGTAAGCAAATGGAAAAAACATGGTCCCTTTTTCCCCTGGGATGTTCATATACCTTTTCTTTTCATTGTAACTACGGGGACTATATTCCTAGGGTTCTACTTTGCTGGCTTGGCAATCATGACTGATAATCAATAGAATTTGTGAAGGGCACTGTAATTTCTTCTTGTCCAAACAGAATATAAAACCCCAACTCTGATATTTTAATTCAGAGCAGATGAGGTTCAGAAAACAAATATCTTCTGCTGTTGATGTTCTGCTTCAAAATCTAGAAAAGTCATGATATAAGATACCCTGTTTTTTTTATTTTTTATTTTTTTATAAAGGTAGGTTCCATTTGAAGGACAAACTCATGATAAAAGTTGCTGTAGCATGAGTGTCAGTCTGCAAATTGCTTTTTAGCTGGAGGAGTTTTGCTTCCCATTGAATAACAGTTCCCAGACTTTTCTACTCTTCTGACTCGTAGGGGGAAATCCTCCTGTCGTAGCACATTAGGGTTTGATTCATTTATCCAATTCTCCAAACCTGCCAGAGGTACCTCTGTAGCTAAGCCAACTGCATAGCTGTTTGCTACAGGCATTCAGGTGAACTTGCATCACAGATGTGAGTTAGCCATGCTCCTCTTTAAAACCAGGGAAGCCCTGTGTCTGCCTAAGGGTTTTGATCAGTTGAGGCATTGCACGTTATCTGATTGATCCTGACCTATATTAGATCTACTTGCCACTCAGGGATGGCAAAATCCATGTCTTGGCTCCCATAAGAGATTCTAGAGCAGCAACAGCCTTAAAAGGGGGATTTCCAGGTACGCTTGAGGGGATACTGCTGATGAGTTCTGACCTTCCTAAAGAAAGGCTCTGTGTTTTCATCAAGGTTCTTAGAGATCTTAAAATGTTGCTCTTTCAGCAAATGCCCAATCAGTGTTAACTGGTTTCCTAGGGAAAGGTGGGGAGAAGATTTTGCCCATCATTCAGTGGTACTGTATATATAGCTAATGCAAATGGTCAAGCAGCATTTCACATGGAGGTTAGGCTCTAAATATAATGAAAAGGCAGACCATTACACACAATAAAAAATAGCACTTAATCTCCTTTAAATTGATCACAAGGTGTAGTATTCATGGTTGTAACATCACAGTAATGACTATTAACCCCAGACCTGAGAACCTCTGAAAGCCTATATGCAAATGTGTGGAGATTCAAATCTTTCTGCCTTCCAGATTGTTATTAATTTGGAGGTGAATGGGCTGAGAATTTCAGAATGGTCTTGCTTGATTATAAGGATTACATTTTTCTGTTTTCAGATTAAACCTCTAGAATCTTAATGTACATGTTGATATATTTCCTTCACTGTGGTAAGGATTAAACAAGATAATGGACTTGCATCTTAGGTAAGTATTGAGTTCTAATATCATTGGATAAATTATACAACTACATTATTATTATTATTATTACTATTATAAGTCATTCATTACATAACTAGATTGTATAACCAAGCTGAAGGTCATGTAGATAAGGCAATTTCAGTTACACAGTGTTTCATTTAAATTACTTTTAAATCACCTTTTTCTAGGCTTTTAACCATAATTAATGGTGATAACATAGTCATCAGGTACAAATCTTAGAATCATAGGTCACCTGGATATGAAGGGTCCTTTATCCAAATACCCTCATTCAAATTTTGATAATTTTTTACAGTACTATTTGAATGTGTTCATCCAACTATTTATACATACTCAACTGTAGAATTGAATAAACACTTTCTCAAGGCTTTCATGTTCAATTTTATTAACTGTTTTACTGGAAATTGGATGTAACTGCATTACTAGTGTTATGAGTCTAGCAAATTTATCACACAAGGAATTAAGGTAAGTGTAGTGTGGTTTACTCTTGGTAAGCCCATACAGGATCCCAAGGATACTCACTTTTCAAAGTACTCACATATCCATCTAGTAAAGAATCCACTCTAGAATATTGCTTTTGAAAAACAGAAAGCCCATGGGCTCTTGAAATTCACTGAGACAGGAGAATCAGCAAGAGAATTTGCCTGTCTCCATCTTCCAGTACCTTCCCCATTTCCCAAAGTTCTTCCATGACTGTAGACACTGGTTTATGAATCTCATTTCAAAGTTTTGCAGATACTAGGATAGAGTTCATTCCACTCCAATGACCAGCATCCCCTTAGGAGAGCTACGTGTTTGGTGTCAATCTTGATGTTCTCTATTCTTCCTAGAGAAACTTCTGTTATACTTCTGATGTGCTTATATGATGCAGAGCTTTAGCAAAGCTTGTCACTGGAACCTCCGATTCACTTTCAGTTAAGACATGAAGGTTCATATCTGACCATTCTGAAATACAAATCTATTTACATCAAGAATAAGAACTGGGAACCCTGGATGGCTTTGAACCTGGTGTGTCACAGTATTCTATTCACTCTCAAATGGTGCCTGGGGTGGCACAGTTCATGACAGCAAGGCACACAATGTCCCACAGTGGCAGCCGCCTTCACCGGTCCACAACCCTGTTCCTGTTCTCAGTGGCTTCTTTTAATGCAACCTATTAACTCTCCGCACAAGAACACTTTAGTACAGTGAGTTGCCACAGAAATGGGCAACCCTCTATACAGTTTCAGATATATAAGCTCTGCTGCACAATACCTATAGTACCTACAGTTAGTGAAAAGGCATTATACACTTTAAAGTATGTTAAGTGTTCTCATTGCAAAGCAAAACAAAATATACAAAACCCAAAAGAAATTGAGGAAATTGTGAGAGGTGATGGATACACCTAGTAGCTTGATATGGTGATGGTATCACATGCATATACATATGTCCAAATTCATTAAATGTCTGCAATTATTTGCACATCAGTTATATCTCTATAATGCTTTTAAAAAGAGAGAAAAATAAACAATCCTTTTCAAGGAGCTAATTTTGCCACCTGGGCAGAGGGGATTGTGTCTGAGGCTGCAGAAAGCAGACCTCAGGGGAGGCTGGGAACACTCCCTTCCCATTTGGTTCTGGCTGAACTCGGTTCTCTCTGCCTGTTCATGGAAGTTTCTGCATACAGGGATGCAAACTGCCACAATGCCCTTAGCAAATGCCTGAGAGGGATTGGGGGTTTTAAAATATTATTGGTACATAATAGATGTACATAGTTTTGGGTTACATGTGACATTTTGATACATTCATGTGTCATGATCAAATCAGGGTGCTTGGGATATCCATCACCTTAAATATTTAATCTTTCATTTATGTGTGTGTGTGAACTTTAAAAATTGTAGCCTACCTTTGGTAATTCTCTTTAACATGCTTCTGGAAAGTGTGAGGTGCTCACGTCTTTGTGTCCCTGAAACTTGACAGACTGATTTTGCTGCGGAATTGAGATAAGGTTTGGATTTTCTAGTATGGTGCTTGGCACTTAGTAGATGCTCCATAAAGCAACTTTCTCTTGCCATGGGGTTCTCCCTGATGGTATTACTACATTTTATACCTTCAATAACCAGAGATATAAGAAAGGAAAGTGGGGAGGGGGGAAATGTAAGTCTTGAATGCATCTCAGGGTATTCCTAGCACACTCAGCAAATGTGTGAGTTGTGTGCTGTTGCTCAAGTCTCTGCTCAGAGCTTTCCAGTGGATTCCAAGGCTCCAAGGTCCTCTCAGGAACCCTTCCCTGAGTGACATCTCTGACATCCTATCCCACTGCCTCATTCTGTTTTAGCCAAGGTGGATTCCTTGACGCTCATCAACAGATTAGACACAGTCACACCCCACGGGCTTTGCCTTTACTGCTGTTTCTACCTGGAATACCCTTCCTTCGATTTTTGCACGGCCCATTCCTCACCACTTTCAAGTCTTCCTTCAGATAGTGCAAGACCTCCTCCCACAATCACCCACTTAAAGCTGTAATCTTCCCTTTGCCTGGGCACTCTCCATACACACATACACACACACATACACACCATGAGGGCTGTATGAAGATAGGGACTTTTTTCCTTTTGCCTACTGCTGTATATCCAGTGTCAGCAAAAGTATGTCTGGCAGTAGCCATTTGCTCAATAAATATTAAATGAATAAAAAGATGGGTGAATGAAGAATTATCTAGGAATGCAATATGGCAGGGAAGTAAGATGTCTCTATATTTGGCCAGGTATCTAGGTGGATCTGGAAACTGTTATCATCTGGGCACCCAAAGAGCAGTGATGCCCATATCATGTGGACCAATATAATTTGGCTTCATAATTGTTCTAATTCATCATGCCCTGATTCTGAGACCAAAGACATGTGTGGTGCACCATAGACTCACTCCAGATTCCCTCTAAGCCATGATGCTCAGCACCACCACAATGATGGGTCTCTAATTAAAATGTGATTATGACTCTCATCTACTTATGAGTCTTCATGATTTTCCATGATTTTCAAGATAAAGTCTAGCAAAGTGCATAAAACTTCTACTTTCATTTTTTTTTCATTACTATTTCCTGGATTCTGCACATGGAATCATATTAAAGTACTTTCAGTCTTCCAGAAATGTTGTGTTCTGTGTGTGTGCACCTTTTTCCTTTTCTCAGTTCTGCCCTGTTTACCTGGCTGACTTCTGGGATCCCAACTCCACGGAATGTCTTTCCTGAGAAACCCTATTTGTTCTTCCAGGATGCATTCACAGATCCTTCCTTTCCCAGCACTCCAGACTTGGCAACTCTATCTTACAATTCTGCCAACTTTTAATGTTGTATTTTATGCACCAACCATCTCTACCTATGACAATGCTTTTTGTGGCTTAAATTTTATTTTGTATGCTTTTAATATAACTACACCAACTTCCTCTGGTTAGTCTTCTTGATATATATTTTCCTCACATTTTTATCTTCAATATTAGTGTGTTATATTTTTAAGCGGGTCACTTATAGTTGGTTAAACAATTCAGCTGATTTTCACTTATTAGGTCAACAGTATATCTGTGTTTTTTCTAATTTTCTTCTTTCAGTCTTTTTATAATTATGTATTTTTTCTCTTCTCAATTTTCCCATCTACTAGTTTTGGAATTGCGTTCTTGAATTCTGTGATTTTGGTGTTTATGCTGATTTTCAATATGCATATACAACTTACTAAAGTTCACATTTATTCAATGTATTCACCCTCTTTTGGAATGATACAAAGATCAATGTGTAAATTAAATATCATTTAAATCATTTTTAGTCAACGTATATTTAGATTTACCTATGTGTTTACTTTTTTTGCTCATCATATTTTCTTAGATCTTATTTTGAGGTAATTTTTCCATTTTCTTTTAAACATTTTTTACTCTGATAATCTGCTCAATATTTATTTGCTATTGTTTCTCAGTAGTTTTTAACATGATAACAATTAATTTTTTCCATTTATTTACTTACATATACATAAATTATGCTCATCATTCTTTCTTGTTTTTCAGACAAGACCTCCATTCTGGGGAATTTGCATTTTTCTTTAAGTACATCTTCTAGAAAAATACATGTATGAGCGCTTTTTGGTAACACATTCTTTAGTTTTCATTTTTTATATTTGTTTTCTTGAAGTGACTGAAAAGACATTTGTTTTGTCTTTGTTCTTGGAAGACATACAATTATGCCTGTCAATAATTTATCTCTCAGAACTTTAAAATAGTTATTTCACTGTTTTCTATACTCCATTTTTGCTGTTAAGAAGTCAATTGACAGTCTATTGTTCTTTCTTAGGTTATCTGCTTTTTTCTCTGGAAGAGAAAATTTAAGAATTTTCTGTCTTCTGTAGTTTGTCTACACTGTGTATGGATTTCTTTTTATTAATAAAAAGATTTATCCCACTTTGGGATAAATTTGGCTGATTGAGTTGGATAATTGGTGTCTCTCTTCAACTCTGGAAATTTTCAACAATCACGCTCTGAAATATTTCCTTTTCACTATATTCTTTATTCTTTCTGGAATTCTGATTAAATGTTCTTCACAACCTCCCTTTCACATTTTTCATCCTTCTCCCCTTCATAACGCATTCTGAGTAATTCTTTTGTGTGTATATTTTTAATAATTATTTCTTCAGCTGTGTCTCCAATGCTGTCCAATATTTACTACACACAGAGAGACATAGACACAATAATTTTTAGAAGTTGTATTCATTCTTCTTTCAAATATGATGCCTGAGAATCTCTAATGTTCCCTTATTCCTCACTCATATGAGCGACATGCTCTTTGCTTCTTTAAGATTTTACTTGCCTTTTTTTATGTCTGCAGTCTTTGGTGGCCTGATTCTGCCATTTTAAAAAAATATTGCTGACCCTAACTCACGTTAGTTCATACTCTTTGGGGATTTGTGAGAATACTTGAATCATGGGGTAAGGTATATTCCCCCAGAAAGGATTTTCTTCTGTTTATGTGTACTTAACACAAGCAATGTGAACTCAAGCCCACAGTAAGAGCTGGCCTATAGTTCTCAGTGGAGAATTTTCCTGTCCCCCTTGAGAGCCAAGGCTGAAGCAGACTAATTTCTTTAGCCTCTCATGATCTACTGCAGTCCCTCTACCCCATGTTACCATTTGTTTTTTGGGAATTGTCTTTAAACTGTTTTGCTTTACTTGGGACACTTTCATCAGCCCCCTAGGCGCTGCCTCCTTTCCCATGTCTACGTGCTCTAAGCTCAAGGACAAGAAGTGTTGGCAGAAGAACACTGCAGATGCCAACTGCCTTTTCTCTGGACTCAGAATTTCTCTTTAATTTAGGCCTTTGAGGTGCTCCCATACTTTCTAGTCAGCTTAGCTATGCATTTTTTAGGTGAAGAATTTTTAGAGTACCTGCTCCATCATATTGTCTGAAAGATAAGTTCCTCTTATAGCATTCTAAATTTCCTATTTGATAACATTTAGTAAATTCTTTCCTTCTTTCTTTTTGTTTTCTTTCTTTTTTCTTTTTCCCCAAGCTGGATGAACTCAAACTCTTTGGCCTTTCAAAGTACATTCCTTTGTAAATGTGAATTTTTAAAATCTCTTTGAGGGAATTGTATTCATGCTGAGGGCGGGAAATGTTTCTTACCATGTAGTCATTTACCCTGTCAAGAAATATTATTCAGTTTCTATTTTTACTGTGCACTGATGCACCAAGTTAGTTATATAGAACGAAGGTGCTCTAAGTTCCAAAACAATCCTTGGCAAAAGAGACAAAGTGGGAGGTATCACACTTCCAGACTTTAAACTTTTTTATAAGGCTACAATAATCAAAACAATCTGGTATTGGTACAAGAACAGGAGTATAGATCAGTGGAACAGGATAGAGATTCCAGAAGCAAACCTCAATTTCTCAATCAACGCATCTTTAGCAAAACCTCCAACAACCACCACTGGGGAGAGGAGTACCTATTCAGTAAATGATGCTCGGAAAACTAGCTGAACACATGCAGAATGAAACAGGAGCTCATCACCATACACAAAAATCAACTCCAAATGGATCAAAGACCTAAATGTGAAACCTCAAACTCTAAGACTCTTAAAAATTCAGGAGATACTTTTATGGAAATCAGAATAGGCAACCAATTCCTGATCAAAACCCCAAAAACCCATGCCATAAGAGAAAGGATAGACAAGTGGGACCTCCCCAAACTGAAAAGTTTTCGCAAAGCTAAAATAAAAAAATCGTCAAGAGATTTGGGAGACAGACCACAGAATGGGAAAATATATTTGCCAACTGCATGTCTGACAAAGGCTTAACATCCAGGATCTACAAGGAACTCAAACATGCTGAAAGGAACAAAGCAGCCCCATTAAAAAATGGGCAAAAGACATGAATAGACACTTCTCAAAAGAAGACACATGAGCAGCCAACAGACACATGAAAAAATGCTCAGTCTCACTAATCATCAGAAAAATGCAAATCAAAACCACACTGACTAACTCCGGTAAGAATGGTCATCATTAATAAAATAAAAAAACAACAGATGCTGGCGAGGATGGGGAGAAAAGGGAACACTTCCACACTGTTGGTGGGAACACAAACTAGTGAAACCTATGGAAAACAGTGTGGTGATTCCTAAAAGATCTAGAAACTGACCTTTCATATGATCCAGCAATCCCACTTCTAGGAATATACTCAGAGGAATTTAAATTACTCTATAAAAAAGATACCTACACACGCAGGCTTACCGCAGCACTATTTACAATACCAAAAACATGGAACCAACTGTGATGCCCACTGAAATTGGACTGGGTTAAAAAATGTGGTACACATACACGATGGAATATTATGCTGTCATAAAGAAGGACAAGCATATGAACTTTGCAGCAACTTAGATGGATTTGGAGTCTGTAATACTCAGTGATTTATCACAGAAAAAAGAACTAAGTACCATGTGTTCTCACTCATAAGCGAACCCTGAATATTACCACAATATTGTAAGAAAGGGATTGGCAGTAGTTGGAAACTGCTGCGGTGTCAGGTGGGGGGGGCACATAACATTAATATGGGTACCTGATCTCAAACCAGGCAAAGTGGGGACCAAAGGTTGGCCCAAATTTTACCTGTATGATGACCTCTTGTATACCCAATCCTGAATTGTACCCCACATCTTTAAAATGAAATAAATTTTAAAAAGAGATTCTTTGACCTTGACCTATTGGTTTAATATTATTTAATATTTTAAATATATATAATATTTAATATTATTAAAATAGTAATAATGATTAGTAATAATAGTTCTCTTTAACATTCTGCATTTTTTAAATAATTTAATTTAATTTAATTTTTTATTTTGTGGGGTACAGTTAAGGATTAGGTATACAATTACGTTTCATTCAGGCACCCTGTTGATATGAAGTGTTTCCCCATTCCCAGACAGATATTTGCTACTGTTAATCCCATCTCCCCCCCATGGTTTCCCAGTACTGTCAGTCATTTTCTTATAGTATTGCATTGGATGTTTAAGGTCCATTATATGAGTGAGAACATGTGATACTCGGATCTTTGTTTCTGTGAGAGGTCACTCAGTATTATAGACTCTAGTTCCATCCAGGTTGCTGCGAAATTCATGATTTTGTTCTTTTTATGGCTGCGTAGTATTCCATCGTGTATATGTACCACATTTTTAAAATTCAGTCCTCTTTTGACGGGCAGCATGGTTGTTTCCAGGTTCTTGCAATTGTGAACAATGTTGCGATAAACATACGTGTGTAGGTATCTTTTTTATAGAGTGATTTGAGTTCTTCAGGATATATTCCCAGTAGGAGGATTGCGGGGTCATATGGGAGGTTGGTATTTAGAGCTTTTAGGAATCGCCACACTGCTTTCCACAGAGGTTGCACTAGTTTACACTCCCACCAACAGTGTAGAAGTGTTCCCTTATCCTTGCATCCTCTCCAGCATCTGTTGTTTTTTGACTTGTTGATAATTGCAATTCTAACTGGAGTTAAGTGGTATCTCAGTGTGGTTTTGATTTGCATCTTCCTGATGATTAGTGAGGTTGAACATTTCTTCATGTGTTTGTTGGCTGCTCGGATGTCCTCTTTTGTGAAGTGTCTGTTCATATCTGTTGCCCATTTTATAATGGGGTTGCTTGTTTTTCTCTTTTTCAGCACAATTGAGTTCCTTGTATATCCAGGATGTTAAGCCTTTGTCAGACCTGGTGTTGGCAAATATTTTTTCCCAGTCTATAGGCTGTCTCCCTGCTCTCTTGATGGTTTCTCTGGCTTTGCAGAAGCTTGTCAGTTTAATAAGGTCCCACTTGTGTATTCTCTCTGTTGTGGCCTGTGGGTTTTTGGTTTTGTTCAGGAATTGGAGGACAGTTCCGATTTCCATGAGGGTATGTCCTTCATTTTCTAAATTCTTATGGTTTGAGGTTTTACATTTAGGTCCCTGATCCATTTGGAGTTAATTTTTGTGCATGGGGATAGATAGAGGTCCTGTTTCAATCATCTGCATGTGGTCAGCCAGTTTTCCCAGCACCATTTACTGAATAGGTTCTCCTCTCCCCAGTGGTAGGTGGTGGAGGCTTTGTTGAAGAGGAGTTGGTTGAGAAATTGAGGTTCTACTTCTGGAATCTCAATTCTATTCCATTGATCTATATGCCTGTTCCTATACCAATACCAAGCTGTTTTGATGATTGTAGCTTTATTGTAAAGTTTGAAGTCTGGTAATGTGATACCACCTGCTTTGTTTTTTTTTTTTGCTAAGGATTGTTCTGGCTATTCTTGGACGTTTGTGTTTCCATATGAATTCCTGTGTTGTTTTTTCTAGGTCTGAGAAGAATGATGCTGTTAATTTGATGGGTATTGCATTGAATTTGTAGATTGCCTTAGGTAAGATGGACATCTTCACAATGTTGATTCTTCCAACCCATGAGCATGGGATATTTTTCCACTTGTTTGTGTCATCTTTGATTTCTTTGAGCACTGTTTTGTAGTTTTCCTTGTAAAGCTCTTTCACGTCTCTGGTTAGGAAGATGCCAAGGTATTTCATTTTTTGGTGGCTATTGTGAATGGAATTGTGTTTTTTATTTGGGTTTGTTTTTTTATTATTGGTGTAGAGAAATGCGATTGTCTTTTGTACATTTATTTTGTATCCTGAGACTTTGCCAAAGCCCTTTATCAGTGTAAGGAGGTTTTTGACAGATTCTCTTGGGTTTTCAAGGTATACAATCATATCATCTGCAAAGAGAGATAACTTGACTTCCTCTTTTCCTATTTGGATACCCCTGATTGCCTTCTCTTCTCTGATTGCTCGAGCCAGGACTTCCAATGCTATGTTGAACAGGAGGGGTGAGAGTGGGCATCCTTGTCTTGTTCCAGTTTTCAGGGGAAATGGTTCCAGTTTTTGTCCATTTAGGAGTATGCTGGCTGTGGGTTTCTCATAGATGGCTTTTACTATTTTGAGGTATGTTCCCCATATGCCTAGATGTTCAAGGATTTTTATCAAGAAGCAGTGCTTGATTTTATCAAAAGCTTTTTCTGCATCTAATGATATAATCATGTGGCTTTTGTTTTGACATCTGTTGATGTATTTAATTACATTTATGGTTTTACGAATGTTGAACCAGACTTGCATCCTAGGAATGAAGCCTACTTGGTCATGATGGATGATTTTTGAGATGTATTGCTGAATCCGGTTTGCTAGGACCTTGTTGAGAATTTTAGCATCTATGTTCATCAAAGATATTGGCCTGTAGTTCTCTTTCTTTGTTGGATCTTTACCTGGCTTGGGTATCAATGTGAAGTTGGCTTCATAAAATGATTTGGGGAATACTCCATCTTTTTCAATCGCCTGGAATACCTTCAGTAGGATTGGGATCAGCTCCTCCTTAAATGTCTTGTAGAATTCTGCTGGAAAGCCATCTGGGCCAGGGCTTTTTTTTGTAGGAAGTTTTCTTATTACATGCTTGTTATTGGTCTATTTAGAGTCTCAATTTCTTCTTGTTCCAACTTAGATAGGTTGTGTGATGTCAGAAAGTCCTCCATTTCCTTATTGTTTTCAAGTTTGTTTCCATACAAGTGTACGTAGTAGTCTCTAATGATCTTTTGTATTTCTTCAGGGTCAGATGTGACTTCATCTTTTGTGTTTCTGATTGTGCTTATTTGGTTTTTTTCTCATTTTTTCTTGGTCAGTCTAGCTAGGGGACCATCGGATCTTGTTTATTCTTTCGAAGTACCAGCTTTTTGTTTCATTGATTTTTTTTGTATTATCTTTTTTGTGTTCTATGTCCTGGATTTGGGCTTTTATTTTGGTGATCTGGATTCTTCTGCTGAAATTAGGGTTTTTGTGGTCTTGTTTTTCCAGCTTCTTTAGGTGGTTTGTTAGGTTGTTAATTTGTGTTCCTTCCATTTTCCTCATATGTGTTTGTAGGGATATAAATTCCCCTCTTATTACAGCTTTTAAGGCATCCCAGAGATTTTGGTAAGATGTTTCTTCATTTTCATTTGTTTCCAGGTATCTTTTGATCTCTGTTTTGATTTCATCATTGACCCAGGAGTTGTTTAGCATCATGCTGTTTAGTGTCCATGTCTTTGTGGGTTTTGGGGGGACCTTGTTGGTGTCGATGTTTATTTTTATTCCACTGTGGTCCGAGAAGGTGCATGGTAGAATTTCAGTCCTTTTAAATTTGCTTATGCTTGATTTGTGTCTGATTATGTGGTCGATCTTAGAATATGTTCCATGTGGTGATGAGTAGAATGTGTATTCTGTGGTCTTTGGATGGAGTGTTCTGTAGATATCAATTAAGTCCATTTGGTCCAGAGTCTCATTGATGTTCCGGATCTCCTTGCTGATTTTTTGTCCTGATGATCTGTCTAGGGTTGTGAGTTGGGTATTAAAGTCCCCAGTTATGATAGTGTTAGAATCAATGTCTTTCTTTAGTTTTCCTAGAAGTTGCTTTATGAAAGTTGGCACACCTATGTTGGGTGCATATATGTTTAGGATAGATATTTCTTGTTGATGGAGTGAACCTTCAATCATTATGTAGTGGCCCTCTGTATCTTTTTTAATTTTTGATAGCTTAAATGGTGTTTTGTCTGAAATTAGGATCGCGACTCCTCCTTTCTTTTGTGTTCCATTCACCTGAAAATTTGTTTCCCATCCTCTTACTTTGAGTCTGTGTATGTCCTTTCTAGTGAGATGGGTCTCTTGAAGGCAGTGTATTGTTGCCTGGTGATATTTTATCCATTTTGTCATTCTATGTCTTTTCAGTGGTGCATTTAGTCCATTCTCATTCAGGCTAATTATTGAAATGTGAGAGTTCGTTCCTATCATGGAGTTCTTATTGAGTTGTTTTTCTTCCACTTGGGCTTTTTTTTTTGGTCTTTCTTTTGGTTTTGGGGTTGGTTTGTGTATATTTTATTATTTTCCCTGTACTCTTGTGAAGAACATTGTTCTTTTTTCCTTTTCTTCTGTGTTTATACTTTCTTAAGTGTTTCATGTAGAGATGGTTTGGTGGCAGCATAAGTTCTTAGGGATTGGATATCTGAGAAAGATTTTAATTCTCCCTCACTGATGAAGCTTAGCTTAGCCGGGTAGGTTATTCTTGGTTGAAATTGTTTATCTTTTAGGACTTTGAAGATAGGGCTCCAAGCTCTTCTAGCCTGCAGGGTTTCTGTAGATAAATCTGCTGCTATTCTGATTGGTCTTCCATGGTAGGTGATCTGGCCTTTTTCTCTTGCTGCCTTTAGGATTTTTTCTTTTGTGCCTACTTTGTTTAGGCGAATTATTATGTGTCTAGGAGTTGGTCTTCTCATTTGTTGTCTTCAGGGGTTCTCTGAATCTCTTGTTTGAACTTTTGCATCACTGATTAGATAAGGGAAGTTTTCTTGAATGATCTCATGGAAAGTTTGTTCCAATGTGGTCTCTGTTTCTCTTTCTGCCTCAGGGAGTCCGATTACTCTTAGGTTAGGCTTCTTGAGGTAGTCACTCATCTCTTGAAGGTTTTGTTCTGTCTTTTTGAGCTTATTTTCTGTGCTTTTAAGAGTTTTGGTTATTTCTATATTTTGGTCCTCAAGCTCTGAGATTCTTTCTTCTGCTTGGGTAATTCTGCTTTCCATGCTTATCAGTTTGTTATTTATTTCATTCACAGTGTTCTTTATTACTGTTATCTCAGATATCAGCTCCTTCCTAGTTTCTTATTGTGTCTCCTCAATTCTTTTTAATGTCTCCATTATTGTCTTGATATCTACATTTGTAGTTTGAGACCCTTCATTCAGGGACTTTTCATTGTTTGCATTCCAAAGTCAGTTTTCTCAGTGTCTGCCCTCCCAGGCGTCTGGGAGAGACCCATACTCTTCTTTTGGTTTTTCTTCATTTCTGCAGATTTTTCTCCCTCTCCCCCTTTCCCTCCCCTTTTTCAATTCTGTTTTTGAGGGAAGGTGGGGTTGCTTGTATTTCTCTTCTGCAATGTCCTGTTCTTCCTTATGAGGGTCTTCTGGCTTTGTTCACTTTTCCCTCTGCTTTACAATCTGTCTATTCAGCAGTATGTAGTCTTGGTCCGTTCAGAGAATCTCCCCAGTTCACCTATGCCATCGCCATCTTGTTGTCCAGTCAACATTCTGCATTTTAAAAAAGTTTTGTACATTCTTTTTTATTATTATGCAGATGTGGGGTACAATTCAGGGTTAGGTATACAAACGCTGATTATGTAGGTACCCTTGTTGATGAGGTATGCTCCTCCCTCCTCTAGCAGTTTCCCTCAACTGCCAGTCCCACCCCTCCCTCCCCTGACAGTTTCCCACTACTACCAATCCCTTTCTTATAGTATTATAATAATTGTTCAAGATCTGTTTATGAGTGAAAATATATGGTACTCTGTTCTTTGTTTCTGTGATAGATCACTGAGTATGATCAACTCTAAATCTATCCAAATTGCTGAGAAATTCATATGTTTGTCTTTCTTTGTGGCTGTGTAATATTCCATTGTGTATATGTACCACATTTTTAAAATATAGTCCAGCTTCGATGGGCAACATGGTTGGTTCCATGTTTTTGCTACAGTGAATAAATCTGCAACAAACATACGTGTGCAGATATCATTTTTGTAGAATGATTTGAGTTCCTCTGGGTATATTCCCAATAGGGGAATTGCTGGGTCACATGGAAGGGCAATTTCTAGTTCTTTCAGAGATTGCCACACTGTCTTCCAAAGAGCTTGCATTAGCTTGCATTCCCACCAGCAGATTAGAAGCATTCCTTTCTCTCCACATCTTCACCAGCACCTATTGCTGCTTGTTTTATTAATGAGGGTCATTCTTACTGGGGTTACGTGGTATTTCAATGTGATTTTGATTTGCATTTCTCTGATGATGAGTGAGGCTGAGCACTTTTTCATGTGTCTGTTGGCTGGCTGTATATCTTCTTTTGAGAAGTGTCTATTCATGTCTTTTATGTCTTTCACCCACTTTTTAATGGGGCTGTTTGTTTTTTTCCTTTTGGCACATTTGAGTTCCTTATAGATCCTAGATGTTAGGCCTTTGTCAGATAAACAGTTGGAATATATTTTTTTCCCAGTCTGTGGGCTGTCTCCCTGCTCTCTTGATGGTTTCTTTTGCTTTGCAGAAGCTTATTAGTCTGATGAGGTCCCACTTGTCTATCTTATTTCTTAAGGTATTGGCCTTTAGGGTTCTGAATAGGAATTGGTTGCCAGTTCCAATTTCCAAAAGGGTGTCTCCTGTGTTTTCTAAGACTCTTATAGTTTGAGGCTTTACATTTAGGTCTTTGATCAATTTAGAGTTAATTTTTTTGTATGGTGATAAGTAGGGGTCCTGTTTCAATATTCTACATGTGGTCAGCTGGTTTTCCCAGCACCATTTACTGAATAGGTTCTCCTCTCCCCAATGGTTGTTGTTAGAGGTTTTGTCAAAGATGAGTTGGTTGAGAAATTGAGACTTTGCTTCCAGAATCTCTATCCTGCTCCATTAGTCTATATGCCTGTTCTTGGATCAATGTCAGGCTGTTTTGATTACTGTAGCCTTATAGTAAAGTTTGAAGTATGGAAGTGTGATACCTCCTACTTTGTTTCTTTTGCTAAGGATTTGTTTTGGCTATTCATGGTCATTTATGTTTCCATATGAATTTCTGTATTGCCATTTTCAGGTCTGAGAAGAATGATGCTGGTAACTTAATGGGTACTGTGTTGAATCTGTAGATTGCCTTTGGCAGGATGGACATCTTAACAATGTTGATTCTTCCTGTCCATGAGCATGGAATATTTTTTCATTTTTTGTGTCTTCTTGGATTTCTTTGAGTAGTGTTTTGTAGTTCTCATTGTAAAGGTCTTTCACTTCTCTGGTTAGGAAAATGCCTAGGTATTTCATGTTTTTGGTGGCTAATGAGGCTAGTTGTGAATGGGATTGTGCTTTTAACATTCTGAGTTTTTGTGGTTTTTTTTTTTTTTTTTTTGAGTTGGAGTCTCACTCAGTCACCCAGACTGGAGTGCAGTGGCCGCTCCCGGCCACTGCAGCCTCGATCTTCTGGGCTCTGGTGATCCTTCCATCTCAGCCTTCCAAGTAGCTGGAACTACAGGCGTGCGCTACCACGTCCGGCTAATTTTTTTGATTTATTGTAGAGATGAGGTCTTGCCAAGTTGCCCGGGCGAGTCTCGAACCCATGGGCTCAGGCAATCCACTCATCTCAGTCTCCCAAAGTGCTAGGATTACAGGCTGAGTCACTGAGCCTGGCCAACATTCTGAGTTTTAACAGGTACTATTTCATCTCACTTCTCCTCCTTCATCACTACCAAACTCCAGAGGCATGGCTAGCTTAAAAAATGTGCAATATTCATAAATTATGATCCCAGTAGTGTAATTTTGTTCCCAGAGTAGTTTTGAATATTTAGGATCAAAACCTGGGGTATGTTTTAATATTTATTCAATCTCCCTCTTAAACATTATTATGATTCGTGGCAACTTCTATTAAGATGTTTTATTTTACCTGCTTTTTAAATTCCCAAATGTCGGAGTCCTTACTTTTTTTTTTTTTTAAGTCAGGGTCTCACTCTGTTGCCCAGGCTGGATTGCAGTGGCCCACTCACAGCCACACCATCGATGACCTGCTGGGCTCAGACGACCTTTCCGCCTCAGCCTTCCAAGTCGCCAGAACTACAGGCACGTGCCACCGTGCCCAGTTAATTTTTTGATTTATTGTAGAGACGAGGTCTCACAAGTTGCCCAGGCTGGTCTCGAACCCGCAGGCTTAGGCAATCCTCTCACCTCGGCCTCCCAAAGTGCTAGGATGACAGGCATGAGTCATCATGTCCAACCAGTCTTTTACTCTTTTCTACTCCAGACCATCTCTCCCATCCTCATCATAACATCTTGTTTATTCCGTTCCCTCTCTCCTCTTTTGTGCATACAACTGGCCTGGAAATTATAATTATTCTCCTGATTGCTTTTCTTGTGATAACCCTTCTAAGTAGATCTGGTTCTTTCTTTTCACAGAGTGAGGCTGGAAGAAAAAGTGGGAGAAGGAAGAGTTACGAATACCAGCATGTTAAATTCTATCTCATTGTATCTACTCATATAAAATAGGTCCTATACTCAAGTATATGTGTTTTGAACTGTTTATTCTGAGGGTTAATAAACTACTGTGGTCTAAAAACAAACAAAACAAACACACATACAAACAAAAACACAAAGGTGCTCTAAGTGGATACGGTCCCTGCACTTAAACACCTGATGCATTAAAAATAGTAAAAATCATCTGAGCCAGTGGGTTTGAGACCCGCCTGGGCAGCGAGACCTCATCTCTACAATAAATCAAAAAATCAGCTTGGCGTGGTAGAACATGCCTGTAATTCTGGCTACTTGGAAGGCTGAGGCAGAAGGATCACCGGAGCCCAGCAGGTCGAGGCTGCGGTGGCCGGGAGTGGCCACTGCACTCCAGAGTCTGGGCGACAGAGTGAGAGTCCAACTCAAAAAAAAAATCATTTCTAGTTTAACAAATTGTCTAGTTGTTCTGATAAACGCACTGTACCTATTGTCTCATGTTAATCTGCACAATTATCCAACTTAAGAATTTTCCATTATTGTTATTTCCTTTTAAAAATGGGAAATCTGAGGCTGAGAAAAAGTGATTTGTACTGGCCAGAGAGGAGTGTAATACTCATTACAAGAAGCTGAAGCTAGTCATTACGTAAATTCAAAAAAATTAAGTAGTATTCCTCCATTGACTTCTTACAATGTTTGCTTATTGTTATAGGCTCAACATTATACACAGTTTCAGAGATTCACTTGAATATATTGAAGGGAAAGTGGGAAGGTGTCCCTGAGGAGGGACCTTCTATGCATACACAATGCTCCTTTTCTGATGCTCTCTCACCACTGGCAAGTGCTGTATTCTGATATTTTACATTGGGCTCTTCTTTTCTTTTCTTTTTCTTTCTTTTCCTAAACCCTTCAAAAGGCTTTGGCTTTGAATTTTCAGGAAGAGTCTATAAAATTCAACAATGGATGCTTCAGGGATTTTTTTTTAATAAAGCATGAGCTCAGCAGAAAAAGTGGTCTTATCCGGAGTTTTCATGTTATTTCTCACTTTGTTTTACAAAGACAGTACACCCAGAAAAAACACACTGTTCATTTGAGAACAAGAGGCATCAACTGTTCTAGAAAGAGAGAAATGGTGGTATCAGTTAATGGACACACACACACACACACACACACAACATGAAAAATCTTCTTGTTGAACATTTTGAGAAGAGCAGAGCATAGGTGCTGTTCTTATTTTCAGTAGCTCTTATCAAACAATGATTACTTGACACACCTTAAGGGCAGAGAAGGAAGATTGGTGAACCTAAGGCTCCGACTGTGGAAAATCTCACAGAAGAGTGGGTTTCTGATGAATCTGAGGCCTGTGATTAATTACAGACCAACAAATACATGAGTCATAACTTGTTAGTCACATTAAAACTCTCTAAATCGAGTTGAAAACAAAATGGGATATATATCTATTTTTCCGATGTGAAAAAAATAAAAGCTACTTCCAAAATTAAAGACCATAAGACTCCTACAACAATGTATATACTGTTATCAAACTTCCCTTTATTCCTTGGAAAGACATGTCACAATCAACACCAATTCAGCAGAATGCAGAGGAATGGGTTAAACCATCCTCAGAACATATGATGCATGCATATAGAAAGAGAAGAACTAATGACAGCACTATGCTCATACATGTGTATAATACTCCAAAATTCTCAAAAGTAAATTTTAAGGTACTGATTTTTAGAAAAATGAACACCTATAAGTCAATGACAAGCGACATAAAGTCACAAAATTTCTGAGTGTTTAAATCTGCTTCTCCTAACTTTATACAATGTTGGCACCTTGGAATTTATTGCACTCAGCCCTGCTGGGGATTCTCTGTATCAAGGGCATTTTTCTTTATTTTTACGACATCTCATATATTTAAAGGAAGTTCACCCAAGATGTGCTCATGCAAGTTTAAGTCTTTAAAAAGAGTATTTCCTCGCTGATGCCTGTACCCTGCTCTGCATTAGTAACAATTATGCAAATGAATCTTAGAACCACCCACGTCCACTTTTAAGATGATGCTCTCTTTGTACAGCAGGACTAAAATTCAGAGATTAAATATGCCTGTAATGGCCTAGGTCTTTAAAATTTTAAGTTGGGGGTATTTTGGCTTTTGAAGTAGCATCATATATTTCATAAAATTATTACTTAATGGGAAACTATACTGTCTTTTCTTTTTTCCATTCTGTTCATTTAAAAAATCAAGTGCATGGGATAGTCTCCAGAGAAATTCACCTATTTCTCTCTCTTTACTTCTTTTTATCAGTGAATACACACTCAAAAAGCCTAAAAGTAATGACTGAATTGCAAAATCACCAACTAATGGTCTCAAAAGTTAGTATAATCTGTTCCATGGCTTTTATTCCAAGTAGCATTTTCCTTATACTTTTACTTATAATACCTCTTTAATTCTGCCTGAAATTATACTTGATCACATCTCCATTTGTCTGCTTCCGTATACTGAAATTTCTTTGAAGCAATGCTGTCTTATCTATTTTTGAATGTCTCACGATGCTTAGTGCATAATTGGTGTGCAATATTTATTTATTACACAGAATCTAAGAAGCATAGGTTTCTATCCTGCTTTTAAAAACCTCCAGATAAAATAATCAGAGACATATTTGAGGAAGAAGTGAAAATGGGCTTAAAATCATTAATGCTGTAGTTGAAGTCCATGACCTTTCATTTTGCTCTTCATAGAGCTGAGGAACTAGCGATGTTCTAACATTGAAGGGTCTGGGAGAGAGCCCCGATTACACTCTCAAACATCTTTGAAAGCATTCTCACTTGGTGGTTACAGCTACATATTTCAAATACAGCTGTATTTTCCCTACCCCATGATGGGGAATCAATTACTCTTCAAGAAGTCTTGGCTCCTTTTATGGAATATAGAGACAAAATGTGGGTATCAGGGGTGTGCATCAAGTTGTTACTCATGAGAACTGGAGATAGAAGCAGTGCCCTGTATCTGTCCATTGCTAGCTCTATGGCCATAAGCAAGTCACTAAACTCTAGGATTAATTTTCTCATCCCCAAGATGGCTATAAGAACAATTACCTTCCTCATGTGGTATTCCTAAGGCTGAAGTATGATGTAAACATCAAATATTTAGCACTGATTCTGAAATCTAGTAACACCCATGCATTAAAAATTGGCCATCACCATCAGTAGCAACAATGTTCAGCTACAGTGCCACAGTAATAGTTTCAAATATGACCTCAACAACATTGTTAATTCCCTTCTGCTCCATCAACCTTGGATCAACCCAACTGTTCATGCTTCTGTTCTTGCCATTGCTCTTAAAAAACTACCAATCCTAGTATTTGTTATTGTTCTGGAGATCCTAGTCAAATCAATATGACAAGAAATTGAGTTTTGGAAGGGTAGAGGAAAAAACTGGCACAATCTATACATAAAACCCAGGATAATAGAAAATCTATTACAACTAATTGGGCAATTCGACAAGGTTGTGGGATATGTGACCAAAGTATAAAAATCAGCAGTGTTTCTATACAATCACATAGACAAATAGAAAATGAAATGGAGTAAGAAACACTATTTACAATGTCGATAAGACCTGTAAGGGTCTCAGGTATAAACATAACAAAGACGTGCATGTATCTGTGACCTTTATTGTTCACCACAGAAGACAAGAGTGAATGTCAAAATAGGATAATGCATGGATAACAAGGGCTGTGTTCTGAATGACCATGTCTCCCCAAATTCATATGTTGAAATCTTAATACCAAGGGTTATGGTATTAAAAATTGTGGCCTTTGAGAGGTGCTGAGGCCTTGGGAAGAAGCCTCATGAATGGGATTAGTGCTCTTAAGAAAGAAGCCCAAGAGAGCTACCTGATCCCTTCTACCATGTGAGAACACAATGAGAAGACGTTGTCTATAAACAAGAAGGCAGGCCTTCAGCACACAGTGAATCTGCCAGCACCTTGATTTTAGACTTACAGCCTACAGAACTATGAGAAATAAACTTCTGTTGCTTATAAACCACAAGTTTGCAGTGTTTTGTTATAGTAGCTAGAACAGACTAAGACAGGAAGATACAATGTTATTTGGATATCAGTTCTTTTGAGTTATTTTATAAATTCTGTCAATTTCCAAGTAAACCATAAGATTTGGTGTTGGGAGACAGTGATTTAATTTCATAAGGAAGAATAAATCCCTAAGATTAGACATGACAATTAAAAAAAAGAAAAGAAAATATAGAGGGGATAGTTGCCATTCCAGATGTTATAATTATATAGTCAACAAGAATAATGATGGTGGCCGGGATATATGGAAAGTAAATTGTGTAAAATAATATAGAGCCCAGAAGCCTATTTGAGCATATAGGTATCTTGGAATATCATGAAAACACATTAAAAGTCAGCAAAGAGAATAGGAAAACGGACTATAAATGATATTCAGACACTTGCCTTTAGAAACAAATACAAAGTGAATTAGACTTTTTTTTCTATACCGTACATAAAAATAAACTCCAAATGATTTAAAGACCTAAATGTGAGAAAAGAACTTGAAACATCTTGAACATTTAGGAGAATATCCTCATTACATTAGGGGAAGAAAGGATTTCTTTTATAAGACACAAAATACAAGATGGATAAACTGATAAATTTGCTATACAGAAACATACAACTTCTCTACAACACAAGATACCACAATGTTGAAAGTAAAGTGACTGTGAGATGATATATTAGCACATATGGTAAATATTTAGAATCTATAACATCACTTTTAAAAAGAAAAAGACAGAAAAGAGAAATGGATACAGGTATGGAGAGGATATTCACTAAAAAAGAACCCTAATTGGCCAATAAACAGAAAAAGATGCCCTGTCTCACTTATAATCAAGGGGGTGAAAAGTAGAACCATGCTTTGTTATCATAAGTGGAAAAAAATTGAAGCATTTGACCAGATCAAGTATTGGTGAGAATGAGGGGAAATTGGAAATCTTGTATCTGTCACCACTCCTGGTGGGAGTGCCAATTGTCAGCCCAATTTGAAGGGTGATTTGTCAATATCAAGTAAAGTTAAAAGTGAACAGAACCTGTAACCTAATAATTGTACTTCTAGATTTAGACCCAAGAGAAACTCCCGCACTGGTGACCTACACAAAAATATTTGTTTACAGCATTGTCTCTACTAGTAAAAATACATAGTATAGTATAGAAAGAAACATTTCTTGAAAACATAATTTCTGTCCAAAATGGCTGTAAAATTATGACTTATATAAAGAAAGAGAAAACTCGGCTGCAGTTGAGAGGTATACAGGATCTAAGCAAATCACATCTAATTATACAAAGATTAGACATTTTCATAATTTAATCATATAATGTAATGTGACAATGAATAAAATGACAAAAAGTAGTGAAAGAATGATAGTTTCAAAGGGAAATAAATAATATAAGACATTTATATTGGCGCAAACATTTTTAACAAATCTTAAGAAAATTGAATTTTAAAATAAATGAGCTTCATGAAGTTCACATGAATTAAATAAAAAGTTATGTCTCTCATAGCTCAGTTACTAAATAGCCTTGACAAATGTCACTATTTCTATCTCCAGTTCTTATCAGTAACAACTTGAGGCACACCCCTGATACCCAGATTTTGTCTCTATATTCCATAAAAGGAGCTAAGACTTCTTGAAGAGTAATTGATTCCTTGTCATAGGGTAGGGAAAATAAAGTTGTATTTGAAATATGTAGCTGTAACCACCAAGTGAGAATGCTTTCAAAGATGTTTGGGAGCATAAGGAAACAAAAATTGCCTCAAGGGTTGTGACAGTCAGAACACCAAAAAAATTAAAATAAAATAAAATAAATAAATAAAATAAATAAAAAATAAATAAAAGTAAATAAAGATAAATAAAGAAAAATAATAATCCTGCCAGAGGTCATGAATTTATAAAGTTAGGCAAACTATGACCATCATATACTGTATTACATTTGCATCAGTCCCATTAGAAAAAAATCAGATTGCAAAAATATAAGAAGGCTATGGTAAATAGTTGTGTATAAGATATAAAAATAAAATGATGATGATGATAATTCAGGGATGCATATGGGATAGGCTGTGAGAAACCATTTCTTCCCAAAAGACCAGTTGGCACAGCAGCAGCTGGTATTTTGACAAAGACCCCACCCCACAATCGCTGACTCTGACATGTAGGAGAATACACTCAGGTTCCTGTGTTTTAGTCTTAAATCTCTGACTAATAATCCAAATCTAAATACGCATCAGGGCCCTAATTTTCAAACCTATAAATGTAATCTCTAACCAAGTAGCCAGTTTGAGATGATCATTTTGCTTCCATGGTAAACAAGTTTAACACTTGCTCCTAAGACACAGGATGGAGATGAAAAGACATTAGATAAATGCTCAGAATGAATATTTTTGTATTAAGTGCAAGTGCAGTAATGATTTGAAATTGCTTTGTGAATTTATATTTGTGCTACCTGCTTTTTAAAGAGAAGCATTTAAATCAGACACAAAGGACTTGAGATTTTAATTGAAATACACAAGTTTAACTTAACTTTTTAATCAATGTTTAGCTGCTCAAGGCAATCTGATTTATTAGAACTGTCTGTTTAGGTTTATTGTATTTATAAACAGCGTTAGAGTGATTAGGAAGCCTTTGTTGTTTTTGCTAGCATTTGGAAGTCTTCTTCCCGGGTGTTTGAAGCACTAGAGGCAGATACATCAAGTTTGGTTTTAATTAAAAATTCTTGAGAATTTGCTCTGTTCCTCAAGTGCATATTATCTTGCCCCACTTTACTTGAAAGAACACAGCAAATGCATAAACAAACTGAATGTTAACACATAAACAACTGAATATTAACTCAGGAACAATTAAAAGCTGATATTTAAATTTATTCACAAAATTGATAGTTTTAAAAATAAGATTTGTAAATTTACTCTGAAATCTTATGAAAAGGCAGGATTTAAAGTTAAAACTCTATTGAACAGAATGTTCACTTAAAGACAGATTAACTATAGATGTTCTTTTCTACATAAAAAAGCAACTTATCCCTTTAAGATATCAAAAAAAGCTTGGTTCAGTGAAAAGACAAGTTACAGAAACTAATATACCATGTGATAGAATTTGTATAGATAAATAAAAGTAACACTAACTATTCTATGCATTATATATGTGTATTACCATATGAACAGTAATGAAGATATTAAAACATGAACTGGAGAGAGAAGTGTAGCGGATATTCAAATTTTGTCTGAAATATTTGTCAGCAAATCTAAAATAATCATAACAAAACTTTAAAATGTTTATTGGTAGCATATACATTGGTGATAACTGTTATCCTTTACATTTTTAATTTTTTCCATTAATATGTCTCTAATTCAAATATTCAAATAAAAATACATGGATGTACCAAGGTATCAACAGAAATAGAGAACTGGACACAGACTTGGACTATTTAAGTAGATTAATTGTGAAGATGAGTAATTAAAATTATATAATAAGACATTCTCATTTAAAACAAAGCAACTTAAGAATGAAATAAGTTTCTGCCAAGATGTCTCACACATTATGACTGATGAACAAACACAGTGACAACTTGACATTTCTTGTATTCTTTCAAGTAAAGTGGGCAAGATAATATGCACTTGAGAAACATAGTTACTGGTGATGGAATATGTTGTTTCCAATAAAACCTAAAAATAAGTCATAAAAGTCTCCAGATGGAGCAAAGTTTACTTCACAAAACCTAAATGAAATGAATGTTGATTTAATTCCTGTGACATCAATGACATAATTCATGGAGTATTCATATTAGTGGGTAAAATGCTTAATTGAGTGGAATGTGGTAGCAGAATCACGATGCTGAGATTCTAAACAACAAAGCCATGGGGTTGGATGGTAAGGGTTGATTCTGCCATGATGGTGTTGTCATGATGGACCTCCTATAGTTGTGAGCAATACTGTATTAACTGCTTTAATCATCACCTTACGCATAAAACTAGGTTCTAAATGCCCTCAGGCTGCTTCTAAAAATGAAATTCATCTCCACCAAAGATTTTCAGTCAGTGAAGAAATTAAAGGGAATGTGCCGTGGGATATTTTGACAATTCCAGAACCAGATTCCAAAAGTATCACTAATAGCAACATTATTGGAAGAAGTGTTATTTAAAGAAGTTAATATTTGTCAATATCTCTACTATGTTTATTTTGTGTGTGAATCTGTCTTTTCATTTTGTATATAGGGAATCATTTTGTGCTTTTTTGGGTGAACTTTTAAGTACAAACATTTCAGGGGAGTGTATAACTTAGTGAAATACATGGTCTAGGAGTGGAATGCTTATTGTGTACCCTTTGACTAAAGACTCAGTTTCCTCATTTGTAACTGAAGACGAGAAGCTGCAGTTCCCAGTGGGTAGTGAGGAAGGATGAGCTGGGAAGCATCTATCACAAACCTGGCTTATGGCAGGCTGGCAATAAAAGGTAGCTATTAGGATTGCCATTGCTATTATTTATGGTGTTATTATTCATTTGGCAAAGGGTCTGCTGAGTCTTCTCATTAAATTATGCTCTTAGACTTGAGAAAGAATAGACTTTTGTGTCTGGGTCTTAGTTATTTCAGTGACTAAAGCGAAAATAAATTTCTCTGTGAAAGTTCATAGTACGATTGTTACATCATTTGCAATAAATATTTATGCTGACAGACCATACAGGTCCCAGAACTATATTTCTCCCAATTTTTACAAGTTTTCTGCTTTATTTTCTCTAGGAAATTTGGTGCCTCTTTATTTATTCCAGGTAGATGAATGGATTTGCTTTATAAAATTTTCCCAAGAAATTAGACATAATTGTCAGCTTATCTAGCTAAATTAGTAAAATTATTCATAACGTGTTTTCCAAAAAGCTAAAACCGTGGTATTCCTTTCTTTTTATACTCTGAATATAACAAAAATAAATTATTTTTCATATTATTAAAATATTTCTCCTTTTAGGTTGGGAAAGGAATTCTCAGTTTAAACATTTTGCCTTTTAATGCTTAACATATATCATAAATAAAGCATTAAATGTAACATCCGCTGAATTTAGATTTACTTACACGTAATAAGAAACTTTAATTCAAAGATACATTTCAGAGTCTATACATTACTGGGCATCTTGGCTTACATAGTCTTTTTAAAATTCATAATACCAATGTACTTGCTGGCTGTCATTAAAGTTTTGTAAAATATGTATGTACACGTGTCTATAGGAGAAGAATTTTAAAATATAAGCATACATCTATTAAATTGTTATCTTAGAATGTCTCTGGTCTGAGTGGCTTAGATCATCTTATTATCTAGCAAGGAAAAAAACCAGTTTTACTAGTTTATTTTAATGTACTAAAAACACTCTACTCCTACTGAGATGCTCTGGAAATATAATTAAATACTAAAATTGCCACTAACACGATTAAGGAGAAAATACAGCTAGGCTTTTCTAAGCCAGTTAAAACCATTGTGTCGGCTGCCTTACTCAGTAATAAATCACATCTGATATCTGGAAGCAGAAACCCCATGTAAGCATTTCTGTTCTTTTCCTGTCCATAAAAGGTTGGAGGATTGTATTAGAGTAAGATTTTTTATGAGGTCAAATAAAATCTCACCCAGACTATACAGGTACCTACAGAAATGCTTTATTTAGTGGGATTTGAGGTGGTTTTGCAAAATCGATGGTGTACTTCAGGAAGCATGCTTGTGGCAGATACAACACAGAATCATAAACTACGGCAATTGTTTTAAAATGATCCAAGATGAAGAGACTACCGCACTCTAATTAGTAAATACAAATAAAAACATTAAACTTGAATATCTTCTTCAATAGGTACACTTTGTTTTTGCTTTAGCAATATTAATGCCAGAGAGTTGAGTGAATAGAAGAATTATCTGAATATATACTGTTTACAGAGAATGAAAATAAGATCTCACTGACTGAAAAGAAAGTGAAAGATTTATTAATTCTAGGAAGGTTTAGATAAAAAAGAAATTCTTTTTCTGAATATATATGATGCTTGAGTGGGTCTCTAAGGAAAATGTGAGTTCTCTCATTTCTCGACACTTTTAAAGCAGAAAAATCATGCATATCTCTCTGATTTTGTTTTAGTGGAAGAGTTATCGGGTAGGTCTACAAAGAATATATGGGTTCTCCATCACCTGTATGCATGAATAATTCCATATAAAAATCATGTTAAATATGTACACAAATTTCAAGATTTTGGGGGTCAATTGTGGAATAAATCAGCAGTCCTCAGCCCTTTTGACATCAGGGACCAATTTTATGGAAGGCAATTTTTCCACGGACCGGGGTGGTGGAGATGGTTTCAGGATGCTTCAAGAGCATAACATTTATTATGTCTTTATTTCTATTATTATTACATAGATAATGAAATAATTATGCAACTCACCATGAACACAAAAGAAGCATGAGTGGAAGTGGTAAATAAAAAAATGGGCGGGCTATGCACAGACTAAAATAAGTGCTGGATTCTGACTTAAGTAAGGTGTGTCAACAGATGCAGCTGTACCACCGAAGTACATCAACTCACTGGCCACTCACTTATAGGGTTTTGACATGAGTCTGCAAGCAATTGATTTATTGTGATCTCGATGTAGTCAAACCTCACTCTAATGTTAATCTGAATTTGCAGCTGCTCCCCAGTTGTAGCGTCACCACCTCAGCTCCACCTGAGATCATCAGGTAATAGATTCTTATAAGGAGCACACAACCTAGATCTCTCACAGGCGCTGTTCTGTTCACAATAGGGTTTGTAGTCCTAAGAGAATCTAATGCCACCGCTGATCTGACAGAAGATAGAGCTCAGATGGTAATGCGATTGATGGGGAACAGATACACGTGAAGCTTTGTTCTCTGCCGCTCATCTCCTGCAGTGTGGCCTGGTTCCTAACAGGCCTCAGGCTGGGATTGGGGGTTGGGGACTTCTGGAATAAATAATGTGAATACTCCACAAGGATGGCAGTCATGAAGAGTATTTCAATACGGGTGCTTTGAATGTACAGTCCTCCTATTTTTGCACGAATTGGAAAATGAAAACTGTTCCTCATTGTAAAACAGGAAAGCAGAGGTCCTAGTACTGGAGGGTCTGGGTTTAAATCCTGGCTCTGTTAATGACTAGTCATGTGCCCTGGGCCTACTTATCAACAGTACCAGGGCCCAAAATAGGAATTCCAATATTGGTCTAACAGAGGTCTTGAGAAGTATAAATGTGGCATATAGAAACTATTCAGTAAGTAATAACTAGTGTTGCTGCTTCAGAGAAGCGGTTCCCAATATTTTGTTTCTGCTGAGATTCAGGACAGATAACATCCACGTGTGTTAAAATACTATTGGCCCATTTTCTACAGAGTAGTCCTAACTCTCATGACAATTATCATATTGACATTATTACAGAGATCAATTTGAATCAGTTTTAACTTAAAATAAGAAATAATTTAAAACATCAGCCCTTAACTTTAGTAGCAGGAAAATAACAACACTTTACGTTAGTTTATGACTAGATATATGCTGAGACTTCTTTTAGGAAGTAAAGGGAAGGTAGAGAGGTACCTGGTGAAACAAGCTATAGGTTTGGAGAAGGCCCTTAAGTTAAAATTAATTTCTTATCCCTCCCTCCCTCCCTCCCTCCTTCTATTCATCAGATATTTACCTACAATTCATTTGAGGTTGCAAAAATGGAAGAAACTCTTTCAAGAAGATCACATGCTTCCCTGGAGACCTAGGTCCATTTATTTATTTTGCTGTTGTTATTTGTTTGTTTTTGTTTTCTGTTCTATAGGAATGGTTTCCATCCTGGAAGGAGGGAGGAAAGAGTGAAATGTTTCAATACTCTCAGGATAGACATGCATCTCTTCAATGATCTATTTGAGGAAAAAAATATGAAGTTACGGATGGATGCCTGCCCAATCCCAATCTCCTAGATGGAGAGATGTATCTTTGGACTGGTTCTTGGAGGAGTGGGGAAAGTAGGAGGATTGGGCAGCTTCTTTGATTTTGCTTTTGCTTTTATTGTTCTGTACTTAGTAAATTTACACAGTGACTTTTAGTTTACATTTAAGCTAAATATTGTTCTTTTTGGATTAATACCACAAGTATAATTAAGAATTAGAATACTTTTCTTTAATTCTGTTTGTTACTACTACAGGGGAATTATACTCAAAATAAAATAAATCTTTAACTTAGTGAGTATTTCTCTAATGATTGATTCCAACTCATGTTTGTGTATTGAACAGATTAAGTGATGAGTGGGTTGGCAGTCATATCACTGCATCATTTACTCCACAAATACATAAATGCATTGCAGAGAGTGGGACATAACAGGAGAAGGGAGAAGCTAGCAATCTACATCTATTTGTTTCCCAGGATTTCCTGCTAGGAAAAGCAGAATCAGAATCAGAATATGTCACATGGTCAAACTAAGAAATTAGAAGTCGAACTACAGAAGTGATACATATTTAAATGATCTTATCTCCCAAAGTAAAACAAAACAAAAACAAAACAAAATTTAATGAAGAAGGCCTCCTCTTGTTGCTGCAGTTTTCTGTATGAGAGGGATGCTAGTTCTGTTCTCACAAGCATGTGGCAAGATGGACTCAAGGGGTGGAGTCCTCAGGGCAGGGCTTAGAGGACTCTCCAGCAGTGATCGACACTGTACATGAAGTCCCAGTCAGTCCATCCGGGGCCTACGTGTGTGTGAACTATTCAGGTGTCTACTCAGAAGCTAGAAAACCTGTTCTTTTCAAAATTTTGCTCCCAAATGGTCAAGACATAAAAGAAAAAAATTAACACAAGAAAAAATTGAAGTAGTAGAGAAACAACTATCCTCTTCTATCAAATATTTGACTTTTAAAAGCTCACATGCCATATATACTGTAGCATAAATTATAGTTATGATGATACATGCCAGAAATCTGCATTTCTGGATTATGTGTACATTGTATAACTTTTTTCTCCTGTTATAAAACTTCTACCTGGTTACATGTTAGATAAAAGGACATTCAAAGAATTAAAAGTTTTAAGGACGATAATATTATATCAGTTTTATGCACGAGTGGCTTTAAACATTTGAATGTAGCTTAATGAGGATGAAGAATGTATTTATTTTTGTATTTTTCCAAGAATATAAGACACATCAACACGGAAATATTAAGAGACAAAAAACACCTCACCCAAGTAGCAAAGTTACCTATCCTGATATCATTGTAGTCACAACAAAAAAACAATGTAATAATTATCCACGATTCCAAATATTAACATTTAAAGAAAGTGGTCAGATAAAATGGTAACCTGGATGCCAGCACTTCTGAATGGTTGTACTTTGCAGCGTGAGCATGTGTGGGTGATATGCTGAGAGGGCCACTTAATGGTGTGGACTTCTCAATGTAGCAGTTTTAGCAAGGAAACATTTGATTTGCCCTAAAGCAGCAGTCCCTACCGTTTTGGCATCAGGGACCCATTTTGTGAAGATGATTTTGCCACAAATGGGAAGGGCGTGGGGGGAGGGGATTATCAGGCATTAGGGTCTCATACGGAGTGTACAACCTAGATCCCTCGCATGCATAGTTCACAATAGGGTTCACACTCCTCTGAAAATCTAGTACCGTGGCTGATCTGACAGGAAGAAGAGCTCAGCTTGCACACCACTCACCTCCTGCTTTGTGGCCCGGTTCCTAATGGGCCATGGACTGGTACTGGTTCATGAACCTGTGGTTGGGGACCCCTGCCCTAAAGAATCATTAGCTTCTCCAGTTCTTAAAGTACCAAGTTCTTTGCACAGAGGTCATCTGCGTTCTCTGTCTGACCCTTGTCACACCCTGGGTTTGTGGGTTGTTCCCAGTTGTGCTTGAACACACATCTGAACTTAACCTGGCACTGCGCCTGCTCAGCTGTGAAAGAAGTCTGGAGAAAAGTACAGCAGTGAAAAGCATCCCTTACATGCATTTCTTGAAAACATCACCTCCTTATAGTAAAAAAAAAAAAAAAAAAAATCTCGCAGTAACTGCATATCCAAAAGGCTGTGTCAAAATGTTCTGCCTTTACAAGGGCAATGCTTTAGATGAACAAGGAAGCCACAGCAATAAAGTCAACCACATATCTACTTAAAGGAAAAGGTGGAAACACATAAGTGCAAAAAGGCCTATACATCATTACAGAATTGGAATATTTAAGGGTTGGGAAGTATCTAACAGACCACTTAGCTAAGTGCTAACCTGTGATTTGAGTTCTTCCACGCTGCCTGGTTCCCTGCTCTCCGGCAAGTCCCTTGGCCTCACCTGCAATGCTAGTCTCCCCAGCACAGGTCCCTGATGGCCAGGATACAAGAAATGCCAGTTTGGTCCTTAGAGGACTCAGCCTCATCACAGATCCTGCTCTGTAGGTAAGCACTGACCCTTCTTGGATATTTTTCTTTTACTGGAGACTAATCCTGACCAAAGTGGCTCTTAACATTGTCTCTTGGACTTGAATCTCCATGTTCACTACCTTTCTTTGGAAGCTGGGGCTGCCTCACCTTTTGCAGGACTCTCAGAGCACCCCTTCTCAAGGGAGCTCAGCTATCGTCTATCATTGTCCATCTGATGCCATCCATTAGGTCATGTAACTAAGGCATATTGGCTCTTGTCTGTCTTGGCTGAGCTCCTTCTGCCTTTCACTTTGCTGGGTTCTAGATGTCAGCGTACCTTTAGTGTCTCCAATGCGATTATGATACTCACTGGGCATAATTGGTACCTGCCTGAATCCCTTTTCTCCACTCCAGCCAGGCCACTCTCAACAACCACCACCAGCATCGGAACCGAGCCTCGGGCCCAATCTATGCCCAGACTTTCCTGATGAATATATTTCTGTGCATCGTGATTAGAATGAAATTTCTATTAAGCAATTACACAAATTCTTGGGCCCTAGAGGTCTAAGAACCCACTCGCTTTGGAGGAAGTCGATTTCATCTTATAAAAACTAATAGAAATGTTTTTATTTTAAGAACATAACACACACAGCGTTTTTGTGCAAATGAGAAAAAGGCACTCCCTCCAGGCAGACAACTTTTACAAAAGGCCTTTACACACCACAGCCTAGTTAAAGTCACAGTACCGGCCACAGGAGCACGGCACATCTTCAGCCCCATTTACCTCTGTGGCTGGGCATCTTTGTGCAGGACACCACCCAGGCAACTCTATGGGTGGTGGATGGTTTGGTCCCAGTTCTGCTCCTTGGATCTCAAATAACAGATCGAAAGTGCTCTTCTACAGCAGAGTCCCCCAGTATCGGTAAAATACACATCACACATAATTTCAAGCTATTTGTATTCAAGCTATATGTGTGGCCCATACATCATTTCAAGCTATTTTCCTTCAGTTCTATGTGCACACACATGTTATCACTCAGTGGATAAAAAGTATAGACAATCTTTGTGTGTCTGCTGTAGAAGTGCTGGAGTTTAGTCAATTAGATTCATGATGGCTAGCCGGGAAAAAAAATTAAATTTAAATACATTTTGAGAGAAAATAATTTGAGCTCATGCAGACAAAAGGGGTGGTAAAAATGAAGAGATGTATGTAGTTTTCCATGTTAAGGAAGGATGTGCTAATTACGTCTGGAGTGGTGTCGAGAGTGTTGATGCCAGAGGTCATGGGGTTTAGGGTCCCAAGGCAGTGTAGTTAGACCATGGAACACTCTGAACTCTGAAACTGTTTTTGGGCTTTTATATGAACTGACTGGCGATAAAATGGACGACTGGGATTGAAATGAACTAAAAGACTTGACTAAACAATGGTGTGGAGACAGACCTACGGGTCTAACTCTCAGCGCACGATAATACCATCTCTTTTGGCTTTTTAGGGATCAGACTAAGAACCTCGTAGAGAAGGACCCAGAAAGAGATGGTGGAAGCAAAGAGAGAGGGAAAAGCTAGCATTGGCATGATGAGGAAATTCTGAGAGGGCACACAGACTGTATATGTGAAGACTCCAGAATCAGACAGACATGATTTGAGCATGATTTTAGTCCTGCCTCTGTCAATTTCTGCTGTGTGTCATCTGGGCAAGTTAATCTAATTTACCTGAGTCTTAGTGTTCCTATTTATGAAATGGGCTTAATAATAGCTATTTTGAAGCACAGTGGAAATAACTGCTTAAGATTATATTATATAAAGTTCTTAAGATATAATATAGGTTCAATAAAATATTTATCTGTCTTTCTACCAGGAAAGTTGACACAGGCAAGATCGAACCAGAAGGTGACTAGAGGGTTTAGATCTTTCACTGATAACTCTTCTCTGCAGAAAAGCAATACATATTTTCCCATTGCTCCACATGGCAAATTCTGATGACTTAAAGGCATCCCATGGTCAGACAGTGAAATGACTGCTGAACACTCATACCCTGACTTGGAATCCTCCTGGATGAGGGGTACATATGCATAGAAGACATGATTAGTAATCTCCAGTTGTCAGTCGTAAAGTATGTAGTCAGGAACTAAGTAAATGATATGCCCTAATTTCAACACACTGTTGGCTTTGGAATTAGGGCCAAGTTCTCATAACATGTCTCCAGCTGGCATCCCAGTAGTACTGGTTTTTTGGATGGCAAAACATCCTGTTCAGGATCCCTTATGATCAAAAGAACTCAGCATAGGGATTAGCCTGTAGGGTGGTGACAGGACCATTACGTGACCTTGAGGTGGGGTCAACATACTGTAGTAAATCTACTAATTCACCTTAGTTCCTTTAATTATGCTGGATAAAAGAGATTATATCTATGAGGCATTCTGCTTATTAATTTTCTGTATTTGAGCCAAGACTACCTTTCAATATACATTTTTCATGGTGCCTTTTAGAATTCACACTTGGGTGACAATGGAGTCTATGCGCAGATCATCAAAAAGGAGAGTGACAGCACAATGACATGGACAGAAATTGACCTGCAGGACACATCTGCATATTGAGATTCAGGTCCAGATTTCCTCAAACACCTTTTAAGTATCATGGTAAGGTCACGTCCGTATTTTATATTTCAGGTCCTCATCTATAAAGCGAGGATTATGATATCCACCTCCAAAGACTGAGAGGATTAAATGAAGGAATGTAACTAACGTAATACAGGCCCTAAAGGTAGAAGTTTCTCAACACATGTTTACTGGATGAAAGACATGAACTATTTCTCAGGGGGTGACTTTCCAAATAGCAGGAACTTCCTTAATTGCTAATTAAAGCAATGTCAAAATATTGACTTGGGCATGAAAAGTTCTGTGTAATTCTTAAGGTGCTGGTTTTTCAATATCAGTTCTTCTGAACGAAAGTAACAAATGTTTGAAACAAAGAAAACTAAAATTTTATTATTCAGAATGCACAAAAGTAAATAAGTGAGAAATTAGTCCAAGTAACTAAACTTTCCTTTTTTTTGTAAGTAGGTAGAACTTATATTTATAAGTTAGTTAAGCCTAAGACTGCACAAGATTTTTGGGACCGGGTATGTGAGGCAGAGGAAGTGCATGTGAAATGAAATGACATAGTGCTGTAATTCTTGGTAGAAATTAGCAATTCCAAATGATTCTGCATGGCTTCATAAAATCAAGTTCACTCAAGCTTTGACTACAACTAACGTTTTAATATTCGATAAGTGTTACCCTATGAAGATTTCACATTATTTTTCAAGTAACCAGGCTAATACTACAGGAGAAAACCTGAGATAAAGAAAAGACAAGCAGCTTAACTAAGTCCATGCACTGACCCAGTTTTTCTCAGTGAACAAACATTGCTTCTGGGCAAAGAGTTTGGTGTTCTGGAATTGGAATTAAGTTAGGACGCCTGCTAGGCTAGTACTTAGTAATTTATTAAACGTGTGACCTAAGTGGCTGAGTAGCACCGATGGCCTATTATTACTTTAATTATAATAAAAATAAAAGGTGTGTGGAGAGCCAGGCAGCACCGAAGATGGTACTCACAGGACACAGGTGAGGCCAGCACACCCGCCACACTCCAGGCAGGTGTGGAGAATGAGGGAAAGGGCACAGGATTAAAACAGTATGGGTGACAGTGAAGCATGTGGAGAACAACATATCAATGTATAAGAATTCATGGCCCAGGCAGCAGGGTCTACACACAGTTCCTGCTGGTCACTAGAACTCAGGGGAGTTCTGTAATCCCAGCACAGCACCAATGAGAAGGGAATGGTTAGACTGAGAAATGGCTAGTGGGGAGCCGTTGTTCCCCAGTGGGAAAAGGTGCTGGTCAAAAGAAAGTTCACACTGTTATTGTTTACTTCCAGTACACAGTACTTACAATGACTTGTGTAATATAAAATCAAATGCTTAATATTTTCAGCTGGATTTTTTTTTATTCAACCACAATTTTAAAAACTTTTTTTGACAAAAAAAAAAAAACCCTAGCAATAAAAAAAGAGTTCACATAAATATTTGTTACAGAAATATGGCTGGAAGACACTAATACTTCATCGTCCAGGTGGAAGCTGACCAATTTTGTTTGTATCTACCCACTCCACCTTACCTACTGTGTGCTGTTTTTAAAAACTAGTTTTTATTATTTTCCAGAATCATCATCTAGCTGGCTCTCTTATCAATTACATTTTCCTTTCCTTAAGCCATCTAACAGTCTTTCCAATAAAATATATTGTATTTAATGACCACAATCATATGCAAAAATAGGATTCTATAAATATAAGTTTCAGGAATGCATTATTGAGAAAAGGCAATTGAATCAAAGAAACACATATTTTTAAAGTGAGTATGATTTATGGTGTAAGGAGTGTATGCCTTGTCTTTTGAGAAGAAGACTGGTTTGACCCAGTTTATGTTCAGGTAATTGGCAACTTGTTAATAAGGATTAACACTAAGAGGTATGGAAAAATTGTAGTATCTAGGTTGCTACTCAGTATAAGCACAAAAACAAGATCAGAAAAAGGCTGGCTTTTCTTCAAAGTCTGGGGTTGTTTTCATCGACCACATTTAAGGCATACCTGCTTGCTAAGAAATGCATCCTACACTCTACAGCATTTGTTTATACACACAATATCCACTGAGCCAATTAGTCTGTCACAAGCTGCTTCCAGGTTTGAGCCTATGTCCTCCAGAAAATAATACCATTTCTCTTTTTTGGTTATGTTCCTATAATTAACAGTGCAAAGGTATTCAGCTTAGAAGAAAACAAACAAAGAAATGTACTGTTTTTAGACAGAGAAAAGATATTGGCTGGATCCTTTTCCCTAAACCAGTGGAGTCACTGAAAGAACCTCTTGATTACAAGGGTGGTAAAACACTAGAATGAGCTTACAAAATATTCTGCAAATTAGAAAAACAAAGTCTTTTAAAGGCTATTTGCTGAGAGATTGGGAAAATACTAAAAAATTATAAAAAGAGAGATAACAGGAATACTGCTTCCAAGCATGACGTGAGTCATAGAAGAAGTCAAGTCACGGCCATTGCCCTCCCTGCACCGTGATGAGCAGATTTCCAGTAGACTGAAAACACTGAGTCAGCTTCCTCTTTCAGCACAGTAGACATGACATTCATTGCCTCCCGACTCACTCCTCCTTAAAGAATTGCCCTCCCACTCCCCAGAGTAGTTCTCAAGATCCTCAGTTAGCCCAGCTACAGATGAGTGGATCAGTGACCAGTGCTAGAACTGGACAGGAAAGTTCCTCTCAAGCAATTCAGAACTTGAGCAGGAAGGACAGAAGTCCATTCCTTGCCGGTGAGGACTTGGTTTGGAAATTCATGTAGAGCCTCAGCCAGATTTGGCATCACTGCCAGTCAGAGCCACCTGAAGCCTAAAGATGAGTAGCAGACCAGGAGCCATGAGTGGACTGAGAACTCTGCTGGCCAGAGGGTGGGAAGATGGAGTAGATGCAGGGAGAGGAAAGAAGAGGCTGGAGATCACCTAAGAGACGAGGTGTTTGAGTTGGTTTAAAGGAGTTTTTATTCTTGACAGCTAGGGATAGTTCCAGGCTTTGTGGGGCCAGAAGCATACATAATTTTGGGAGCCTTCTTTCAGAAGAGTTTGTGATTACCACAGAAAATTTGGTACAAAGGCCTGTAATGCTTATGTGGGGGGTCCTGATGTCTAAGCTGTTTTACTTTACTTTCACCTGTGTTGACAATCCGACAAACTAATGCAGAAACAAAAAACCAAACACCATATGTCCTCACTTATAAGTGGGAGGTAAACACTGGGTACACAGGACATAAAGATGGGAATAACAAACACTGGGGACTCCTAAAGGGAAGAGGGAGGACAGAGTCAAGGGCTGAAAAACCATCCACTGGGTACCCTGATCACTATTTGGAAGACAGGTTCAAAAGAAGCCCAAGCCTCAGCATTATGCGATATACCGATGTAACAACCTTGCCCATGTCTCCCCGACTCTATAAAAAAAGTAAATTAAAAAATCAAGTGATTTCTGCTGAAGATATTAAAAACATACTGAGGGGGTGGGTCTTTTGCAGTAGAACAGGAGGGCTCTGGACTGAATTTTAAAGGAAATGATTTCTAGAGACCTTTATTTAGTGACGTTTTGGTGAATTTTTTTTTTTTGGTCATGCCATCTCTGGAAGCTTATGTGCTCCTGGGATTCATAACTTATTCTTGAATTCTCCACATACCTTACTGGTCCTCTTTCTACGTATTTCAATTTTGCTACTTGCCCTCTGGGAATTTATTTGTGTTTTAAATTATCCTTTAAAGGAATCTCTGATGTTTATTTTCTGTATTTGGAATTTTTCTGGTTGGTCTGCATACTTAAAGCCACCTGTTTTATTCTTGAGTCATTATTAATAAAAAATAAAATTCATGAGGTACATGCTGTTTCTCTGTTTGGCTGGACTTCCCTATTCTCATCATGTCCTTGAAGGGTTTCAAATTGCCTGGTGGCCACTCTCCTAATCCTATCGACCTCAGAATTAACTTTAGGACATTGGATAGCAATACTCACGTTGCTATCTAAAAATGTGAGCTCTCAACCCCAATATCTACAGGACACTGCAAATAAAGCTTCTATTATTGTGTATGCCAATACTAGACTCCATGTAGTAGACAAAAAATATAATGAAAGAAAAAACTACTCAAATTATGATCTCTTTTCCCTTTCTCTATCCTTTCAACACACACACACACACACACACACACACACACACACACACACACACCCCTCTTAAATGGACAGTGGTGAGCCAGAAATACATTAACACCAAAAATAGATAGAAATAACTATCATAGGAGTCAGATTAGTACCCCAAAGTGTATGAAATAGAATAATGTTTTTGAAAGAGGGGCTATCCCTGGAACGAATAGATTTTTACAGGGAAAATGGATACTACTTAATTGAAGTTCTCATAGTAGAAAATGACAAACTGATTCTTTAAAAGTCTGATACTTTAAAAAGGAAGAAAAATATAATATGCACTGTGCTAATTTTTTGGTATTGTACTAGTGCTTTCCACGAATGATCTCACATAATCCTCAGAACAGTTCTCCATTATTACTCCCGTTATTTTGCAGATGCAAAAACTGAAGCTTAGAACAGATTAAGTAAACCAGTGTTACACATTGAGTAAAGTGTGAAGTCAGGACTCCAATTCCTGTATTCCAGGACTTTTAAGACTTTTTTCCCTCAGAAAGGCTGAGCACTTTGAAAAGGCCCCTTGAAATGACCAAATAGGAATAAAGTGTAAGAATTGGAGAGATGGATATCTGCAATGTACATGGCAGGCGATACTCCAAAGAGAGACTAAATTAGTCAGATGAGTAAAAGTGGAGAGCTGGGAAACTCCCCTACCTGAGACACTGGCAGTAGAAGCCTCATGCCATTTGTATTTTTATTCATACCGTTTGTATCTACGTCATGGTACCTGTCTCTCATCCAGCCCTGGGCCTGGGTTTTTCAGGAAACGGCACCGTCCTCCCTTAGGTGTCCTGTCTAGTATCTCACACAGAGAAGATGATCAATAATTCCCTTTTGATGGCAGAGACAACAAAAGTGGGAAAAGCTTTTTTTTGGTCAACAGGATTACATAATTACAAAGAAATTTTTAAAAAAGAGAACAACAAACAGGTGTTTGAAAATCAGGAATGAGGAAGGCAGGCACAAACATACAAAAATATAATAAGTACAGAATTTAATTAGGAAAAAAAGAGCATGATGACATTTTAGGAAAAGCAAAGATAAAATCATACATATTGTGAAAAGTGATATATGATGCCATAAAATTGGAAAAAAAGATGAAAAATACAGGGAAAACAATGATAAATTATTTGTCAGCCATTTCTACGCATTGGAGTAAGATTCATTAAATAGCTTTTGTTATCCAAGTTAAAAGATATATGATTTCCGCCAATAGCTGTCTTTAGTGTCATTCATGCTTTTCTCACACTATTGTGGAATAAGAGGGAATATGTAGTTAAAAGGAAAAGTTTACTATTACTATAGAATTCTATTATAATAAAATGTTATTGTCATAGGAGAGAGCCTTGGCATTTTTTAATGAGGAAGTTTATACACTCTTTGAGTATAAATCTTATATATATATATGTATATATACATATGTATACATATATATTTATATGGCATAAACGGTTATAATTTGAATAAAGATGAAAACCAGAGTACATGCTTAAAAACCTTTTAATTTTGCTATATGTACAGACTCATACATATTGCAAAACTAGTATCGAAAGGTCCTGTGTGCACTGTACACGGCTTCCCCCATGGTAACAGCTTGCATGACTATAACACTTTATCAAAACCAAGAAATTGGCCCTGGTATGACCCGATGAACTAAATTATAGACATTACTTAAACTTCACCAGTTGTTACCCTCTTTGAATTTGTGTGTAAAATTTCATGTATTTATTACACATGTAGATTTGTGTAACCACCAACACAATTGAGATACAGAACTAGAGAACACCTTGGAAAGGGTCAGACAACTTTCTATATAAGAAAGTTATTCTTGAAAAGACAAATAAATGGGATACAAGACCAGAAGATTTAACAGAAAAGAATTAAATATAAAGAAAATAAACAATGTAAAAAAATCACATTTTGAAGGTCACTAAATTCAGAAACATATTTTCCAATTTTTTTAAAGTGAGAAAGCAGGATTTATTGAGAAGATAGAAAAGCTTTCACAGTGGGAGGGGACCTGAAGGGGTTGCCCTATTTTCCAATATTTATGTTGAAAAAATATAAATATATATGGCATGTTCCACAATGAAGAAATGGTCTAACTCTCCCCAAATTTACCTGTGTCAGAAAAATATTATTTCTTCTTGGAAAAAGATTACGAAGTGGCAGAAACATAGGAACATCTGATCTCAGTGTTCAAATGCAGAAGAACTTTTGAAGCATATTTCTGTTTATGTAGAGAGATGCCACACATACATTTTAGTAGAAATATAGAAACAATTTAAAAACATAGCTCAGTATCTGTGAAATTGTTCTCTATATTTATAAATGAATTTTTTCAAAGCAAAGGAGTATTTTAAAGTTAAATGCCATGGGAAAAATTTAGAATAAGTGTATTCTAAGGTATACTCCATATATAGTTCTACTAGCTATAATTCAGCTCAAAGTCTACTTTCTCCAGTGACTTCTCCTAACCTCTCAAGCCCTTCCTGTTTGTTCTCCATTTGACCCGCACGATTTTTCACTTAACTCTATTTTTCTTACTCATTCCTGAGGAATGCAAGGTCCATGAGACATAGTCTTTGTGCATTTGTTTTCTCACGAATCCCAAGAGCGTGCCCCATGCCTGGCACATAGTAGGTATTCAAGAAATGTTTATTGAGTAAATTAACGAATATATTTTTATTCTCCAATTAAACTGCAAACTCTTTGAGAATGAGGTCCTTGCCATGTACTTGTGTGTCTTCTCCTGCATAATAGTGGGTTGTCAGTAAATAATTGTTAATAATTCGTTTGGGCGATGAGACGTGTGCTGAGACAATTCCCAGCATTTCAGGTCACAAGTCGGCGTCTTGGGTCCACAAAGCCACCACTGTTTCCTCTCCCCTGACTTGTAAATATGCAATAACACAACTTATTTCACTGGAAAGATGCACATTTATATTCTAAGGCTTTTTAGTTGTATGCTTAATCCTAAACACAGAATATCAAGGTGAGAATGAGGCAACTGCAAAGGCTTCCTCTTGTAAACTTGGTTTGTGTGTAAACCATCCCTTCTGTAGAAGATGGCAACATTAGAGGCACACATCAGTGTTTGCTGTGCACGGAAATGTGGGACCCTGAACACATCTGCAAAAGGACACGAGAAAAGTGATCTCAATAATTAATGGAAAAAGTTATTATTGATCCATGACATTTAAAAAATGTATGAAACATTAAAAATGCTCATTGTCTGTTATAAATATATTGGCAAATGAAAAAAGAGTAAAACAAATATTTGTTTGGTATACTGTAACTTAAAACATTAGAAACATTGAGAGCAAAATGCTTTATTTATCTGAAAACACTTATTTGGGATAGTTTGAATAGTGCATGCTTTCTTCTCCTGGTCACATAGCATACTGCTGGGAAAAGCAGCCCTGCACAGCTTGTCACCTCTGTATAGCCACAGAAGAGGGGCTTTGGACCAAGTGTTTTTCCTTTCTAGAAGATGAAGAGCCCACACAGCCTGTGTGTGAAGGGTCGGGGGGTGGCAGTGAAGCCCTTTCCCTGCTGCGGGTCTGACGTGGTCTGATACGGACACCTCTGCTCATGTAGAGGTGTGTCCATGGCACTCTGGCACGTCCTCAGCTTTCTACATTTCAGACTTTGTCGAGAAGGGTCAGGTTTGGGGGTCCTTCTTGCACAGCACGAAGTGGAGTGCGTGCAGCTGTGTTGCCTGAGGTGGCACGGAGTGGATCCGCTGGCTGTGGGGACCATCAGATGGCCAGGGCTGGACTTGTATTCTCTATTCTCGCGCATTGTGTGTGCCCTACAGTTAAGCCTGGTGTGCTGTTGTCTGTTTTGAGAAACCTCAAATCATGCACCGGTCTCTTCTCCGGGAGGCATTCATCTGCCCTTTAAACGTGGCCGTGCAGGCTGGCCACCCACTGATCAAGAAAACACTTAGGATATGGAAGAAGCACCTTTTCTTTGGCTTGGAAAATTGTCATACTCTTTTCTTTCTAAGTTTTCTTCTTTGCACTGTCCTGGCATGAAATATCTCAGTGTTCCTCTCATGTGAAATTTTTCTGCTGATGTCACTTCCTTTGGGAAACCATCATCCTTCCCATCATGACCACTTTCCCTCATGTGTTGATAGGTTCACCTTTGCCTGGCTTTCTTGGCTGCACATTTGTGGTTCTTTAGGTGGTGGCAGCAGGAATAGCCTAGTAGTCAGCTATTTCTTTCATAGTCCATTTACTTGGGATGCAAATTTCACTTTCTGCATTGTGACTTTTGTTTCTTTGTGGCATTCTCATTTTTGTTGGACAAGTCCCCTAGAATGGATCATCCATTCTAGTGAGATGTCGTGTGGTTTACCACCAGGACTGGTCACTAAGGATGGGAATCTGTTACACAATGATTACTGGACTGAAGAACCAGAGGTGAAGCTTGTGCTCTGTACAACTGCTCACAGCTAACTCTAACATAACAATGGTAATAGACATGTGATCTTACTTTTTTGGGATCTGCTGATTCTTAACTGAATTTTGGTAAGTGAAATTTGTGTATATTGGAATTGTGCAAAGTAAGGGCTGCTTGTAGTTTGGCAGATTAAACGTGGAGCCTGCCTATGAGAAATCCTTGGAAAGTCAGTTTATCTCAAGGAAAACATATACTACAATCAAAAGAGCACTCATCAATCAAATTTACTTGATGTACAAATATTTTATATTATTAGATGAACTTTAAAAGGATTATTGATTGGCCATATTCAGTACTATATATTCAGATTTAATGTATTTTCTTATTCTGAAATTGTTAACAAATTTCCATCATTAGGCTAATATTTTTATGAGAATTCTATAAGAGGAGGTCATAAAGAAAACAGTTCATTTCATACTTCCTTTCCCCAACTTCTCTATCATGCTGAAAACATCTTCATTTAAATATACACACACTTATGCATATTTGTGTGTATACACATACACATATATATTGCTATCAAGGACTTGGTAAAGTTATAATTGGCCTTTTATTGTCGAATTCTTATTAAACCATATATTTTCCAGCCATGAAAAAAACCCTTATCTAAAATTCACATGGTAAGTCTTTATGATTTAGTAAATCTTTATGATGTCACTGTCAGCTTCAAGATTATTGTAATAAAAAAGTTGCGCAAGCAAATACATGCCAGGTAGGCTGTGATCTGTACCAGTCTCATGTGTGTCAACTTCTTAGAAGGTCTCTCAATGCTTGAAGAAGTTGAGGGAAAAAGTCAATGACAGAAACAGTGGAATCGTTCAGAGGACAGAGCTGAAATAGGGACATCACTTGTATGCAGTGGTGCCTTATAAAGATATTTTAAAATGCTCATTAAAAATTTACACAATAGGAATGTATACTTTCCTCAATCCAAAGGGAACAAAGCCTCTAATTTTTGCTTCTTTAGAGAGGTATGAATATGAACTACAGTGGTTTTATGCAGGATCCCATATACAACTTCTTGGTTAATTAAGTCTTAGGATAAACTCAGATATACTGACAAATTTGAGGCAACATTTTAAGTCAAGATTTGCAGAGAATAGGTCTTTAGCTAAAATCTAATTTAAAGTCTCATGTATACCAGGGGGTGAAATCTGTTGGTGAATTTTATATTTCAGCTGGTAGCACTCATTACTTCTACAACATAACATGCTCCTGACTCACAGACCACTTAGTTCTAGCCGTTAGTTTCCATAATAGTCCTTCCTCCCTCAGTCTAATATTAGCCAACATTTCACCAGAGTGCCTTTGTAAACTACAATAAGCCATATGAACATCATTTCCTTGGTGTCTTGTCAGCATAACTAAAAATACTTGACCAAACTGAATGAAATTTGTGTATTCTGGCTCTGTTTACAAATATAATGACTGGGGTGTATGAAACTAAGACCTTAAATTATTTTAGTTATTTAATTATTTTTTGTGCATAATATACCAATAAAGATAAAAATATGTATGTATTTTTTGTACATATACCAATAAAGACAAAAACAAAGATTATCCTTCTTTATTTGTATTGCCATGTATTTTAATGATTGTTTCCCAGCATTTTAGTAAGATAATGCATTTTTTGTAATTAACTAAGACTTGATAAACATTTAAAAAGTTATCTAGCTAATTTTAATCAGGGTTTTCATGTTCCTTAAAAATAAACTTTTCGATTTCAAATAGTTTTAATTTCCCTTGCTTAAAGTGATAGAACTGATATAAAAAGTTCAATCTGCTATGGCATAATTTCTTAACTTCCTATTAAAAGTATGATCTTAATTTGAATGTTTAATACTGGTGAGGCATGGGAGAACATAATAATTTGCACTGGGTGAGGCTTGGAGCTGCTTCTTTTCTAATGTGTGATAATTGATGATAAAACAATGGCCACTGATGAGTGAGTGCTTGTACAGCACTTCTTGTTCCTCTGAGTGAAGGAAGAGTATCATTATCCATGGCACAAAATGTCAGTATCAAGAGCCATTTGTGCAGTGAGGCCAGGGACTCTGAAAATGATAATTATGTCTTTTCTTCCACAAGGCCATGCAATCACAATAGGAAAATTGTGAACTCATAAATGACACTTCTCAACCGGCATGACAAAATTAATTACTTGCTCTGATCACTCATGTAACATGGTTTGTGCATGAGTGTGTGTGTGTATGGAGAAAGAGAAAGAGAGAGAGGAAGGAGAGTTTGTTATCAACTTCTTAGCAAGTCACTTGGATATGATTTCTTTATGTTTTGACATTATAAAAAAGATGAATAGGAAATACAATATCTCAAAGGACTATAGAATACTAAGATAAATCTTTAACCTAAACTCATATTCATTCTTTCTTTTAGGAATTAATGGGCAGAGTGCAGTGGTTCATTCTTGTAATCCCAGCACTTTGGGAGACCAAGGTGGGAGGATTGCTTGAGCCCAAGAGTTCAGAACTAGTCTGGGCAATACAGTAAGACATCAACTCTACAAAAAAGCAAAGAGGTATCTGGGTGTGGTGGCACATAGTAATCCCAGCTACTTGGGAGGCTGAGGCAGAAGGATCACTAAAGCCCAGGAGACAGAGGCTGTAGTAAGCAGTGATCAAGTCACTGTACTCTAGTCAGGGTGACAAAGTGAGAACCCAACTCAGGAAAAAGCCAAAAATACTGCAGAATTTTATAATAATACTAATTGTTTTTGCATAAGTGAACATATATTAATGCTAAAATGAAACATTTTCATCAATTAATGCTACATAATCTGCTAACAGTTTTGATAACATAAATAAAATTTTGACCATCCCATACTTAGTGTTGTCCATATAAAGTGTGACTATAAGTATTTTATATGAAACATCAGTTGCTGAATTTAAAATATCAATACAACCAGAATGTAAAACACTGACTTATTCACAACCATACATCTTTTCCTCCTTTTATTCTAAGTTTTTTAGTTCAAAAGCATGCTTTTCTACTAAGTTGTACAGATCTGTATTATATTTTAAGAAGAGAACTCATTTAAGATTCCCCTTGAAAACTTGAAGGTAAAGGTGCATGCAAATTTTTTCTTTTTTTTTTTTTAAACAAATTTTTTTATTTTAAAATTGTGGGGTACAGTTAAGGGTTAGGTATACAAATATGCATCGTTCAGGCACCCTTGTTGATAAGGAGTGTCCCCCCGGTCCCCAGAGAGATATTGACTACCATTAATCCCACCACCCTTTCCCTTCCTAGTCCACCGCTCCATAGATTCCCACCACTGTAGATCCTTTTCTTATAGTATCATGATAGATGTTGAAGGTTCACTTATGAATGAGAACATGTGATACTCTGATCTTTGTTGCTGTGAAAGATCACTCAGTATTATAGACTCTAGTTCCATCCAGGTTGGTGTGAAATTCATGATTTTGTTCTTTTTTTATGGCTGTATAAATTTTTAAAAAAGCAATCTTATGGCATATCCAATTACTGGGTCATTCTAGCTTCAGATACTTTACTACAAAGTAGGAGTTGGCATGATTTGGTCTGTCGTGGTCCCTATTAGAAGAGGTCTGTGCAAAAATATTATTGACTCCACCCAAAAAGTGTATAGGAAGTCATAAACATAGTTTTACTTTAAAGTTTTAGTGTGTAGATTAATAATTCAACTATGCAATTCTCTAAGTGTTTATAAGAGATATGATAATATGCTATACAATCAAAATGAATGCAGGTGGAACTTTAGAGACCTGACCACTGTTGGAAAGGGCACCCCTGATGCACCACTTTGGTGAGTTATGTTCATAAAGGTCTCCCCTTCCCAAGGCTGCTCTGCTCCTGTTCAAGGATGCTAACTGAACTCTTGCAGTGGGACATAGGATGAGGCTACCCATCAGCCAGGGTTGCCCTCCAGAAGGGTGCAAAAATTATTTGCCAACCAACACTCCAAGAGAAATTTTCAATTTTGTCAAAGATCCCATCTGAAGTTTAAGTTTTGAAAGGAGGACTTAGAATCACAAAACTTCAGAGCGCTTTTTATAGAATGTGAGAGAAATGCATAGTTGACTGGAATATAAAATACTTTACTTTCTTCACTTGGACTAATGTTTATCAGAAGAAGAAGGATACATCGATATGAAGACTCAATATAATTATCTACCCAATAATTTAGTTAGGATAAGTTGGTGGTGTGCTACTAATTATTGTTAATCAACTCTCCAGAAAAAAAAAAAAAAACCCAAAACCCTAATACATTTGCTGATTCCTTGGTATAACTACATTCACCATGGCTAACTTAAAGCCTCCAATGTGGTGTCACCAACCACGAAGTTGGGAAGAGATGTGTAGTAGCTCACTATTATATAATATTTCCATTATGCAGACACAATGCATAACTTTAAGAACACAGACAATAAAATAATTAGGAGGTGATGAGTTTTGAGTATTTTAATGCATTTAATTATAAGTTTATATAACTAATAATTTAATAATGCATGTATTTAACAACTGGCTCACAACATTTCTGAAAAAATTTAATTTTACTTTCAATTGAAGTTAAATAGACAAATAAAATGTACTACCTTTGCCTTTTTTATGTGCAGTTCAGCGGTAAGAAACACATTTAATTATTTTCTTTCTCTTCATTACTCCCTCCCATTCTGGCCTCTGGTAACCACCAATCTATTCTCTGTCTTCATGGAATCCACTTGTTTTAGCTCCCACATGAGGGAAGACACATGGTATTTGTTTTTCTGTGCTTGGCTTACTTCATTTAGCATATGGCTTTCAATTCCATTTATGCTGCTGCAAATGACAGGATTTCATCCTTTGTTAAAAAATGAATAATATTTCATTGAGTATATCTACCACATGTTTTTCATTCATTCACCCATTGGTGGGCACTTAGGTTGATTTCATATTTTGGTTACTGTGAATAATGCTGCAATAAACATGGGAGTGCAGATGGCCCTTCATCATATGGATTTCCTTTAAAAATTCCTGAAAATTTAATATTTAGCTCTCACAAGCTGGTGTGAGCCACTTCCACACACCACTGGGATAGGTAAAAATTCATGTTTTTATAAATATAATAAAATACCAAGGATGCCAAAAAGTGTATTTGTATTTTGAGAGAAGTTATGTATTACTTTCTGAAGTTGAATTGAATTAAATATGACATTCGCTCAAAAGATGGCATTAATCAAATGAATGCTAGTGTCACCATGTTACAGGCAGGAAAGTCAAAGAAAATTGTGGAATCATGGATGTTGTTTAAGGAGTGCAAGACCATTTTGACGTGGTATTTGAAATTGGAGAATGTTATGGAAGTGCAACGACAAGGGAGGTGTGAGTATGGAAGAGAACCTCCAACACGCCTAACAACTGCGTGCATTCATGATAAATTTGAGATGCATGGTACTGTGTATGATGTGCACAGGGGAAGATCCAGGAGGCCGTGTACAGCGAGAAGTCTGCAGTGGTTTACCATAATCAGAAGTGTCTGGACACAAATGGTAACCACTTTTAGAACCACTTATAACTGCAGAAGTCAAATGTGACTTGTATTCATCTTTTGCTATATAGAGAGTATTACAATTTTAATGTAGTTTTTTCCTTTGTGAAAATGTGTATACATTTTTTGGGCATCTTTTTGGCATTCTTCATATTTCTACTTTTTCATGCTTCAATTATTGTTTATATTCTCTATAATTTTGTTAAAGAGTTCATTTTATATATTATTAGAAAGGCCACAGAGAAATTTCAGTTTATTCATTAATTTTACTGAAGAAAAATGAGAAATGAAAGAGACAGTTAATTATCTATTAATATTATGTGTACTTATTCTTATATATGTGATGAAATAGCTCCATCTCTATTTCTCTCTCTAGCTATTACAGTATCTCTATATATCTATCTAGATTAATAGGATAATTTACCTGTAACAATCTATATACAAATACATAGAAATATTTTCTAGAAGAAGTGTCTCGATCACTTTCAAGGAAAAAGCTCAGCAAAATACAATTTTACCAAAATAATTATAACTTTTCTTAACTTTATTAATAAGTATAGGTAATTTTTAAAAGTATTAATTTGTCCCTGCAGTGTTTACAGGATAACTTAGATTTTATGCAAATAACCGTAGAGGGTAGAGAGAAATTGGCAATCATTGAATATATATCAAAATTGAATCAACCAATTGAATATATATCAAAATTGAAATAACCTATAATCTACCTTTGGTGAGATTTTGTATTTTGCCTTCTACATGCCACTTTTTTCAGAAAGTGATCTTTTCAGTAGATTGCAAGCAATAACAATAAGAGTTTAGGTATTAAAAAAACAAATGTGAGTAAAGCTTTACCTAGAAAAGTATGGCATATTATGAATTGAAGGATCAGTAACCAGCCTTGTCTAGATCATGGGGATCTTTGTTGAGATGGTCCCAGATTAACAGCTGGGCATGAGCTCAGCTCCTGACTGCTGACTGCTAATTATACCGATAACTATTGGCACACATTACAAGAGACACAAAATTGGATTTTGCAGCAAGTGTCATTGAACTAATAATTTCAGATGTATGTTGACAAGTTTAAATATGTTTTCAGCAACATACAAAACAAATTTGCAAGATGTTCAGTAAGTATCTTAAAAAAACCTTCATATCGATTGCTTTCTAAAGTTTGAACTTCTTGAAAAGGTGATAACAATATCATCCTTAATCTGGTAACACATTCTTTTAATGTGATGATTTCTTAAATTGTTTGAGAATTTGATAGAACTTTAGAAATTATTCCCTTCGATTATATATGAACTAACTTCTAAGCATCAATTACTCTTGGGTTTTGAATATCTTAGTAAGAATCTTCCTGAACACAAGGAATATTTGTTAGTCAAGAAGCAAGTTCTGTCTCTCTCTCTCTCTCTCTCTCTCTCCCTCTCTCTCTCAAATGCATAATAATTCACCAAGATTTGAGGTACTTCATTCAAAAGATATGAGAGCTATTAGGAGAAAATATAATATGATCTTCATATCTTTCTCTTCCACTGAACCATGAGCCAGGGATACATATTAATAAAGGACACACCAGCTATCCTGAAATAACACAGCCCCAGGCAAGTAGCACCCAACCAGAAAAACCTGGCTGTTTAGAAAAGCTTTGGGCTGTAGCTGTGTCCTGGAAAGGCAGCATTCTTCCATGTTTATACAACACGTTCATCTGAGTATTTCATGTGCTTCACAAACATTCAGTTGTCAATATTCACAGCATCTCCCGGAGCTTGAAAATGTGAAAGATTATTATTCCCACAGGAGAGTTGAGGACCAGAGACACACAGGAGACCTGTTTGTCGGGGGTCGCTGGGAGTCACCACAGAATATGACAGAGTGCTTTTGCTGTGTATGTAGTAGGCTCTCAATGAACATCATGTAATGTCAGAACCTGAGCTAAGAAGCCACAGCTCTGCCTCTTCCTTATAGACAAAGCAGACCTCGAGCAACACTGAAATACATGTCTGTATGGATCTTGCTAAGCCATCTCAGATCAATTCTTTTAGACTCAACTGAAGTCCAGACATTGACTCATATTTCTTTTAGGCTGGACATTGATTCTGTCCTCTGTGTGATTGGCTCTAAGACTGAGCCAGTCTTACATCTATTACTTGACAATTAAATCCCCCTAGAACCCATAAATGCTTCTACATTAATATTTTCTTCCTTGGGTAGGACATATTTACCCTAGGGTAAAAAAACAAACAAACACCTAATGCTATAAAATATCTTGTCTTTAAAGAGATCATAAACTGATTAAGCTTACAAGAAGGAAATCAGTAAAAGCTGACATCTCCAAAAACATACTCAGCATTTAGATAAGTATGTTTGATAAAGAAACATGTTTTTAAACAGTCGTGTTTAAGATGTTTTGAGTGTTTATTATAAATTCCAAGAAACTGGAGATTTTGCGACTATTTGTGAGTTACTGGAAATAAATCTCTATTGACGGGGGAGAGGGAAGGTTCATGAGTGTGGGGTACAGATACGACTGGATCAGTGGATTGAAGACTGCTGTTGTTGATGAAAGCTTTGAGGAGATCCTCTCTCTACAAACTCAGAGAGCTACACAGAAAAACCAAGGCTGCACTGCTTCCATTTTAAATTGCTAAAATTGCCCAGCCCTCTTTACTTAATTTCCATGGACCTGTTTGGTGGCTTGCCTCAACCCCAGTTTTTCACGGGCCTAAATGTAGCCACATCTGTATTTCTCAAATCTCCTTAAGAGCAGTGCTTTTGAGGAATCAGAAATTTCTGCCTGTCTATGATTAATAAGATAAAAAAATATGGATGTTGGTGAGGATACAGAGAAAAGGAATGCTTACACATTGCTGGTAGGAATTTAAATTAGTACAACCTTAATGGAAAGCAGTATAAAGATTTTTCAAAGAACTAAAAATTGAACTAGCATTGAACCCAGCAATCCCGCTACTGGATATCCACCCAAGTGAAAAGAAATCATTATATCAAAAAGATACCTGCACTTGTATCTTGATCACAGTACTGTTCACAACAGCAAAGATATGAAATCAATCTAATATCTTCAACGGTTAATTGGGTAAAGAAAATATGGTATTTCGACACCATGGAATACTACTCAGTCATAAAAAATAACAATTTTTTTTTGCAGGAAAATGGATGAAACCAGAGGCTATTATTTTTAGTGAAACAATTCAGAAATAGTTAAATGGGGGCAAAATAATACGTGCACGTGGACATAGGGTGTAGAATAATAGTCACTGGAGACTCAGAAGAGTAGGGACTGAGGGATGAAAAATTACTTAATGAGTACAGTGTACACTATTTGGGTGTGGTGATACTAACAGTCTAGACTTCACCACTTTACACCATATTCACTAATAAGACTACATTAGTACCTCTTAAATTTACACAAAAAATCTGCCTTCATCTAGCAGCATTAATATATTCATATGCATTTTAACAGCATTGATCCTGGATCATTGCTTTGACCCACATCCATTTACTTGAATATTTAATGGTTGAGATTTAATAATTCAAATTCAAAATTCTAATAGATATATGACTACTTAAATTGGTATACTTTTAAAAAATTTCCAACTGCTATACTGTTGGCTGTTTTACAGTGAAGTAGGTTCATAGAGATGAGTATAACCTTGTCTATCAAATCTCCTGTGGCAACTTGTTTTGACAAGTTGCCTTCTAGTCATTTTCCTTGGGGTTAGATACACCTTTAGGATTGAGTAAAGTTATCGAAGATACAGAGCCAGGTCAGAATCCTCCTCTCTTCATCCAAAATTGCACAAAAAATCCTTAATTTTCAGCCTGTTCACTAAGTATATTTGTTCAATATTAGTCAGTGCTAATGTTTACCAATGTTACATTCTTGTCAAGGGCAAATTCTATCCATATAAAAAGGCTGTCCTGAGAGTTTTTTACAAAGATATTACACGAAGAGGCCACTGGGGACTTTCAAGCAGTCAACAAAATACGTAGCTCTGAGATCCTTGCTTCCTCTGGGACATGGACTAGAAGTGTTTCTGATATTTCCTTTGAAATTGGATGCTTTTGTGGGGGATTGTCTTTCTTTCTTTTTTTGAGTTGGAGTCTCACTCTGTTGCCAAGACTGGAGTGCAGTGGCCGCTCCTGGCCAACGCAGCCTTGCCCTGCTGGGCTCCGGTGATCCTTCCGCCTCAGCCTTCCAAGTAGCTGGAACTACAGGCACGTGCTACCATGCCCGGTTAATTTTTGATTTATTGTAAAGGTGAGGTCTCACCAAATTGCCCAGGCGGGTCTCGAACCCGCGGGCTTAGGCAATCCACTCATCTCAGTCTCCCAAAGCGTGGGATTACAGGCTGAGCCACCGAGCCCGGCTGGGGATTGTCTTTCATAGCTTTTTTTGGATGAAGACTCAATTTTAAAAATTCAAGGTTCTCTTTAGATGTTCACTGTTTGTGATTTATCAGTCTGATCGTACCAGCAAGTTTAATGGCAGCCTCTAAGCAGGTGTCCCTTCTCAGGAAGACACCAACTCCTTCTCTGAGCAGCAGAGACTGTTGGCTTGCAAGGCTTCTCTGAGAGAGTGCAGACAATAGAAGCTTTCCTTGGGGCTCAGGCTGCCTTCTCCTTCTCTGAAGATTTATTTGTGTCATGCAAATACAAGTGTCTGGTAATAAATATTTTGGTAAGCTACCATTAGTTATCCTTTCCTGAGCGCTGCACAGAACAAGGATTGAAATACTGAGGAATAAGAGGAAAACTAGGAAGGCCATTGGGACACAGGGAGAGGAAATAGTGCCTGAGGGGATCTACCCAGGGATTCAAAAGACAAGTTTTGACTTTGAAACTTTGCCAAAGGCACACTCTCAGTCTTTACTCTCTCCTTTCTGGTGAGTTGCTGCTGATCACTCCTCTGTTACCACCTCCACCACTGAAAGACTACTGGAGAGCAAAGGATTGTTTTTTAGAGACATCAACCTTACAACATTCCAGGAGAAAAAAAATCAGTTGCTAGCCACCATACTTTTGATTTCATCCCTTATTCTCTAGTGGAACATGGGGTGAGGTGGAGGTCTTCACACATGGGCTTTAAGGAAGAATGCTTTATTTTCAGGTCTTCAAAATAATGTATTTATCCAAATGAATAGGAGTCTTCATCGAAGTTTCTAATTGAATGTACTATGCATATTTAATAATGACTTTGGCCAGACGTGGTAGCTCAAGCCTGTAATCCCAGAACTTTGGGAGGCAGAGATGAGAAGATTGCCTGAGCCCATGAGTTCGAGGAGGGCTTGGTGAGGCCTCATCTCTACAATTAAAAAAAGAAGAAGCTGGGCATGGTAGTGCGTGTCTGTAGTTCTGGCTACTTGAAAGGCTGAGGTGGAAGGATCGCTTGAGCCCAGCAGGTCACGCTGGGGTGGTTGTGAGCATGTCACTGCACTCTAGCCTGGGTGATGGAGTGAGATTCCAACTGAAAAAAAGAAAAAAAAAGACTATGACTCAAAACATTTGTGGAATCAGTTAAAATAAATTGCAACAGAACGTTCTGCATATTTTGACAGCCTATCTTTACCCTTTGACAGTGGATTTGACACTTCTAACAGTCAAATGTCATTCAGAGTCCAGCTTGGTGAGGCAGATACACCATCAACCAGGGTAATCCCTTTAGTTTAGAAAACTGTGGTGGGACAGCATTGCTACTAAGGTAAGTCATGTAAGATTGTGGCTTATACACTGGTTCTGAAGTCAGTTCTCACAGAGAGCTCCGCAGCTATTTGAGAAATTGTGGTGCCATTAGTATGGGAGCAGTGTGGCCCAAGGAACCTACCTAATCTGACCCTATATACATATGAAGCAAGTGTGACGTGTTTGTTTAAAATAAGTTTCATTGTGTGACACTACCTGCTGTTGTAGTTTGATGCTTTCCTCTGAGCTGGAGTAGTACTTATTCATTTGTCCATTTAACAAGGTTTCGCCCATTAACACAGTATTGTCGTTAACAGAAGCACTATGCAGCCAGACTGGCTGTATATGAATCTAACTAATGACATTTTCTACTCTGTCACACCCTGGAAAGGTGACCTAATCCTTCTGACCTTCAGTCTCCTCATCTGAGTAGAATGGTTGTCATAGTAGTGTTGGAGGATTCGGTGAGTACATGTATTCATTGCCTGGTCTCACGGTAAGCACTTCACAAAGCATGGACAGTTTACTTTGTGTCTCTCTCTGTGCTGCCAAAATTTCTGATTTGGGAGAAAACTGAATCATAAAATTTCATTTGTATATAAATCCAAATGAAAATAATAGGGAAATAAACAATATCGCTTTAATATGATTATTTATGTAAAACTGCATGAACATAAAATCTTCTAAACATATTCACAGAAGATTTATTTAGGTAACTGCACCAGTGATGGTAACACAGCTTATTATGACAACAGCAGTTAGATGACTGTTATTTTAAATTCATAATATGCTAATGGCCCTGAACATCCTCATTAAAGCAACTGATGTTCTAATCTGGAAGCTTGTAGCATTTAAAGTATAAAAAGTGTACTTTAACAATATTTGACATCTGAGCTGTATAGAAATAGCCCACATGAAACACTGTTATTATTCTTTTGGAAAGGTGACACATCCATGGAGATGAAGAAGCTTTGGATCAAGTTACAGGTGAGATGGTATTCTAACAAGACCTCTTCTGATATTTCTGAGCTGAATCCATGGTGAGAATTCATGTCTGGCCTATGGGTGGGCATGCTTTGCCTGTGTCACTGGGACATAACTGGAGGTTCATTTTCCAGGCATAAGCAACCAGTGCTCACCGCCTTCTTCCCACTTACACTTATTTACACACTCGCGGGATTTACTTTGCGTGTAAACAGTGCAGCTGAATTTCTCTGGAAGTGGGCAATATGGGAAGTGTCCTCTGTTCATGGGATGGTAAAGAACAATAAAGCCTTTCCACAGGGCTTTCCAAACAATGGCTTTAGCTTAAACTGATTCCACCAAAGGTATGGTTTCACAGTTATTTTGGCAGCTGCAATTACAGTTTCTTGGACTTAAATGCTTAATTAGGTGCCTTTGAAAAGTTTCATGTCATGTTAAAAATACTCCTAATGTATACTTTCTGCTTACTCAAAGCTGCATGGAGCTGTAATTTACAAAGAAACTCGTTTCTTTAATTGTTCCGTCAGTCAGCTCAGTGCAGGGAGCAGCTCCAAAGAACCTGCTTATGGTGAGGGGTGGCAAACAAACAAACAAACAAAAAACCTGAATTTGTTTATAAAAATTGTGCACTTCTTCTTTCTTTCTTTATTTTTTTGCACTCTGTTGCCCAGGCTGGAGTGCAGTGGCACACTCATGGCCACTCCAGCATCGACCAGCTGGGCTCAGGCAATCCTTCAACCTCAGCCTTCTAAGTAGCTGGAACTACAGGCGTGCTACCATGCCTGGCTAATTTTTGATTTATTGTAGAGACGAGGTCTCACCATGTTGTCCAGGTTGTTCTCGAACCTGTGGGCTCAGACAATTCTCTTGCTTTGGCCTCCCAAAATGCTGGGATTACAGGCTTGAGCCATTGCACTCTGCCGTGTATTTATTCTTACATGTTTAAACTTCAGTCACCTTCAAAGCACTCTCTTTTTGATGCAATGCACTTATCAAGACCCCTTTCCCACTGCTCCAGTTTTTGAACTCATTGATTTTGATGTCTTTTAGTGCTTCTGCCGTTTTTTGTTTCATCTCTTCCACATCAGCAAAACATTTCCCTTTGAGGACTTTTCTTTTTTTTGTTTTTTGGTTTTTTTTTTGAGTTGGAGTCTCACTCTGTTGCCCAGATTGGAGTGCAGTGGCCGCTCCCGGCCATCACAGCCTCGACCTGCTGGGCTCCGGCGATCCTTCTGCCTCAGCCTTCCAAGTAGCTGGAACTACAGGCGCGCGCTATCACACCCGGCTATTTTTTTTTTTTTATTTGTTGTAGAGATGAGGTCTCACCAAGTTGCCCAGGTGGGTTTCAAACCCGTGGGCTCAGGCAATCCACTCACCTCAGCCTCCCAAGGCGCGGGATTACAGGCTGAGCCACCGAGCCAGCCGAGGACTTTTCTTATTGGGGAAACAAACAAACAAAAAAAGACGCTGGGGTGAGATCATTGAATAGGGAGGGTGGGGCATTGGAGTCATGCTGCTTTTGGTCAAAAACTGCTGAACACTCAGTGCAGAGTGTGCAGGTTGTTTGTTTAAATCACCCATCATGAAATGAGCAAATGCCTTGAATGAATCTCCAAAAAAATTAAGTGAAGCCAAGGGCAGCTTCTCACAACAACGCTAGCTGATATACTGATGCCAATGGGTTCCTAGAACATTTACCTATTGGGGGAAGCCTGTGCTATAAGGAGCCCGCCCTACAAAAGATACTTCCAGTTTTTGGGGGGGTCCTTCTTTGTATAAGAGGTATTGCCATAGGAATTGTGTGTGTGTGTGTGTGTGTATAATATATATATATATATATATATATATATATATATATATATATTTTTTTTTTTTTTTCAGTCAAGGCCTTACTCTGCCACCCAGGCTGGAGTGCAGTGGCATGGGTCACACCTCAGTTTTGACTTTCTGGGCTCAGACGAACCTTCTGCCTCAGCCTCCTGAGTTGCTAAGACTACAGGTGCATACCATGACATTTGGCTAATTTTTTTTGGATGTTCTTATAAAGATGAGGCTTCACTATGCTGCCCAGTCTGGTCTTGAACTCCTGGACTCAAACAATCCTTTCACCTCAGCCTCCCAAAGTGCTGGATTACAGGCATGAGCCATTGTACCCAGACATGATTTGTTTTATTTTTTTAAAGTGTGTGCTTTAAAGGATTTTTATGGACCACTTTTATTTCCATCAGTATAATTTTGCTCTTATGCAATATTTGAAAGTGAAGACTTGAGTCAGGCTTATTACTTAATTCCCCAGTTTTCATATTATAGTTAATCATTCCAAAGTGTTAGGTTAGTAGAAAATACAGACAGATATATAAAGTTTGAATGACAGAGATCTATTTATCATAATTCCACTATTGTATATCATCTTAATTTACTGAAGAATATATTTCATTGTAGAATAGATCTGGAGATGAATAGTCTGAAAGAATTGCACATTTTAAGGATGACTCATCTAGTTGACCAAGCGTGATGAAAGAAGAAGGAAAAACAAAGAAAAAAGCAAAGAAACAGGGACAGTGCATCTCTTTTGCACTCTCTGGCTTTCAAAGCTGTCCACACCTATGACTCCAGCCTTTCCAGAGAGAGCTTACAGGCACGTTCTTATTTGATGAGCACATTCTCTCATAAGAGTACAATATCATGCAGTGGTAACTCACCTGAGCTTGAGAGTGAGATACAATTTCAGTTCTGCCACTTCCATCAGTTCACCTTGGGAGAACTGAGCAGCAGGTTCCTTCCCTCTCAGCAAGGAGGGTTAGGTTAACTGCCTTACAGGTTGACCACAAAAATGAGCACCATGTATGCATGCAGTTCACATTTAATCAGTCACAGTTGCCAGTTCTTCTTGCTATCGCTGCTAAGGCATCCAGTCCTACAGGTACAGTGAATATTTCCCAGCTTTTGCATTAAGTCAGGGGCCAAAGTAGAATGAACAGTGGAGACTTGACCATGAACTCATTAACAGAGAATATTTTTCTCCCTTGTTGTAAAAGTCATTTTAGCAGATGATGTCCACGTACTTGCATCTCACTTCCACATCCCATCAACTTCTAAACAATTTTAGAGCGGATCCTCCTCCACCAGAAACCCTCTAGTCTGATCTCCCAGGAGCCCTTGCTTCATGACATATGTGATGTCTGGTTAATACAATTTACTAATCCTATCATATTTCTTATTTATTCTATTCTTGAGTTAGATTTTGTTAAAATTACTTTTATACTTTGTGTGTATTGATCAAGAGGAAATATGACAGCAATAAGGGATCCCTTGACACTGAAGATCAACAAACACTCTTCTAAAAGTGACCTAATATCATTATTTCTTGGTGCATCTGTTTTATGCTATATTTGATTTGATTATTAACACCCATTCAATGTTTGATAATTGCAGTAATATATAGATTAATCTTTCATTGGTACAATTTAACAGATTAATTCCACCTATTTTAGAAAGTATTGGACTCTGTTTAATTAGCATTACATGTCCAAATGAGAAAAGGGACATTTTCATGCTGATGTAATTTTTAATGAATAATCAAGTGTAATATTGGCAGGGAAAGCACTGGAAGGTTGTGGAAAATAAAAATAGCATAAATAAGTATTGCACTATAATCTTTAACAATTAGTTTTGGGAAAGATATACATAAGAAAGAATGTAGAAATGTACAGGTATTTCTTTCAGTATACTAAGCATGTTGTAACAAAGATCTGGTTGGAGTGTGACATGGTATATCTACGTGAGTGATGTGGTACATTTAACTGAGGGATGTGCAAATCTATGTGAGTGATGTGTGTGTGATGTTTTATGTCTATGGAAGCGAAGTGGTATAACTTTGTGAATGATGTGGTATATCTGTGTGAGTCATGAGGTATATCTATGTGAGTGATGTGGCTTGTTTATATGAGTGATACGGTATATCTGTGTGATTGACATAGTATATCTGTGTGAGTAATGTGGTGTGTCTATGTGAGTAAAGAGGTATATCTATGTGCATGATGTAATGTGTCTATGTGAGTGATGTGGTATTTCTGTGTAAGTGACATTTTAAATCTCTGTGAGACAAGTGGGATATCTTCGTGAGTGATGTGGTATATCCGTGCGAGTGATGCGGTATATCAATGTGTGTGATGTGGTCCATCTGTGTAAGTGATGTGGTATGTCTACAAGTCTGATGTATTTTATCTGTGTAAGTGGTATAGTACGTCTCTGTGAGTGAGGTAGTATATCTGTGTCGGTGACGTTTTAAATCTCTGTGAGTGAAGGGGAATATCTTTGTGAGTGATGTGGTATGTCTGGGTGAGTGATGTGGTATATCTATGTTGTATGTCTATGTGAATAATAGGGTATGTTTGTATATCTGTGTGAGTGATGTGGTATGTGTCTGTGAGTTAAGTGGTATGTCCATGAGAGTGGATGTAGTATGTCTACGTGAGTGAGGCTGTACATCTGTGTAAGTGATATGGTATATGGTATGCCTGTGATATAACTGAGTGACAGGGTACATCTGTGTAAGTGATGTGGTATGTCTGTGGAAGTGACATTTTAAATCTCTGTGAGTGAAGTAGGATATCTTGGTGAGTGATGTAGTATACCTTTGTGAATGATGTGAGGTAACTGTGTGAGTGATATGGCATGTCTCTGTGAGTGATGTGGTATGGTATATCTGTGTAGGTGATGTTTTAAATATCTGTGAGTGAAGTGGGATATCATTGTGAGTAATGTGGTATAGCTGATTGTGAGTGATGTGATATATATGTGTGTGCAATGTGGCATGTCTATGTGAGTGAGGCAGTACATCTGTGTAAGTGATGCGGTATGTCTGTGTGGGTGACGTTTTAAATATCTGTGAGTGAAGTGGGATATCTTTGTGAGTGATGTGGTATAGCTGAGTGAGTGATATGAAATATCTATGCGTGCAGTGTTGTATGTCTATGTGAGTAATAGGGTATGTTTGTGTCAATGATGTGGTATATCTGTGTGAGTGATGTGGTACGTGTCTGTGAGTTAAGTGGTATGTCCATGAGAGTGGATGTGGTACATCTCTGTGAGTGAAGTGGGATATCTTTGTGAGTAATGTGGTATATCTTTGTGAGTGATGTGGTATATCTATGTGTGCAATGTGGCTTGTCTATGTGAGTAATAGGGTATGTTTGTGTGAATGACGTGGTATATCAATGTGAGTGATGTGGTATGTGCCTGTGAGTTAAGTGGTATGTCCATGAGAGTGGATGTGGTATATCTATGTGAGTGAGACAGTACATCTGTGTAAGTGATACGGTATGCCTGTGTGAGTGATGTGATACAACCGAGTGAGGTGGTACATCTGTGTAAGTGATGTGTTATGTCTGTGTGAGTGATGTGGTATATCCACATGAGTGATATGGTATATCTGTGTAAGTGATGCTTCAGATCTCTGTAAGTGATGTGGTATGTCAATGTGAGTGATGTGGTATGTCTATGTGAGTGATGTGGTATGTCAATGTGAGTGATGTGGTATGTCTATGTGAGTGATGTGGTATGTCTATGTGAGTAGTGTGGTATGTCTATGGGATCATGTGGCATATCTATGTGAGTGGTGTGGTATATCTGTGCAAGTGATGTGGTATGCTTATGTGAGTGATGTGGAATGTCTGCGCAAGTGACGTTTTAAATCTCTGTGAGTGAAGTGGGATATCTTTGTGAGTGATGTGGTATGCCTTTGTGAATGATTTGGTATATCTGTGTGAGTGATGTGGTACATCTGTATAAGCGATGTGGTATGTCTCTGTGAGTGAAATGGAATATCTTTGTGAGTAATGTGGTATATCTTTGTGAGTGATGTGGTATATCTATGTGTGCAATGTGGTTTGTCTATGTGAGTAATAGGGTATGTTTGTGTGAATGATGCGGTATATCAATGTGAGTGATGTGGTACATGTCTGTGAGTTAAGTGGTATGTCCATGAGAGTGGATGTGGTATGTCTATGTGAGTGAGGCAGTACATCCGTGTAAGTGATACGGTATGCCTGTGTGAGTGATGTGATATAACCGAGTGAGGTGGTACATCTGTGTAAGTGATGTGGTATGTCTGAGTGATGCGGTATATCCACATGAGTGATGTGGTATATCTGTGTAAGTGATGTTTCTGATCTCTGTGAGTGAAGTGATATATCTATGTGAGTGATGTGGTATATATCTACGCAAGTGATGTGGTATATCTATGTGAGTGATGTGGAATGTCTGTGTGAACGACGTGGTATATCTGTGTGAGTTACATGGTATGCTATGTGAGTGACGTGGCATGTGTGTGTGAGTGGTGTGGCATGTCTATGAGGGTGATGCAGTATGCCTATATGTTTGATTTGGTATGTGTATATTCGTGATGTAGTGTGTGTGTGTGTGTGTGTGTGTGTGTGTGTGTTTTGGCTTGTCTATTTGGATGATGTGGCATGTCTGTGTGAGTCATGTAGCATGTTGTGTGGTATATGCATATGAGTGATAGAGTATGTCTATGTGTTTGATGTGGTATGTGCATGTTAGTGATGTGGTGTGCATGAGTGATGTGGCATGTCTATTTGAGTAATGTGGTAAATCTCTATGATTGATGGGGTAAGTCTGTGTGAGTGATGTAGTGTTGCTGTGTAAATGATGTAGTATATATTTGTGAGTGATGTTTCATATATGTTTGAGTGATGTGGTTTACCTGAGACAGGATAAAAAAGGGGGCACATCTGTAACATAGTAGCAAAGAAAGTCGAAAGCATAATATATATAATATTTAAGGAGATTCTCTCAATGTAGATAGAAGTTTTGACTCAATACCTTAAGCAATAAAAGGCACCTAGCTGGTTTTTGCCATCAAACATTCACAGTAAAAAAAGTATTTTTTATTTGCATAACTAATGGGAATTTTGATAGTTTACAAAAAAAAAATCAGTGAGCAATATGTAGTGTGATTGAAAAGGGAGAACACCAAGATTTGTAAGACGAACTTGCAAATTATGGCAGTGACTAGGCAGGAGTCTAGACTGGAGTTAGACTTTCCTGGCAATTTTACGTTAAGTATTGTAGTAGATTTCCTGGAGTATGATGGGAGAACTCCCTCTGTAGGTACTTGAGAGCAGGACTAATTTACTCACCACAGAAGAGTGAGGTGGAGGTGAGGGCCAGGGACAAATGTAAAACGTAAGGCTAGATTTCACATAAAATAGTCACTCAGAGGTTTAATGGTGTGAACTGTGTGTGCTAGTGCCTTGACATGAACATACTACCAGGCTCTGCACATGGGAGACTATTTAATGCCTGGCTTTAGAGGAGACAAGTGAATCACAGACGCCATAGATTTATATACTATTGCGTTGTGCCTATACAATCAGGATAGGAGTTTCCATTTATGGTACGGAAGAGTAAGCTCCTAACCAAACCTCTGGCAAATATCAACTATAAATTCTGGTTAAAATACAGAAAAACAACTCCCCAAGGGTCTTGGAGAATAAAGAGAAGTAGGGAGATTTTTAATGAGAGTAAATACTTGCAGTAAGGACTGAGTTTCAGATCGTCAGATTAATCCTGAAGGGAGGTGGAACAACCAAAGGGAGAAGCCATGGAGCATGAGATGGGAACTTCATGAAGGAGACAAGCCGAGAAGGAGAACCCTGTTTTGTGTATAAAAATCTACTCAAGTCTCTTGCTAATCCTTGAAGCATGGGAAGACACAATAAATATAGATAACAGTATGAAGTTTCTTTAAAACACTAAAGTAGAACTATCACATGATCCAAGAATCCCACTTCCGAGTACTTATCCAAAGGAATTAAAATTAGCATGTCAAAGAGATATCTGCAATCCCATGTTCACTGCAGCACTATTCACAATAGCCAAAATATGGTATTAACCACATGTTCATCATGGATGAATGGAGTAAGAAAATGTGGTATATGTACACAATTGGATATTAATCAGTCATTTGCAGCAATGTAAATGAATCTAGAGGATGTTATGTTAAGTGAAATAAGCCAGGAAAAGAAAGACAAGCATTGCATGATCTTGCTTATATGTGAAATATAAAACAGTTGAACTCATAGAAGTAGAGAGTAGGTTGGTGGTTACCAAGGTGTGGAAGGGTGGGAGCATGAGAAGGTACCGGTCAGAGGGTAGAAAGTTTCAGTTAGATGGGAGGAATAAGCTTTTGAGACCTAGGACACAACATGGTAACTATGTTAATAATGTATTGTACATTTCAAAACTGCTAACAGTAAGTGTCAAATGTTCTCATCACAAAAATAAGTACGTGAGGTAATGAATACGTAATTGGTTTCACTCAATCATTCCATATTGCATACGCATATCAAAATATCACATTGCACTCCATAAATATATACATTTATAATTTCTAAATTAAAAAGAAAAACAAATAGCCAAAATATGTAAAACAGTAAACATTATCTGAATGGTGAACTGAGCTGCTAACAACTATACGGGAGACAGTTTGCAGTTTGAGTCTAACCAAGATAACCATGTACTCGTGCAAAAATGTCAACACACTTTAGAGTGATATAACAGAATCCAGAGTCTCCACAAAAAAATCCTCACAATGTCCAGAATAAATCTCAAAAATTATTTGACAAAGAGCCAAGAAAACACGACCCACTTTCAGGGGAAAAACAACCAGCAGATGCCAACACCAAAATGACCCAAATTCTGGAATTATAAGAGAAGTATTTTAAAGCAGCCATTATATGTTCTATATGGTTAAAAATATGTTTGCAATACATATGAGCAGAGAAAAGAAAAAAATAAAACCACACTAAAACAATTTCCATGCAAACAGGAGTAATATCTTGAGGAAAGGGTATATTTTAATAATTTGTACACAAGCACTATATAGGCTATTAATCAAATACATATTCCTGAACAATATCTGAAAGCTATTGCTCTTTAAACACCTCAAAACAATTAAAACTAACGTAGAAACAATTCTTTTAAATACTTGAATTCAGTGCCATGTAAAAAAGGAAACTAAAACATTATTTGGCAATCCTAGGTGAAAATGGAAATATGTAAATTTCCCACTCAGTTCCAAATTCAAAAAGACTCCCAGAAAATACACTCTATAACAACATTTATGAAGAGTAATACCAACTAGATAGAGTGGTGTGAAGTTAAACTTTTTGCGAATTCTTGGTCTGTAACTATTTCTTTTAATGTTGGCATTTCTTTTAGGTTATATGACACAGATATATAGACATAATTTATGAACATGAAGGTGATACAATTTGTTAGCAATGTTGTTAAGCTGTGTTATCAAGTTTTGTTTTGTATGTACTAGACATAGCAAAGTTTGGTAGGAAATGTTTGTGAATGATTACTGAATCGCATTTACTGCTTTCCTTTTACAAAATGTTATTTTGGTTTTTTTCTTCAGGGAATACAGAGATCTATTTTCTTCTACTTTTATGAAAACCTTCTAGCACACTGCGTAGGAAGCAAGGAACTATTTAGTCAGTAGTGGTGTACATATAAAGGAGCTACTGAGGGCTTGTGCGCTGATACCCCACTTGGAAAGTTGATGGCAGAGAAGTGTCTGAATGGCCATCATTAATAAAAGAAACAACAGATGCTGGCGAGGATGCAGAGAAAAAAGAAGACTTTTTTACACTGCTGGTGGGAATGCAAACTAGTGCAACCTCTTTGGAAGACAGTATGGCAATTTCTGAAAGAATTAGAAATTGACCTTCCATATGATGCAGCAAACCACCTATTGGGAATATACCTGGAGGAACTGAAGTCATTCTACCAAAAAGATACATGCATGTGCATGCTTGTTGCAACTATATTCACAATAGCAAAAACATGGAACTAACCATGCTACCTATCGAAGCTGGACTGGATTAAAAACAATGTGGTACATATACACAATGGAATATTATATAGTCATAAAGAAGGACAAACGTATGGACTTTGCAGCAACTTGAATGGATTTAGAGTCAATCATACTCAGTGATCTATCACAGAAACAAAGAACAGAGTACCATATGTTCTCACTCATAAGCGGGCCTTGAACAATTATCATAATACTATTAGAAAGGAATTGGCAGTAGTGACAAACTGCCAGGGGCCGGGGAGGGGGAGATGGAATTGGCAGTTGAGGGAAGCTACAGGGGAAGGGAGGGGCACATCTCATCAACAAGGGTACCTGCATAATGAACATGTGTATACCTAACCCTGAATTGTATCCCACATCTTTAAAATAAAAAAAAAAAAACTCCTCGCTTTAAAAAAAAAAAAAAAAAAAAAATATATATATATATATATATATATATATATACACATACACAGGCAAAAAGGAAAGAAAGGAAACTATGAAAGAGCTATCCAACTGGTACCAGTCTGTGGCCTGTTAGGAAGTAGGTTACACTGCAGGAGGTAAGTAAGCAAAGCGTCATCTGTATTTACAGCCATTCCCCATCACTTGCATTGCCACCTGAACTCCCACCTTCTGTCAGATCAGCGGCAGCATTAGATTCTCATAGGAGCACTGACTCTATTGTGAATTGCACATGTGAAGGATCTAGCTTGTGTGCTCTTTACGAGAATATAATGCCTGATGATCTGAGGTGGAGCTGAGGTGGTGATGCTAGTGCTGGGGAGCGGCTGCAAATACAGATTAACATTAGCAGTGAGGTTTGACTGCACATCCCACCCTCCAGTTCGTGGAATATGTATAACATGACTTCTCAGATCTATTTTGTCAGGATTGGTGGTATGAATGTTTTACACTGGCACAAGAAAACTGTTTGACAAAGAGAATTCAATATTACTACCTGAGAGGTAAGCCCTTCATTTATACCTTTTATATTTGGTGTATGTGTGTGTGTGTGTGTGTGTGTGTGTGTGTGTGTGTGTGTGTGTGTGTGTGTGTCTCAGTGGCTATCTATTCACCTTTTAATGTAACCATTCCCACATTCTTTTCTCTCCAATGAGAGTGACGGTTCTTCAATGTTCATAACTATGTTACATGCTACTCTGACATTCCACCTAGTACCTAGCACAGTGTCCAGTACAAAAGCAGAATCTAAGCAATTCGAAGCTCAGAATTAAGAAACAACGATCTGTGTTCGGATCTGGACAAGCATCTTGAGCTTTCTAAATAATAATTTCTTCTTCTTTTAAGTGGGACTAATATTAACAGCTATCTCATAAAGTTGTTATGTATTTTGTATAGGGCAAGGCAAATAAAGTATGTATATTAGAACCTAGAATACTACAAATGCTCAATAAACAGTAGTTATTATGCTTATATTATTATTGCACTTCATCAAAAAATTGTTGAGGGAATGAACAAATGAATTAATAATGACATAATCCTGTTAACTGGAAAATTTGATCTCATACTGACCTTCAGGAGATGTGAAGTGGATCATTTGAAGGTTTAAATAAAAGGTGAACTAAAACGTTATTTGGCAATTCTAAGTGAGAACAGAAATATGCAAATTTTCTACTCAGTTCTATATTCTACCAGACTTGCAGGAAATATGACATTTATAAAGAGAACACCAGCTATGACTCTTATGGTTGAATGAATTCCATAGTTACTTATCAGCATTTATAAACTACAATCATTATCCAAAGACAGAGGGTGGAGCGGAGAATGGAAATAAAAGGACAGAAAAGGTATGGCCCTGCCCTCAAAATCTCACCATTTTCCTTTAGAAATTGAAACAGTAAATTACCTGGTAAGGATAGTGGTCCCCGATAGGGCAGGTAGCTGGAGACTATAAAATAAATTAATTTCCTTATATTAAAATGATCACATACAGTACCAAATTTGCATATTCTCCTCTATCTTTGCTCTAATAAACACAAACTAAATTTCAGACATTTATCAAGGTTCACATAATTGTCAGTTTATGTCCATTTTCTACTTCTCTATTTGTCATCTAATAGATATTTCTGCTCTTAAAATCTGGTTCTATTTTATTAGTAACCCATGACTTGACTAGAGAATCCAATGCGGACCATCAATTCTTCTCACTTTCTGATGAGATGCAGTCACCAAAGTCTCCACCCACACTCAAAATGATGTCATTAGTGAGAAATCCAATGAAGGCAAAAACAACTACAAAAATAACAAGTAGGCAAAAACAACACCAATGTGGTCGGTGGTGCACTGGTAGACGTTTCATAACTGGCTCTCAAGAAAAGTATGCAGAACACTTATCTGCCTTTGCCAAGTTCTGTGACATTAATTCTCCACCCATGGCTGATTTCAAGCTACCAATGTGATATCACTGAATGTAGAGTTGGGAAGAGATGTGCAGCAATGTACTATTTTATAGTCATTCCACCATGAAGACATGGTTAATGTAAATAACCTGAAGTGTTATGGCAGTAAAATGGAGTCAATAACTAGGAAGCTACGGGCTTTCAGTGTTTATTGCCCTTGTTTTTAGAGTAATTTATTTCATTTTAATTTTATATAACAATTTAATTTTTAGTAATGATCATGCTTAATGACTGACCTGCCATATTCCTGAAAATTCAATGGTTGACTCTTGTGACCTGTATGAGTAGGCTTCAGCAGAACACTGAGTGCAGAGTGATGGCTAACAGGCCTGGCACACAGACTGGAAATGGAACTGCCACTGTGTGCTACGGGTTAAGTGACCTATTCTATCCACACCTCAGTGTTCTCATCTGTATAATTATTGCACTTACTTCGTAAAGTTAGTGCAAAGGTGAAATGAGGAAATACACTCGTATGACACTTGGCACAATGTCTGAAGTATAATAAAATTCACTCCATGTACTATATAAGTAATGCATTGATAAAAGTCCGCTGCTCATGATGAAGAAAATGAGAGACGTTTTACTGATGAGAACATAGATTTCTTATTTTGTGATCTAAGACTCACAAAATTTTAGTCAAATTTTGCTTCCCAGAGAGCTGATGCTACTCTATTGCTAAAAACTGAAAGGGAAACAATGGTCTTGACCAATTGATGCCACATTTAATTAGCAGAATCGTGAAGCAGAAAAGAACCCATACATTCTGGAATACATTTGCAGCGAGAGTGAATAGAGTTCCTCTCAGGTATTAATCCTGATTAGCTGAGAGTGTCAGAGAGGGACATGCTGAGGCAGCTTCAAGGTTGGCAGGAAGGAGCACTTGGCTACACAAGCCGCGCCATTGTGATGGCAGTTGGGGGTGGAGCTGCCACATGCACTGAACACCCTTGGGTGAGATCTGTGCTTACAGGGTCTGAAGAAAATTCAAGTTGTACCCTGCTTGTAAAGAGTGAAAAAACCCAATACCTAGACATAATCCATGAGTTTGACAGTATCACATATTTGAAATGGAGCTTGACTAAAACATACTGATGACTTTATTAAAAATTACATAAGTTACAGTCACAATTAGAGTCAGAAAACAAAACTGGTTTAATTCAGAAGTTTTCTTGGGGAGGAGCAGCTGGAAAATGACATAAAGGAAATGGGGCCTGGAATCAAAGGAAAAGTCATCCCTGGCCATTTTTCCACGTTCCACTTGAGAACAATGTTGGAATATCATTTGAGATAAGTGTTAGTAGAAGTCACACATGCATGCTAAGAAAGAATCTTGCTTTGGTTTTCCTAGCAGGATAACAATTCTCGTTCCACATAAAAAGAAGGCAGGCCAGCAAGGGCCGGCAGCAGAGGTCTGTTCTAAACAGTAGTCTCCTTATGTGAGAATGGGAGAATTTAATTGTGCCTTCTTACGGGGTGGAGGGGGGTGGATGGGTAGGTGGGGGTGGGCAGCTTATACTCTGTGGAACTATTTTGTATAAAACTGGTGGCAAGTGTGAGACTACTTACAACCAGGTTTCTCAAATTATATAAATCAATTCCTAGATTCTGCAAGCATCTTTCAGCGTATTCTCTGAATCTCTGCTCGAAACACAAAATCATCTATCCTATTTGGGCACATTCTTCAGAGTCAAGAGAACACCCCAAATATCCAATACTGTACTTCTTACAGAAATAGGAGTAAGAATTACTTCTGAGAAGTGCAGGTCTTGGCAAATTATCCTAATTTAAGAGTCATTACTTTGCAATCAATGCAGTTCTTTTATTCCAACACTCAAGCCCCATTAAATAAAATACTCATTCCTTTTCTTTAGGCATAAAAAATACAGAAAAATGCAGAGAATAACATAACAAACACTCATGTATCCAACCCCCAAATTCACAAATGTTCACATTTTGTCATTTTGCTTCTCATACATTCGTTCATTTTTATAAAAGAATGACTTTTGATATAGTTGAGGTCCCTCTTTTTTCCACAGCTTACTTCCCTACTTTCACCAGATGCAACTGCTATTCATAATCCACATGCAGTGTTGTATAATGCTTCTTACTAAGCTTACACATTACATATAATTTTACATATTACTGTATATCTTGCTTCTTTCAATCAAATTTATATTTTTGAGATCCACAGACATCAACAAATTTAAATATACTGCTCTTTTAAATTGCTGTATAGTCATTATATCATATAAATAAGCCACAATTTATTTTCTATTTTTCTGTGGATGGACCTTTAGATTTTTCTAAAAGAAACATTGAAAAAATAATGCAATTTGTCATCTTTAAAAATGTGTTGTTTTCAATTTTTAATCTAAAAATTAACTTAATTGCAATACAAAAAATTTAGAAAACAACCAAGAAAAGAATAAACAATACTTTAATTTCACTTTCTAGAAAGTTAAATGAATATTAACACTCTATAACTATTTTCAGTAGGGTCCTCTCTAAAGATATATGCACATAGCTTCAACATGACATCCCAGTGAATAATTTACTTTTTTCATACTAAGCAGTGTTGAATGATTATTTTTGTGTCTTTCACAAAGGAAGAAATATCCATTCAGGGTGATACATGTCAGTTCGAAGTGTAAAATATGAAAATAATGTGAGCAGTTTGGTTTGGTAGAGCGCTAAGCAGTGCTGAATAACATCATTATGATGGTTCCAGACTTTCTGGAGTGTGGCTAACAATTTATAAACTAGGGTATAAGAAACATTTAGATTCTCATAATTTTTCATCTCTGATAACTGACTGACAATCACATGTTACAACCATGTAATTTTTAGGCTTTTCATTATAGAAGTAAGTTTAGATCAGCTTCTTGTTGAGTGCCTGCTATGCTCCAGATGCTGTTCTCATGTAATTTTTGCAGTCAGACCTTAGTCGTAATCATCAGGATAACTGTCAGAGCTAACATTCCTGTGTGGATTCTAACATGCCCGATGCTTACTCGATACAGGCCTTCTAGTAGCTTTATGAGATGGGCACGTTACCAACCTCACTTTACACCTGAGGAAACTGAAGAAGAGACTTCAGGTCATTCACATTAAAAGCACGTGTGGTTGAGACATGGATCTGGACACACTGGCATGGAGTTTCCTCCCTGAAGCTCTGTGCTCAAATGCTGTCACACAGAGACATTAAGTGGCTTGTCAGAGAGGTCATGAGTACTTTGACTCTTTCACATCTATTTAGTGTTCCAGTTTAATCACAATGAATCAAGTAGCACCTAAGGAAAGTCACAAGAATAAAATCTTATTTCCAAGAGTAGAAACAAGAGGAAACTGCGTGATGGAGTAGGAGCATACTGTAGCCTACGTGGTCCCACTGCCCTTGGATGCAGACCTAAAACCTCACAGGCACATGGGCTGCGCAAGCCCATGGGCCACTGTTTACTCATCACCTGCATCTGTGGACACCCTGAACAAGTATGACCACGTGGGAGCATGCCCCTGGTTTTCCTCCCATGGTTTTACCAAATATGTGTTCAGCTAGAATTACTTGAAAAAGAAGACAAGTATTTGCTTGCTTTTGTGAAAATAATTTATTTCCAAGCTGTCATGCTTATGTGAGTATTTAGTTTTTCTGTTATGGAAAAAATGTAAAGGAAGAGTTAGAGACCCTTGTAGGAGAGCTTATTTGGTTATGAAATGATTTCTATTTTTTATTTCTTGTAGGAGATGACCAAATTTGGGAGATAATGCTTGTCTGACTGAACAAGATAATGAAGGGATTTTCTTTTGGCAAACACAGAGTACGACTTCTCCACCTCAGCACTATTGACATTTGAGTCAGATGACCCTCTGTTGTGGGACTGTCCCGTGCATTATGGGATGCCTGGTGGCTTCCTTGGCCTCTACCCACTGGACAGCCATGGCACTGCACCCTCCCTCACCCATGCTTTTAACAAAATCACCCTCAGTTGAGAAATATTGGTGTCTAAAGCAGTGAGGATAGTGAAAGCTAGGGCTGGTCTCTAAATTTGCGGTAAAAACAAGAAAGATTCTGCTCTCAATTATTGTGTTTCCTCCCACCCTTTCAAACTTCTTGTCCATTGTTACATCCCGTCTACTCTTATCTCTCTTTGAGTGACTCTCCAATATGCACCTTCAGTCCAGACTCTGTCTTTCTTGCTACTTGTTGGATATCTCTCTTTGGACAACCTATTATCATCTGTAGGAAATTAAGGCCTCACTGTCCCACCAGACATTCAGGATTAATATCTTGGTTACCGTTGACTCCTCCTTCTCTGTTTGCCCTCTATCATCTTTACAATCCAGGGTCTCCTGGCAATTACATACTCCCTGGAATCAGCCCATGTCACCTCACTAAAGTCCTACTCCAATCTTCTCTGTACTCCAGCTTGACCCTAGTATAGAAGCTCTACAACCATGTTACTCCCTTAGAGACAGCCTTCGTGGCTCTCTTCATCTATCAATACACAAGTCTGAAGTCCCTCAGTCCACACTTGGTATTACCCACAATCTGTCTACCACAAGTCTTTCTAGTCTCACTTTGTCCCACCCTCTTGGAGGAAGCTTCTGTTTCATGTAAACTTGAGAATGTGCTTTGTCCCAAACATCTACTTTCATATATATATATAAAAAATCAGGGTTTCTCTTTGCCTTCTCCACTTAATAAACTACTTCTATTAAAAACCCCATTCTAGTTCAGAGGGCACTTCCTCTCTGAATGCTTCTCTGATCCTTTGAGCCAGAGACATTCTTTCTCCTGGAATCCATGTGGCAGCTATAGAATTGTCAAAACTATTCATGTGGCAAATCCGTACTGCAGAGTTTTAGGTCTGTGTCTTATGAATGAGTCTAACAGTCTCTCCTACAGTTCTTAACACTGTGCCTTGCACAAGGAATGTATTCAGTAAGTAAGGGCTGGATAAGTTAAGAGCATGAGACAGAAAGACCTTAAATAAAGTCATTTGTAAGCAGAACCAAAAAACCTTTTTTACATTATGTGAACTACAAATTGCTTTGGCCAACAGTATTTCTCATTTGTCTAATTGCTGCATGAAATTCCACTTTAAAAAATTAATGCCTTTGCTGTTTTGAGGTTTTCCAGATTTTGAGAATGTATAGAAATAAGTACTGCCTAGTCAATAAAAAGCCTCTCCAGAAGCGGTCCTGCTGCAAAACGGGACACATGTTGGGTCTCTCAGAGGGAGACATATGGAGAGCCACAGTGCTGGGGCACTGTGCTATGGCAGACTGGCAAGGGGATATGGACCACACCACAATCAAATGTGCAAATGCATTTACATGAGCACAACTTATATCTATGTGTACATATTCATGTATATGAACATTTATACAGATATATACACATATGTGTATAATGTGTGTGCATATATAATTTTGTAAGTTGTGGTAAAACCCAAAACACCACAGTTAACATCTTATAAACTGGAACAAGACAAGGATGTCTACTCTCATCACTCTTATTCAACATAGTACTGAAAGTCCTAGCCAGAACAGTAGGAAAGAAAAAAAAAAGCCTCCAAATTAGAAAAGAGGAAGTCAAATTGTCCCTATTTGCAGATGACATGATCTCACACATGGAGAAATCTAAAGACTCCATCAGAAAACTCTTAGAACTGTATGCAAATTCAGTAAAGTTGCAGAAAATAAAATTAATATGAAAATTGCTAGCATGTGTTTGCATGAACGAACTAGCTGAAAAGCAAACCAGAAAGGTAATCCTATTTATAGTAGCTACACAAAATAAAATAGCTAGGAATAAATGTAACCAAGGAGGTGAAAGAACACTATAGCAAAAACTACAAAACACTGAAGAAAGAATCTGAAGAAGTACAACACAAGCAAACTGAAAGACATCCAATGCTCTTGTATTGGAAGAATTAATACTGTTAAAATCAATATTGTTAAAATGATAATGCTGCCCCCTCCCCAAATAAATCTACAGAATCAATGTAACCCCAATCAAAATACTAATGACATTTTTCACAGAAATAGAAAAATAATCATAAAATTTGAATGGAACCACAAAAAACCCCTAATAGCAAAAGTAACCGTAAGTAAAAACAACAAAGTTGAAGGTATCATATACTACAAAGCAACAGTAAACAAAACAGCATGGTACTAAAACAGACACATAGACCAATGGAAAATAGAGAACCCAGAAATTAAGTCACACATCTACAGACGACTGATTTTTGACAAAGGAGTCAAGAACACTCATTGGAGAAGGGACAATTTTTTCAACAAATGGTGCTGGGAAAACTGGACATCCATATGTAAAAGAATGAACTAGACTCCTACCTTTCACCCTATACAAAAATCAACTTAAAATGGATCCAAGAGCTAAATGTAAGACCCAAAATGATAAAACTACTGGAAGAAAACATAGTGAAAGTGCTTCAGGACTTTGGTCTAGGAAAATATTTATGAATGAGACCTCAAAAACACAGGCAACAAAACCAAAAATAAACAAATGGAATTATATTAAGCTAAAAAAACTTCTGCATAGTAACAGAAACAAACAACAAAGTGAAAGAAACAACCTACAGAATGGGAGAAAATATTTGCTAACTATTCATTCAACAGGTAATTAATAGCTAGAATACACAAAAAACTCAACATGCCAACAGCCAAAAACCAATCATTTAAAAATGGACAAATGATCTGAACAGACATTTCTCAAAAGAAGACATATGAGTGGCCAACAAATACATGAAAAAATTGTCAGAATCACTGATTATCAGTGAAATGCAAATCAAAACCACAATCACATCATCTTACTCCAGTTAATATGGCTTGTATCAAAAAGACAAAAAAGAGCAAATGCCAGTGAAAATGTGGCAAACAGGGAACTCTTACACTGTGTTAGGAATGCGAATTAGCACAGCTAGTATGAAGAACAGTATGGAAGTTCCTCAGAAACTACAAATAGAACTACCATATGATCCAGCAATCCCACGACTAGGAATTTATCCAAAGGAAAGGCAATCATTTTATCAAAGAGACATCTGCACTCCCATGATTACTGCAGCATTATTCAAAATAGCTAAGATGTAGAATCAACCTAGGTGGACAACAACAGATAAATTAATTTTTTAAAATGTGGTATCTATACACAAGGGAATACTATTCAGCCATAAAAAGAAAGAAGTTTGATCATTCACAGCCACATGGATAATATTGGAGGATATTATATTGAGTGAAATAAACCAGGAACAAAAAGTTAAACACCACACGTCTTCCCTCATATGTGGAACCTTAAAAAAGTTGACCTCATAGAAGTAAACCGTGGAAAAGAGAATACTACAGGCTGGGAAGGTAGAGGGAAGTGAGGGAGAGGGAGAGACTTGTTAAATAACACAAAATTACAGCTAGATAGAAGGAATAAGTTCTAGTGTTCTCTACGAATTAAAGATGACTACCTAGTTAACAATAATATACATATGGTTTTAGATAGCTACAAGGAGGTTACTTAATGTTTCCAACACAAAGAACTGATAAATAATTGAGATGATGGCTAGGCTAACTACCTGTATAATACCTTATATGTACTGACACATCACTATGAAAATGGACAATTATTATTTGTCAACTAAAATATTTTTTAAGCAATTTTAAAAAATTAAGATCATACCAGGAACACTTAGGAGATATTAAATAGAAACATACATATTTAAGCAGGTAGGCATACACGGGAGCTGAAACACAAGTCATTTTCAATGAGAAGTATCACATATTTCTTTCTGTTCATAATTTCTTATAATTTTTTGTAGCTTTTGAGATGAAAAGACTGATAGAAAGACACTGACTTTCACTATTTCTAATCCATGATAAAAGACTATTGTTGCTAAAGTTAGCTCATTCTAATCTTCTATGTTTTCCCAAGGCATTAACAAGGCAAATCATGAGATCTAATGACTAGTTTCACAAGAAGAATGACTGATGACTAAAATATTCCTGACGTCATATATGTGTCTATGTCTCTTTCGATGGTTACAGTTGACTGAACTGGTCTCTCTACTTGGCAAATGTGTAGTTTTGCTTTTATACCATGAATTGGTACGTGCAGTTACAGTCTTAGGCACTAAAGCTCCTTGTCACGGGTCTGTGAAGGGAAGTGAAGAGAAGGACTCCAGCATTAGGTTGACTTTTCAATCAGGGAAGTGTGATGGTGTGTAGACACAACACCCAAGGTTGACTTTTTTTTTTTTTTGAGTCGGAGTCTCACTCTTTCGCCCAGGCTGGAGTGTAGTGGCACACTCACGGCCACTGCAGCCTCAACCTGCTGGGTTCAGACGATCCTTCCTCCTCAGCCTTCCAAATAGCTGGAACCACTTGTATGTGCCACCATGCTCAGCTAATTTTTCGATTTATTGTAGAGACAAGGTCTCTCCATGTTGCTCAGGTTGGTCTCAAACTCCTGAGCTCAGGTAATCCTCTCAACCTCTGCCTCCCAAAGTGCTAGGATTACAGGCTTGATCTACCACACCCTGCTAAGGTTGACTCTTTTTTTTTTTTTTTTTTTTTGAGTTGGAGTCTCACTCTGCCGCCCAGACTGGAGTGCACTGGCAGCTCCCGGGCACCGCAGCCTCGACCTGCTGGGCTCCGGCGATCCTTCCGCCTCAGCCTTCCAAGTAGCCGGAATTACAGGCATGCACTACCATGCCCGGCTGATTTTTTGATTTTTATTGTAGAGATGAAGTCTTGCTGCCCAGGCGGGTCTCGAACCCGCAGGCTCAGGCAATCCACTCACCTCAGCCTCCCAAAGGCGCGGAATTACAGGCTGAGCCACCGAGCCCGGCTAAGGTTGACTCTTTAAGGCAGCTGTGATTGGGCAACTGAATCAGCCTACTAGACCCCAGATATCCTTTCTATATTTGCTGACTTTTGTCTGACAGAAGCTGTCTCTCTACAGTTATATATAAAACAATCCAAAACATCAATTTATCTTATATACAAATAATAGATTACATTCATTCATCATGCATTCTTAATTGATTCAACTGCAAGTTGGTAATTGCAGTATTTTAGGAAGCCAAGGTAGGAGGATTGCTTGAGCCCAGGAGTTTGAGACCAGCCTGGGCAACATAGTGAGACACTCAACTTAAAAAAAAAAGACAATGCCTCCCACGCGCCAGTGTGAGTAGACAAACAGTATGGACCCTAACAGCTATTGCCAAGTGATCCAGGAGCAGATGAGGAAAGGCTCCCCACTTCCCTGAGCAGATGACTTGCTCCCGGACTTATTTTATCCAAGGTCCTCAAAGTTCCACAGGGTACACAGTGAGGGGTGTGTCCCATAACTTCAGAAAAGTATTCCCACCCTCATCCTTGACAAGGAGGGACTACGGCAGGGGAACATCAGCTGATCTTCCAGCTCCAGTGCTCATCTGCACATGGCTACTCCTGCCTATGCTGCCTGTGGCCTTTGCCAGGGCTACTCTCTTAGTCACTGGGGAGATGTGTGCAAACAGATAAAAATGTTTACCTTCAAGCATCTTACATTCTAGTGGGAGATCCAGACAAGTATGTTAAGTAGATAAGTGAAATGTGCTCACCCCAAAGTAGCAAGGGTTATAGAAATACACAGAAAGCAGCGAAAGGGAAGGTGCTTGGGACGAGGGTGAATGTCAATCTCTTTGCAGAATAGATTTTGAAAGGTGGTGGAGAAAAAAAGGCCTGAAGGCATGGAACATGTGAAAGTGGGATCGAACATCTTACGGGAAAAGGCAAAAGGGGTCAGGGTATACAAAGGTGCACCAGGCAAACGTATCCTGTTGCTTTTGATTTTCCCTAGCCTAACTACTACAGCTAAGTCCATCTGACAGTTCCAGGCTTGGTGTGAACAGATGATGTCATTACCCAGAGGTCCCCAAAGAAATTGAAGCTTGAAGAGGTCTCTTCATGTGCCAAAATGGGAACAAGACCGTCTCTCCTGCTCTGACCCCAGGGTTGTTTTGAGGATCAAGGGAGAGAATGGCTGTATGGCGCTTTGAAAACAAGAAAACTCTGCACAGGGAGAAGGCATTATTACTGCAGAACTGTGTTGGGAATAAGTGGAGTGACTGTTCCTATATCCAAACATGATTAGCTGTAATATAAAGGTGAGATGTGGAGAGGGAGAGAGACAATATAGGATTCGGCTTGTAATCACATATGTCAAGCCTTTAGCTGGCTACCTGCAATTCCCCACAGCTGCCCAGCACAGCTCTGTTCTTCTGAGGTTATTTTCCCCCTTGCCATTAAACTGCAAAGCACATGGCTAATTTCAGGGTAAAAATATTGATTTTACCCTAATAAGTAAGTGCGTAAATTGAATGGCAGGTTAATTTTACAAACTCTTAAATTACTCAGACAGTAGAAAATATCAATAACTGCCAAGTGAAAAACTGATGAGAAAAATATTTCTTTTAAGGACACATACATTTTTGTGTACTTAAAATGTCAAAAGTATTGACTACTTTGATACAAGAAATAAAACTAACAATTTTCTAATTTGGTTACCATTGTTGTTCTCTTTAAAAAAGCAAAATTATTTTCTTCTTCATTATTTCACAGACACCCTTATGAATTTACTAGAGATCAAGAATAGGTAAGTTTGAAGACCAAGACCATTTCTATGGTTCAATTGCCACTACAAGAGTAGACAGGGAGTTTGCAACTGGTTTATGATTCATAATCTTCAAATAGTAGCAATTACTTTAAAAGGGAAACTAATTTTCTGAAACAATATGAGAGCCAAACCTCTAATGTTTAATTTCCTTCTCATTGAAATATAGGAAACCTGGATGAAATCAAGAATTATAGGCAAGAGCATTTAAATGACACATTAATGAAATTAAGCTGGAATCATTAAAATGAATCTAACAAAAACCCATTAAAATATTTTACATATGTGTGCACTCTGAAGGGAAGATAATCTTACACAAATGTAACAGATGAAGTAAGTCAGACTAATTGATTTGAAATTGGCCAGACTTTGCCATATGGAAAATATATTTGAACATGCTGTCTTCACAACCTACACAATCAATCCATGCAAATTTGGCTTACAAAGTTAAGAAGGATTTTTATTCATCTCAGCATTCTCTGTCGCTGGGCCCTTGAGTTGGCATATGGTTTGGACCATCAAGTGCCCTCTTAGTGGTGTGTCAGAAGCGGGTGTGCAGGGAACTGTGAAGCATCTGGTAGACCCAGAAGGGCCTGGGTCAGGGACTCCAGCAAGTCCTGCGCCTGCCAACAACATGCAGGGTTCCCTTCTGCAGCTGTTTTTGGCTCTCAGGTCATTAAAGGGGAAAGATTTATGTCCAAACACTAACAACAACAAAAAAAGGCAGAGTAAGGAGAAAATGTCACCAGGTAGAATTTTTTTTCAGAAATTTTACATATTATTACGTGCAAAAATTCTATGTATTTTAGGTCTTGTTCACGTTTAGTGCTAATACATCTATTGTAAAGAAATCAGCAATAATAATCTGATGTATAACTACTACAGTGGACTAAGAATTTAATAAATATTCTTTCACAAACAATTCCAGCATCATGTTCTACCAAACACTAAGCACTTTTTTGCTGTGATCTTAAAAACTTGAATATTATGTTTACTTTCAATAAGTGAATAAGTATTATATATAGATTCATATTTACAGCTAAGTAGAGTAGGTAGAATAATGACCCCCACACACATCAACATCCTAATCCTTGGATCCTGTGAGTATGTCATCTTACATGGCAAAGGGACTTCAAAGATGTGATTAAGTGAAGACTCTTTGAGGGGGGGCAATCCTAATAGTAGGGAGGGCTCAATGTGATCACAGGAGTTTTTTTACAGGGAGAAAGGAGGGGTCACAGCAGAGAAGCAGATGTGACAACAGGAGCAGAGATCTCAGTAACGCAGGGTCATAAGCTAAGGAATGCAGGTGGCTTCCAGAATCTGGAGAAGAGAAGAAAATGGATTCACTCCCATTGTGTCCAGAAGAAACTCAGCTCTGCCACACCTTGAGTCCAGCTCCGAGAAATCCATTCTGAATTTCTAACCTCCAGGTTTGTAAGATAGCACTTTTGAATCACCTTAAGCTACAAAGTTTGTGATAATTTGTTGTAGCAACAATAGGGAACTGAAAGTTTATGAATTGGTTTGTTGTCCCATTGTCCATGAACGCTAGATGCTCAGTCACAATGACCAGAAGAAAAAACTTACTTAAGAAAAAAACAAACAGAGGCACCTGCAAATTCCCTGAGGCACAGGTTAAGAAGTCATGTGTCACGGATGTCTCTCCTATGGTCATACTTTGTGATTTTACTCTTGGTCACCACAATGCAGACCATCCTATGAACAAACCTCAGAAGACAACAAGGAGGGGTGATTGGAAAAAAAACATTCCACGATTTCACCAGTCATTCCCCATGGGTTTCATAAAGATCCTTTGTGTCTAGAGGAGAGTTTGTGGAAATGCAGCCATCCACGTGACCATGAACAGTAGCAGAAGCTGGCCAGGAAGGGATCAGGCTTCCTATGAGGAGCATTCACATTGGTACAGCAGGGCAGGGAGGCCTGGAAGTTGCTACCTCCCCAGTCAGGCATCTTGGGGGTTCCAAAGTCTCTCCAGTCCGTCAGGGAAGAGTGTACACAGGAGACTGATTTCACAAAGGTCCTTGGGGAAAAGGCAGGCTATGTGGAGCCTGCTATGAACCCAGACCCTTGGGGAGAGGACCAGGAGATGAGCAGCTCTCCTGAGAGCCTCAGAGAGGAAGCACAAGGGAACAGATGTGCTCAGGACTGTGTTGAGAGCCTCACGCAGAGGCTGAATCCCTTGTTCTTGGCTTATGAGGTAAAAAGAAGCATGGTCGGGGACTGAGAAAAACCAGAAATCACAGCTTTAGCAGCGACACTGAGGCATGGCAGACCTTGAGAAATACACAGAAGAAGGGAAAACAGTGCAGGTAAGAAGTCATTTTTCCATAAAAGTAGAAACAAAAGATATGGAGGGATGATCCGAGAGACGAATCATGTTGGAAATAACCAGATGTACAGGAAGTGCTAATGTATTTTTCTTAAATCCTGGAAACATCATGGGTGGTCCCCCTGCAACAAACATTCTTCAGAAGCAGAGAAAGGGTGGTGGCATTTCAGTTGTGATGGAAGATTTAGTTCAAAATGTCTCCCACAATGACAGGATGTAATATGCAAAGTTAATGGGGTGAGACAATTGGGGAGGGAGACAAGTAACCCTGTCTCTGATTTATATGCATGCTGCAGTTAAGCTCAAGGGAAATTATCCTGTCTATATGTGCCCAAATGTAGTGAGAAGAGGACTGGAACCAGGATGAATCTCTGGTATTCCTTCTATAGAATGGTTCTCTAGAGGAACAGTCAGGGCATGTGGAATGTAAATTTTAGTAGAGAGTGCCTTCTGTGGAGAGATTTCAGGCTGCTTACGAGACCACCAGTGTTCGGTTTCTATGCTGAATATTCCACCACCATTCACAAAATACAGTTGCAGCCCCCAATGCATCTCCAGCCCGTGCCCCTCACAGTGACTGGTTTTATCAGCCCCCGTCTCAACATCCCATGTCATTTCCCATCCCACCCGCCTTTGAAGTCACAGCCACTTGCTGGGACCCCCCGCTTTTCTTCCTCTGTCCCTGCATCCTCTTCGCAACACACATCATTGTGATCGATGTATCAGCCTTTCTTCCCCAGAAGCCCAGCCAAAGTCCAGTGAGACAATTTATGAATGTACTCACAAAATGTTCCAGCAAGCACAAGATGAATGTACAAAGATGAACGTATTTGGAAAAATTCTCGTAATATTTCCACAAAACCCTAAGTTCATAAGCACTTATGCATTGTTATGGCTTGACAGCCCTCCTGGATATTAGAGACAGGTCCTCCCTGCAGAGGGAATGCTACATTTCATGGATGTCTCGAGGGTTGCCTGTCTTCCTTGCGAGTCTGTCTTTGATGCCAGGGAGAGCAAAAAAACTGCCATCTTCTCTGAACTTTTTTCCCCATGCCTGCTCTGTCTTCCTGCTTTAACGTGTTTTATCCCTACAGATACACTGCTTATTAAAAATACACCTCCTTTTTGGAATCTGTACATAAACCCACAACCTATTAAATCTACTTACAAAAAAATAAGAGCCTGCTGATAACACACAAAGGGCACCTGGATTTGCCAGCAGTCTTCAAAAGGCCATCCTGCCCGTTTACACTTTGACCTGTCATGGGGAGTGTTGAAGGACATACACTTGCTCATTCTGACTCTGTATCTCTGAATCTCAGTCTTATTTTTTTTAACTTTTATTGTTTTTAAATTTTAAATATGTGGGGTACAAGTCAGGGTTAGGTATACAAATGTTCATTAGGCAAGTACCCTTGTTGATGAAGTGTGACCTCCCTTCCCCAGGCAGATTCCCACTATTGCCAATCCCACTTCCCTGCCCCACTTCCAGCAGTTTTTCTTACAGGATTATGATAGTCGTTCAAGGTCCGCTTATGAGTGAGAACATGTGATACTTGGTTCTTTGTTTCTATGAAAGGTCACTCAGTATTATAGACTCTAAGTTCATCCAGGATGATGAAGTTCTTGATTTTGTTCTTCTTTATGGCTGCATAAAGGTGTGTATATGGACCGCATCTTTTTTATCCAGTCCTCTTTTGATGGGCAGCATGGTTGGTTCCATGTTCTTGCTACTGTGAACAATTCAGCCCTAATTTTCACCAGTTGAGTAGCTTGTCCAAGTGACTTAACCTCTTTGTGCCTCAGTCTCCTCAAATATCCAGTTGATGGCAATAGTACTTTGACTCTCGATTGGAACCATGAGGCTCTCTAGTTGTTCAACCTACGCTTAAACACACTATGACAAGAGGAATTAACAGGTGTTTCTGGAGAAAAATTTTGACTGAGACACAGTTACTACCACAGAGAGTGGGAGCCTCAGCCCCTGAGGGCCTACATGGGCACACTGGGCTCCGAGACCCCAGGTGTGAAGACTGAGAGAAATGGAGGAGTTCAGGGTGGGCTGGAAGAGTCTGGTCTGTAAAGCAACAGGTAGAGGCAGGAACAGGAGCAGAGGAAACCTTCAAGGATGCACAGCAAATGTCGGGGAAGTCAAGTATGGGTCTGTGCTCTATATACACAGGCTGTTCAGGAAATGGAAACAGGTATCCCTGCAGCAAAAAAACTGGAAGATGAGGTCAACTTCAAGAGGCTCAGAGGCACTAGGCTAAGCTGGCCCGGTGAAACTGAGAGGCGAGACGTTACTCCAGTACATGAGATGTGTCATGGAGGCAGATGGCTCATCCCAGCCTGGCCAGAGTCCCTGGGGGCACTGATTAGAGGGTGGGAAATGGAGAAAGACCTGTCTTTACTGAAGCACGCACCACAGGACACAACATCTGTGACAGCTACTCACTTCAGATAGTTCTCACTTGGGTTGCTTTTGGAATATCAGATAATTTTCATTTTTGAATTCTCTTGGGAGAAATGCTAAACAGTCTTGATTTTAGTAGTGATTTTGTAAAAAAACAACTTTATATTATGAAAGAACGTGAATCAAATTATGTTATACCATGATTTCATTTAAAATTATTGGTATTTTTATTCATAAATATGTTGGTATTTTTTTTTTTTTGAGTTGGAGTCTCACTCTGTCACCCAGACTGGAGTACAGTGGCCACTCCCAGCCACCGCAGCCTCGACCTGCTGGGCTCCGGCGATCCTTCCACCTCAGCTTTCCAAGTAGCTGAAACTACAGGCGTGTGCTACCATGCCTGGCTAGTTTTTTATTTGTTGTAGAGATGAGGTCTCGCCAAGTTGCCCAGGCAGGTCTCGAACCTGCGGACTCAGGCAATCCACTCACCTTGGCCTTCCAAAGCACTGGGATTACAGGTTAAGTCACCGAGCCTGACTTATGTTGGGCTTTTAATAGCCTTATTGCTGAATAAATATTAATTCCCTACATCTATTGTAAGACTGACTAACTTCTTCAATTTTCAAGATATGAAATAACAGGACCCATAGCAGTCAAGAGTTTTCCACCCCATAATGAGCACAGTTATTACCACTCCTTCAGAACATGGCCACGTCTAACACATCACATGCACATCTCCAACTGAAGTATTACTGAGAAATAGGAAATTATGGAAGTCCAATGAATTATTTATAAAGTGATTAGATAATTAAAGAGTATTTAATGTAAATACTTAAAGATTATTGAAAATATAAAAATATATTAAATTTTTTAAATTAGAAAAATATGTCATGCTACATATAATTTAGTATTTTTTAAATTAATAAATAATTATTTATTAAAGATCATTAATTTTGTTATTCACTCATAATTTTGTTATTCACTCATAATTTTGTTATCAAAAATTCTAAAATAATCCATAAAGGTTAAGACAATCACTCATATGGTGTGATATATTTATACTTCTGTAAAATGCAAATAAAAACCTCCAATTCAATTAATGTATACATTTTATTTAAATATCAATGATCCCACAAAAATAAATAAATATTAATGACAATATTTATGTAAATTTCAAATGGGCTGATCTTAGCTTTCATAAAACCAACAATTAAAATTGTCACATAGGCACTAAAAATGCAACTAAAAGCTACAACACTCAGAAAAATACCCTTCCTGGCCATTCTTTCCTTGCCATATACTTATTTTGTGTGAAAAATATTTTTTCAAAATTAAAAAAATTCTTAACAATCACCACAACAGTACAGTCTGTATTACTAAACATCCATAAAATTCAGTAAGTTAGAGATGTATGGTTTTAATCGACAAAGAAAGCTAATTTCTAAAAGCCATACTGACATTAACACAACCTCTCAATGAAATTTCCTTTTTCTTAATTGGCGTTTCTGCACACTGAGTACAAATTTAACTAAGAACCTGTGAATGCTTATTCACAATTTCTGCAAACTCTTATGATGCAAAAGGGCTAATTTTACTGCTTATAAGTGAAGGTTCATTCAAACGAGCTTAGGCTTTTAAAAAGTGGATCAATATAACAATATAAAATATAACATGGTGTTATGTGTCCTGATTTATTGAAGGGATTTTGCTTGATTTATCTGTAAGTCTTCATTCAGCGGGGCCCTTAGATACCTTGGGTCTCATTTTCCTCAATTGTAAATCCAGGAGGCTATCAGGAGACTCTTTAAATTTACGCACAGCTTCAATTCTGGTTCCTTGATTGCCCTCTCAATCTTGTGCTCAATTTTAATAGATTTTTCTGAAGTGTTACTTTGCTTTTATAATGCAGGTTTAGCTGCCTTAGTACTAGTGCTATAATACCGTGTTTGTTTCATGCTTTTGGAATCACATTGTAAGGAATACACATTAAAATAAATATTTTGGTTTAAGGTATTCAAAATGAACATACCATGCTCAGTTTTCTTTTCTTTTTGTTTTTTTTTTTGAGTTGGAGTCTCACTCTGTCGCCCAGACTGGAGTGCAGTGGCCGCTTCTGGCTACCGCAGCCTCAACCTGCTAGGCTCTGGCTATCCTTCCGCCTCAGCCTTCCGAGTAGCCGGAATTACAGGCGGGCGCTACCACGCCCGGCTAATTTTTGATTTATTGTAGAGATGAGGTCTCGCCTGCCCAGGCGGGTCTTGAACCCGTGGGCTCAGGCAATCCACTCACCTCAGCCTCCCAAAGGCGTGGGATTACAGGCTGAGCCACTGAGCCCGGCTAGTTTTCTTATATGAATTGAGATATTGTTAAAATAGGATAAATTGAGTCTTATCCCTATCATTTTTCAATTCCATATATAGCAGCAGGTGGGGAGATGCATTTATTCCATTTCTGTTGGTGCTGATAATAATATTAATAACAATAACCATATTAATTTTTAGAAGCTGAGTGTGATTTTATTTTCAAGACGAACTCTTCTATATATCCTTTCTTGGCTGTTGAAGTAGGCAAATCTTCATTTTGTTTTCCCCAATATTTTACTCCTAGACAATTCTTACATTAACAACAAATGTATCCGAGCAGCCCTTGAACCACACTGCAGATATCTTTCTGCATTTCTCAAATCGGGGAAATACTCGTCCCTTCATCTAGTCTTTCATATACAAAACAGGTTTTAGGACGGTCGCTTCCCTTCCTACTTGCTGAATGTACCACGGCAGGCTGGTTTCCTTCTCCATCTTGAGGGACCTTCTGGTGAAGAGATTACTCAGTCTACTTCTCTGATAGTACTAAGACAATGGTAATGGAAAGACACCGGAGATAAAGAGATAAGGTAATCATTCATCCTTGGGTGACAACGTGGTTGGATCATAAAATGCCTTATCCACCACTGTGATTCTCCTTAGGCCAGCTCTGAGCTGTCTGGGACACAACACGAATCATGACAGTAATCCAGATACATAACACAGATTTCGTAAAATAGAAACATGCCAATTCTGTCCTTGAGCCCATACTTTCCCACTTGCTTTTGATCCTGAACACCCACTGCTGTTTTTCAGTTTTCCTCCCTCATGGAGCACTGGAAACTTTCTTTTGGTTTATAGGCCTGTTGAAGTCTCCCTGCTCTTACATTGCTACTTTAATTTTACCATTCCCTTAAGCTGTCAGACGAAGTTGCTGACTTTTAAGGGAATTGCAGAATTAAGATAACCCTGAGATCTCTTTCCTTTTATTATCAAACATCCTGAGTCAAGTCTCCTATGCTCATTGCTACGGCTTTCTTATCACACAGTCTCTTCCTGATCTTTTACAGTGTGACTTGGGCCCTCACCACTCTTCCACTCTCATGAAAGGTCACCAGTTTCCCCTTCATCACCAAATTCAGCATCTCTTCTCAGGTTCCATATTTACTTGCAACAATAAAATTCTTGTCTGGTCTTTCCTTGCTGACATTCTCTTCCCCTGACTTTGGCAGCACTCCGAGACATTCACCCCATTTCTTCCCATTCCCTACGAGTGTGCTCCTGTACCTAGGAATCTTCCTCAAGGAAATGTCCTTAATCCTCTGTGCTCAGGCACCTTCTCCTTTGTCAGTTCCAACTCTTCAGTGATCTTCTGCATGTGAGTGACCTCTCTATTGAAAATCACTCTTGTGAATTCCAGTGCTGAGTGTCCTGCCAGAATCTTCAACTCAGCATGTCTCCAGTAAGCTCATTGTCTTTCGGTCAAGCTAGCTCCTCTCTTTGGGCTGTCTGCCCTGCTAATGGTACCATAATTTGTCACTTGATGGCTCAAAATGAGTCCTATCCATGTTCTCTTCTGTGGGTCGCCTGGACCAGTCATCTCATTTCTAAACTCTCTGCCAGAGCTAAAACATGCTGATATTAACACGATTTCTCAATGAAATTTCCATTTTCTTAATTAACACCTCAGCCCACTGAGTACAAGTTTAGGTAAGTATGCATGAATGCTCATCTAAGTTGTATACCGCCAGGTCCAACTCTCCTCCTCATTGGATTAATTATTTGAAATTTGCTGATCCACTGTAATGATTTGTCCTCCTCAAGCTGAACTCCAATCATGCTGTTACCCAGATATAAAATCTTCCTTGGGGCCTGGCTACCTATAGAATCACATCCAGATTTCTAGGCCTAATGCTGAAGGTCCTCATGGGTTTGGAGCCAATCCACTTTTCAACTTCATTTCTCACCACTTCCGTTTTGTCAAACCAAATGATTCACCATGTCTCCCATGCCTCTGAGTCGTCTCCCTCTCTCCCCAGAGTCATGCCGCCTGCGCCCAGCCGAGCACAGCAAGTGCCAGCTTTTCCCTACCTCCTTGTAGCTCCTTATTTTGTACCACCTGGGACTCAACATCTTTCTTAGGGGGCTTGTGGAATTCTGTTCTTAACTTCTTATGGCCTCTTCTGATTTTTCTGTGTTCTGGGGATAAAAAAATGAATGATCCATAGTTCCTACCTGCCCAGATGTGTGAGGTCTGGAGTTGTAAAGTCTCCACATCATCCACATATCACTGGACTGACTCTTTCAGCTCCTTGAGAGTAAACACTGTCTGATTCTTCTTTGAAGCTTCTAAAACCCAAAGCACTGGAACTCCACACGTGCATACATGACTTAAATGGATGACCCCAAACCGGATCCCACACTACTCGACGTAGACAGTGTAAGCAGGGCTCGGTGGCTCAGCCTGTAATCCTGCCCTTTGGGAGACTGAGGTGAGTGGATTGCCTGAGCCCGCGGGTTCGAGACCCGCCTGGGCAACTTGGCGAGCCCTCATCTCTACAATAAATCAAAAAGATTAGCCGGGTGTGGTAGCATGCGCCTGTAGTTCCAGCTACTTGGAAGGCTGAGGCGGAAGGATCCCCGGAGCTCTGCAGGTAGAGGCTGCAGTGGCTGGGAGTGGCCACTGCACTCCAGTCTGGGTGACAGAGTGAGACTCCAACTCAAAACAAAACAAAATACAGTGTAACAACTACGTACGTAGCATTTATATGGTGTCAGGTATTAAAGTCATCTAGAGATGATTTTTAAAGTAGAGAAGAGAATGTGCATATGTCACATGCAAACACTACACCATTCTATATTAGGGACTTGAGCATCCACAGATTCTGGTATCTGCAGGGGTCCTGGAACCCATTGCTGGTGGATACTCAGGAACAATCGCAATCTAAATTAAACTTTCACTTTAAATGGTGGAACATGAGGTGAAGGTGAGACAAAATAGTGTCTATTAATTATGGGAAGTAAAATAAGAGGTTAACTTGGATAAAAACAGTTATGTTTCTATTCTTAGATAAACGCGACATGCTAGCAAACCCACAAAAAGCCTCGGAAACTTATATTACTGTTTCCAAGCAGTAAACTATACCTGAACAGGCTTCACAAACAAATGTTTCCCTTTCACAAAGAACATAGACTTTACAGAAAAAAAATAATAAAAAATAAACGTTTCCCCAGTTGGCCTAAGGTAGTCTCAGGGGAAGATCTTTACCTGGGAGAATCTAGAAATGGGCCTCTGGAAAGAAGTCCATTTGTTTGGTTTAAATATGTATTTCTCATATTGTTCACTTCAGTCATAGGTAACCGATAGATATAAATACAATGAACTACAAAATCAAGGAAATGAAACACTACAGTTCCTTATAAGTAAATAAGCAGCACCTCTAGGTAAGGTATAAAAAAGAAAAATAAAAACGAATACTTGATTTCACCCGGAAAGCATTCTCACCCAAAATGTTTCCAAAACACTGCGTACATTGTAATACTATCTTATAAATACATTCTCAATGGGTTGTGCATCATTCAGGGAAATATGCATTTTAGTCCATTTAGCACGTTTAAAATAGTGCTTCCAACTTGAAGTGTCACTCATTGACATAGTAATTGTCATGACAGCAGGTACTAAGGGCAAGCCCTGGTTCTAACTTCTTCCTGAAGCCTTTGTAATGTCTCTGCACAGTCAGAAATGAAGCTTGGATGCACTTGATGTGGCTCCCGCCTTGGAAGCCCTGTCCCACACACAGTCAACAAAGCCTCTCTGCCTCCACTCCTGACCAGCAGTGACGTTCCTCATGCAAGGGTTCTTCAGCTCTCTCTCACTGATTCTCAGCTCTGCAGTTCTTAGGTATCCATGACACACAATTTTAGCAGGAAGTTGATGACAGAGTGCACAGGGGTTTTGCCGTTAAGTGAATCTGGACACCAAATGTTCTTCGGCATAGTATAAATGATATTCCTTATGGGCTCCCTGTCCAATATGATTTCATTCAATGGACAGGATTTGAGCACCTGCTGTAGGTAAAGTACCAGCCTACATGTTGTACGTGTCCAAGGATGATGGACACTTGGACCTTGGCACCCATGGGTGGTATCCCAACATAGTGGGGTGGACAGAATCTCCCTTAAATAACTCCACTACTTGCTGAAGGTGAGCCATGCTGCTGCTGCTATAGAGATGTGGGAATGTAGACCAGTTCTGAGAGGAGCCTCTTTTGAGAAAACTGCTGGTGGAATACAATATTCTTTTTCAGTAGGAGAGAGAGGCTTGCATATATCATTGATAGCAAATGTATTCACAAACACAGAAAAATAAATGATGAACTTTCCTAAGAGGGGAGGGAGGCATTGGACTTGAGAAGCAGGTAATATTCACATGAACCTTCAGTATTTATTTTCTAGAATTCAGGATTCTTAGACTTCCTCAGATTCAGACCATGAACAAAGTGTTGTAGGAAGAGGAGAAAAGAATGAAATCTCCCTTCCTCTTCTCCCTTTCTCCCAGAAGTTTTAAAACTGATCCCTTTCTCCCAGAAGTTTTAAAACTGATCACCAAAAAAACTGTCCTTCTCCACAAACCCGGCACAACGAGCTGTGGCAGTTCAGTGTCTGCGATGGCCACCTCTTGCACACAGCCTCTGACCTGGCAACCCTTGCTCCCCCTGAATCCTGGAGTCATTGGTGAGAACCGTGCCTGAGTAATGCCTCATGCAAGGCTGCGACATATAAGCTTTGGGTGAGAAGACATCTTCCTGCTTTTGTATAAACACGTGAATTGAATCTCATTAGATTATACAAGCGAGCTCTCTGCACCAAGGACAACCAGACACAGGGTGTTCTTAGCACTTCCAGGTTCACCAGTATAAAATGTTACCATGTTTCTTTAGAAAATACACAGATTAAAAGATACTAACCTTTCATAGTTGTAGCTGTGGAAAATAATGTTAACTCTATGTGTCAGGATGAAAAACACAGGTCTATGTTTCAGATGGTTTTTTTCTGTCTTCATTTTAAACCCCAAAGCAATGACTAAGCACGCCCAAAGAGGCACTTTATTTTTACAGCCAGGCTCACCAAGAGCTGAAATGGTACCTGATTTACTTTCTCCCTCTACTTGCATACAGCCATCATTTGTAGTATTAACATTACAGTAGCTGAAAGTGTTTTTGAAAGCAAGCACTTTCTTTTGCATTTCCAAACACAGTAGAAGAAATAGAAAGTTCCCCTGCAGAGCTGGCAAGTGGGAAATTTTGATACTCTCACTATTCCAATAAAGGGAGAAAAAAATAGATTTCCACTCTGGTAAGATACCAGAAACCCTGGTTCTCCAGTCCTCAGAAGAAAGCTAGTCCCAGTGATATTCCATATGCATTCTGTGTAATGATATGCATCATCATCTCTGGTGTTTGGATCCATGCACGCTGTGTTCTTCACTTCCTGCTGCTTCTCTGAAAATAATTCCTTTTCTCAACAGGTAAGAAAAAATTATGGACTATAGGGGTAGTGAGTAACCAAGTTTACCAAAGAATTCAGCAAACTAATACTTCCCCAGGGAAGTGTGTATAAATGATATGACATCATTGTTAAGGAGTATTTAGATGCAGGAACCCAGAAGGAATGATCTGTTCTTTCAACACAGGGAAATGACAAACGTATGAGAAACAGGTATGCGCTGGAGCTGGTTTTAACTTGAACACGGTTTAATAGCATGTTAACTTGAGCCTGATGTGTAGTAAACATTTACTGCCCTAAGTTTATAATGAAGCAGTGGGCAATGCCTTTTATCAGGGGTTGTTTCTTAATCATTCAGAGCCCATTAACAGTCACAACAGAGGCAAACAGAAACTGTGACATGTGCCTCTAAAAATACTGCCTATTGGCAACTGCTTTCTGGAAGAGGTTATTTTGTGTTCATTGGAGCCACTAGCGTGTGAGTGAAATTTTCCAGTAGTTCACAAAAATACCCAAACCACATCAAGGGCACATCTGTGAACTTTAGAAAAAAGTGAAAGTCAGGGCAGCATTAGGAAGTGCACAACTTTTCTGTTATCCAGCACAGTGATGGTCACTAGACGCTCCTCTATTTGGACACTATTAGGATTCAGCTGTAGAGAAGTGCTCTATGTGTAGATTTCCATCAAGCATGGTCAGCAGCTAGCCCACATGGATTATTTTGACATGCATTCTTCTGTGTACAGGGTTCTACCTAGTCAACACGAATGTGACTCAAAAATGTGGTGTCCCTTTTACAGTCATTCTTCATCACCAACTGGCACGGGAAAAGTTCCTTGAAAGTGCCAGGGTACAAGGCACCTGGATAACAAGTAAAAAGGGTCTTTCATTTGTCAGCTTATTTGAAATAGGTGCAGTGGATCGTCAGGAGAGTAACATAAGAAATAGGAGAAAATGTACGGCGAATTAAAAGACAAAAGGCCTTAGCGATGGCTATTCTCCACAGTGAAATGGGGGCTTAACAGACATGCTTCAATTTGGTTAATGGAGACGCCTTGACTACATTTTTCCAGACCAAACAGAAAAAAATCAGCTCAACCTGTTTCCCCTAAAGTAGATACTCTGTTTTAATGTTTCCTGTCTTGACGGTGTGTTTAGTTGTTTGCAGTAGAATATTCAGTCATACTCAACAACTTCTTCCTTGGATATTCCTAAGATAGTCTTTCTTCCCTAGACATACACTCAAATCAGCCCACTTCATTTCCTTGGCTACTAGCCCAGATAGGGTCACGATTGACTCCCTCCTTCCATCCTGCCCCTGTTCACTTCCCATACTGCTGCCAGTAAAACACATTTGATTACATCTGTCTCCCACTAACTCTCCTGGGCTAACTTAATACTCTCAGGAGAAAATCCACCTCCTTCTTCCTTTACTACACATTCCCTTCTTATAAAACAGCCATGCCCAACTTCTTTCAGTTACCTGCAAAGACCATGTTCTTTTGGTCTCTAGGCCTTTCGTTCTTATAGTATCCTTCAGTTGGAACCCCTTTCCACATCCTGTCCAGGCCTCTTGCATAGAGCAATTCCTTATTATTTACTCTTTAGGCTGGGTGTGGTGGTTCAAGCCTGTAATTTGAGCACTTTGAGAGGCTAAGGTAGGAGGACTGCTTAAAGCCAGGAGTTTGGGACCAGTATGGGCAACATAGAGACATCCCCCATATATTGAAAAAAAAAACAACACCCCCATCTCTAAAAAAAATGGGCATGGTGGCACACTCCTGTAGTTACAGCCACAGGAGGCCAAGGCGGGAGGATTCCTTGAGCTAAGGAGTTAGAGGCTGCAGGAAGCTATGATTGCACCACTGCACTCTAGCCTGGGTGACAGAGTAAGACCTAAAATAAAAATAATAATACAAATAATGATAACCAGGATAGGAGATATCCTGATATTAAGTAAAGCAGATAATTTTAAGTGCAAAAATATATCGTCGATTATAGATAATAATTAAATGTATCATTTATAGTTTAATAGATGTCAACTTTCTTGAAAGTTAAGGTGACTACTGAATAAATCAATTATATCTTTGAAGCATCTAATATATTGCTTACACAGAGTAAATACTAAGTATACATGATGAGGTTAAAAATAAAAATTACTGAGTACTTACTATGAGCTAGGCCCTTAGTATGATTATATAGATGAGCAAGATATAGCTAGACATGTTGAACCTAGACATGTTGCTATCAAAACTGTTACTGTTGCAATATTATTCTCATGACCGATTAAATAATTTAAATCCCAAAAACCAGAACTGTAGGGGTTCCTGATATCAAAATAAACAAGCGCACGAAAAATAAACAATTGGAATAAACCACCTTACCACAGAGATTGAGAGGATTCTCACTGACTAATGTCCCTGAGAAATGTGACACGCTTTTAATAAATAAGAAGTGAGACAAAGGTTGCTTATAGCACTGAGTGCTCATTATTAACAGAAAGGGGATGTCACACTGTAAAGTTGTTTATGGATCTTATTCCCATACAAGAAAAAATAAAATGAAAAATTAAAAAATGAAATCTTAAAAATGACGCATCCTCAAAAAGATAACATAAAAAGTTAAGGTCAGTTCAGTAAAAGTCTTAAGGACCAAATCTGGAGGAAAAAAAGAAAATAGCAGCAAATAAAGTAAAACAGTAATCAGAGAACTGCAGTGCTCACACAACTTGCAGAGTCCTCGTGAGGTGGCCTGCCTGAGAAAGGAAAGTAGAAAAGGTCCAAGACTTCAAGGTGTTCGACCAATGGACACACAACTAGAGGACGAAATGTGTGTCCCACATTTCCCATAATTTTTATTAGGCCTGTAAATTCAGTGCTGGGTTCTCTATCCTACTTCCTCAAGTCAGTCTCTTTTTTGCTCCTTGCCCTGTAACCACTGGACCAGAGCTAAGTCTTTCCTTAAAGTCTACCTGAAGCATTTAAGGGGCAAAAGTGGCGTGTGATAAATGATTAATAGCTGTGGATGTGTAACATCAAAGAAGATAAAGGACACATGCTCTGTCCTGCTCTTTAAGACTCTAAGAAAAGCCATATGACTATGAAGATGAAACAAACAAACGAAAAGCAAGAACAGTGACAACAGACAGGATACACTAAAAGGGCTACTTCTCATTTGCCTATACTGAATTCCTGTAGATTCTGAGTGTATATGTCCAAGAATATAATGATGTAATTCTCTAATGATCAGCAATATCTGCCAATTAATTAGTGCTTCTTTTAATATTAACATTTCCATATTTAATATTATGTCACTCTGAAAGAGCACACCAGCTAAGTTCCACACTACCAAAGAGCTCTTCTGTAAATTCTTTCCTTTTAAAGATTCACATTTATGTTAGTACTTGAAAACCTACCCCTAACGTGCCACACAGGTAGATTTTTAAATAAAGACATCAGTAAAAGCAGTGGTGATAGTGTAAATTATAAATTGCTACAAACCTTTGACTAATCAACTTTACAGTACATGTAGAGATAGCTTTATGAACCAATCATTCTCTTTGGAAATCCACCCCACAGAAACAACCTAAGACACACACACATATATACACACATATACACAAAATGTTTTTAGCACCATGGTATTCTCCATTGAAGAATTCATAATTGTGAGAAATTGGAAGTAACCAAAGCATCAACCACTAGGAAAATTTTCACAGGCTGGATTATTATCAAGCCATTAGGAAAAAAAATTATGAAGAATTTTCAATAATACAGATAAACGATTATGTTGCAAAGTTAAGTGGACATAAGCAGACCATGTAGTGTGACCAGACTACTACTTTTTGTAGTTTGTGAATTTTAGACAAGAAATGTGTATTATTTTTATAATCAGTAAGATAAGGAAGCAAACACACTTTTAAGGGCATGATTTTAATGGGGACTGGTCCCTTCCTCACGGAGTGTGGCTTTGCCACATTTTGCATTTTTGCCTGGCCTATTTCTTGGGCCTACTGGCTTCACCAAGTGTTGTCTGGAGTACATTCTCTATTTCCTCTCATGGTTACAGACGTAGTTGAGAAATAAACACTGTGTGGTAAGGATCCCAAGCTGTACCAAGAGAAGGAAGAACACTCTCCCAAGCACCAGAACTCAGCACCACGAGAACTGCAGAAGACCATAGAAATAAGATAAAGCCAAAGTCTGAGATGTTTCTGGGCTCCACTTCCACTCTGCATCTTACTTCAGGACTGCCTCCCCGCCCCCCGACCCCACTTCGCCTGTTACCGCTCAGCAGATTTCAGGCACCAGGAAAAAAGAAAGTGTTCTGTAAAGCATTTCTCAAAAAACCTAGCAGAGTGACACACAAGGTCACATAAGCATGACTTATATTAAAGAGTCTATGTTTTAACTTTGCTATGTTTTATTTACCTCCTAAAATACATCTATTTATAACTATTGAAGTTATTCAAAGGAAGATTATTTGGCTTCTGTTACTCACAAACAAAAGTATTATCTCAAAGAATAAAGAAGAATCTTTTTAAGGGGAATCTCTGAAAAGACACTTTAGGAAAATAAAATAAAATAAAAAGATGAGGCCGGGCTCGGTGGCTCAGCCTGTAATCCCAGCACTTTGGGAGGCCAAGGCGAGTGGATTGCCTGAGTCCGCAGGTTCGAGACCAGCCCGGGTAACCTGGCGAGAACTTGTCTCTACAATAAAACAAACAAACAAAAAAGCCAGGTGTGGTAGCGCGCATCTGTAGTTCCGGCTACTCAGAAGACTGAGGCGGACGGATGGCCAAAGCCCAGCAGGTCGATGCTGGGGTGGCCATGAGCGTGCATGCCACTGCACTCCAGCCTGGGCGAAGAAGTGAGACTCCAATTTTTAAAAAAGATGCGAAAGATCATGGTATTAAGAATTTGGTGAAAGAATCAACTAAGCAAAAAAGTATCTGATGGCAGCAAATAGAACCAATGATGATGACTTGTGAACATATTGGGAATATCTTTTCTTTTTCTCAAAAGAATATAAAACAGTTAGAGCAGTTATACACTGTTGCTGAAGCTCCAGAATTCTGAAGGGAAATGTGGTGAGGACTAATTTAAATGACAAATTCAGTGCCTGCAGGGGATATTCTGGTATGGGCACAATGGGCAGACCTCGCTGGTCTAAGCTCTACTTTTGGGAACTGAAACTGTTAAGACTCAACCCTTGGAAATGCCTCTGAGAAGTAAGATCCTTGGAGAAATGCATACACTAGGCACTTCCCATACCAGTCTTTGGGAGGCGTGGCTCTGAGGACCCAGCAAGGAGCCAGGGTGGTGACTTCCCAGTCCAGCTTTGTCTTAAGTCTTCTACACAGATTTTTATATACAAAAATTAAAATGTTGACATTATCCAATACATGATGACATTTCACACCCCTCTTCACTTCCAAAATGAAGTTTCTTTCAAGACAGGGAGAATCAGTGGGAGCATGACAATAGGAACAAACGTTGTTCCTAAGGCAATTGCTGACAGTGGCTGGCCAGAGACTGAGCTCTGCGATTGCTTCAAGAATAGTCAGACACTACTGTCAGAGACCAGAACAAACGCCCTGGTGCAGTTTCTTAGAAAAGCTCCCTAACTTCAACCTTGATGCAGCCTGGGAATGGACAGGTCTGTGGAAGAATCATAAGGAATAGGGACATTCGTTATTATACAGTGGTCATGTTATAATTCCTTAGGTGCAGTGCAGAGATGCATGTTTATACAAGGAGAGTTTACAAGGGGGAACTCGAATTATGGACTGAGCTCTCATAAGACCATAACATGGTATAACCGGCTGGGCTGCAATTGGGGTAGGAGTTGAGGGATCCGGGTTCTGGCTTCAGCTCTATGCTCATTTAGTGGTGGGACGAGCTCTTGGACCTTAAGAGGATTACTCTGTGTGGACTCTGAGGCTCTTTGTAAAACAGATACTTTGATTCAGAAAGATACTAAAAGCTCATCTTCAGAAATATGTCTTATATCGATCTCTGCTACTGAGGTGAGACTGCGGCTACCACAAACAGAGTCCTTTGTTACTTAAAATAACGGTATGAGGTTGAGTTTTCCTTCGCCTGCATGAAAGACAGAGATGAGTCCACGGCTAATTTTATCAGCAGATTAAGTATAAACTTTGTTGTATAAAATGTTTGATCTAAAATTGCTATCATTGTTCTGCTGCATCAGGAGAGGGGTCAAACGAGTCTTAAAAAGGGTGTGGTTTTACTCCTTGAAATCAAACTGCGACTTGGAGAGTCCGGCGTGGGTGTGGGAACGAGGGTAGGCTTTCTCTTATAATTATTTATCAGTCTGTTGCTAATAAGAGACAGGCCTGAAGTGTTCAAAGGTGCTAGTAATCAAAGCAAACTGTTTTTTCCCTCTGCTTTCATCTGAATTATTCTAAATGGCCTTCAAATGTAGTAATTAGAACATTTTTCTATAACAACCTTAATTAAACAAAATTTAAAAGACTATTTCTTCAGCGTCATCTGGAGGGTTACACCTTTACGTCTCTTGCACTGTCTGAAAGAGTTTCACTAGGCTGCTGTAGGAAATAGGCAGAGGGCATGGAAGGCTCTTGACCCAGGCTCTGGAACGTGCTCCCAGAAGGCTGCTGTCATTCTTCTCCGAGACCAGACTCAGGGCAGTCCCACAGTTCAGAACTGTTATGCCAACAGCCAGTTTCCGTGCCTTCCTTGCAAACGTTTCACCTCCTGCCTCTAGAGTCTCCATGTGCAATCTCAAGGAAAGAGTTACTAGACTGGGCAGCATAAAATTCAGATTCTGCCTCTCCATGAGTCAAAATGGGGGTCTGCACCTTAAGTTCGCAAGTGTATTCTCTTGCTTAAGCTATGGATAGAGTTTTAAATTAGTAGAGTTACCCGATGGATCTTCCTAAGTGGAATGTGCAACCGGAAGCCATGTGTAATGCCTAGTTTACGTGTCCATTTGGCTAAACTATAGTACCCAGTCATCAGTCAAATAGTAATCTGGGTGTTTCTGTGAAGGAGTTTTGTAGATGTGATCAGTATCTCTAATCAGTTGCCTCAGAGTAAAGGAGGTTACTTTGGCCATGTTGGAGGGCCTCATCAAGCAGTTGCAAGGCCAGAGAGCAACACTGAGAGTTCCCTGGGAAATTCTGTCCTAAGACTGAAGTGTGCTCCTGTTTCCAGCCTGTGACCCTCCCTGTAGACTGCAGATGTACCAGTCCCCCCAGCTGCGTAAGTGAATTCCTTGGAAGGAATCTCTCTGTATCTCTCTTCTGTTTCTGTCTGTCTGTCTATCCATCCATCCATCCAGCCAGCCAGCCAGCCAGCCAGCAACCCACCACTGCATTCTCTCTGTAGATAAACCATTCTTTGCCATTTATATAAATATATGTTTGCAAATATAAAAAGATATCTCACACATGATTATATGTTATATATAGGTATTGATAAAAATTAAAAAGTAGAGTGAAAGGCCCTACATAAAATATACACAAATCGTGTGGGAAAATGTGATTGAAAATAAGAGATGAAGCAGACAAATATAATACTAAAAATAACTATTTTATGAGAAGGAAGCCAATCTCTGGACTCATAATGTCAGTGTGTCATGAATTGGGGGCTTGATCAATCCCATTCTGTGCCCCTATCTGAGAAGATTCATATTTATAAATTATATTATGTATTACAATAAGCCTAAGTAAAACCCAATGCTCAAAACTGAAATAATAGCTTGGTTTATTTTTGTGCTGCCGTAACAGAATACCTGAGCGTGGGTAATTTATAAAGGACAGAGATTTATTTATTACAGTTCTGGGGGCTAGAAAGTCCAAGGGGCCTGTGATGGGCGAGGGCATCCCTGCTACGCCATCCCATGGCAGAAGGTGGAAGCACACGTCTCAGAGAGCCAGAACGCTTCAACAGCAAGCCCACTCATTATTATTGTTACAACAATATAAACCCTCATGAGGTCAGAGCCCTCGTGACCTGATCATCTCTTTTAGGCCCGTCTCCCAACACTGTTGTGTTGGGGACTGAGTTTCCAGCACATGAACTTCAGGACACATTTCAAACCACAGCACTAGCTAAAAAAAAAACCTTTCAAAGATGTAGGGTAATTAATTATATATTGAGATGAGCATTTGGGCGTACTTGTAAACTTCAAGCACATTCTACTAATAAGAAGTGTATTCACCTCTCAAGACCTAACTCACGTCTCATAATAATCTTGCTCTGTTTTTTTAATTGTTAGAGCATCTACTATCTATCACTCATGGGTATCACAGAATGCTTTACATCCTTACTATTTAAAGTATTTTATATCTTGCATCTTTCCTAGGCTGCAAATTCCCTAAAAAGATCAACAATTTTTATGTTCATTTGTTTTCCCACAGAAACTGGTCTAGCATCTCACATATTCATATTTTAGGCACTCAAGAGTAGCTAATAAACTAATAAAGAGTATCTAATAATAATAAGATGGTAATGAATGATGACTGTAGATAATATAATTCTAGTAAAGAATGAGAGTTTTAAAAATTGTAAACAATAGCCTATTGATTCAATATATTGATTTTTTTCTGCCCAAAATATTAGCTAAAATCTGACCCTTATTTTGATTAACATTATAAATCTACAATATAGCTAATTGAATAAGTCCAATATTCTGTAAAAATATAATAAAGTTTCTTAATTTGCAATGTATCTTATATGCACAATTGAAACCTCAATTGACAAAATAATATCACTATAATAACCTACCAAATATAATGTTGACTTAATTGCTTGAGCTCTGACAGCGTATTAGGGGTACTTGTCATGTAACTATAATAAACAATGTTTATTCTTAAGGTTTTGATAAATTTAAAAAGTGGTATGTTTCAGTAGTATTATAAGTTTTTTTGATGTGCTGTTTTGACTAACTGAAATGGTTAATAAATTAGTTAATTCAGATAAATTTCAGATTAAATAAAAATTTAGTTATTTCCATGAAGCTTTGCTGAGACTATGGCAAATATTTATGTTTTCCAAAAAGAAATCAGAATGAATGTGTATCAACAAAAGCATAAAGGCAGTGAGTTCACAGATACTGCAACATCACATCTTTGCTCTAGAAGCTTATTGTTTTATTTCAGCCAAGGACTCATCTGTCTGAGAATAATCTCATTATATTTAATGAACAGATTCACCATTAGCTGTTCTTGCCCTTTAATCCTATCACAGTATCTATTTGTATTTCAACTTTGACCTTTGGAGTTTTTAAAATCAGTATTTCTTGCGAAATTTAATATTACTGTCTCTAATATGACAAAGACATCTAATTAAGTTGAGATCTTAAATCAGCTTCCATGGGTCCACAAAAAAGCCATCATTGCATAATTCCCGTGTATGATGGGAATGCTCTGGAATTGTCCGGTCACCAGCGCTGGACAGCATGCTCTGCAGATCTGTTGATTGGGCCAGGCTGCTGTGCCTTCCTCAGTCTGTGTCCTTCAAATCTTTACTCTATAAGGACAGACAGTGGACTGTGTCCTTCAAGTCTTTATCCTACAAGGACAGACAGATCCAGGCACTCAGGGCACTCCCAGAGATTGGAGCCCTGACCCTGGTCTCCTTACAATCAGCTCTAATGAGTGGTTACCAGCTGCAGGCAGCAGAATTTCTTTGGCTCCTTGTGGTCCTGAATGGCTCTGAATGAATCAGTGCTGGCTAGTGGGATTACAGGGTCACATCATTTACAAATGTGGAGTCAAAACTGACAGTGACATAACCTGAAATAATGGGAGATTATTAGTTTGGGTCAAATTTAAGTTCCTGTGTACAAGGCACATAGCAATTACTTCAAAATATACTTAATATCTTGTAACTGTTTTCATAAATTATATTTAATGAGGATTCGCTTATAGCAGGTAAATATAAATATTTATTCATTGGCGATAAATTTCTTTTCTATTTGGTGAGAGCTATTGGAATTTGGATGCTCTAAGTGTGTGACTGTCTATCTGAGGTTCATCTTGGATCCCTTTTTAAGGTGTTCATTTTCTGAAAGGAACATATACTAATACATTTATGAAATAATAATTTTCTGCCAGTATAGAGGGCATAGCAACTGTGCTTGTCTGAAATATGAGAAACAGTGAGCAGAGGAACTAAAAATATAAAAAAAGGAATAAAGAAATTAGAATTACTTTTCAATAAACATTTTAGACTGAATAACAAATTACTATAGAAATAGAAATTTCAGAAGTGATATTATAGATGGGAAGGGATAAATGAGACTAAAAAAATTTTTGTGCCAACTTTTGATAATCCTTGTAGTCCATATCTAGGAGTGATTTCTAAAGCATCTCTGGGGCATACACTGAATGTCATGAAGGCTATTCTAACTCATAGGTTATATTACTCCTTTCAGTATTTTGCACTATTGTACTTTAACCAATTCTTGCAATTAGAAAAACTCAGTTTAAAGAGAGCAAATTTGCAACAACAACAACAACAAAATTAAATAGTTGGTATTCAATTAGGTAATCTACAAGATCTTTTTCTGTTCTACAATCTTGTCATTCCCTTACTATGCATTCTTGTGTCTCAAGAAGAAGATGAACAAAATCAAGATTCATGCTTCTGTGAAATGTGTAAAACATATTTTTGCAGTGTCTGTCTGCTCCCTCTTGGGCTTAGCCACCAGCAGGTGGAGGGTGTGGAATCTGCCTCCTCTGAACCCAGTACATTTGTTGCAGGTTTTGATGGGGACGCCTCCTTTGAGGCACATGACCCTGGCCTGGCAATCAGCATCCTCCATCCCCTGGCTCACAGTATCTGCTTCATGGGAAAGTGATGCAAATTGGTTCAATAAGATATGTCCCCCTCCCCTTTTTTAATTTTTAGAAAAGTTTCATTTTGCTTGGATCAGATTAATTTAGAGATGATGCTTCTAACCGCCAACATGTTTTAAAGCGTCAACTTTAGTGTGAAGTCAATTCAGAGGAAGCAGAGCAAAGTCAAAAGATGGAAAAAGAGTGTGAATAAAGAGATTAAAAAAATGAATAACACAGCTTGGTTCCTTTTATTAGCCATGCCTAAAGCAAGTAATACGCTTGGACTTTTCAGTTAGGTGATTTAATACCTTCTCTTTTTTGCTTAAGCCAGTTTTATTTGGGTTTCTATAACTTAAACCAAAGGAAACTAAAGAAAGACATTCTTAAAGTTCCAGTCATCTTATTTTACTGCAGTGGATGCAAAATGCCATCTTTTCAGCATAGGAAACCTCTCTTCTGAACTGGGACTCTCCTGTCTGACTCTATTCTTTCTTTCAACAATGCTCTGGTCAGTACAAAAAAAAAAATGCATGGGCTCATCTTTAAGTACTAACCTGTAGCTTTACCTGACCTGATCATTTCTGAAAAACAGCAGTTTGAAACATATCCAAAATTATAACGTTTTTACATTGACACCTCTGAAATGTTATACAGTAAAATCATCTTCAAAGCTAAAACATGCTGAGGTCATACTGGTATATCAGAAAGGATAGCTTTAGAAACTACAATCAATCGACAAATAAGAATTAGGAATGAATTCTGACACATTTTATTTTTCATACAGTAGTTTAAAAATAATTTTTTTGTCAGATTTATGATTGCCATATCTTTCAGGTTTGTTTTTTCTTCTCCTCTTTGGCACACTTTAGAAGTTTTAAAATTTTCGTACTTTCTAAATGCCTGGAATTTGGCTCAGTGGAGATGCCACATTTTGAAACAACCCCATAGCTAAAAGTGGGTGTAAACATATGTGTAGCATTTCAGTGTTCATTTATCACTTTCGGATGTGTCCCAAATGCTAAAAATAGCAAGCACGAGCGCATCAACGTGCATGACATTCACATGCACATGAATTCATGCCATCCTCCGCTATGACTTTTTCAAATTTTATGATAATACTTCTTTGTGAAAATTTCATTAACTACCATACATCAGACTCTGAGACTGTCACTTATTTAATAGAACTTTTAAATAATTCTGACACTCCAGCAATGTCAAGAATATTCCTCTACTCATTTCCTCTCATTCTCTGCTCTCCAAATGTCAACCCATCAGCTCCAAATGTGGCACTCGGGGCTAAGAAACCCAGAGCACACATGGCATTTCCCAGCACTGTGCACAAAATGAGATCATCGTTTGCAGGGCTGGGTACAAGACTGGGTGCACAACAGGAGCGAAGCCAGGGCCAATTCTCCACTTACCTTTCCTGCCTTTTCTTTCTTTGAATGCATACATACTTGCACACATACAATGCTGCCCCCCTTTTCCTTGGAGAAGTGATATATCTAGGAGAATTTTTCTAGACCTTATCCCATCTACATCTTAAAAAATGTAATTAAATGTCCCCTAATATCCTGCAAACAAATTCATTAATAAAATAATTTGCCCACACATATAATTTCAAAAAAAACCCTGTAATATAAATGAAAAAAGAAAAGTAATTCATAGTAAAGATGTTTTTCAATAAGTGAACGTTGAGGCATGATATTCTTGATTAGAAGATATAATTAAACTGTTGGATGATGGCATCTAAACGCAGAATCCTTGAAACTGCAACTACTGCAAATGTATAACAATATAGGCGTGTTTTCTTGGCAACTCAAATGCCACAAGCTGTGCTGTCATCAATGGAGTGATTTTTTTTCTTTGAAATGGTGACCAACCCTTGGTAAAGTTCTGAACAAAACTAACTACAATATTCTCTTGATTTATACAGTAGCTGCATTCCTGAAAAACTCAGTGAGTATTAAAATTGTGCAAAAATACTTTGTGCTTATTCACAAGATGGAGACAGGCTTAAGATCAGATGATTGTAAACAGACTTTTATCCACATAAATGTTTGGCAGGATATTCAAAGTGCAACTGCTCCATGCCCTGCAGATCAATATTTGGTAGGTTTGACCTCTACCCAGGCATGGTGATAATCTGAAAATGTCTCACCCTTTTAGCAAGCTCTCCTAGGAGGAGGTGATTCTATTCCTATTGAGACATTTTTAAGTGACATATTTAACTTCAAAGCATGTCTTTGGTTATAAAAAGATATCTGCAACCCATGATGAAGTATTCCATATTCTTCCAAGAATCCTCTGGCATCACTGTCTGCTGCAATGAAGACATCACATGTGTCCTCTGCATCCCTAAATACACATGGATAGGCGCTGGGTTTTGAATTTGCTGAAATAGCCTTGAAATAGACACATTAATTACATACTTAGTGGGAGACAATGTAATAAGGTTCCTTTGCCAGAGTAATTGGAACCCTGCAGCGTTGCTCTCCCAGTTATTATACAGTAGCAACAAAATTTGAGGTGTTATAAAACACCAGAGGCAGGTTGAATTTTCATGATGTTTCAAAGTCAGTTAAAACAATTCTAAATTAAGATAAAAAGACAGGATTCATCATTGCAATGAGCTGATTCATGACTTTGTGATTACCAGAATTTAGCCATTTTAAGGGACAGATTTATTTAAAGACCTACATCATTCAAGAGAAGAGTTTCTTGTGAGACACCTAGAAAAACATTGATTCCACCATTCTGGTACAAGAAGATGTCTGTATTGTTTATTTTAACTGTGTTTCAAAGAGGCAAAGGAATGGCATGACAAAATCTTCTCCTATCAAAGCAAAAATAACAACAATAAGCTTGAATTTAAAACCATATTATGGAAGTTTCATGAATAGTGATCACAAGAAATAAGTGGACATAATAAAAGACTACCAGACAATGAAAAAAGAACAAAAGAAGCAAATACTTAAAAGATTTTTGGAATGTAAAACAATAGCTTTCTCCATAATTACAGAGTCACAAATATAGTCAACAAATTGATTTGCCACTATGACTAAAAAATGAAGCTTGAATCAAGATTTTTATATTCATGGTATCCAAAGAAGTTTATTTTCTAAGAGTCTCAATTTAAACGTATATGATATTAGTTTTCTTTCCATGAAAATATAGTGGCCTGTATTGGAAACTTAATCTCCAGTGCAATAGTGTTGAGAGGTGGGACCTTCAGGAGGTGAATGGGTCAAGGGGGCTCTGCCTTCATGAAGGCACTGATGCTGTATCACAGGAATGGTGTCCCTGTGGGATGAGCCCGACCCCTCCTCTTGCATGTGCATTCTTGCCATATGTTGCTTTCCGCCATGTCAGGATGTAGCAATCAGGCCCTTCTGGCTTGGGCTTCTCGCCCTTCACAACCCTGAGACAGTAAGTTCTATTCTTTATAAATTACCCAGTCTCAGGTAATCTGCTATGGCAGCACAAAACAGACTAAGATACTTTATTTTGCCATACATTAGTCCTTTGGAAACTGGTGATTTCCCAATAGTTGAATTTACAAAAACCACCCACTGACCAGCATAGGCAGGAGTCCCTTGGTAGGACATTCTGCATTAGAGATGACAGTGTGTCTTTTTGGTAGTCAGCATCCTTAATCTTTTCTCACGTCACGTTTGGAGTAAGAGAGAAGGAAGTCACAGCACTTCAAAACATGACACCCAGGGAATTGATCTATCTTATTTTCTGGATACTATGAATGGCTAGCTGCTGTTCCCCTTCTGTCATCATTCAGCATGTGTATGTGTGTACACACTTGCTCATGTGCAAGCACACAGACCCACATGACAGTGCACACGTGCCTTCTCTCTCTTGCTCTCATAGGCAAAGCTGCTATCATGGGCATTTCCATGAGCCACTCTTTCGGTCTGACCTCTGCTCTCCTAGCACGATCTGTAGTTGGCTCTTTCTTGACTTTCAGGTCTCACCTCAACTGTCACATCTTCTGAGAGGCCCTCGCTCCATTCTTGTCCACTCTCCAAGACCATACCCTGTTCATTTTTTTTAACACTCAGGAAGCTGCAATGGTCTTGCTTATTGACTTACTGTTTACTATTTATTTCCCTCCAGGTTTACTCTTCTTACTCCAGACCTAGAACAATTTCTGACACATAGAGGATACTAAAAAAAAATTCTTGAAAAAATCCGGAATATAATTCTTCTGACCTAACAATTCTGTTCTTTATCTTTATGTTTCATACTTTGCACTTTATTATTTTAATTTCCTTAACTTCCTAAATGACTTTAATTTTCCCGAATAGCAACATCCACGCAAATTATTTTTCTATATTTAACCTGTAGCTCAACTTGATGCCGTATTGCCCCAGTCTCTGAGTTCACCTGCAGTGCTCACGGGCTGCTCGTGTGGATTCACTGAACTTCTCCTTCATGCAGAAGAACCTGCACTACTTTGGGAGCTTATCCTGTGATTATAGTCACTCTGTAGAGCACTAATGAACCAGACCTCAAGGAAGAATAAGGAAAAACTTGTTAGTATAACTCTTTAAGCACGAACAGTATTGCTTTAGGGAATTGTTCATGTTTAAAGCAACATTTTAATGAATTCTGGAAAGACATTCAAGTTATGGCAAACATTTATCTTGACAAGTTGAGTCTAGTTCGGATTCTACTTGGCCACTAGGTAATCCCTCAGTTCAACACTGTTCTTCTTCTGTTTGCACTGGGACCCATCCAAGTTCATGATAAAGTGGCCCTTTGTGAAACTAAGGGCACTCTGCTCCCTTCCAATGGTGCCTTTCCTCAGCCTCCAAAAAGGAAGAAAACAAAACAAAAAAACACCCCACACACTAGTTTTGTTAGGAAAAATCTTACTGAGATACCTTAGATAATTTTTAACTATTGGGTAGAATCTGAAAAATTTTACACATTCACATTTTCATATTTCTTTCTCCAGTTCTCTAAATAAAGGAAATTTAGCCATTGAGTTAATTAAATGATTGGTCCAAATCAATTGAGATATTGATGTCTTCAGAAAAAAAATTACAAAAGGCAAAGAATTATACAATTACAAGGCTCTATTTTTAGGAAGGGGAAAGAAAGATGTGACCAAGTGTCTTCAAGCTGGTTTCATTTCCTGACTTAGCTACTCACTAGCTTGTGACCTGAGGCATCTCTTAACATCTTTGTATATCAGTTTCCTCATGCAAACCTATGAACTACAATGTCTACCTCACAAAACAGACCTGCTGATGAATGGGTCACTACATCTAATACACAAAGTGTGTTTCATGAACTTAAAATGAGTTAAACATATATCTTCTATCATGATACTCTCTCTAGAGGCATACATTTGAATTAATTTGAGCAATATTCCATAGAGTGAGGTCTTTGCATGAGTGAAGAACAGTGCATATCAAAACCAATAGACACATGAAAAAATGCTTAGCCTCACTAGTCATCAAAGAAATGCAAATTAAAACTACACTGAGATACCACCTAACTCCAGGCAGGATGGCTATCTTCAATAACTCAGAAGACAACAGATGCTAGAGAGGATGCAGTGGAAAGGGAACATTTCTACACTGTTGGTGGGAGTGTAAACTAGTACAGACAGCCTCTGTGGAAAACAGTGTGGCGATTCCTAAAAGATCTAAAAATCGACCTTCCATATAATCCCACAATCCTCCTACTGTGAATATTCCTGGAAGAACTCAAATCACTCGATAAAAAAGATATCTGCACACATATGTTTATTGCAGCATTGTTCACAGTAGCAAGAACATGGAACCAACCATGCTGTCCATCAAAAGAGGACTGGATACAAAAATGTGGTACATATACACGATGGAATATTATCCCGCCATAAAGAAGAACAGAATCATAAGCTTCATAGCAAACAGGATGGACTTATAGTCTATAATGCTGAGTGATCTTTCACAGAAACAAAGAACTGAGTATCACATGTTCTCACTCATAAGCGGACTTTGAACAACTATCGTAATACTATAAGAAAAGGATTGGCAGTAGCGGGAAACTGCCGGGAGGGGGGGGGGAAGCAGGATTGGCAGTAATGGGAGTCTGCCTGGAGAAGGGGGGTACACCTCATCAACAAGGGTACCTGCATAATGAATATTTGTATACCTAACCCTGAATTGTACCCCACATCTTTAAAATAAAAAATAAAGAAATTAATGATCCAATTAGACTAAAACTACTGCTGCCTATAAATATTTCCTCTCATTCTCTAGGCTATCTATTCATTCTGTTGACTGTTTTCTTTATTGTATAGAAGGTTCAGAATTTGATATCTAGTCTGTCTACTTTGGCTTTTGTTGCCTGGGCTTTTAGTGTCATATCCAATAAATTGTTGCCAAATTAAAAAAAAAAAAAAAAGAACAGTGCATATCCTAAAATTCTCGGTTTAGGATCCGCCTGAAACATGGACCCGAGGGTGAAGAATCTGGGTCTCTGCTCCAGGCAGCTGAGGGGCACTGGGCCGATGGTTTAGCCTCAGGGCTTCACTGTCTCTCACATTAAGCAGGGAGGGTAGATGGACTCGCAACTCCCAACTTTGGCTGCACACCATACAATCTAGAAGACTGACTGCAGACCTGCAGAGCATAGGCTCTAGGGGGTGCTGGGCATTGGTATTTAGAAGTATCTCCTCATGGGCTTCCAATGTGAAGCTAGGGTAGGAACATTTGATCCTCCAATATCTATGACCGTCCGGGAACCAACAAATAGAGGAGAACAGTATTTTTTTTTAGGATGGAGCATGTTCAAATGAAGTAATATCCCACCCTAAAACTTAAAGTCTTAGAAAAAAATAAAATGTAATCTTATACAAAAAGGACAGGTTTATGTGATACTTTCATTATTAAAAACAAATCTATCATTAGTGGCATGGTATTAAACTATAAGGCTAATATAGAATTTTATCATTTAGAATTATTTCAAAAAATTTTAATAAAACCATATGTTCAAACAATAACATGTACTTTTACCAAGTTATCTTTAATAACATTGCCATCAGCTGCATAATTTAACAAGTATGACACAAGCTACATATAACTATAGGCAATGCTTTCATGTACATAGGATGCCCTAGCTAGGCAGAGAGAAGGAGGAGGAAGCAATGTGGAGGGACGACCACGGCCAGGCATCACGAGGTGCCTCTGCACTTGGTGAGTCGTCCCTGTACTGTTCTATGAGGTAGATGTTACACTCTGCATCTCACAGGCATTCGAAGTCTTATTCTCAGAGGCAAAGGGAACTTTGGGGCTTTCCAGGGCTTTCCAGGGAAAACAGCAGAATCAGGATTTGAATCCAGATATTCTGATTTTAAACTCACTATACCCACAACGCATCATCTGCAAAATTCTTCCATATTTTTCTAACCTAACTCCCCCATTCATTCATGTATACACTTATTCAAATACCAATGAACCCATCCACCAAACACTTAAGTGACTAGTGGACGTCAAGAGATGCAGACACCCAAGGGAGGTAATAACTGCAACATAAGTTGCCTTAGGCACAGGTAACTGACAAATATTTTGGGGGAAAAACAAACAAACAAACAAAAAACAAACAAGGCAACTCAGATTTCCTTGAGAATGCTATAACTAAGCATCAATAGTGACTCAAAACAGACATAGAAAACACCACCTAAGAGACAGAATGCCTTGGGTTAATAGGTAGATTATCTGCTGACTGCACAGGAAAAGCATGTAAGTCACCAGGCAGGCAGGTTAAGACTGGAAGGGCAGGAACACCAGGGTCAAAGAGGTGACTGTGGGTAGGGGTAGTGCTACCGTGGGTGGAGGAATGGTGGGCTTCAGCACCCGGGCCCACGTGGCCTGGGCACTGAGGGCAAGGAGGTGGGGCAGGGGCTCAGTTACACTCCTGCTTTCCCTTACCTGAGTCCCACAGCTTCCTGCAACAACCTCTGGCTACTGGCTTCCCATGTAGACAGGTCACAGTATTGGACTCTTTTAAAGAGAAATACAGATCCTCAGGCCTCAACAGAGACTAATTAAATGTGGATTACTTGAGGGTAGTGCTGGAAACTTGTACTTCTTTAAAGCTCCTCAAGTGATGATTCACATACACAATACGGGCTTGGCAAATGTCTCCTCTAACGGGCCAGATAGTAAATATTTTAGGCTTCGTGGGCCATATGGTCTCTGTTGCAGCTACTCAACATTGCGTATACAGATACGACGTAAGTGAATGAGGTGGCTGTGTTCCAATAAATCTTTATTTATAGGCAATGAGATTTGAATTTTGAGCCATTTTCACCTATCGCAAAATTTTACTCTTCTTTGATTTCCTTCGTTGTACATTTGAAGACATAAACACCCTTCTGAGTTTGTGACTGTACAAAAGACTGGTTGGTGTCACAGGCTTGGAGGTCTGGGGAGAGGAGATGAAGGCAGAGACTCCTGACACGCTCCACTGCATGGGGACAGGGATGCTCATCTTACACCTGTCTCTCATCCAGTCACGGAAGCCAGCATTCTGAAATAAATCAACTGGAGGACTTGGAGTAAATCACGTTTTCTAAACCCATGTGGCTGAGATCTAGGCTCTGGGAGACGGTGTAATCATGAAGATAAATGACTTTGTCTGGGGACTGACTAGAGGCGCCTCTGGGTGTCCTCAAGCGAGGCAGCCTCCCTGCCGCCCTGTGCTGGGAGTGCTCTATCCTAGACATCTGTTAGGCACAATTCACACGCTCTGTAACTGACCATTATCGTAGTCTGTAAGCTCTAGGGCAGTGCTAAGACAGCAACTGCCAAGTCCAAGAGGCTTCTGATCACTTGCGGTGAGGCTGGTCCCAACCGAGGAGCGCTGTGGTGTGAAACTCGCTGGAGGGTGAAGGCACTGTATTTAAGAAGTGTAAAATAACCCTCTAATTTTATATACAATAATTATGTCAAAATAATGTTTGGGTATACTGGTTTAAATAAATATATTAAATGTACGTCCACCTGTTTCTTTTTGCTTCTTCATTGTGGACAACAGAAAACATCACATGCTGTGTCTTGTGGGCTGCCTGTTTCACAGAGCAGGGACCGAACCGCCAATGAACCTGGATCATGGGTGGGTGGGTTCCACACCGTTGTTTCCTGAGGGATCAAGTGCTCCTCTGATCAACGCACACAGCAGCCATGATGCGAAAACACCGGCAGACGTGAGATGCAAGTGGACCCAAGGGAGGGGATGTTGAGGCTTGCAGGTGAAGGTTAAGAGCTAATCAGGCACCAAAGAGGAGGGACAATATGTCACTTGTGCCCTGCTTTGTCCTTTGCCAACTCCCCAGCCATTCGTGTTTCCAGTCCCTGTTCCAGTTCCATGGTGCCTACCCTTTGCTACTGGACCCCAACCCAGACCAAAGGCACCCGGGCACAGTGCCAGGGATTTGGGGGGCTCTGGCTCCCCCAGCATCCCAGAGCAAATGGCCCATGTTAATTCTAAAGCATCGGTGTTCCCTTTGTCTTCTTTGGTATAAGAGAAGAAACATCTCACAAGGCGGAAACTGAAAGGCAACACGTCTGCAGCACTTTGGTCCTGGTCAGTTGCTTCTGGTCATCGTCTGCATTGGCTGAATGGCACTCAGCCATTCTAACGGTCGCTTAGCCTTTCCTCGTTGGGTGCTCAGATTTATTCTTTCCCTTCAATCAGGATTTGGGCTTGACCCAGTATGGTTCATTCAGAAACTCGTATGGTTCTTACCTGTGCTATAGAGGCTGTAATGGAGAATCCCCATGTTCTCCCTTCCACTTGCAGTTAAGGGCTCCCATGTGGCTCGGATCTGGCCAAAAGGACACGGGCAGAAATTCCTGGAAGAGGATCTTTTCCTATAAGGAGGCAACGCCTCCCTAGTGCCTCTTGATGGTTTTGCTTCTTAAATGGAATGCAGATGTGATATTGGAGGAGAGGCAGCCATCTTGTGACTATGAGAGGACAGACAGGAGTATGATACACTGAGGTGGGTAGACCACACAAAACCCCAGGCCTGGGTGACGGTGTGAAGGCTTGATTTCCTCAAGATTTCTCATTATATGAAAAAAATAAACCTTGAACTTGTGAAGCTACTGCTAGTTCAATTTTTTATTATCTGTAGTGTGCGCAACATTGATGAATATAATAGCTATTATTTATAATAATAATATTATGACAAGAGTTCCCCCCCCCCCGGAAATCTCCCACTGGCTGTGGCTTTCTTGCATCTCCATCCACTAGTCTCATGCTCTCTGCGCTCTCCTTCTCTCTATCCGGCTGGCCTTATCAAACTCACATCTAGGAAAGGTCGTGTACAGGATAAATGGTGTGCCCTGAACCACAGAGCAGGTTCAGAACCACAGTCAGTGACGGGCAGCCCCCACCCACTCCTCTCCACATCCCCAAGGGAGCACATGGCTGAAGTTGTGCCCAGGACCGGGTCCTTGGGTCTGGTCAAGGCCTGGAGAGATGAAGAGTCTGTGGAGGAGTATGCAGCTCTTGTGGCAGTGTGGGTTTCCTTCCCCGTTTGGTCAGTCCTTGGGCACAATGGGACATATTTCAGTTCTTTTTGGGCTCTAAGTCCTTCGGTGCTCTGTCATCTCAACAAACCCTCGGGCTCCAGTTAGAAAAGCATTCCTCTCCTCCGATAGGGAAAAGAAGCCTCCAATCCAAAAGCAGCTAGGTTGAAAAAGGAACATTGAAAAGACACCCAGACAACAGTACAGAGACAGATAAACTCAGAAAAGGGAGATGTCTTTTTCCCCTCGAGCTGTTTATTCAGAATTTCTTCACGTAACCAGGTGGCACTGAGAGATGTTGATATCACCACAGTTCTCCGCTTTTCTTTCCGCACAGTGAAATCCTCTGCTTGCTTTCCATAATTTCTTCATCTGGCAGCAAACACTTAAACTATTTTGGGTGACATGAGCCTCTCTTGTTTCCTATATAAAGCCATGTGGGAGAGCAGGTAGAGCGAACAGGCAAAGACACATCCCACTGACAGGTCACTTTGAATATTTGCTTGAAAGTGTCTTCGCATTGTGGTTTAGTGATTTCATTTCAAGGTCTAGATTAGTCTTGCAACGGGCTCCTGCCCTGCACACCAGGGTCATTTTCCATGGAGTGAAGACATGGGCATGAATACAGGATTTCAAATGTATTCTAATGTAAAGCCCTGAAATGGTGCCTGGGATTTCAGCGATTTCCTTTCTGAAAGTCTGATTTACCTGCCAGGTTTCCTCAGTCAGCTTGAGAAATGTTTGGTTTACACTCCCTACACACACACCTGAGGGATGCACCTTTAAGAACTGCCGCTTCGTCCCTTCACTGCTGCATGCTTGTCTTCCAAACACCTCCCCCTGTGTCCCTGCAGACCCTGAGGTCAAGCCTTTCCCAACATTACCCGCGAATGTTGCTCTGGGTCCCCGGCAGAGTTCCTGCTTCTACTCCTCTGCTAATGAGACTCTGTTTCCCGTGGCCTATAGCTTCTGTCACTACTTCTCTCTCTCAAGCCTCGCTTCTTACAGCTCCTGGGACATCTACGCCATATTCACCGGTTCATTCACCGAAGGGATATTTGATGAGCAACAGTACATTCTAGGCGCTGCAGAGAATGCAGTAGGCAGGTAAGAATGTGTGAGTCTGGGCAGACGACACATCAAAGAATCCATTAATACATATGAAAACCAGGTAGGTGTGATGAACTAAAATGAAGTCAGGTGACACAGAGGGACAAGGAGCCATTCTGGGGAAGAAACATTTCAGTCGAAACCTGATGTCAGGAGCCTCCTCGCCACTCTCCTTAAGACCTACATCCTGTGTCCTAATAGGGTTACTTCATCAAAATAACAACCACAACAACTTTGCAAGAGTGAATTTCGAAAGTAATGTGGTGCCTGCCTAGTGGTACTGCACTTGTATTTCTGGAGAAAGGATCACCATTTACCTGGTCTGTAATACACCTTACAACACTCTCCTTGGGAAAGCAGATAATTGTACTGTGTGGGCGCTGGGTCACAGGTGCATTGAAGGTGCCCTGAGCAGAGCTGCTGCCTCTCCATCATCAGGATGTAGTGAGAGATCCTGTGTGAATGTGAGTAGGTATGTGCAAGTGTGTATACGTATGTGAACGCGTGAGCTTATGTTGTGCAAGCATGTGTGATAGTGTGAGCTTGTGTGTGTGAGCATGAGTTTGTGTGTGTAGGCATGAGTGTGTGAGCCTGTGTGTATGTGTGTGTGTGAGCATGTGAGCTTGCGTGTGAGCACGTGTGTGTGAGTATGAGTGTGTGTGATCTTGTGTATGTGAGCATGTGAGCATGTATGTGAACTTGTGAGTTTTGTGTGAGCATGAGTGTGTGTGTGTGAGCATGTGTGAGCACACACCTGGGTGAGCACATGAGTGTGAGTGTGTGAGCTTATGTGTGTGTAAGCATGTGTATGTGAACTTTTGTGTGAGAATGTGTGTGTGAGTTTGTGTGCGAGTGTGTGTGTGAGTGTGTGAGCATGGGTGAGTGTGAGCCTATGTGTGTGAGCTAGTGTGTGAGTGTGAGTGTATGAGCTTGTGTGTGGGCACTTGTTTATGAGAATGTGTGAGTGTATGACTACAAGTGAGTAAATGTGTGAGTGTGAGTGTGTGACCTTGTGTGTGTGTGAGCATGAGAGTTTGTATGTGTGAGTGTGTGTATGTGAACTTCTGCGTGTGAGCATGTGTGTGTGAGCTTGTGTGAGTGTGGTCGTGTGTGTGTGAGCATGAGCTTGTGTGTACAAGTGTATGACCTTGTGTGTGTGAGCATGTGTGAGCATGTGAGCTTGTGTGTGTGAGCATAAGTGTGTAAGCATGTGAGCTTGTATGTGTAAGCTTGTGTATGAGTGTGAGCATGTGAGCTTGTGTGTGTGAACAGGTGTGTGTGTGTGTATAGTATGTGCGTGGGGTTGTCACTCTGACTGATGAGTCTGCATAGGCAGCCCTAGAAACTTCAAACACATTTGTGTCCAGCTTTTCCCTGTGAAAAATGAATGGTAAAGAGAACCAATCCCAAAGGCATCTGTGAAATAGGTAACAAATGTGAGTGGCGTGTCAACACTAAAACAGTTGACAGCCAGAAGGACAAATGATGCAGGGTCAGCCTTACATCGATGCCACTGTTTGGTAGACATTAAAATAGTACCGAATCTTGTTCATCATGTCAGCTCTAGAGGGCTGGCTCGAAGACTCTGCCGTTCCGTGTTGCCAAAGCTCAGGCTTTTAAACAAGAAATGGAAAGACTCCCTCTGTGCCCAACTGCCTCACTGGTTTCTCATGTGCTTGCAAACGGCTGCTGGTGCTTCCCATCTTGAGCAAGAGCAGACTCTGTCAGCCTGGTCAGGGCACAGTCAGGCCGGAGGCAGGCACAGGCACTTCTGTGCATCTTTGCAAGCACAGAAGTCGTTTTGGTTATAAAGCACATCTTAACTTCAGGTCACTGCCAGCCTGGGGTTAAAAGAGGACTCTGTTTTTGTAGCTCAAAATACTCAAATCATGGGTAGCAATATCAACATGAAGACAAAAACAAGATTTCTTCCGGGAGCCCAGATGAGATTATCAGGCAAATGGCAGCGAAATGCAATAAAGATAAAGGTGGAAGCCCACGAGGTCATCAGCTGGGAGTGATTCTTCCCTTAAAAGCCATGCGCTTATTTGTCTGCAATGATAGACAAGAGAATATAACTAGCAGGAAATTTAACTTTGGTGACCCAAGGTGGTGTGTTCTTTTCCTCGGGCTGCCATAACAAGGTACCGCAAAATTGGTGGCTTAAAATAACAGAAACGTATTCTCTCATAGACTGGAGGCTCAAAGACCAAAGTCAAGGTGTTGGCAGGGCTGTGCTCCCTCTGAAGACTCTAGGGACAAACCCTTTCCTGCCTTTGCTTTGCCGCGGGTGGGCTCCAGACTGTGGCTGCATCATTCCAATCCCTGTCTCCGTCTCCACATTCCTCTCTGTGCCCAAGAGACAACAGTCATTGGATTCAGGGTCACGCCCTTCACAACATCTTAACAACCAATTATATCCACAAAAACCCTCTTTCCAAATACGAGCACATTCTTAGGTCTGTACAGGCATGGATTTGGTGCTAGTGGCAGTGGAGGGGCACTATTCAAACCATGGCCAATTGTCACAAGATCTGTGCTCAGATATAAACAGCAAAACTGGAAAATAGGAACAGAGGAAAGAACATTTCGCAGAGCTAGGAACCCAGGCTGGCTCTTTCTTTCCTAGCTTCATTGCTGCAGCCTTAGACCTGGTCCTCGGTGTCTTTTACCCAGGCCACGGTGATCACTTCCTAACCCAGGCCTGGCCCTGGCTGGTCTACCTCGGTTCGAGTTCTGTATGCCGCTCTTTAGCTTTGAGACCAAGTTAATCAACTTATCAGAGTCTTGGTTTCCTCACCCGTGAAGTGGTAATAATTACACCTCCCTTGTAAGGTTTTTATTATTAAATCATTGAATGATTGGATGTGTGAAAATCACAGGCATAGTGCCTGACCCAGAATAAGTGACAGCTCCCAGAGTGGCTTCCCTGGACCCTTAGTCAGAGGAACGGGTTCTGCTCCTGGCGCATATCAATTCTGCACATTTGCTCATGATTATTTATGGGCATAGCTTCCTTTGTGCTCCAGGAGTTTCCTCAGGTTAGGCAACATGTCTTATCGATTCTTAAAGCTCCAGCTCCTTGGGAGGAAATATGGCATATGGGAAATGACATGCAGTTGGAGTTGGACAGGCTTGTGCTCCACCTACCAGCTGTATAGCCTGGGGAAGCTACTTAAACTGTAAATTGGGTAATAGATGAGCCCATCTACTGGGATTGAGGTAATGTTTGCAACGCATCATGCCAAAAATCCAGTCAAGGGCACTTAATCAATGCCGCTCAAAAGAAAGGATCACACAAGCCTACAGACTGTTCCTGCCCCAATTAAGTCTCCCACTCTTAACACCCTCCATTTCATCCTTTCATTTTCACTCCTTCTGGTAAGTCCAGTCATGCCCTGGCCTTCTGTCTTCAGTCTTCTTCTAAATATTGCTCTCCTAGAGTGCTATTTAAAGTCCTTACCTCCTAGATTACCTCATGTTCTCCTAGAAAAATATAAATAAATTAATAAATAACAGAGTCTTCAGGCATGATCTCTTTCAACTCCCCAAGGTTTCACCACCCTCTCTGAGACACACACACACACTCTCTCTCTCTTTCTCTCTCTCTCTGACTCCTATGATCGTGTCTACATGTTCATTTACGCTGGCCTGTTTCCTTTCTTTCTGGATCAGTCAGCCCCTCTGCTGTGAGTCCGCGACCTGCCCCGCTTCTCTGCATCCTCCAGGATGCAACCACATCACGTTCTCTCTGGTTAGCATCTGTTTTCGAGTGGGTATCTTTCCTTGTCGCCTACAAATACACCAAACACCTCATCCGAAACAAAACAGACAGAAGTCTCCCTTGGTTCTGCTCTAGACTTTTTCCTGCTCTTCTTCTAGTTTCATCCAGACCCCCAAAAGTGGTCTAGAAAAGTGTCTCTACTTCGTCACTCACAGACTCATCGCCACACCTCACTGCGATGAAGGATGCTCATGCACTGAAATCACCCTCACCACAGTTACCCACGTCCTCTCCATTGCCAAATTAATGGATATTTTATAGAAGTTGTCTTTAGTGGCACCTCTTCTATACTCTGATCACTCTGTCCCCAAAACGATCTAAACTGCGCTCTAGAATATGACTCTTTTCTAGTTTTCCTGGAAGATTTCTTTCTTGTTGAGTTTTTCTTTTTAAAAAATATTTTTTCCAGTTTTATTGGTGGATAATTGACAAATATAAATTACGTCTATTTACATTATACAGTGTGATACTTTGCTATGTCTATATTATAAAATGATTGTTGCCATCAAGCTAATGAACATACACATTGTCTCATGTAGATATCTTTTTTTGCATGTGGTTGAAGCTTTACTCCTAGCAATTTTAAGATATGCCATGTATTATCATTAACCAAAGTCACCACGCTGTGCAATAGATTCCCAAAATCTATCCACCCTTCACTGAATGTTCTACTGAAGAGCTCCACTCCAAGTGCTGGTGACCCTGTGTCGTGCATCCTTGGCTTGCTACTCCTTCCACTTCTCCTCTTATCATAGAGCCAGTCCTTGAGAGATGGCATCCACTCTCATGGGATTTTTTCTTTCTTACCATGATCCACGACTCTCAAACTGATATGTCCTCCTTGAGTTTCAGAGTTGGTTAGTCAACGGCCACTTGAATCTCTCTAACAAAATATTCCACAGACATTTAAAACTTAGCTTTTTTTAAAAGGTGAACTCATTGTCTTTTCTCTTGATGCTCTTGTCATACTCTATCTTTTATAGGAACCACCGTCATCCACAGTCACCAAAGCTCAGTACAGGCTGTGTGAGGGTAGAGATTCAAGTGGTGCTAATATGGCATATACTCAAAAATTAGGCCAAGTTCTCTGTAGCCTAGGAAAAAAGACAAATGCCTTGGAAGTAAATTCTCTTGGCTCTTCAAAGAATCACCTCAATGATCTCCCTTGATTATGTGTGCATAGGGCAAGAAGATGCCTTGTATCCTAGGAGAAGACGAGACAAGGAGAAGAGTTTTCTTGTTTATTTTCCTTTCACTGCTTATCAAAGACTTCTTCACTTGCTGGTATTGAGAGTTGCTTTTGGGAAGGAGGTGGAAAAATGTATAAATGGAACCTAGGGTGACTGTGTGCTCCTCGAAACGTGAAGTTCTAAAGGCCTGCAGTGTAGACCAGGAGTCTGGCTTAAGACTCCATGGCCGGCATCTTCATCCAGACCCTCCTCATCCCACTCCATGCAATTTTTCACCAGCCCTTTGCCATTCATCCTTTGAGTACTACTGTAACCTCTTTGATAGGATTTCCAGTAATCAATCTTATTCTTCTCAAATCTATCTTCCACTAAGCCATCAGAATGACCAAATTAAAATTCTAAACCTTTCAATTATTATTTATTACATGATAAATACTCAGCTCATTAAATGGTACAAAATCCTCTCCTTGATCCAGCATTTTCAGTCCCACATACCCCTATTCCCTGCATAAACTATTCTGCAGAACCAGCAGACAGCGTAGAGATTCCTTCACAACATATCAGTTCCCTTTTCTACCTTTGGCTCATGTGATCAGCTTTGCTGGGGATATCTGTCTTGACCACCACACCTGGGGGAATCCTCCCCATCTTCCAAAGGCCACAGTGACACTTGGGCTGCGTCAGAGACCTGTTCATGTTCACGACACCTGGATTTTTATCTATGGTCTTGCTTGCACATCATGCTGTATTCTATTCATTTTTCTGCTCCTCCATGCCCTGCCTCCTCCTCTAGCAGGATAAAGTCATTCTAATTATTATATCTCTTGCACCTAACACAGTGTTTGAAAGAGAATAAAAACTCAGTCAATGCTCATTCAGCTGAATAAGTGAATTCCACCTCTTCCGCCAATTTATTATGACCCCAGGCAAGGCCCAGCTTCTCCGACATTCAGTTACTTCGTGTAAAGTTAAGGAACTGAACTAATCTCTTAAATGTCCCTTTCAGTTCCAACATTCTAAGATGCTTCCATTATATTTGTTGAAAGAGTGTAATGAAGTGAAAGTCAATTTTTAATAGTCTGTAATTACTAACAAAAAAATTTCCTGTTTCATCACTCTGCTCTTCTGCATGAAGTTTGATATATAAAGTTTAATGTACAATGAACTTACTCTCTGAGTAAGTGATTGTCCACAAAGCTCCCAACTGTATGTGTTGGAGTAAACAGAAGTAATTCACATTCATAATGACAAGAAATCTATTCAAACTTGTAGAGGAAACAAAGAATAATTTACTACTTATAACTGGCTATTGGTTTACAAAACTAGTTCCTGTTTCCTACCTGCATACCTCTTATTGCTAACAACTTGATGTTGGAGGTCGTGCTTCCCTCTTTAAGTACTCATTAAGTAGGTTATTTTTGTAATTTTAAATAAACTTCTCCTTTAGGAATAATTTTAAATTTACCGAAAAGTTGCAAAGATAGTACTAAGAATGGGAGTACATCCTATCATGAGTTTCTCCTACTGTTAACATCTTACAGTATGGTACCTGTGTCATATTAATGAACAAATGTTTATACATTATTATTCAAGTCCATTCTGTACTCAGAGTTCCACAGTTTTTTACTTAATATCCTTTTGCTGTTCCAGGTTCCTATCCAGGACACCATACTACATTTTATTGATGTATTTACTTATATGTTTTTGCATCTAGTTTTAAAAAAATATATTATTTATTTATTATAGAGCTGTGGGATACAAGTGAGGTTTTACTACATGAGGAAGTTGCATGCAGGTGAAGTTTGGGTTTGTAAGTGGCCCTCACTTCCCATGGGAGTAGCACGCTACATTTAGACATTATGTCTCCTTAGACTCTTAGCTATGTCAGGTTCTCAGGCTTTCCTTGTTTTGGTGATCTTGGTGGTTCTGAGGCATGCTGGTGAGCTATTTTGTGGAATATCACTCTACTGCACACTTCTGATGTCCTCATGATTAGACTAGGGTTATGGGTTTTGGAAGGAGGACCACAGAAGGCGCCATTCTCATTACATCATGCACTGTTGCATAGTGTCGGTATGACTTAGCGGTGATGTTGACCTTGATCACCTAGCTGAGGGAGGGTTTGTCAGATTTTTTCACTACCAAGTGACTCTTCTCCATATTATATACTCTGGGGACAGAAGTCACTATGTGCAGTGTTCCCGTTGAGGCAGAGTTATGTTCCACATCTATGGGTGTAGGTTATCTACATACATTATTTGGAGTTCTTCTGTAATTCATCTAATTTACTCAATTATTTATTTATATGAGAGTGATCTATGATTGTGGGTTATTTTTTTAAGACACAAATGTATATAACATAGAAGTAAAAGGAAAGCAAAATAAACACGAAGGACAGGTAGCCAAAGACCATCAACCTCATTAACCTGATGCTAATCTCATTCTCTTCAACTTACTTAAGCCTTTGTACAGCAAGCTCCAGCAGAGTACAACGTACATGGAAATGCACTAAATGCAATTAATTTTCACAAACTAAACAAATCTGTGAAGCCAGTACCTGGTTCAAAAAACAGCATCCCTGGCCCTCCAGGAATCCCTTCTCACCTGCTCTCTTCCCGTTGTGAAGTTCCCTCTGCCCCAGTGCAACCATGATCCTCAATTCTAAAAGCATAGATAAGATTTGTCTGTTTTGAAATTCATAAAAATTGAATTCTATTCTATGTATCCTTCACTCAATATTTTTTGGGGGGCAGTAGAGTCAGGGGAGAGATTCATCCATGTTGTTGTATGTATCTCCAGATTATTCTTCTTGTGGTGTAATGTGAATATATGTCATGTGAATATGTCACAGTGTACTTCCATAAGTGTAGCTGTAAATCATTCTCACTGCTGTAGGGTGTTCATAGTGTGAATGTACCACATGTATTTATGAGTTCTTCTGTTGATATGATTGGGTCGTGCTACTATGGGCATTCAGGTATGTGGTTTTTCAGAGAATAGATGGCACATTTATGTTGTTTTATGCCAAAGAACGGAAATGTGCTCTCACAGGACACACCCAGGATCCCCTCAAGTAGATGATGTGGTTTTTCAATGGAGCTGCAGTCACTTACACTCTCACTGGCAGGTATGAGTTCCATCTTTCTTGCATCCTTGATCACACTTGGAATTGCCACTTCATGTGTGGATACATAGAAGTGTGATATTGAGATTTTATTTTTTATTTTTCTGATAACTAATGAGGCAGAGAACCTTTTCGTATTGGTCATTGGCCATCTGGATGTTATCTTTTGTGAAGTTTTTATTCAAAAATTCTAGCTCTTTTGTTCTATTGGGTTATTTTTTTTTTTTCTTATTAATCTGTAGTGTGTGTGTGTGTGTGTGTGTGTGTGTGTGTGTGTGTGTGTGTATTCTGAATATGAATTCTTTGTTGAATATATGTACTTTGCATATCTTCTTTCACTATGCAGGCTGTCTTTTAATAATCTTAACAGTGTCTTTTGATGAACAAATTTTAAATTTTTAATGTCATCTAATGTGTCAAATTTTATTTTTTGGCTACCATCTTTTTGTTTCAGTTTAAGAAATCTTCTCTTGCTCTGAATTCAGGAACATGTTCTAGAAAGAGGTTTGGAAAACTATAGCCTGCAGGCCTAATCCAGTCTGTCATCTGTTTTTTGTAAATAAAGTTTTTTTGGCGCACAGGCAGGCTTGTCTGCTTATCTATTGTTTATGACTTGCCTTTGTGCTATCATGGCAGAGAGTTGAGTAGTTGCAACAGAGACTATATAATTTGTAAAGTTTAAAATAGTTACTATCTGGTCCTACAGAAAAGGTTTGCCAACCTCTACTCTAGGCAGTCTTTTTAAAACTTTATGTTTAGATTTGCAAATCATTTAGGATTAAATTTTGTGTATGTTGTGATAAAAGAGTCAAGATTTTTTTCCCTCATGAGGCTATCTGATTGACCTTGCAGCTCTTATTCGGAAAAAAATCTTTTCCCACTGCACTACAGTATCATCTCTGTTATAAATAAGATCGTATATGTGGTTCTGCTTCTGGGATCTCTATTCTGTGATGTTGATTTATTGCTGTCTACCCTTGCACCAACTTAGCGCTGTCTTAAAGCTATACTTTTATAACAGGTCTTACTTATATTTGGTAATGCAAATCCACCAGAAGACTTTGGCTATTCTTGGTTCTTTGCATTTCCATATGCATTTTAGAAGGTTTGATATTGATTTTGCCAAGTATTGTGATTGTTAGGGAAGTGGAAAAAAGATTTCCATTTTGAAAAAATATACTTTTTCAGCAACTTGGATGGAGTTAGAGTCTATCATACTCAGTGATCTATCACAGAAACAAAGAACTGAGTACCACATGTTCTCACTCATAAGTGGACCCCGAACATTTATCATAATACTATAAGAAAGAAATTGGCAATAGCAGGAAACTACCAGTGGGGGGAGGGGAGGTGGGGAACATAACATCAATAAGGGTACCTGATCACACACCAGGCAAATTGCGGAACAAAGGGAGGCCGAGCTTTACCTGTACAATGACCACTTGCATACTTAATCCTGAATTGTACCCCACATCTTTAAAATAAAATATATATAAATATATACTTAAATATATACTTTTTCAGATATAAAAACAATACTTCAAACTAAATATGGATTTAAAATTTTAAAATATTTAGGTAAGTGAATAGTTTACATAAATATTACTTTTGTTTATTGATATATTCAATAACATTTTATAAAGTGCAACATTGGTAAGTTAAAATCTAGACTATCTGTGACATCGAAACAAAAGATATCCTTGGCAATTTAGTTCAATTTAAACTTTCCTGTTGGAAATCCATAAGGTAACCAATGTAGTTCAGGAGTCAAGGGTACGCAGACATGATCTTTTTAAGTAAGCCAAGTTTCTTGATAGCTTCTGAATTCTTTAAAAAAAAAAACCCCAAAAACCCTACTTCTTGGTGTTTTCATGTCAGAGGAGGCTCTATTGCTCTACTGTTGTAACTTTTTTCTGAATGCAGCAGTTCAGTGAGGTCGGTTTTAAAACTAATGTTGCTTTCTTACCCAACAAGCAGCAATTGAAAAGTTAAGCAAAGCAGGGCTGTTGTACACCCTTTCAATAAATCTAGGAGGACACAATAGAGTTTTGAGTTAGCATCAGATAACATGTTAGATGCACAGTCCCTTTGCTACATCATCTCAGATAAGAGATAGATGCAGCCCTAGAGATAGGCAGATGAGGGGGTGGCCATTTTACAAAGTTAACACATGTTAATGTCAAAATACCTGTGCCTTCATGGAAGCAATTTTCACTTCCATGAAGCCACTTATTTTTATCAGAATAAAAGGAGAAATTTCTCTACTTAGTGTATTAATATAAAATCACTTGACAATTCACAGTGAACTCTGCACAAATGTTATAAATTAATGCCACTTTCTAAGCTTTGTTAATTATTATTATTCTGAGGCGGAGTCTCATTCTGTTGCCCAGGTTGGAGTGTAGTGGCACACTCATGGCCACCTCAGCCTCGACCTGCTGGGCTCAGGTGATCCTTCTGCTTTAATCTTCCAAGTAGCTGAAACTATAGGTGCACACCACCATGCCCGGCCAATTTTTTAAAAATTTATTTATTGTATAGATGAGGTCTCATGAAGTTGCCCAGGCTGCTCTCAAATCCCTGGACTCAGGCAATCATCTCACCTCGGCCTCCCAAAGTGCTGAGATTACAGGCTTGAGCTACCACACTCAGTCTAATTATTCTTTCTTTCAGCAATGAGCTTGATGACTTTTCTAACTGCACTTTGCCATAAAGTGGGTCAAGTGACACTTTTGCAATGGCTGAGTATAAAAGCAGGTCTTCATTGGAATTTTGTGTATGGTGTTTTGCATTAATGTATTCTCCATAGCAAATATTTTAAAGGATACGTATCATTTAAAAAATAAGTGTATCGGTGAAAAAATAAGTCAAGATATGAATTCACTAATTTAGGGCTAAATTTTATAGTGCAATATATTCCACAAACTCAGAACTAAAAGGATAATCAATGAAAAGTCTGTATCATAAAATGTGTAAAATAAGTTTATATTTTAAAGAAAATGACCTTAATGTTTTGGAGTTGGGAATCACTTTAGAATGTTTTGAATACTCCCCAGAAAAGTATACACATGTATACTTTCTGCATAAAATATTTCCAGGATTCTTGAAGTCCTCGTTCCCTGCCCATGAAGACCCTATTCATAGAACCTATTCATAGAATCCATCCTCTACTCCCCTGCATCTGCCCTCAGCTTTTCAACTCACAGGAACTATTAAATAAATCTGTTGTCAAAATTACAGAAGTTCTGTTTTAATGAGATATGAAAAAAGGTTCCTGCTTATAAATAGCATTCCCACGAGAAGCTATCGTGTGTGTGTGTGTGTGTGTGTGTGCGCGTGCACGTGCATACAAGGTCTCTCTCTGTTGCCCAGGCTGGGGTAAAGTGATGTGATCATAACTTACAACAGTTTTGAATTCCTGGGTTCAAGTGGTCCTCCTGCTTCAGCCTTCCAAAGTGCCGGGATTACAGGCGCATCCACTACACCCAGCTACTGCATAAAGTTAAGGTATACAACGTGTCATTGTGATATTTAAGGTATACAATATGCTATTTTGATATGCATACACATAGTGAAATTGTTATTACAGTCATCTCATGACTGCCTTATTTCTGTGTGTGTTAAAAGCACCTAAATATGAAAAGGTGCTCAACATCCCTAATCAGCAAGGAAATGTCAATCAAAATTACTATGAGCTGTCGCATCACACTTGCTCTGATGGCCATTATTAAAAAGAAAAAACAAGTGTTGGCGAGGGTGTGCAGAAAGGGAATCTCTGTACACTGTTGGTTTTTAAATTACTGAAAAATACTTTGGGGTCCTAACAGGCTAAATATCCTCCTATTCTTCAAGTCCTTTATTCCAAAAAGTAGTTTATTTCAAGCCAAAATATACTGTTATTTTCTTGAGTTAGAATAAGTAGATGCCTGTCCACCTTGTCCGAGCCTTGAGTATCCACTCACCTTTTGAGATCTGTTCTTGCCACTGTCGCCCTTCCCAGTCACACTTAACCCTGCATGCACATGGAACAGCATTTCCCATGCTTTCCTCCAGCTCACTCTCTAGGATGGCTGTCCCTCCTTTACCTGCTCCTCTCTAGACATGCAAGAACTTCCTGCACCAAAGGTTTTCCCCAACTCTCCGGTCCCAGTCTCCCTCCCCTCCTAGACTGAGCACTGAGAGAATTTGATGTTTGTCTCTAGATGAATGCCTGATACAGGACCTGGCACAGGAGTGAGCAATAAAAGTTTGTGGATGAATAAATAAGCAAAGGAATCTTTTCCGCAGTGGTCCATTTATTGTGATAAAGTTCCTTTTGGGGCTGATATTACTAATTTATGATTATCCGCACAAAGGAGTCTTTAAGTATTCATTTTTAGCTTTTCAGCTTATTCTATGATATTCACATGGAAGTACTAAATAAATCTTAATAATAGACAAAGAATTGTAAATCTAAGTTCACATGCAATAGAACACCCTGGAAATACGGATAATGAGATTAACCCACATATATAAATAAATGATTCCTTTCTACTTGAAATAACTATCAACTTTATATGTTCTTGATGTACAAAACTGTAATTTCAGTCATTTTACAGACTTAAAAAAACGAATTGTGATTGTACTGCAGATTATAATACTTGGTGTTATTGCATTTTGTATCTTGCAAATATTAAAATATTTTGTTTATTATATTTTATGCCTTTCAGACCCCTGAAGTGAATCTAGTTGCCAAGCCATCACTGCAACTTCTCACAATCACCTACAGATGTTTCACGCCCTTAACGCAACACCGAGTGGGTGAGACATCTCCTAATGCCCTGAGGTCCCACTGGTCAACTTCAGAGAGAGACCCTACTACCCTCCGACACTCTCCTCTCTTGCCATTGCTTCATCTTTGACTTACTGATCACAAGACGATTTACCCTGATATAACCACCAATATTTCTAAAACGTATTTCTCCTCGACAGAAATTCCAGTCCAATGATCCCTTACAATCCATTGTATTCTACCGCTCCACGTAAGCTTTCTCAGCCTGCTACTTGAGAGGATATCTAGTGGCCTCCCTGCTTTGCCTCTGTGTTCAGATTTGCTACTGTTTCTTCTGTTAAACTTTGAAACTCCAATCTACTTAGGCAAGCCCGCTCCAGGAGGGTGTGAAGAAGGTGAAACTCCTGTCAGCACAGTGCATAAAATAGTTCTCAGTCTGGCTGGCTTCCCACTTCAATCAAGTTAACAGCTGTTGATTTTTCTGTACCTCCAAAGTCTGTTGAACTTTTCATTCAATTCCCCCATCTTAAAACAAAACAAGAGTAAAGTTCAACATTTTAACTTCTTGTCCTTTATACATATTGCTTTCAGAGAAAGCCATGAAGTAATATGTTTCTGAAGGTGTGGAATTGAATTTCAGGACTTTTTTTTTCCCTTTCATATGTCGATAGTAGGCAGTTTGCAATGTCCAGAACACATGCTTATGATGCAGTTCAGTGCATTTCTAAAGAAATTATCAGTGATTGGTCCAGTGGTTCTTAACCTTGACTGCACAGGGAATCAGCTAGAGAAATTTAAAGAAAACATGCTTCCCAGGACATTGGGAGGCCCAGATGTGAAGATTGGTGAGCCAGGGAACGGGCAACCAGCCTAGGCAACACAGAGAAAACCATTTCTATAAAAAGACAGCAATTAATCAGTGTGGGGGTGCCCACCTGTAGCTCCACCTACTGGGGAGGTTGAGGCAGGAGGACTATATGAGCTCAGGCAGTCAAGGTTGCAGTGAGCTATGATCACACCACTGAACTCTAGCCTGGGGGACAAAGTGAGACCTCATCTCACAATAGTAATAATAATAATAATAATATTAAAAAAACCAAAGTCACTTCTTAGGTGCCCCTCCATAGATTCTGATTTAATTAGTTGGAGGTGAAGCTGAGGCATCGATGTTTTGTTTAGAAAGTTCCATCAGATGATTCGAAGGATTTAAAAATAGAGTTAGCACTTTGCATTTTATGATATACCTATTATTTTGCATTTGATCATGCTTAGATTTATTTTGATAATTTATAACTCTATAAAACAATCCAAAACACAAGTGTTACCGTAAAGGTTGTATTTTTATTATGCACATAGCATTAAACATTATATCACTGACTGTGTTCCTATGTTACTTTCAAATCTCCAAAATTGCTTTTGAAAAGATGAACAAAATTGAGAATATATATATATTTGTTCTTTATCCATGTGTTGACATGGCACAGTATTTCTGTTTTACTTTAAAATCATTTTACCCTGCTCTCTGTTTCTTTTTTTGGAGGCTTACCCTTTTCTAATGTCTGCATAGATGGAAGTGGGAAAAGAGAGGTATTTGGGGGAAAGGGAGTATTTGGGAGGTTCAGACTGGGCCAGAGATTGGGACACTGGCTATCTGGACAGTGATTATTTTTCACATGATGAAATGTGCTTCCCTCTCCTCCTCTACTTCAAGAGTCGTTGGCTGAAGCCCCACACTGCTCCAACAATGAAGTGGACAGTGAAATATTTACAAATGTAAAGCGTCTTTGGGAGGCTGAGGTGAGTGGATTGCCAGAGCCCGCGGGTTCGAGACCCGCCTGGGCAGGCGAGACCTCATCTCTACAATAAATTAAAAAAAAAATTAGCCGGGTGTGGTAGTGTGTGCCTGTAGTTCCAGCTACTTGGAAGACTGAGGCGGAAGGATCACTGGAGCCCAGCAGGTCAAGGCTGTGGTGACCAGGAGTGGCCACTGCACTCCAGTCTGGGCGACAGTGAGACTCCAACTAAAAAAATAAATAAATAAAAAGTAAAAATAAAAAAAAATGTAAACCGTGTGGGATGGTCCCAGGCTGGGACATGATGAAAGGAAATTAATAATTAAGTTTTTCAACTAAAAGAAACTTAACACACACATGTACATACAGGCTGACACACACACACACACACACACACACACACACACACACACAGAAGCAATGTTTTTTAAAAACAAGGCAATTATAAACAAGCCCACTAATTCTCATGAACTAGGTTGGATATGACAGCTGGAGTCACTCATTTGTACCCACTTGCTCTGTCTTCCTTCCAATTATGTTGAATAAAGGTCCCAGCTCCTGTTCAAGGCTCACCCCTTTTCCACGTGGTTTGTGGGTCTCAGTTTCTGTCAGAATTTTCTCTGGTAATTTTCCTCTATCTCTTTACTGTAGCATCATTTTCTCTTTCTGTACTAGAATAATCACATGAGAAAACAAAACTGCCGCAGAACAAAAGATAATAGAGAACAGCAAGCCATCAACATCAACTCAGGTCCTATCCCATCTTTCTACTTGCCTTCAAAGCAAAACTTCTTGAAGAAACCATCAGTGATTATCTTCCCTCCCCCACCTCCTTTTCTCTTCCCCACCCATTCTGGGTGGATTCCCTACTCAATTCCACCAGAAGGCTCTCCACGAACTGCTACTAGATCACCATACTCAGCAGCCCATCTTTTGGTGTCTTTGTATTCAACTTCTTTGCAGGGTTCAACCCAGTTGACCATTCTCAGTTTCCAAAAATCCCACACATAGCTCCTGTGACAATGCACTCCATTATTTCTCCTCCCATCTCATTGGGTACCCCTTAACTATCTCCCTCACCCCCTCCCACAGCCTTAGACAACCACTTATCTACTTTCTGTCTTTATAGATTCGCTTACGCTAGACATTTTACATAAATAAGATCAATCAATATGTGGTATTTTGTGACATAACATTTTCAAAGTTTATTCATGTTATAGCATGTATGAGTACTTCAATCCATTTTATTGCTAAATAATATTCCATTGCATGGGTACACCACATTTTATTTAACCATTTGCCAGTTGATGGACATTTGGATTGTTTCCAGTTCTAGGCTATTACGAATAATGCTGCTATGAACAATTAATGTTTAAGATTTTGTGTGGACACATGCTATCATTTCTCTGGAATTGTTAGGTCATTTGGTGACACTACATTTAAGCCTTTGAGAAGCTGCCAGAATGTTTCGCAAAGTCAATACTCCATTTTACATTTTCACCAGTTATGTGAAGTTTCCAGTGCCTCCACATTCTCTCCCACATTTGTCATTAGCTGCCCTATTTATTATAGCCATTCTAGTTGGGGTGAGGTGGTATCTTGTGGTTTTGTGTTTCCCTGATGGCTAATGGTGTCATATATCTTTCTAATGTGCTTCCTGGCCATGTATATATCTTCTTTGGGGAAATGTCTATCAGATCCTTTACCCACTTGTTAACCTGGATTGTCTTTATATTATTGAGTTGTAAGAGTTTAAAAAATATATTCTGAATGTTACATTCTTATCAGATATGAGATTTGCAAATATTTTTTCCTATTCTGTGGGTTGTTTTTTCACACTTTTGATAGTGCCTTTTGAAGCACAACAGTTTTTCATTTTGATTAAATCAAATTTAACTATTTTTTCCTCTTGATCCTGCTTCTGGTGTTATTTTAACAATTCTCTGTCAATGCCAAGGTCATAATAACTTACCTCCAAATTTTCTTCTAAGAGCTTTATTGTTTTAGTTCTTACATATGTCTTGATCTGTTTGGACCTAAGGTTTTTAATATGGTGTAAGGTAAGGGTCCAACTTCATCCTTTTGCTCGTGGCTATACAATTATACTAATACCATTAGCTGATTTCATCCCATCTCGATTTTATCTATAATTTATCATCAAGTTTCTTTGCAGGTCTAACAGACATCTTAAATTTAACATGCCAAAAGATAACTCTTGATTCCTTTCCTACAAACTTATTCCTCCTCCAGTCTTTCTCAACTGTTCCTCCTCCAGTCTTTCTCAACTCAGTGAAAGATACCACTATCCACTCATCTGCCAAAGTCAAAAATTTATCCATGATTGTTTTCTTTTCCTGGTCCATCAGCTAGTTCCCTTATCTCTATCTTTGAAACATTTCCTAAATTAAATCTCTTTATCTTCTCCTTTCTTACTCCCTTCACTTTTTAGGTGGTTTCATCTAGTTATATGGCTTAAATACTATCTATATGCTGAGATGACACAAATTTATATCTCTAGGTTCATCTTTTACTCTCAACTCTATATACAACCTTCTACTAGGCAACTCTACTTATGTATTTAACAGGTATCCTTAACTTGACATGTCCAAGAGCAAACACTCGATTCCCAACTCTCCTGATTCCTATCCATAATCCATATTTACCACTCCCACCTCCACCAAATGGCATCACCATTTGCCTAATTGTCCTGAATAAAACCTTTGTAATATTCTGGGTCCCTTCCTGTCATACCTGATGTCCAATTTGTTAGCAAATCCTACAGGCTGTACCTTCAAATCATATCTGTAATATGATCCCTTCTTACCACTCCCACTGCTACTAATCAATCCCAATCCCACTATCACCTCCTGCCTGGTTTACTCCAGCAGTCTCCAGTGGGCCCCTCTGCCTCCTATCTGTTACCCCTACATCCATTAACATATCTTCATACAACAGAGCTAGAGTGACTCTTGAAATATAGATCAGATCAAATAACTCCCCTGTCCAAAATCTTTAAATGACTTTTCATAAAATCCAGAAAAAATTCCAAGTCCTTGCTGTGGCCTACCTGTGCATGATCTGGACTTTACCTGGCCTCCAGACTTCAATTCTTGCTATTCTCCTTCTAGCCAACGGTGCTCTCGTCATTGTGCTGTTATTCCAACTCTTCTAGCACATTTCCATCCTAGGGTCTTCTTGCCATCCCTCTGCCTGAGTCCCTTCTCCAGATTCTTACAACGCTTGCTCCCTTACTTTCCAGAGGTCTTCCTTCACCAGCCTACCTAAAAGTAGCCCCCTCCTCCATCTTCCTTCCTCATGATTGTCTATATCCTCCACTGAATATAAGCTAAATGAGGGCAGCTTCCTTGCTTTTGACCCTTGATGATGCCTGATATCTAGAACAGGATTTGGGACACAGTAGGCCATTAGTTAATATTTGTTGAATGAATGCATGTTTTTAATATTGCCATCCTAGCTCAAGCCACTATGTTTAGCATTTCAATCATCTCCTAACAGGTCTTCCAGTTGCCACTCTTGCCTCCTGCAGTCTAATCTCCATAAAGCAGTAGCATTCTGCTTTACAAATGCTAACCAGACCAGGTCATTCTCCCACCTAAAACTCCCCAGGGACAGCTCATCACGCTTATAATGCAACCCAAGTTTCTTATTTGTGTCATAAGACGGTTGACATGAGCTGCCTCCTGCTCAGCTCTCAGTTCCACCTCACCAGCCACATGGACCCTCAAGCACCTCTAGAAAACTCCCATCCCAGGGTTGTTGGTTCTCGCCAGCCACTCTTCATGGAATGCTATCATTCCACTCTTCACAGGGTTGGCTTGCTTTTGGCCACTAAGACTTCCACTTAAATATTGCCTCAGGAGAAGGGACCTTTCCAACCACCACCAACCGTCCTATACCACAAATAAGAAGCTTGAATTCCATTCAAGCATGATGAACTATAAAGTAGATGCTGTCACTTTGACTCATCACTCTGCTTTTGCTCTCTGCCTAGTCCTTGTCTTGATCTCATGTTTTTATTTATTGGTGACTGATTGCATTCCTCTCTTTTCTCTTCCACCCACTACCCCCACACAAACTAGAACATGAACACAAGGGACCAAGAATTGTGCTTTCCTTGTCCAAAACAGCATCCCCAGCATTTCCCATAGTAATTGGCATATAATAGGTGCTTAATATTTATTTGTTGCATCAAATAGTTTATATTCTTCCACCTTATCTCATCCCAAACACCAATTTCTAGCTAGTGGGTTAGATATATACATTCTATAGTCTTACACAGGTTATTTGTTTTTATTTTGCATTTGATATTCCAAATCAGTACAATTTTAAATTGGTCCTAATTTTACAATCAAATAAGCAGTGTTTCCTCATTATGAGAAGTCACACATTATCAGCATTTGCTTGGTGTTTGGAGTGTGACCTTGGCAAGTACAGACTTTCTAGTGACTTCTCTTACTTAGATTTTCTTTTCTTTTTCTAGGTAGCTATGATCAAAATAGTGATTGTAAGACTTTATCCTTGCACAGTAACTTAGTTTTCAGAGTCATTTTACAACAAAGAGATTTGGATTTGCTCAAAAAATGTTTTCACGGGTGTTTTATATTGAGATGGAGACACAATGAAAAGAGATGGCCTTTCTCAAGGATACAACATTAACATTGTTATTCCATGTTCTTCCTCCTCACTAGGCTTTACCTCTCCACTGGCCAGACCTCAACTAGGGCACAAAGGACTCAGAGACTGTCTAGCTGGGGTTCCTGGTCAGACAGAAATACAACAGAAGCCCCAGCCTGAAATGAGCACCTTCAATGGATGACATGACTTGTCCTGGTACCAAATATTAGAATTGCAAGAATTTATATCTTAAGCATTCCCATATGAAGAATCTTGGGTACAAGACAATAAAGGGCACTAAACATGATATGTAACTGACACTCTATACATTTATTTAAGAGAGGATTTATGGAAAAACACTGGAAATTTGCAAACTTTTGGGAAAGAATATGACAGGAGATGAGTATATGTGTGGGAGAAAGACGAAAAATAGGTTCTTGAACCTGTAATTTTAACTCCCACACTGTTTCTTTCAAATATCTACACAGATAGTGTTTATAGTAACTAATTTCTTTAAGGCCAACACTCCTGGCTGTGGGGCTACTAAGCCTGTTTGAAAAATAATTAATGTGAGGTTTGTTAACACTATCTACTGCGCTGTGGAAGTGACACACCCAGGGCCCAGGGCACAAGGGGTTTTTCAGAGAAATAAATGAGAAAATATATCTTTATATGAAAGTGGATTTTTGTAATAAATAAGAGAGGTATTACATTGTTTATAGTTTATAGGTAAACTGAAATCTACTGTTTATCGAACGATTTTTTATTACTGACACGTGAAAGCAGATCTGTTTCTGGATAACAGCTTATCAATATAATTGTGTGGGCTTCAGTGTGGGCATGTGTGTTTCCTAAGATGGCTTAGTACTGCCCAATTACTTTTATATCTTGGGAAGATGAAGCTAAATAATGTTTAAATTAGGTGCGAGTGACAGTGAGAGGACAATTAAGCATATTAAAAGAAATCCGAACTAAAATGGATGAATGTAATATAGTAAAGTAATTTGTGAGACACCAGCAAATATCAGTTATTCAAACAGTGGCAAACAATGTATAGGATTACTTATTTAATCACAACACAGTGTCATCCTTTTCTTATTTGGACAGTAAATTGTGTTCGCTCTAGTGCCTAGGAAACACTGCCCGACCGCGAATGTGAATCTAAATTAGCTTTCTGGAGGAGTACATCAGATAACACTTTTGGCCATACTACGCGTTTTGGTCCTGCTATTTTCAAAATCCTCCAGGGCTGATGTTGTTTAACCATCATGATGGCTGAGGCCTAATTAAAATGATGAATGATCTGATCTCATATCATTCACTGTATTATCTTAATTGAAAAGTGTGGAGGCTCCAAATGAAACCACATCTATTATATACATACATATTTCTTTCTATCTATCTGTCTATCTGTCTATCTATCTATCTATCTGTCTGTCTGCATTCTAAGCTCTCTGGTTGGCTGGTGGCAAAGTTGTGCTTCCATCCTAGCCTGAGTGATTGGAAGGCTGGTTGTTTCACACGGTACCTCCCCTCTCCACTCCCTGTGCCTCCTCACAAAACTAAAACCACATGCTAACCATGTTAAACCTGTGCAGTTAACAACAAAAACAGCAACAGTGTTACTTTCTGATTGGGATACCCAGCCTTCTACTCCTCCCCAAGCCTTTCATGTGATTTTAAAAATGTTTTGTATATGAAATGCCAGCAGGCACTTCAGATGGACCCGGCCACTCTCCTCGAGCTTCTCCTGGGCCATGGTGAGCGTCTACTGCGGGTGGGGTTGAGAAGGAGGAGAGCTTTCTGGAAGTGGAGAGGCTCCAGGGTGTTTGTAGGACCCACAGCTTCATCTGCTCAGACCACAGTCCCGTGGCTGGAGAGGAAAAGCAGACCCGATGCTTGTAGACGTCATCCAGGAATCTGAGGGCTTCTGCTTATCAAAGGCTTGTTTCTAGCAGCAACTGCTGCTATTTGAGAGTGAGAATATCCCAAAACATGACTCCACGATCTATTTGGTGAGAGTAATATTTTAGGGTATCATGTTCTCTCCCTAATCCTTATGCAAAAAAGATATAAAATACAGAGCAAGATAATACCATGTTGCAGTTACTGCAAAAACGTCTTTTAGAACTATGGGTTAAATGATGTTAACCACATGAGGAAATAAAATAACATATAAAAATATTTATATTATGTAATAATAATGGAGTCATTATGAAATTGTAACTTTATAACCTTTTATGTGCATATTTATAATTATTAAATTTGATTTATATGGAAGTGGTTTTTTTAGGTTATTAAGACCAACATACATATGTTAATTATTATTTATAATGTGGCTTAAAAACATGCTTTATTAGAAAGAAAGCTACAGGGAAAAATAATAAAGTGAAAGAAGAGAGCTCTCAAATTTTGTTAAATGATTGTCAATTTTTCATTAAATTAATCATAATTTAATCTATTGAAACTTATGGGGAAAATATTCACAATTCTCTTTTACTTCTTTTTATGAAAATATTTAAGTTCTTCTTATGTCTGTATTTGTAAAATAATAGCGATTTCAGTTAATTATTTTGTTAAAGTACTTTTATTAAAGGTATTATAATTTCAAGAGAACAGAGACAAACAAATTGATTCTTCTTGGCTATTGACATTTTGTGAAATGTTTACCTTCCATCTCAAAAAAAAGAAAGTGAATCGGCAGATCACATGTCCTCTCATTCTCCTTAGTTCTCAGAACTGACAAACACATCCAAATAAGGTGCCCCCCAAAGTGAGAAAACAGAGAAGGAAGACAGTTATTACAGCCAAAACTTGGGACACAAAATGTAGTAAAATCTGGTTGTGACTATGGACTCAAAGTGGGAATTTAAAACCGAATCCAAAAACTAAAAGCATGAGCACAGAATGTGAAACAAGATGGCACATTTCTTTTTCTATAAAGCTTTTCTTTGGGCATTTTTTATTAAGTACAGACACTGCTGTACTTTTCTCCCGTGTTAAATAAGTAGACCAGATAAGCAGGTGCCTTTAAGGCTTAGTCCATCAGTTCTGACAATAAATGCAACCCTGTGTTACAGAAAATGGGTAAGAGTCACTTAACCAATAACTAGGGAAAAAATAACACCCTCCCCTTCTCGCCCAGAGGGTTTCCATGGGAATCCTGCCTATATTAGCTTTGGCAGACTTGTGGCTATTTTTAGAGGATTTGAAAGCAACTAAGAATGCCTTTCACTTTTATTCCAAAGCTGAACCATATCTATGTTTATAAACCCCCTTACCCCATGCACACGCTACACATGCACGCATGCATGTGCACACATTCACACGTGCGCACGACACACACACACACACACACACACACACACACTCCTGAAAAACCAATTGTATTCACTTGAACTTGGGTGCAGTTCAAAATCAAAAGCCTGGCCGTTGGCTCTCCTCTTCCACATTGTTCAGGTGCTGACAAGCCTGTCTTTTTATTAGCTCTAATTGCTCTTAAAACCTTACCCAGGAGACCTGGCTACACTGTTAATCCTAAAACACTAATGCAGCTCTTCCAAGTAGAGCCCTTGTGGTGCAGCATGAATGACCAGACTTGGTTATTTATAAAAGTTACCAAGTATAGGCAAAGTCCGAAGTTGCACATCCTTCCCAGGAAGAGAAAGCCGATCATCTGGAAGTAGCTCTTTCTCCTCCTTATGAAATGATTTGCTCAAAGGAGTGTGTCATCTTAGGGAAGAAATGTTGAGTGTTCAGCATGTTCTGTTCAGTAATAGCTGCACTATTCCTTGTCCTTTCACCCTGTTATTAAGGGTTGTCTTATTTGCACATGTTATCTGTTTTCTTTCCTTTCCTTCTTATCATGCTTTTAAGTCTCAGAGGTAATCCAATTTGAGAAATAGACTGAAGTGTGTGTGTGTGTGTGTGTGTGTGTGTGTGCGCGCGCGCGCGCGCGCACGTACACAAAGTATTATTCCTTTCCTTATATTTGCGTTCTTTTACTTTAGTTCTTCTAATGTGACTATATAATATTTACAATTTACTTTTCAATATTACTTAGTGCCATCTGGGTCACTTCCCTTCTGGGAAGGACCTGTCTCTAGAGGAGTGCTCCTTCACAGGGTGACCATTTATATTTTCATCCAAACCATGGTATTTTGAAAATGAAAGGGGCATAAACTGGGGAAGTACTAGGTAAGGTGGGAGGCAAGATTATCTACCCATGAGCAAACAGTCCTCCACGTATTCAGTTAAGACCTGGGCAATGCCTCTACTAACAGTAGTTTTTTCTATAATATTCTGCTGCATGATCATTATTCTATTGGGAAGTTGAATAAAAATGGAAAGAGGCAGATTGTTACTTAGTGGTCCTCCTTTAACTCAGCCAAGACCAGCTTGACCTGATCACTCTCCCTTCTACCATAATAATTTTTTGCTTATACTGGACTGGTAAAAAGAAGAATGCCTTAGAGAAAAGGAAATCCGTTTGCTAAGATTTATAAGTCGTCTGATCTCAAGTTTACAACTTCAAAATTTTATGAATCAGTCTTCGAGCGTGAATCCCGTCTCTTCCCATAGCAGAGGGGAATCTTAATGTGGTCATAGGTCTCTTAAGGGTTTGGATTTAAGGCAGAACTCCTCGCTGCTCATTGGTGGTTCATTCGAAACAGCAAGTATCACATGGTGTCTCTGACATTCTTTTTTATTTTAAGGTGTTTTGTCCAATAGAAAGTTCCTAAAAATCAAAGATCTCCTTACCCCGTTAATAGAATCTGGAGGTAAGAATAGTAAAAATGGTAAATAATAGAATCTGGCCATTCTAGGTGATGTTAGTAACCACTTCTTCCTAACATACTTTTATTCCTTTGATAATCTCTTCAGGTCAACCACATCAGTAAAAACTCTGGACAAGGCCTAGTCTGGCACTCCTCCTTCTTATGACACACAAATAATGAATTTATTTTACAATGGCAAGCTAATGGAAATGTTAACCCATGAATAAAATGCAACACAAAATGTACAACCTAAATAAATATGTACATCAAAGACGATTATAGACCCTGGATAAATACTTTATGGCTATCATGGGTCTCATTTCCACCTCTTTGCTCGTCTCTGGGCCTCTTCTCACACTCTTCCTAGCGGCAGCTGGTGGCGCCCAAGGCTGCTTACTACACCCTGGCTCTCAGCACAGGTTCTGACCCAGGTGTCTTGAATTCTGGTTTGATCTGAACTCTTGCTATATAGTTAGAAAATTTACTATGGTCCCTCCCCCATTTCGAACATGAACTTTCCCCTGGATTACCTGTGGCTACAGATTTGGTACAGTTATGCCTTTTCACATTAATTACCAAAATCTTCTAATAAAATTTTCTTGAAAAAAATGTAAACCAAAGACCCACTAAAAATAAGCACAATAGTTCAAAGATAGTACAATTTTAAAGTGCTTCCATAATATAAATGCAATTACTGATGGGAAAACTGAAGGTGGGAAGATTCGAGTGAGTTGTATGAGTACTCCATGTTCTTAAGGAAAGTGAGAAGAGCTTGGCTTTGAGGCTGTCATCTCATGACTATTATTACAGGATGCGATAAGGGGACTCTTTCTTATCTTCTTCTGCAACGCCTTCTCCCTCCAGTGAGCTCCCTCTTCAGTACCACTTTTCCCAGGCTTCTGGGAGGCTCTAGGCACTTTGAATCCTGCACCCACTTCTTAGTCCTTAGACTGAAGCTCTGCGGATCCCCTTACCAGAATAGAACCCACTTGAGAGCAGAGACTCTTCTGCTACAGCCCCTGAAGTATCTGGTCTGTATCTGGTAAATAAATATCCCTCCAATCACTCTCAAATACTAAATTCCACAAAGGAGCTCACTAATATGGCTTACAACGTCATGATTAACTTATTTAATTTTCTTCTGTTCTTAAAAATGGATTTAAGCCAAGTGTTATTTTCATAACTATTTTAATTTCATCACAGTGAAAAATTATAAAAAGTAAACTAATAATAACCTGTACATAAAGGTTACACAGATAGTCCCTGACGTAACAATGGCTCAACTTAATGATTTTTTTGTTGACTTTACAATAATGTGAAAATTGTGTAGATGCAGTAGAAACTGTACTTTGAGTCCCTGTACAACCATTCTGTTTTTTTATTTTTAGTACAATACTCAAAAAATTGCATGCGCTATTAAACATTTTATTACAAAATCAACTTTGTGCTGGGTGATTTTACCCTACTGTCTGCTAATGTAAATGTCCTGAGCACATTTAAGGTAGGTTAGGCTGAGCTAGGATATTCTGTAGGTTAGATATATTAAATGCATTCAACTTAGGCTACTTTCAACTTATGACTGGTCTATCTGGACACAATCCTACCATAAGTTGAGTCACATCGATATACATCTCCCCTTAAAGATGTCTTAAATGCACACTGATAGGAAATGTTATATGAATAGCATTTTCCTTGGATACCTTTCTGGGAAAACTACGTGTTATATACCAACAGCTTAGAACAAACCAGAATTCAAGACACCCAGGCCCGAAGTCTGCACTAAAAGCCAGGGTGTGGCGAGAAGCCTTGGGCACTACCAGAGGCCATTAGGAAAAGTGTGAAAGGGGCCCAGATTTGAATAAAGGAGTGGAAATGAGACTCAGCAATCATAATATATTTTATTTAGTGTCTATGATTAGATCTAATTCACATTTTTAAAGGTCTAACATTTGAGCATGCCACATGAAAACCTTAATTTGAGCACTCTGTTATTGCCCATTAAGGTTCTTTTTATATTAATCCATATAAAATTCTAAATTTCTTCACAATGTTTGATCCAAGCATAAATGAAGGTGAAATTACTTCATGGGCATCAACATTTATTTTGAACTTGAAATGTTATATTACATTTCATACATTTGGAAGATAGCTTTCAATATGCAGAAGCTTGCCTTAATTCTGATCTGATTACATACAAGAATTTTAAGAGAACCCTGAAATTTTGTCTTTTTATGCAGCCCAGATTCAAAGAATCAAAAATAATGATTTTTTAAAACAGATTTACTTTTATCAAGCATGTGTATTTCCATTTTTGAGTACATATGAAGAAGGAATGATAAACATGTTCTGGTGACAAATGTTCCGTAAGTTGGCTATTAATCTTATGTATAATATTTATAGAAATTAAAAAAATTAAATGCATCAAATAGAGATTTAGGTAGGCCAGAAGGTTAAGATTATCACATACTATTATTCCCAAACCTTGAGCCATGGAATTTACAGCAACTTTCACTGTTGCTGCTTTTTGAGAAATGATTTTAATGCTTAGGCAGAAAAAGACTCTTTAGAGATAATTAATCTCTAAAAACAAAAACCCTATGAGTTACTAATAGGTGATGCATATCGTTTTGAATAACTAACAGTTAAAATTATATACTATACAATAGGGCTATAGAGGCTTCATTTAAAAAATATATGTAAAATGGAGTTGCTAAGTGCTTTCAGCCATTCCAAATCTGAAATTAGCTAACACTTGCATTTAAGAGGTGAAAGAGGAGTTCTACTTTAATGGAGGATGCAGAAAGACATAAGACAACATTACTTCTGTAACAATGAACAAACGCTAGAAGATGTACACAATCTTTCCTTGAACCCATCAGACAGCTGAGGCGCAGGGCAACCAAGCAAGTTGGATGTCAGTCAGCATGACACGCCCATGAGGAAAGATACACAAACGAGTTCATCTTTGGCAAAGCACAGGAGGAAGAGGGGGCCTCCCTGCAACTAGGCAGGAAGAAATTAGCTAAAGTTTTCAGAGATTTGTAAGGGATAAGTATGAACGAATACATTAATTTGAAACAGCTAAGAACTCCAGACAGGAGTCCACACATACTCACAAACTCTTCCATGGGTCTCTATCGAGTTTGTATGAGAAAGACTGGTAGCAGGAAAGCAGAGAGTGAGCATGAAGCCCACAGTCCTATGTTATGCGAAAAGGTAAAGGAACTCAAGACAGAATGCGATATGGTCCCAGATGGCAATCTGGAGCTAGACAGAGAGACAAATAGCACTGGAAAAGGTAGAAACAAAGGTACATGTGAAAGATGTTTTTCCTTATTTTTTATCATTTAAAAAATAATTGACTGAGTAAAGCAAGCATACTAACAATGTACGGTGAGGTTTATAACATATGTAGAAATAAAATGGATGATAAAATGGATGATAAGTAAAATGGATGCACACAAAGAATCGGAAGGAGTAACTGGCATATGTGTTGTAAGGTTCCCTCTCTTTTTTTTTTTTTTTTTTTTTGAGTTGGAGTCTCACTCTGTAGCCCAGGCTGGAGTACAGTGGCACGCTCCCGACCGCCTCAGTGTCGACCTGCTGGGCTCTGGTGATCCTTGCACCTTAGCCTTCCAAGTAGCTGGAACTACAGGCGTGTGCTACCACACCCAGCCAATTTGTTGATTTACTGTAGAGATGAGGTGTCGCCAAGTTGCCCGGGCTGGTCTCGAACCCACAGGCTCAGGCAATCCACTCGCCTCGGACTCCCAAAGTGCTGGGATTACAGGCTGAGCCACCGAGCCCAGCCATAAGGTTCTTATACTACTGATGAAATTGTATAAAGTTATTTGAAGGTAGATTGCAATAAGTTAAAGATGTATACTGTAAACTCTAGAATGACTTCTAAAAATATTTTAAAAGAAGAATAACCTAGGGGTCAATAATATAGATAAAATGGAATCATAAAAATATGTAATTAATCCAAAGATAAGAAAAGAAGGAAAAGGGGGAAAAATGAAATCAGTAGAAAACATCTAGCAATAAATCTGCCATATCAATAATCACATTAAATGTAAAAGTTCTAAACACATCAATTAAGAGAAACAGGACTGGATTAAAACATGTGGTAAATATATATGACAGAATATCACACCGTCATAAAGAATGACAAACATACGAACTTCATAGCAACTTGGATGGATTTAGAGTTTATATTTCTCAGTGATCTATCACAGAAACAAAGAGCAGAGTACCACAAGTTCTCACTCATAAGTAGACCCTGAACATTTACCATAATACTATAAGAAAGGGATTGGCAGTAGTAGGATACTGCTAGGGTAGGTGGTGGTGAGGGGAAACACAACATCAATAAGAGTATCAGACCTCAAACCAGGCAAAGTGAGGACCAAAGGGAGGCCAGAACTTTACATATAGAATATTCACTTTACGTGTATGAGAATGTTTCCAGCAGTTTTATTCATAATCACCCAAACCTAATCCTGAATTGCACCACACATCTTTAAAATAAAATATAAAAATAAAGAGGCATGAATTGTCAAGTTGAATGAAAGAAAGTCCCCACTTTTTGATGTATATAATAAACACTCTTTAACTATGGAGACATAAATAGGTTAAAATTATAATAATACATCACAAAACAATAACCAATAGAAAGCTGGAGTGACTATATTAATATCAAAGAAAGTAGACTTCAAGTAATATTACTAGGAATAAGAGAGACATTACATAACAATAAAGAGGTAAATTCTTCAAGAATATGTAAAGTATATAAATGTGCCCAACAACATAGCTTCATGAGACATGAAGCAAAAACCAGAATGACTAAAATTTTTTAAAAACTACCACTACCAAGGGGTGATCTACATGTTGTGTCACTGAGCATCTTATGCATTGCTGATGGGAGTGTAAAAAGTTAAACATTAAATAAAGTCAAACATGCATTTACTGCATAACCAAGGACTCCCTCTTCTTCCACATGCTCATCCATGTAAAACGCCCGCACAAGGACTGATATGAGAATGTTTACAGCAGTTTTATTCATAACCACCCAAACCAAATATCCAACAATTGATGAAAATATAAGCAGAATATCCTTTTATAGGACATCTATAAATGGAATACAACTCAAAAATATAAAGGAATAAAGGAATGACACATGCAACAAAATGGATGATCTAAAAACATGTGAAAGGGAAAAAAAGTCTCTAAAGGCTATAGACTGTATGATTTTAGTTATGTGACATTACGAAAAAGGGCAGAAATCCCAACAGTGATTGCCAAAAACAAGCAACAGGAGCAGAGGAATGGAGGAATTTAGGGGATTACAGAAATGTTCTATAGCTTGAGTGCCATGTTTTTGACATGACTATATAGGTCTTCTTAGAAAGTAAGAAATTACATTGACTTAATTCTTAATTTATTAATGACATTTGAAATTGACAATGAGTATACAATTTTTTTCTGCCTCTTCAGAAAGTATTCTAGAATCTAGAAGAATCTAGATCAACTCATTTTTTACTTCCTGTCTTTTGTCACTGTACATATTTACTATGCTGTTTCTAATAAAACCAAATATTTAATTTTAATATTAATTCCTTTAGAAAAAGAGAAACACACATTATAGATTATTAGGACGGAAACAGAGCTTTACCACAAGTTAGTCTAGTCCTCTATTTTACATGTACTGGGTACCTCTGTTTGTCAGTCTAAACCGTGTGTACTTTAGAATTCAGGCAATTCAGGAGAGTGTGAGGTCTGGTTCATGTGATGGACAGACTGTGGTCATAAACGTGAGTGATGCAACCTGTAAATGCACAGAAATAACTGACGTGGGCTTGAGAGATAAGCACTCACATCCGCATATGGGGCAGGGCCAAAGTGAAGCTATTTTCTTTAAGACCCTGGTTTTTATGTCCACTCTCCTTTGCCCTGAAATATAATTATTACTGAAAGAAAACAAAAAGCTTTACTCAGGCTATTTTCCTTGCCTAAAGTCCCCTCATTTCCACTAGCTTCATTAACTCATTAACTTCTACTCACTCAGGTAAGAGCTGAGCGCACATGCCTGAGGCCATTTTTCCTGCATGGGATCATGTTCCTCCTCCTGCACCCTCTTGAAACACCTGTGCCGTGTGGTCTCCTAGTACGTGGCATGATTTCAGTGAAGAAATCAGTTTGTAACTAGTATTTTGTATCTGTCTCCCCACTCAAATATAAGCTGCAAAAGAAAAAGCACAATGTCTTTCCTGATAACTGCTCTATACCCAGCACCTGGCTCTGTGTTTCATTCAAGACAGGTGCTCAACAGAAGTTTGGATTTTCACTGAGAGATTGCTGGTCCTGCTGCAGAGATAGCTTGCCCCTGGTATGCAGCAGTAAACAGCAGCAGAGGAAAACCCAAAACAAACAAAAAGCAAAGATATACCTTTGAACCCCAACACATCATTTACTCGCTAATGATTCAGTGAAATTCACATAAAAATTCTGCACATCATTTTCCTATCTTTAAAAGTCACTTAATTGCAGAAGATTTGAGAAAACATATGCAAACATTCTAACCATCATGTATCCTTAAAATGGGTCCAGTAATAATAAATGAATAAAAGAGTGTAATTTGCCTTACAGGGTGCATAGGACATAGCAGGTGGTCAAAAATTGTAGAATTGACCAGGTTTGGTGACTCAGGCTGTAATCCCAGCACTCTGGGAGGTCGAGGTGAGTGGATTGCAACTTGGTGAGACCTCATCTCTACAATAAATAAATAAATAAATAAGCCGGTCGTGGTAGCGCGTTCCTGTAGTTCCGGCTGCTTGGAAGGCTGAGGCGGAAGGATCGCCAGAGCCCAGCAGGTCGAGGCTGCGGTGGACGGGAGCGGCAACTGCATTCCAGTCTGGGCGACAGAGTGAGACTCCAACTCAAAAAAAAAAAAAAAAAAAAAGTAGAATCGATCTGTTGCTTTTTGCATTATATAATAGTGATGCCTATCTTCATCTCAAGTAGGTTGCATTTTAAGAACATCTTTTTGTAAAATAAGTCAATGGTAAAATACACATTTCTGACACCAGGGCCAATTAATAAGGCAAGCTGTAGATAAACAACGGTATTTGATTGCTGTTGACTCAAAAATTGCAATTTCAAGTGCTTCAATTTTTTTTTATTCAAATATGTATATGTACTTTTCATTTTTCCTTTCTAGAATCGATGTAAATGTGACCTAATGACAGAAAACTCCGTTTTTCGCCCCCTTGGACTCCTATTAGCTACAGAATAGTCTTAACTTCATAGCACATCATTTAAGTCTTCTCAAATCTGGCTTCGACATACGTTTTCCTAATACTTGTTTCCATTTTGACCCCAAATCACACAAGATGAATCATTACCTAAAAAATTCATCCTGTACTTTCTTGAATCCATGCTTTGGCTCACACTGTGCCCTTTTCCTGAAATTTCGACACTTCAGTCAAAACATTGCCTATACCCTAAGACCCAATTGCATTGCTACTTACTTTTCTCTACCTAGGCAAACACATAAAATAATATCTTGGTCAACTGGCGCACTTTGTGAATGACATAAATTGATGAAAATAAGTATATTAAAGGGATGGAAGTGGAAGGTTTGAACCGCAATACTCCTGCTTTTAGGATACTATCATCAAGTACAAGGATTTATTTTGGGCAAATTATACACTCTTTTAGCATAACTGCAGCTTTGTCTATAAGGTACAAAATCAGTATGTATAACCAATGAATTTGGCATTTTTATTACATATCTACTTAATCCGAAGTATTTTAACTTCAAATTCAAAAATTTTAATGTATCAGATAAAACCCTATTTGTCCATATAGCATATCTTACATTTTGAAAGTTAAGTATTTTTAAATTATTATTATACAGATGTGGGGTACAAGTGAGGATTAACTACATAAATAGGCTGCATGCAGGTGAAATTTGGGCTTCTAGATGGCTCTCACTCCCCCTGTTAGTGGGCCAGGTACCATTTGTGTTGTTGCATGTCCCCTACCCTCCAACATCCCTTCCTCCCCTAGCAGTGCCCAGGCACTGCTGATCCCTTCCTTGTGCTAATGTAACTAATGTTCAGAGCCCACTTATGGTTGAGAACATGTGGTATAATCAAATGGACTTAAGAAGCATCATACTGTGTCCATGTGAAAAAGCAATTGTCTTAAAAAAAAAGCACATTATTTTTCTATAGCTCAGTCTATAAACAAAATCTACCATCATCTGGTTTTATTGTTTATAAAAATTAATAAAATCAAAGTACATTGATAATTCCTTGGGGTTATATTATCTGAGTTAACTTTAGGTGGTCTTGCATTTCCAAAACTATTGTTTTAAATAGGATATTCTCTTTTCTGAACACTAAGTCTCAAAATGGTATTGAAATTGGTATCTAGCTAATTTTTACTTCTAAATAATTAATACTTAATCATATCAGGTTTCACAGATTATTGGTTCCAGGGCCTTCTGTATCTCTGGATACCAGCCACACATTTGAACTTACAAAGCACTCTTTTAGGAAATGACTTGCGAATTCTCTTCTAAGGTTTGCCATGACTCACATTGTGGCTAGGTTATTTGTTTCTTTTTCTCATAAAATTCCCCATCTATAAAATATACATATATAATTTGTCATGTGCTATTTGACTACCTTCTTGATAAAAAGATACACAGGCCAGGGTTTTATAAATTTAAATTTCATGTTATTTGCATTTCAATTAAAATTACAAACAGTGAAGTAATTATGGGTTTTTAAGATTTTTGTTTTTTCTTTTGACAGTGTTGGTGTTATAATTTGTTCCATAAATGGTGAAGACTTCCCTTGACAGGCTACATTAATTTTTATGTTCACTTTTAATTAGATAATGCTTCTGAAGAAATAAATAAAAAAGCTTCTACGAAAAGAAAAACCAAATGTCTCAATGGTATGTCCAAAACCACCCTAAGTTGGTTGCATATGGAAATAAAAATATTTTTCAAAAATATTGCCAGTGACTGTTCAAGGTGTGATCATTCCCTGTGTGGGTTATTTATGCCTTGTATTTTTCCATCTACCTATCTGTGATGGGGCCATTTCCTTGCCTGTTTTCTGCAGATGGGAAGCACAGTATGGCAGGAGAAATAAAATGTAATAAAGTTCAAATCCCTCCTTTTGACTACTTGTGAGCAACTGAAGGAAGTGTTTCAGAGTGAAGCTTAACAGCAGTTATTGCCTGACCGAAGTTTTGAGGAATATTAATGGTTTTAATTTGTCCACATTATTACATGAAACTGGGGTAGCTGAGGATTAAGTAATTAGCCAATGGCATGCAAGCACATATTTCTGAATGAGAAAAATTCTTAATCGCAACCAAAAAAGTAGGCAGCAAGTAAAGATATCTTATAACCAGTGGCTTTAAAATAGAAACAAAAATCACTCTAATTAGCTGGATACATTGGAATTCTGTTTGAACTTTTAACAGAACCGCAATCTAAATATCAGAGCAAGGATTTGCCTTTAAATGAAAGTGCTTTGGAGTGTCAAGAATTCCTTTTATAGTGTATGCAAGCCTCTCTGAATTACAAGGTTCTATCATGGCAATGAACAGTGAAGAGAAATACTAGCAGGAAGAAAATAAATACGTAATTTAGAATTTGTTCAAGATCCAGGAGTTAACTCCCTTTATTCAAGAAAGTTGAGTCATGGGCAAACCACAGGTGGTCAGGGAGGGGTGAACCATGACCCATCTGTTTCTCATAAAACCAGACTGTGCCATGCCAGAGACTTCACTTTTTCTGAATGAAATACATTCATGTGTGAACATGTCAGCGCCAGTGCAAGAGGAACATTCGTTTTCCCTAGCACACGATGTACTTACAATTTGCCGAAATGAATACTGGGCCTTCTTGTTCTCTCTGGATACTCACCACTCACATGCCCGAGCTCCCAGGGAGTTTGCAGTACCAGCAGGGGAAGGGTTTCTTCTACACTGTACTGTCTCTTACGAAAATCTGTTTATAAACTCTTTAGGAACAATTGCCTGTTTTAATGAGATTCTCACTCAAAGTAGTTATTAAATACATTTTATTAGTATGGGATTCATAACTCTTGATGAAGATAGAAACAGCAAGAAACTTGAAATTATGGAAGAGCAAGGTGTAAGAACTAACAGTTATTTATCAGTTGTTATGGCTAAATTTAAAGTCATCAGTGCTTCTCAAACGTTCGTGTGCATTCAAACCGCTGAAGAAATTTATTAAAATGCAGAATCTGATTCAGCAAGTTTGCGTGGGACTCAAGATTCTCATTTATAACAGGATGCCAAGTAATACTCAAAAAAACTGGTCTGTGAAATACCTTTTGAATAAAAAGAACACAGGGCACAATTCTTTGATAGGAAGTTCACAACCAAACAGCTGGGCCAGGCTCGGTGGCTCAGCCTGTAATCCCGCACCTTGGGAGGCTGAGGTGAGTGGATTGCCTGAGCCTGAGGGTTCGAGACCTGCCTGGGCAACTTGGCGAGACCTCATTTCTACAGTAAATCAAAAATTAGCCGGGTGTGGTAGCACGCGCCTGTAGTTCCAGCTACTTGGAAGGCTGAGGTGGAAGGATCGCCGGAGCCTAGCAGGTCGAGGTTGTGGTGGCCAGGAGCGGCCACTGCACTCCAGTCTGGGCGACAGAGTGAGACTCCAACTCAAAAAATAAAAAAAAATAAATTAAAAACACATACACACACAAAAACAACCAAACAACTGATACTGAAGCCAGTTTGAGTTTATCTCAGCTGGATTCCATCTCTTTCCCTAGTTTTTGTGTGTATTTACATTTAGTAACAGGTTGGGAATTTAAAAAACAACAAAATTATCATAATACTATAAGAAAAGGATTGGCAAGTAGTGGGAAACTGCCTGGGATTGGGGGTGTGTGGGAGGCGGGACTGGCAGTAGTGGGGATCTGCCTGGGTAAGGGGGAGCACACCTCATCAACAAGAGTACCTGCATGATGAACATTTGTATACCTAATGCTGAATTGTATCCCATACCTTTAAAATAAAAAAATAAATGTTAAAAAAATAAAAAAACCAACAAAACGATTGTGCATTGACCGTGTAAGGGTTCACAGACTGCAACCACATGCCCACTCTGGCATCATTCCCTTGCTTCTCTCCCACTTTCCTGAGACCCCCAGATCTTACACAACCCATGCCTGTATTCCTAACAAGCCATCTGCACTTCTAGGAAATGTACAGGTTATACATCGAAAAAGACCAAGGGAATTTTGATTTTTCTGAGGAAACTGTGATGTACAGTACAAGTCCCGCCGACCTACGGTCTGGGGAGCTGAGCTTTTTCTTCATCTCCCACTGCTGAAGGGAAAGCCACATCTTTATTTATAAATCTGGTAAGATCTTGCTCTACCAGTTTCACAACCCTGCTGATGTGTCCACGGAGTTCTTATGTTCTCTCAGAACATTTTAAAAAGTATTTTTAAAAGCATTCTTATGCTCTTTGAGAACATTTTAAAAAGCATTATTCAAATACAACATAAGAATTGTTTTAAGATATTATAACAACAATGGCAATTCATGTGCTATGTAACTAGGTAGATTAGAATGTCATTGGGGATAGGAATTATAAATTACATGCCCACTTTTATAACCCTGTATCTTCAGTCTTTTGACCCAATGTTAGGTATCATTGTACTTTTTTTTTTGAGTTGGAGTCTCATTTCGTCGCCCAGGCTGGAGTGCAATGATACACTCACGGCCACCCCAGTGGTGACCTGCTGGGCTCCGGTGATGTTTCCGCCTCAGCCTTCCAAGTAGCTAGAGCCATAGGTGCGCACTACCATGCCCAGTTAATTTTTGATTTATTGTAGAGATGAGGCCTTGCCAAGTTGCCTGGGCTGGTCTCGAAACTGCGGGCTCAGGTAATCCACTCGCCTCAGCCTCCCAAAGTTCTGGGATTGCAGGCTGAGCCACCAAGCCCAGCCTCATGGCACTTTTTAAACATTAGATGATTAATGAATTGTCTGATTAAAAATATAATTAAAATTGTAGTATACAATGTTGACATTTGAATCTGCCGTAAGAAATAGGTATTTCTAAAACTGGCATAGAGGATCTTATCTGATTTGGGGGCACAAGACACTTTGGCAGTCTCATAATGCCTGGGAACCATTTGGAATATAATGGTTTTAAAAATTTAAAATGGAAAATTCATTGCTTTTCAATGAAAAACAATGATACAGAAATAGCTATCAAAATATTAAAATAATTCTTTATTAATGCATTAAACAACAAGGTCTAGCAGCAGGTCTTGTAGATAACAATGTTGAAGTAGTATTGAGTATAAATTATATTTGAGATATATTCAACATAGTCAATATCTGTAATCTAGCGCTAATCTGTGATTTCTATTGCCAGTACCACTGGCATATGTGGCTTATATTTATAATAGAAGATTGCAAATTTCAGTTAGAGCTAGTGAAAATAATGATGCTTTTCTTTTCATATCCAGGTTCTATACCTTGGATAATAAACCCCTAAGCTAGAGGTATTATAAAATAATATCCTGAAGAGACCTCAAACCCATACCCTTATCTCCTTCTAGGCAGGACTCACACTACAACATACCATCTTTTTTTACCATAATTTAAAAAGTTTTCAGTTCTGTTAGAACCAATAAGCTTCATTACTCTCAGCAACTAGAGCATTAGTACATACAATGTATGGTATATATTAGTTTAACAGTAATGTAGTGTAACATAAAAAGAGGCTGTTGGGTCTCAATTTATTAGCCTTAATGGAATTTTCTAATTTTTTCCCTTATTCCTACACTCAAAGTTATATTAATGTTACTCGGGAAAAAAAAGCGGTGCTCCAAGATTTTGCTTGGATTAAGGAAGAAAAAGCATTTAGCTAAATATATCCAATGCAGTTGTTGAAGAACATGAGGGAAAAACAATTCTAAGGATCTTTGTCAGGAGGGTTGCAGAACTTGTTTTCTTTCCCCACTGCTCAGGTTAGTTCGGTGACAGCTACCCTGTCAACAGATTGGTGATGGAGAGGTGGTGACTCACCCTTGATCAGCAGAGCATCTGTTCTGGGCATCTGAGCTGCCTCCTAGCTCTTTCTGATAGAAGGTAAAAGTCTGACAAGTTGCACAGAGAAAATCACGAGACAGGAAAGAGCTCATATCTCGGAACCAGGTCTCAGGCCAGGTAAACAATGGTGCAAACTTTTAGATAAAGAGATAAGAAGAAGCAAGGGAAACGGTCTTGATGAAACTAGCATCTGTCATATATTTTGGGGCTGGGAGGGGAAGAATTACACAGAATCCTGCAACCAGAATGCTGAAACACTATAGAAAAGTCTTAATAGTGCCCTTGTTGTGAGTTGAATTATGTCCCCGCAAAAGATACGTTGAAGTCCTAACCTCTGGTATCCGTAAATGTGACCTGTTTTGAAAATAGAGTCTTTATAGATGAAATTAAGATGTAGTCCTATTGAATTACAGTGGATCCTAAATTCCACGACTAGTATCCTTATAAGGAGAGAGAATTTTGGACACAATCTGGGAGAGACACAGGAGAGACAGAGGGAAAACAGCCATGTGGTGACAGAGGCAGAGACTAGAGTGATATGACTAAAAGTTAAGGATTGCCGGAACCACCAGAAGCCAACAGGAGGCAAGAAAGTTTTCTTCCCTTGATCCTTTGGAGGGAATGTGACCTTCGGACACACCTTGACTCCCAACTTCTGGCACTTAGAACTGTGAGAGAATACATCTCATTTGTGACAAATCACTCGGTATGGCAGCCCAAGGGACTAACACAACCATCTCCTTTAAGAAGGGTTAGAAATTCACCACGCCTCGCATCAGGGCAACACCCAAAATTTCTGTCTCAAAAAGCCGCTTTAATTTCAAGCCAAAATGTAAGCTGAGTTTAAAGAAAGCATGGCTGCATAATTATTTCCATAAATACAGGCTGAAGTTTGGGAAAAAGAAAACAAAGTTTCAAGGGCCCTAAGAGATCCTATCCTAGAATGACAATGCTTTACGATTTGGGGTCACTCCGAGAAATTGCAAGGAGTGCAAAACGTACATGTGCTCACTTGATTTAAACATTAATACATTTACTCTTTTATTGATCTCATATATAACAAACAGCTAAGTCCGGAAAAGCCCAATTTAAGCAATTAATGATTAGAGGTAGCCAAAGAAGTACAAAGGAGTCAATGAGTTCCCAACTGATCTTTTCAGTACCGTACACATAGAAATTTCTTTCAAGGCTGGACTTTTAAATGGCAAAGCAATAGACAAAGTACAGGAGAAACAGACACAGGAGAGCTGAGTCATTAGATTAAAAGGCCCTGATATTTTAGCAAAAACAACATAGATGTGTTCATTATAAATAGCCTGGAAATCAGAACGTCTGAAGTGAATTCCACTTCTCTGTATTACGTTTCATCCTTTCCTTTCCGTAAATCCATGCCCATCCTATTCATCCATATTCCGTCTTTAACTCAGGTTTCTCAAAAACCCTCCCTAGTCTAGCTACACGATTCCTCGGCAAGCCTGTTGTCTCTCTCTGCCTGTCTGGCCATTTTTTCTAGTTCATGTCTGTCTGTCTGTCTGTCTATCTGTCATCTATCTATCTATTTCTCTAATGCTCTCATAACAGAAACTTCATAGTTTTCACTTTATTAATTTTGTTATTACACATGCTGTAAATAAAGTATTCTGGCACTTATTTATTTCTCTTCTCAAATCTTGGCTGCGCATATCTATAATTTATAGTGTAAATTACATAATGGTTCCTTCTAAATTGCCAGGCAAAAATAATGTCTTCACTAAATCCATCACAGGATACATAGATTACAGCTTCACATTTAACACCTGTGACAGTCATTAGAGCTCATCATATATGCTTGTCCTCTTCCTCCAGATACCTGGTAAATCTCTACTCCCCCCACCCCCCGAAGTTAGGGATGCCCATGCTCCTTGCTGTGGCCAATGGAGTGTGAGTGGAATTAGGGAGTCACTTCGAGGAGACAGTTTTCAGTGCCAGTGCAGAATTTGCCAGCGTCCTTCCCTGACCTGGTGAACGTGAAGGCACACATGCACACTCTGAGTTGCCACGAGGCTGGGCCTCACGTTAGTCATAAGTAAACATAAAGCATGGCAGGGGAACAGCCTTCCGCCTATGGACTGTGATGTTATGCACTGAGATTTAGGGCTCTTTTTCTTTTGTTACTGCAGCAAAACCTAGCCTATTATGAAAGATACAATAACTAAAATTAGTGTGCCATCCAGTATTCATCCCCAATTAATGCCAAATTGACAAGGCACAGATTAGAATCACCAGCTCACCAATGAGGGAGCACAGGGCCCAGTGTCAACACCTGGCAAGAACATAGACCCAAAGTAGAATCCAGGTACAGCAGTCTCTCCTCATAAGTGGTTTGTAATAGATATAAAGTGAATATCAGCATAGGCCTAGCAGTCAGGGCATCTTTTTATGGCACAACTAGGGACATTAACAAATTGAATTTGAAACATTGTCCTTATGTTTTGTAGTCATCCATTATATTGCATAATGTGAAATAAAAATAAAATTGGTTTGTTTTGACTACAAATTCATTTTAAAATTCAAATTATGAAGCGTCATGATAATGGTAATTTAAATCCATTGAAAATCTATTAGCATAATTCAATTATATTTTAATGACTAAAGTAATAAAAAATCTAATAAAATGAGACATTTGTAGTATGAAATATTTCATTAATAAGATTTAATAATATTTGAACTCATTACCTATAGTCTACTTATTTATTAACGTTTTTATTTATATAGTTAATATTTCTATGTCCATACCTTGATCTTTAAATCTTGTAAATATTTAATGGCAGCTATGTTACCTGAAGTCAAGAGTACCTTTTAAGTTTAGGTCAAGATACATGTAAAATAGTTAAAATGATCAAAGATTTTGGCATAATTTTGTGCAGAAACTAGACTGAGTAGCCTTTAACATATACAATTTCAAATTTAAAATGTTATTGCTTGGTTTTACCCCCAAAAAGGAAGTTTTGCATTCTAGTTTTTATTGCCTGATATATTTTTCAAAGAAGCAAGGATATTTCAGATTTCTTTTAGTAACAGTGTAAGGGCCATGGAAATAAGCAGAAGCCTTAGGTCTGAAAAATAACAGAACAGACTTGGGGCAAACCAGACAGCTGCACACTACTGAGTGTATTATGCTTATTTCTGCATTTGGACTTGACTTTCAAGGAAAATTCCAACTCAAGGACATGGCCTCAAAAGACCACCACTGCTGCTTGTTTCTGAAAGCCCCTGCAGTATCCATATTCAACTTACCTGCTCATTAGAAATAGCAGTTTTAAATAAAAACATTATTGAGGTTAGGAGCAACTTTTATTGCATTTTATATGAAAATTATGAATTTATATTAGTAACAAAAGCATATCACTGCCAAATCATAAACAACTAGCTATTAGTACATGAGCTACCTGGAAATCCTGCATAGATCATACTTAGAGAACCATGGTTATTTATATCTATACTGAGAAGAAAACTGATCTGTTGAACAGCTGATATAAATAGCAGTAGAAAGAGGAGCAGGGAAAGGAACACTTATACACGGGAGCAGATCAAGTAGAACTTGTGAAACCCTTATGAACTTTGAAAACTATTTCCAAGGTTGCATTACAAAAGCATCCATTACACAAGGGAAGTTTCACTGCATTAAGTTTAAGAGAAATACAAATTCTTTGGTGATCCTTGAGTTGCATTGCATTAAATATTCAATGACTTATTTACTGAAGCTATCTTCTAACCAGGGCTCCACTATCCTCTACTCCTAGAGAGATTCTCTACCTCCTCCCACTCCAAGTCACTCTAGAATGCTTGACAACCAAGTCTAGAATTTGTCCTCAAGCCAAGAAACCTTCAATTGCTTTCTATGATATGAAAACAGCTGAGAACCAGTGGCAGATATAGACTCAATGGCAAAGCATGAGTAGGGTAGAGTAGGAGTCAGGGCATGGCAGCATTCTTTAATAAGCTAAGTTTTAAGTCACCCCTTAAACAAAACACAGAAGATAATATTCTCCAGAGTTAGGGGATAATTAAGTTAGGTTTGTCTGCTTCTCTAGCAGCTGCCTGATTTCCTGTTCTTTCATGACATGTTCTGTAGAAAAGACAGGCACTTAGTTTCAGAAAATAGATGTGTTTGCTTGGGTTTTGTTTTGTTGTTGTGGATCTGTGTTACTGAAAGAGTTCTTTTATTAATTACTACTTCAGATGCATGGGATAAGTCAAGGTTCCCTTATTTTGTGGCTTTGTAGTCTATCAGGATCATGATCACATTATCTAAAGTATGTATTCCCTATTCTAAAGCTTCACAGTTTTGCTACTTAAAATGAAGATCATGGACCAGAAGCATCCATGCCACTTGGAAACTTGCTTGAAATGCAAATTCTCACCCCTCCAGCTACCTAAACCAATACATCAGAATCTGTCTCATAATAAGTTACCCAAGTGATTCTGATGCTCATGTAAGTTTGAGAAACACTACCATAGGAGGCATTTGGACACTTATTCCTCTAGCTGAGAGACCATCTCATTCACCTTCAGAACTCTCTTTCTAGGAGGCTGGCCCCTGTAGGTGGTAGCTATACCTTCAAGTAAACCACAAAGTCTTGCTGGTTATTCATTGTTATTAAAAAGGCTACCAAAAAGGCATCATTTTGTGCTTTGATGTGACACCTAGGACCTTAACCATGAAGATCCCTTTGAGAACCCATTTAGTGGGCTATCTGGCAACCAAGCTCATACCAACCAAGGTTCAACTCATTGCCTATATAGCTTTCCTGAACATCCCGATCCCTATTTCTCACTCTCAGGGAAAGAACAAGATATTGGTGACTCCACTTGAATGATCATCCAGCCTCTCTTCGCTAATTTATAGGTGTCTGGTGTCATCCTCACACTTTTAAGTCCTTGGAGTTCTCTGACGATGTTACCTCAGTTCCAAGGTTCATGATACTGCAAGCACTGAACCTTGGCCTCCATAAACATCAAAAATCTTAGAATAATTCCTAGATCTCCCTCCCAAAAGATGCTCAGTCACAACATCAGTAAAATCACAACTAGAGGAAAGGTGGAAGCACAAAAGAAGAGCTCACTGGACAAACCATCTGTAACTCTGCCGCCTTCCCTGACAGAGAAACAAATTATTTAGGGGACGATGACTTTCTTTAAATGTTGTATTTGTAAAAGTGTTTTCTCTATTATCATTTGTGAGAAAGAACTGGTTTTAAAATGAAATGTAGTGAAGCGGCAAATGCTCAGAGTTTCTGTTATAAAATGAAAGAAGTTCAGAGCAACAGATTTGAAGCAGAGGAAAACCAAAATGAGCAGTTAGTGGAAAGGTTCTTGATAGGACAGATTGTGGTCAAACCTTAGTTTATCTCCCCTTATATCTTATTTGCTGGGCCATACAACACACCCCAGACGGCTGCTTCAGTCCTTCAGACACAGCTCTATGGTGAGGCTACCAGCAGTTAGTTATTCCACAGAATTACCCAACAGAGAACTGATTTCTAGAGTTTCCCCTGCCCCCATTATATCCCTTTCACAATCCTCATATTAATCCCTAATATCTTCTATAAAACGTTTAACATAAACTTTACTTTATGGAGCAATTTTAGGTTTACAGCAACATTGTGTAGAAAGTATAGTGTTCCCATATACCCCAGTCTCCACACACACACAGCCTTCTTCGCCACCAAGTAGAACATGTGAACATGTGAACAATGACCCTACATTGACACATCACCAACATTACCCAGAGTCCACAGTTGACGTTAGGGTTCACTCTTGGTGTTGTGCATTCTGTGGGTTTGGACAAACATGTAGTGATATGTGCCTGCCATTGCAGTGGCATATAGTCTTTCCACCACCCTAACAATTCCTGTGTTTGTCCTGTTCATCCCTCCCTCCCCCAAACCCTGGCAATCCCTGATCTTTTCACTGTCTCCATAGTTTTGCTTTTTCCAGAATGTCATATAATTTGGAATAATGCAATATTTTCTGATTGGCTTCCTTCATTTAATATTTAAAGTCCTCCTTGTCTTTTCATGACTTGTTAGCTCAGTTTTTTTTAGCCCTGAGTAATATTCCATTTTATGGACAGCTTATTTAATCCATTCACCTATTGAGGGACATATTGGTGGCTCTAATTTCTTTTTAAAAATGTTTTTTCTACACTACTACTTATAACAGACCATGAAAAATAATATGATAAATCAACACAATAGCATAAAAAATCAAGAAAAATAAGATATCACAAAGAATCTGTGATTTGAAAGTGTGACCAAACTTTCATAGTTTTGGATGTAATGAAAAATGGTATACGGATAGAGTTGAGAACCTGAAGTATAATATAATGTCCTAATATATTTACAGTGATTTAAAGAATAAAATTATTTTATAGACCAGAATATCTGAATTCTCTACTGAAGACTCTGAGAATAGAAATCAGATCCAAGACTTCTCCACTGAGTGAGGCCACAGGGGACTTGGAGAGTGAACTTTTTTAGTACTCTCCAGTCAACAGATTACTTTAACCCTCAAAGGCAATATTTTTTCACACTTTTTTCACCTAGGCCATAAGCAATACATTTTATTTTCTTGCTCTCTCATTTCCCCTCCTTTCACTTCTCCCTCCACCTCCCTACTTCCTGGCCCCTACAAACAAAACTGAGACAAGTTTCACACAACAATACTGACCTATAAGTATTGTGATAAAGTAAAAATATAACTAAGTCCATATGAAATGTGATTTCATTAGCAGTTAAATGTAAAAGTTCCCAAAATAAATGACACCAGCATCTGTTGTTTTTTTCAGTTATTGATGATGGTCTTCCTGGCTGAAGTTAAGTTTTAACACAGTGTGATTTTAATATGCATTTCTTTGATGACTAGTAAGGCTGAGCACTTTTTCATGTATCTATTGGCTGCTCCTATGTCTTCCTTGTCTATTCTATCTATTCCTTGTCTATTCCTATGTCTATTCATATCTTTTGCCCACTCTGTAACGGGGTTGTTTGTTTTTTTCTTTTTAGCACATTTGAGTTCCTTGGAGATCCTAGATGTTAAGCCTTTATCAGATATACAGTTGGCAAATATTTTTTCCCAGTCCTTGGGCTGTCTCCCTGCTCTCTTGATGGTTTCTTTGGTTTTGCAGAAGCTTGTCAGTTTGATGAGGTCCCATCTGTCTATTTTACCTATTACGGCATGGGTTCTTGGGGTTTTGATCAGGAATTGGTTGCCAGTTCCAATTTCCATAAAGGTATCTGCTGCAATTTCTAAGGTTCTTATAGTTTGAGGTTTTACATTTAGGTCTTTATTCCATTTAGAGCTGATTTTTGTGTATGGTGATAAGTAGGGGGTCTTGTTTTAATCTTCTGCATGTGGTCAAAACAACAGATGCTGGAGAGGATTCAGGGAAGAGGGTACACTTCTACACTGTTGGTGGGAGTGTAAACTAGTGCAACCTCTGTGGAAAACAGTTTGATGATTCCTAAAAGATCTAAAAATTGACCTTCCATATGACCCCACAAACCCCTACTCGGAATATAGCCGGAGGAACTCAAATCACTCTATGAAAAAGATACCTGCACGTGCATGCTTATCGCAGTATTGTTCACAACAGCAAAAACATGAACCATCCGTGCTACCCATCAAAAGAAGATCGGATTTAAAAAAAGTGGTACATATACAGAGTGGAATATTATGCAAACATAAAGAAGGACAAAATTATGAACTTCGCAGCAACTTGGATGGACTTAGAGTCTATAATACTGAGTGATCAATCACAGAAACAAATAACTGAGTATCACATGTTCTCACTCGTAAGTGGACCATGAACAATTATAGTAATACTGTAAGAAAAAGATTGGTAGTAGCGAGAAATTGCTGGGGTGGGGGTGGGATTGGCAGTAGTAGGAATCTGCCGGGGGAGGTGGGGCACACCTCATCAAGGGTACCCGCATAATGAACATTTGTATACCTAACCCTGAATTGTAACCCACATCTTTAAAATAACTAACTAACTAAAAAATAAATAAATGACACCAAAAGCAAACAAAAACAAATAGGCAGTTCTCTGTGCACTAAGCTCATATCAAGCCCCACTCAAGGGTCAGGGCTCATGGGAGGGACACATCTTCCAACACCTACTCAGTTCCCCTAAGGCAACCTCAAGAAGCTGCGTATACCCGGAGGAACTCAAATCATTCTACAAAAAAGATACCTGCACACATATGTTTGTTGCAGCTCTATGCACAATAGCAAAAACATGGAACCAACCAAGTTGCCTATCAAAGCTGGACTTGATAAAAAAAATGTGGTACATATACACAGTGTTATATTATGCATCCATAAAGAAGGACAAATATATGGACTTCGCAGCAACTTGGATGGATTTAGAGTCGGTCATACTCAGTGATCTATCACAGAAACAAAGAACAGAGTACCATATGTTTTCACCCATAAGCGGACCTTGAACAATTATTATAATACTATAAGGAAGGGATTGGCAGTAGTGGGAAACTGTCAGGGGAGGGGGATGGGATTGTCAGTTGAGGGAAACTTCTAGAGGAGGGAGGGGGATACTTCAACAACAAGGGTACTTACATAATCAACGTTTGTATACCTAACCCTGAATTGCACCACACATCTTTATAATAATTAAAAAAAAAAAAGAAGCTGCTGCCAACTTCAGCCAGTCAGTGGGTTTAAAGAGAAGAAAGCATTTGTACTTTCTGGACGGGAGTCACACACCTCTCCACTTTGGGCTCTGTTGCTCTGTCAGAGGCAGTGCGAACTTTGCCGGGTTGCAGACTAGACTTGTCATAGTGATGTGATATTTTTTTCTTCTTTTATTATAAACATCTCACTGATACTAAATAATGCATATTAAAAGCTATGACCACTACTGCAAATGTACTAAAAAGAAAAGCTATTTATTTACTATCTAGCTTGACATCCTTTAAAACTCTACATTGTAAATATACCTCTCATCACATCAAATTTAAGATATTTTAAAAAGAAAATGATAATTCTTTCACCTTTACGTGTTGCCTATTTAATTTTTTCCCTTGAAATCTTTATCTACATGTAAACATAATTTCTATTAGGTTAATTGCATACTTTCTCCTTTAATTTACTTCATAAGCAGGTTCTCATATTTCTTCTTAGTAATCATATTTATTATCCTTTTACCAACATAATAATCCATGCTACTATTGTACTATAATTTGCTTAATTATCCTCCTATTATTGGACATTTAGATTGCTGCCACTTTATAATATCATAAATAATGCTGCTAAAATTTTTTATAGAGAGAGCATTTTTTCTGTTTTGAATTACTTTCTTGGGATACACTCCTGGGAATAGAATTCAAGGGTCAAATGGATTATATATTTCAGGGTTTTTGACATGTCCTGATAAAAACTGTCAATGTTACAAACTTTATTTAAAAAATTTCTGTGTGTGTGCCTGTGCACACATGTGTGTTAATCTTAAATTGTGTTTCATGATTTTTTAAAAAAACTATTGAAAGAAGGAACAAAAATGTCAGAAATACCAGTTTTAAAAGTTGTTAGACTAGATATATATGTTCTGCTATAAAATGTGTTGCCTTTTAAGTTATTTAGCTTAAACGATATAAAAATAATGTTGTTTAAGTAGTTTTTCAAATTGATTTTAAAATGTTAGTAAAGGAATGTTAAATTTCTGCTTGCTATCCACATAAACAAAATATTTATATACATCAGGAGAAATATGAAAGCTTTCTTATTTTTCAAAGCATTGAAAAAAGACTGCAATAATAAAATTCTTAAACATAAAAATAATTTAGTTTGTTTAAAAGAAGATATTTCTAACTAAAAGTCACTAATCATAAACTGAATTCTAGGGAATGACAATCATATTATGCCTGAAACTCATTAATTCAAAACTTTGCATTTTAAAGATAAATACAAAATAGTTCTTAAAATTAAGATTTTCTTTGATTATTTCAAGATACTTTTTATTAAAAGCTAGTATAAAGACCTTGATGTATTTTTAAGGCTTGTTAAGATATGAGTAGTACTCCATTTTATACAAAAATTAACTGTTTCGAGAGAAACAATAGAAATCACTTATTATAACAATGGTTTCAATCCAGTCTTTAAAATATGTCATTTGAAAACATCTAAAGTGAAAATGATGTCCTCTGAAAAGAAACAGTAAATCTCATGTTGAATTCTTCTGAAATAAAATACTTGATTATGTAGGTTCAGTCTTCTCCATTCATGTCCTAAACTATAATTCTTCAGGAGAATCATCCTACAGGAAGTGTTTGTTTTAATTATAGGTTAAAATAGTAAGTTGTTACTAGATGTTTACTCTTTCTTTAAAAAAGAGCTTTTTAACCACCAATTTATCCAATCGTGCAAAGCTAATTGATTAGTGGTAGAGTTACTATAAGATTGAAGTAAGATTGAACATAAGATTCAAATACAGAATCATAGAAGCAGAGTTCAGCCAATATCTAATCTAATTCCTTGATTTTATAGTTCAGAAAACTGATCTCTGGAGAAGTTATTCAGTTACTAAGAGTAAAAGATTACCCTAAACTGGGTAAGCTTACATTTTGAATTAAATTATAAAAACTTTATTACAGTATCTATTAGATGGTGTTTATTACAGTCTATGAAGTGTAAGTCACAACACCATCCACCAGTTTTGCTGGGCCCTACTGCAATGGAAGGTTATATGCCTACCCAGTGCATCATAGCTTATAAATACAAAAGATCAATTTTAACTGGGGGATTTTAATCCACAGCACAAAAAGTCTCAAACATCAAACAAAATCAACTATAGCTTCAATTACATTTTAAAAATGCCAGTTATTGAACTTGATAAAAATGATCTGTCACACATGTTAGGTAATATTTAAAATATGAACATATTATGATAATATTTGATTATTCATATGAGGCTGTGTTTACTGAATTCCTCTTGTTTCTTTCAGCAATAGTAATTTACCATTCACTTAAATACTGTTTCTCAGTCCGGAACTCAAGAGAGAAATCATAGTATCACAAGGTCTCTCAACAATCAAATTTCCAACTCCTTCCTCATTTTGACTATAATTAATTTTTAAATATTAGCAGGATCTAATCTCTTGCCACCTCCCAGAGATACCTAGTTGATATCCTTCTGTCTTCATTCTCTTTCCAATATAACCACTTTATTGCAGAAACCAATGAGTCCCTTGTCCTTTCTTGTCCTCTCTTCACACCCATTTGGGAGAACATCAACCCTGGATAAATCAAACTGTGCACCTCACCTACCTTATACCTGAGTTGCTGAGCACTAATAGAGAAAATGACACAGCTGCATGGATTAAAGGAACTACAAATTCGAGGTCTTCAGCCTTGTGGTGCTGCAGGGCTGATGCAGGGTCTATTTCTAGTTAGCTTTCTCCTCAACTTCCCATTGGAAACTATTGGGACTTGGAGCTGCTGTACTTGCTGTCCTCCCCCCGCACCTATGAGCATCTCAACCGCACTCATCCAGGTTTCCTTTCTTCCTCTTCCACTGTAAGACCTCTTCCCCATCCCTTCAAGGTTAGTCCTTCCACATCTTCCTTGAATTCCTCTTGCTTCTGACATCTCATAAGCTTGCTTGAATACTCCCTCTGCTTCCTGTACTGTCTCCCACCTTTGTATGGCTCTTTCTTATCAACATTTAAACTTGCCCAAGACTCTTCCATTTTTAAAAGACAGATATAAAGTCTTACTTCTTCATAATCCAATGAGCACCAACGCGTTAAAGTATTTTATCTCCTCAGTACTCATTCACTCTTGTTCTCATCTTTCCACCAAAGCTAAGGTCCTCAGTGATATTTTTGTGGCCAAATTCAGCGAGTATGCCGCATCACAATTTACTTGCTACCAGTAGCATTTGGAATGTCTTCCTTAACTTTTGCAATACTGCTCTCGCCTAGTTTTACTTCCACTTATTTTTGGTTACTCTTGTTTCCTTTTTTCATTCATCTTGCTATTCCTAAGAGTCATGTTATTCAGAGTTCCGTCCTCTTTCTGTCTTACAACAAAAGCTTAGTCACACAACATAGCTTAGAGCACTTTTAAGTTTATTTTGACAGCCTAGTTCTGTCCCCAAGTTCAAACCTTCTAAAGTCCCATGTAAAAGTCCAACTAGCTCCTCAATCTCATCTCACATAAAAGTGAATGCACCTTATCTTCCCTATAAGATCTACCTCCCTTCCCGTTTTCACATCTCAGTGAATAGTAATACTTTTCACACAGTTGTCTAGGACAGAAACTAGGGCATCACTCTCCTTCATCTTTCCTGTTTTCCTCACTTGCTTAGTCAGTCAGCTCCAAGTCCTGTGGATTCTTCCCTCTTAGGGATTTGTAAGTCACTGTCCACTCTTGCATTGTTTAGGCCCTCATCATGTCTTGTCTAGATTAAGTGCATCTTTTTAGAGCCCCTTTCCTTGAACCTTGCTCACCTGCAACCCATTCTCACTGTGTCCCTATGATGATCTTTCTGAAATACAAATCTGAGCACTTCGCATGTTTGCTTCAGTCCTCCACTGATTCCTGTGCTCAAGGATAATGTAAAAACAAATTAGTTTGGCCCAAAGGCCCTTCATGGTCTCACCCCTGTGGCTTTCTCTCCACTCTCATCTCTCCATTCATTCCTAACTGAAGACGGACGAAAGAGTTAGCAAAACCCTTAAATAAGTTGTGTCCTCTTTCACTTTCCAGACTTCACATATACCGTGTCCTCACTGGACAGGTTCTCTGTCCATTGGCTCTTTCCTACAGCTAACTAATTCTACCCTGCTACCAGCTTTCCTCTTCCCTATAGGGTGTAGATGTAGCTGTATACATCTACACCCTGCTCTGCAACTGATCCTTAGGACTCAGCTCAATTCTCACTTTCCTCCGCTTCTTGATGCTACTCCCCTCCTCGGGCTTGGTCAAGTTTCTCCAGCGTGTGCACCTCCCTAGGCTGTGCTCACCTCTGTCAAATTGCTCATCACTCACACTGAAAGTATCTCTTTATCTATTTCTCTTCCACACTGAATTGTGTATCACAGCTTTTCAGTTCAAGAGGAACGGCATCTGGGACAAACACAAATCATATGATATTGGAGTTTGAACTTGATTTCATAAATTAGCGGTAATTCTAGGGAGTTTTCGGAAAGAAGGCTGTTAGGCCTAAAGTATTTTGTGTGTGGAGGATATGTGAATAGTTGTGACCTAGAAGGTGGAGCATGACAGACTGTATTATTGTTTCCAATTCCCACCCTTTCCCACAGTTATGCCACATGCCATTGCAGGGCCTACCACTAGATCAAAGCATATTCTTTCCTCACCGATGGTCGGCTTGTCCATGTGACTTTCTCTGACAAGTAAAATGTCAGCAAAAATAAATGAGTCGAGGATTAGAATGTTCCTGCCAGGGTGGGCTTTGATGCATTACCTCTGCCTTTTGCCATGAGAAGACTGCCTCCCAAGCTCGTGGTCAAAGGATGATGACAGCAGGATGCATTAGACCTAGACCCATCAAGACTGGCTGAAGACAGCCAGACCAGCCAAACTCCAACCAACTGGAAAGGAAGAAACAGAGGCATCCTGAACCCCACTCAGATTTAGGCTTTCTACCACACAGTATGATTATAGCACATGACAGTCAACTAATATATCAATTCAGGGGTCTGGGAGATTATTACAAGAATAACAGTGGCTAGCAAGGGGTTCAACTATTTTAGAGGCAATTGTGAGAAATCATTGCTATTTAGTACATGTCTGCAAAAGTCCAAAAAGACTGAGAGAAACTGGGAGATCAAGTGGTTGCCCCTCAGGCAAAAATGGGGATATTCTCTGAGTGGGGTGGACACTGAGTGCCTAAATACCACAACTGAATTTTCATGTGAAAACTTTTTAGATATTATGGAAGGAAAATCTTACACAAACTGGAATCACTACTTTAGAGATGAGCCTGACATTTATTTCCCCATAAATCTTGATTAAGATGAACATTAGAAATCTCTAGCCCAGAAACTAAAAGTGACCACATGAGATGTTGCTGCTGAGATTGCTGCTCACTACTGGTCTCTCTTACCCATGGGAGGTCCCACCAAGACCCTGTTATACTTCCCAGGGAACACAGTTAACATAGTCAAAAATAATGGTTACACTTACCCCATTTCAGGAAAACATTTCCACATTTAAGGGCTGAAGCATTGCAGTAGTTAACCAACTGCTGTATATTTCAAAAAGGAATCCCTTTCCTGCATGTCATGACAAAGCGTGACCTTAACAGTTTATCTTTCCTAGTATAGCTCAGAACTTAAGGCCTGCATATATCTCTACTCCCTCTTTTTCTATCTCCTCCTTAATTTTGTTCCTTGCTGTTTTTTTTCTTTCCTTTAATTACAAAAGACAATTAAAGAGAGGATTGGGTTCTCTTTGTATCTGTTCAGCAACTTTTCATAATGCATTCTCCACTCCATAACCCTCTTCAGTCAACTGGTCCCCTCCTTGTTTGCCATGCCTACTCTGGCAGCCACATTCCACTGGAATACTAAAAGGTGCCTTATTGATCTTGAACATTAAAATTTATGAAAAGTAGTCATTTCTTGTGAGAACAAGGCAATATTAAAAAACAGAGTTTATCTATATTTTGAAAATAGCTGGATTTCTCTAATAAATTTAATGGCTCATGTTACTATTATTAATTAAAACTTTTTTAACCAAACACCAAATTTTTCTTTATAATGTGAGACGTTGATTTTTATATACAATGAGTCCATTCACTCTGCCTGTAAATTACTTTAGAAGTAGGACATTTTTGGAAAATGTACTAAGAAAGCTATTACTATGATGCATCCATTTTTTTGGTTATAAATTATCTGAGAGATGTATGTCTAATTTTATAGATTATCTTCACTATAAAACTCAAAAACTCTAATCCAAAATGAGGGTCTTCACTAAGAATAAAAACCAGGTTGTACTATCTTTGCTGATTAAGCATAATTCTTTAAAAATTTTTTAAGTTGACAAATAGTAATTGTATATATTTACGGACTACAAGGAGATGTTTTGATATATGCTCACATTGTGAATTGATTAAATCAAGCTAATTAACATATTTATCATCTCACATACTTTACATTTTTTGTGGTGAAAACACTTAAAAATCTAATTTCTTGGCAATTCTGAAATATACAATATATTGTGATTTATCATAGGCACTGTTCTGTGCAATAAATCACTAAAGCTTACACTTCCTAACTTAAATGTTGTACCCTTTGACTACCATCTCGCACTTACTTTTCATCCTTCCTTCCACCTAGCCTCTGGAAACCACCATTCTACTCTGTACTTCTAGGAGTTCAACTTTTAAAAATAATTCTTTTAGAAATTATTTGTTCCACTATACTTATTTACAAAAAGTCATGTCTACCACATATACTCCTTTTAAATTTATCTATGAGACTCCTCCCAAAACAGCAATTAATATGATTAATCAGTTTTTGGGAAACTTGTATAAGCAGAACAAAAATGACTGCTACTTGATCTTCATTAGATATATCAAAAGTTTATAGATTTTTGGATTATATATTAAGACCTAATATGACTCAATGTTATTTTTTCACCCATTAGATTGTAATTTAATTTGAAACTGCATTAAAAAGTCTATTTGAAAAGATACCATGCTTCTCTATTAGGAGATATTTTTTAAAAAGAAATCATGTTTGGGGAAGAACAGAGAAAACAATTGTAAGTGATAAATGCATTCTTACTTTAGTAAATAAGAAATTAATTTTTGCCATACTGTATTCTTTAAGATAGACTGTTAATTTTTTCATGGGTGAACTAATACATTATTATATTAGGTTGAATTGTTTATATGGTTTCCCTTCTCTAATGCATCCATGTTATAAGGTAAAACATAATCTGTATTTCTGCACTGAAGCTTATGGTAAGTTAAACAATGTATTTTCTATTTGACTCAAATGCCTCTTTTGACGGGAAGAGTCCCACAGTGAGGGCACAGACAGACACTTTGTACAGGCATGAGCTGTTGCTTATTCATGAGGAAAACCACAGGTCGCCAAATCCAGAAAGCAACATGGGCTTCATTCAACATGATGACTCTCCCTTCCCAGCCGAGGCGCCCAGGCACGGCAGTCGAGACAAGGGCACAAGTCTCCCAAAACAGCAAAAGTTCTAAACATGTCAGATAAATCCTCCATTGCTCATATCAAATCCACATGTGGTGTGTGCGGGTCAGAATCACAATGTCTCCTTCAAGCAATGGACAATTGTCCAGGGTATTAGGCTACTAACCACTGCGATTGACCCTCTTGTGTTCCAGGAAGAATGCACCAAGAACAGATTATCCCCCAGGACACAGGGAACAATCCCAGCTGCTTCTCAGGTTAGTTTGATCCTCTAAATTATTTATAAAATTATGTTTTTCTTGAACTAAAAAAGGTCAGGTAATTTTTCTTTGCTTTTAAAATAGTACATTCAAGTGTACTTCTTTTTTTCTCATAGGAATTTCTTTGATTTTCTCTTCCTTGCTTTTAACAACAGTAGCCATCACTACCAATTTTTCCCAGCATTTTTGTGTCATATCTCCTTGTTCATATGGAACTCTTTTGCATGACTTAAATAAAAATGAGTAACTCTAAGTCTTTATAAAATAGAGAGCCAATCAACAGTGAAAATATCTACATAAAATATATAAACATCTATAGAGATAAAAAACTTGCAAATAAGCCTGAGTTTCTGAATAAGAATTCATATCGAAAGAAACTCAATTACTTAAAAAAAAAATCATATTACGACGCTAACAGACAAAGGAAGGGCAGACGATGTAATAGACCTTAATTTCAGCACAGTAGTTCATGAACTCTCATTTGAAAAATGAATTCAAATTGACTGCAAGAGGAGAGCTTCTGTCTGCACTAAAGTAGCAGGAAGGGTTGTAAAGGGAGGTAATGATGAATGGCGCTGTATCGAATCACAGATATATACATATATTTTGGCAAAAATTGTTCCAAAAGCCAATATATTCAAAGTACTAAAAATACCAAACTATTCATCCAAACACCTGAGATGAAGGAAAGAAGAAAGAGAAGAAGAAGAAAAGGAGCAAGGGGTGAAAAGAAGAGAGGCGGCCGGCTCCGTGTGTCTCCTGCACACTTCATGGTGTGAACATCGCTTCAACAGCTGGCCCCAAACGCTGTGAGATTCATGTCCTATACAACACGTGAAAGCAAAGCATAACACTAAATATTGATATCTACCCAATATTCTTCCTCTTGTTTCTCCTGTGGTTGCCATAAATGAAGTGACAGGTATACATACAAATTCATTGTACAGAATAAGAACAAGTAAAAAAATAAACTCAAGTTCCAATTACTATTGATAAGTTACTATGTCCTGAACTTTTGCTGTGTGTTAGGCACGCTAAGACTTTATCATCCTAATTAACCCTGAAATTATTTTAAAGAAAAAATACCATTATTATTTCAATTTTAAGGACAAAGAAATTTCTTTTCTTTTCTTTTCACCATCCAGTACATTTTGCAGCTAGAACTGAACAAGTCTGCCCAAATCCTATGCTCCTTTCACTATAGGACTTTGCTATTATTATTGTAGTTGTTGTTATAATTATTGTCATGCTTGCTTTCATGGAATTAATAGGGATACAGAAACATAAGCACATTAACATGTAAACAGCTTGGTGTGAGTGGCTGGTGCTGACCACTGAGCTATGCTAACCAGCACTTCCTGTGGCCGCCACTCACATGACGCCCTCACTGAGGTGGTCGTGTCAGCTCACTCCCTTACTGTCTGTGGAGCATCTCTGAATCTCACAACCTGGTGACAAGAATGCAAATTGGAGAGTTCAGAAACTTTTCCGTGGTAGTCATGGCAGAATCAGGATCTAAACCCAGGCGTTCCGAATTGAAGGATTTTGCACTTACCACTCCTGGACAGAGCTTCTCATAACTGGATGCACCATAACTAGCACGGATCCTGACTGTCTCAGAACGTCAGAGAAGGAGAAGTCACCCTGGGCTGGGAGTATCAAGGAATGCTTTTAGACATACAGGGAAAAGGATGAATTTAGAGCTCTCAATCATTCATGGAACTGGTGGACAGAAGTGGAGCAAAGGATGAGCATGCTTCGTACCATCTAGCAACTCCAAAGGCTGGAAGTCCAGAACTGGCTTCCCTGGCTGAAGTCAGGGTATCAGCAGGGCTAATTCCTCCTAGAGGCTCTGTGGAGACGATCTGCTGCCTTTCCTTTTTGGTGTCTAGAGGGCAAGTGCCTCAGTCGACTCATCCCAATCTCTTGCTTCTGTGTCATGCACTAACATGGACTTCCCTGCCTCTCTCTGTGGCCTCCCTGGTGATTATCCACCAGGTAACCAGTTAGTCTCCCCATCTCAAGATCTTTAGTTCAGGCACACCTGCAAAGTTTGCCATATGAAATACCATGCTCCCAGATTCTAGAGACTAGAACAAGGACATAAGTGGGAGAGGTATTCGGCCAACCACAAGAAAGGACAGGCAGGTTCCACAGCTTGAAGGAGATAACTAAAGATTAGTGAGAGCTTCTGAAGGTTATTGAAGCAGAGAAAGAGTGTGATTAAAGTAAGATTTTTAGGTCAAGTAATCTAGAGTTTAACCAGTGATTTGTCTACAGCCATGATTCTCAACAACTGGTATATAAAAATTGCATTTTAAGTTATGTCATAACACAAAGGTTCTAGAGCCCATTCATCCCTGGATCCATGATGAAGGGAGAATGTTTAATAAGTTTGTAGTGGAATTCAGGAATCTTCTTTAGTAAACAATCCCATAGATGATTCTGACACAGGTGGTCTAAAATCATGCTTTGAGGAATGCTGGGCTATGAAACTAAACATTTTCAGAAATCTACACTCGCTGCTTCCCAGTTCATGTGGGAATCACATAATGATTTTTAAAAAAATACAAATATCAAATGCATAGTCTTAGCCTATTTACAAACTAATTTGTTTATAAGATTATCACAAACTTAAGATAATAATGTAGCAAAGGAAAAGGGAAAGAAGCACTATTTTAAGCATAAAAAGAAAAAAAAGCTACCTATTTCTGTTTCTGACAGAGGATAAGAAGACATCTAAGGATTGTGTCTCGCTGACTAGAGACTTCTGGCCAGATACTGCTTTAAGCATTACAGAGCATCAATTCAGTGAATTCTCGCTGTCACAATGCTGACATTCAGTATTAGAATCTCCATTTTATGGATCAGAAAACTGAGATTTAGAGGGACTAAATAGCTCTTCCAACACCATACGAGGAGAAAATGACAGGACTCGTACCTGGCTGCTGGCTGGCTGGTTCTACCTGTATACCCTCCTCAGACACTGACCCACAGGACATTAATCACAAATACTAAAAATAATATCCACGATCACTTAGTAGATATTTCTGATTCTTTTTCAAAAGAAGAGGAATAAACAGATGTTGGAAGAGGGAAAAGAGGCAGCATTTGGGGATTTCTCCTGGTTCTGGGTTCATTGGGTCTCTTGGACCTTAAACAAATCTTTCATCTCCATGGTCTGCATTTTCTCAGCCTGAAAATAGAAGACCAGGCAAATATATCTGAAATGTCTTATCATTCTACATTTCTAGGAGCTTTAGGAGTCTAGCCATGATGAATCACGTCAAGCATTGCATATCACTCCACACTGATATGGGCATGGCATCCTTGGGGAAGGAATTCCACATGTTAGCAGAAACCTCTGGCTGAAAAATGGCTAAGTAGGGGAGAAACTGCAGAAAATCACACGCTCAAGCCCCACCTAGAATCTGTGGGAACAAGGGGAAAAGAAAACAGTCTTAGCAGTGACTCATTCCAAGGGTCTAGCAACACAGACAACAGGGCACAGGTGAGAGCCAGGGAGTAAGCAAAGTGTCCTCAACAGGTGACCACAGGTTCACAGAGTCAGAAACGGATACAAATGCTCTAATTCATAGATGGGTCTTCCCCTGGGAGTCCCATCATCTCTCATTCTAAGTACAGTGTGAACAAGCACTGTGAAACCTGATTATCCGTTCCACGGCAGATTAAAAGCAGCTAACCTACCATGAAGCTCAGTGAGCTGTGCCCTGACAGCAGTAAAATGCAGTCAAAGACATCAGAACTACAGCAAGCTGACATGACAGCTCAGAAGTACAGTGTCTGAAGGTCCTCACTTGGGACAAAAGACCCAGTGGAGGGCAAATGGTGGAATGATGATGAACTCTGCCTTCCGTGCCAGCACATACAGCGGTGGGCCACATCTCTCACAGGAACTTGATGTCCACCGAGTCCCCACTGAAGGGTAGTTGGCATATCAGCCAGAGGAGAATGAGGATGAAGGGAAATGTGAGATTCCTGTCAGTCCTTTGGTAGTTTGGGACACTGGTGTAGACTCTGGCTTTGTGGTACAAACCCCGGAGGCCCCAGGTCTGAGGTGTCAGTCCTTGAGTGAGCGCCTTGGGAAAAGTTCTAGAGGTTCTGGAGCTGGTGCTAAGAGTGACACTGCATGGTCCAATGCCTGGCAACTTCTTTGAGGAAGCCAGGGAGTCATCAGAGCGACCAGAGAGGAACCATGGAAACTCCCACAAAGGGTCCATTGGGCTGTCGCTGCCAAGCGAAGATGCCACCTTCATCAGAAGGACTCCCAAACAGGAGACCCCAAAGTTGTGACTTCAAGTGCCAGGCTCCGGAGACACATCGACCTGGCTTTGATTCCTGGACTGACCTGGACATTCAGTACCCGGAAGTCTTCACCAGAAAGCTATATCTATACCACCTCACTGCTCTGAGAATTAAATGAAATATTGCTGCTGGTATATAGCTGAGCTTTGCTTAATTAAATTTTTTTCTGCGCTTTATCCTTACTTTAAAAGTGTGGGATAACTTGGAAGAACCAGGGAGAGAGAGAGAACTTCTGAGTGTAGCTTGATCTTTGGACGCAGTGGGTGGGATGGAAACAACTAGGGAGGACTCTGGAGAGGTCTCTGACTCTGTCTTCCACCTCAATGTGCCCTGTGTTAGTCTTTCAAAATGCTTCTCATGGTGAAGACAGAATAACACTTTTTAAATCAGAAAACTTGGTCTAAAAATCTGTGTGGGAATTCAGATTCCTGCTGATTTGGGGCAAGATAACCATGTTCCCCTTGAGAAGGTATGTTTTAAGGATAGAATGAGATCTTAATTTTCATGCCCCACAGATCATAACAATAAGGAGAGGCTCAGTAAATAGTTATTTAATAAATGAATAAGTAAGTGCTAGATATAAATATGTCTATATTTATATTCCCCTCTCCTCTGATCCTAGTAGTATCTTTATTTCCAGTTACAGCATGTTACATGCATCTGTGATTGAACTATTAGGAGTTATTTTTAGATAGCAAAGCTGGAATGTTTTACATTTCAATACAAAATGTCACTGGTAAATACAAGCATATATGAAAGCAGGCCTAAAATAGAATTTAGATTGGGAAGTGAGAAATGGTCTATTTTGGCCCTCCTTGTGTGCAAACTGCAAATATGTGAAAGGATTTCAAGTAAGACAGCAGGAAGGATTAGAAGGGGAGCGTCTCCAGGACTGGTGTGGCTCCCCGATTCTTGCAGTGGAAAGCAAGATAAGGAGAAGTCACTGCTGCTTCATGCCACCAACTGCTGACGGCAATCTGGCAACAGGGTGAGACCAGGAAAGGAAGAAGGAACAATTGCAGCATTATTAGCTATTCATACCTCTTAGAGAGGAGCTCTTTCAAGGTCATAACATCTAAAGAAATTCAGAATGAGTGGAAGCTGCTGGGCAGGACAACCTTAGCTGTTCAGGAAACCACTCTAGGTTAATTATTTAGTACCATGGGGTAAGAAAGAGAGGGCTCTTCACAGCCTCTGCCACAGCAATCTGTGAAAACCTCAAGGTGATTCATACATGGACATGCAAGCTTTGAGGGGCTATGAAGGGTGGAAGGAGGCATGTATGAAACACAACCCTGGTCTACCTAGAGATGCCTAGCTGAGGACTGGCGGTGTGAAGTGTGATGGGAAAGCCATGTGTGGTCACGCTGGGGGAGACCCAGCAGGGTTCCAGCACCACCGGTAATGCTGTACCAAGAACACTGAGTGAACACTAAACAAATGGCCTTTAAAAAATAAAGGGATTTTTCAAACGCCTCCTTAGTGCTAGAAATATTTTTCATGCTTTTGTGGAAACTCATTCATGAATACATAAACAAAAGTATTCACTCAATTTTTATTTCCATGGCTTAGATGGATGGTTAAAAAAAAAAATCTAAAAGCAGCCTCCTAGAAAGAAATTCTAAAATAATGACTTAACGGATGTGCCTATCACCCCTTAAATATGTGGTTAAGACTAAGATCAAAGCCAGTAGTCTTTATTGAAGATTGTACCAAAAATAAGTTTTCCTGCACTGATATTTCACATATGTCATTTTCTAAAATAACATCCAAGAATACTCTCCAATGATACATTATATTATTTGGTAACCAACTCCTGGGAAATCTAGGGTGGTCAACCATTTTTCTCTCTTTTTAAAACATTTTTATTTTTAGTTGACAAATAGTAAGCATACATGTTTATGGGGTACAATGTGATGTTTTGATACAAGCAAACATTGTGTAATGATCAAATCAAGGTAATTAGCACATCCATCACCTTAAACACTTATCATTTTTTTTGTGGTGGGAACATATAAAATCCCCTTTGTTATTTTGAGATATTTACAACCTTACTGTCGACTAGCCCAACACTCCTCTTGAGCAGGCCATTGACAACATGGGAGAAAGAACACCAGGGGTCAGGCACCCAACTGTCAGAATTTGCTCAAGTTGGAAAACTGACACTTCCTGCTGCAACACAGTATATGAAGCTCACCAGATTATGCCAGTGAGATGCCACCACACGGGAATCATTACTCATATCTCCTAATAATCAGAAGCACTGCTCACAAACACATTAGACTGTTTTCGAGGATATTATCACTCCCCCTACTAGAAGGCAAGCCCCATGGGAGCTCTGTTTCGTTTATAGTTATTTTCCCAATCTTTGGAACACTCTTTGGTATGCTGTAGGTGTTCAATAAACATTGTACTGATTGAAGACCTGCATGAATTGCTGTTTGGGGATGGCATTGAGGAAACGGTGGTTAAAGTGAAACAAGACTTTTGTACATCTCTTTCTTAATTAGCAAGTATCCTACAATCTGTTCTTCAAAGGTTGCTTTTGTTAAAACCCAATTTTCTGCCATCTCACCAAAGTTGAGTACTTATCTCAAATGTCAGAAAAACTAAACATGACCAAGTGAGTGTCTGACAGCAAACATCACTCAAGATACAGTAAACACCTGCTAAACACAGTTGTATGCCACTGAACCAGATACAGTCGCATCCATATCACAAAAACATGGAAATAAATTTAATCTTGTGTACAATAAGTGGTACCCAGGATTAATTAACAAAAAGTAAAGTTTCGGTTAAAATTAACAATGAATGAGTAGGGAGAAGCCTCCGAAGCAAGATTTCACCCATTTCTCTTGGTACTGCAAAAAATCAAATAGTCAACTAAGCAAATGACATTCCTACTAAGCCAGAAAATTAAAAACATGCCTCCTTGATTCTAAAAAGAGTTTTTCAAGCTAATATGATAGTTCATTAATAAATAAACACTTGATAAAAACATTTGGTTGCACATACCATACCTGATGAGTCCAAATAATTGCTTTTCTTTATGAAATAGTCACTTTGTGAAGTCACACCTTTTTTTCTCATGAACAGTCATTTGAGTATTTAAAAACCAATTTCTTTTTCAGAACTATGTTCTATTATTTTAAGCAAATTAAAGGGACAAATTTTATTTTGGGGGTGCTGTGAAAAATCACTTGGAGTCCCTTGTGATAATATAAATAATAAGGTGAGCAGTGGCATTTGGGTGAAGAACAAGATGCAACTATAACATATTAGGAATTTTCAACGTGGTTCATGACTTAATCATAAAGACAAATCTAAAAGAGAAGTTCTAGAGTATTTCTGAATAATAGCAATATCATTGGAGAAAGTGGAAAGTTTATTAGGGTGACTACTGTTAAGATCAACTCCTATTGTCTGATTTCATGTATGTGTTCTTGGATAGTATTTTATATTCACTTTTAAAGGTGCATTCCTAAAATAATAATTTTATTTCATCATATTATTATATTGTTATTTTCTGAGTAAATCACACATAGAATATTCCTGAAAACATTCCAAAATTGTACACTTAGAAGTACATTTAAAAATAAAGTTGAAATAATCCACAAGCAGATATGATGTATTAAAACTTAAAGCATAACAGAAGCTATGTTCCTTAGAGGATCTATGGGAAAGGGAGATTTGACCTGTGTTTGATCTGATCTAGTTCTTCAGATTGAATTTAGGGTCTTTTTCTCCCCCCACAGCCACTTACTTAGAAAATTTCCTTTAAGCTCTAGGGCTTTCTTCAGAATTGACATAGGTAATTTGTTGTCTGATTTGTTTATCTTAAATACCAGATACTAAGGCATCTTGATGCTTTAATATAATTTAGAAGTTCTTTTTTTTCTGATTTAGAAGTTCTTTAGAAAGATGTGCCATTTATTTGCTGATGTTCCTAAAATTGTTGTCACAAGGTATTATAAATATGGCAACACATTTTCTTTAAATAGGTGCACATCTGTTTTAAAGCATGTTTGCACAAAATACAAGATTAGACAAGATAGGAAAGTCTGAGTGCAAAAGTTTAAGTCTGAGAACATAATATGTGAAAATATTAAAAGAATTAATCAATCATCTTTTAATCCGTTGTAAATCATACAAAATAAAAGTGCCTTATGTGAAATGCACACTCTTTCAAAACTTTAGAAAATGAAATCTATAGCACAATTTTGTCTATGATACACATAAATATCATGCAGCCTCTAGTTTTATGAGAAAAACATTCTCTCATTGTATATATCATCCCTAACAAACTACAAGAGCTCTTATTGACTTGAAATAGATGCTCAATTATGAACTCAAATATATTTTCACAATTTCTCTGTGGCAATAAAAAGTACAACAAACAATCACAAACTTATGCATTTTGATATATTTTATAGTGAGAAACCATTTCACTTAGACACAAGATTTCTTAAAAGATGAAAAGTTGAGATTATATTAAAATATTCAGATTTTTGTGAAATTATTCTTTTTTAAAACCTAGTTAGTATTGGAATGTTATCATATTTTCATAGTACTGGATTTATCTAATTATCATTAAACTGCCATAGTACAAACTCCAATGTTATTTGTATGATAGTGTATTAATGCAATTTTTAAATGAGTTTCCTTTTTTACACTTAGATACATCTGTATTTCTAAGTAAATTGCACATCCACCTTTCTTCTGCTTTAGTGAGAATGGGGAGGCCCACTATTCCGAGAAGGCAGAACCCAAGGTCAGCAGGTTCTGCTGCAGGTCTACCCTGGCAATCTGGTCTCGTCCACACTGCTGCACCCAGAAGCCTGGGCAATGATCAGGGCAGACCCTTTTACGGAGAGCCAGCAGTGTACAAGGCTCTTTAAAGGTACCCAGCAGTCAAAGTTTCTCTGAGGAGTCTGGCCTGAGCATTTGAGACAGTTGGAGAACTTGGTTGGACTGTGAGCACACTGCAGGATGTGGCCAACCCGGATATCACAGGCTCTGGGTGAGCTCTCACTAAATCAGGAATGCGACTAAAGTTAATCTTTCCAGCCTGCAGGTACCTGTTTGAAATTGGCCATTTTGGGGATAAATAACACTCCCACTTACCTCAGCCAATGAAATAAACACTCACTAGTAAATAATTTAGCATGCACTTTTTTTGGTAATAAAACATTGAAACAAAACATTTAAACACCAATTTTGGCCCCAAGTAAAAGACAACTCATGATAGGAACACATACTATGTTACTTAGCCAAATTGTATAATTTTAAAACACTTGCCTACATTTAAAAAGTCTCATCGAGTTTACAAAAAAAAAAAAACCAATCTGCCCACAGAGACTGTATTTTTTCCTTTTGGTAACGTTTATTTCCATTTTCCCATTTCCTTTATTATCTCCTGTTAGAAAACTGTTTCTAGCAAAAATTTGTTTATTCTAAATATGATGGCACAAATCTGTCCAATTTATTGCCCAGACTCCCTGGTGCCCATGAGGTTGACCCTCAGGATATTCAAGGGAAATCAAGGTTGCTATTTTTGAACCGCCTTAATATGAGCAGTTGTCATTTCGAAACTGACGGAAATTAGCTAGAATATGAAGGAGTTCTGACATATATCAGCTGACAACTAAACTGAGCCTGATGGTCATTAATAAAACACGGGCACTGTCAAACAATACCCGAGGCAACCACTACCTGTGCTTACGGTAAAAAGATGTTTTTGTGTCCTTCCATAGCTCACAAAATATCAAGCATGAATTTCATAAGCAACTGCCCAAAGCAATATCAGAAAAGGAAAAGCACTTAGCAACATAGTATGTGACATGCTCTGAAGGCTTTCTTTCTTTCTTTCTTTCTTTTTTTTTTGGTTGAGTGGGGGGGATTCATTTCCATTTTGAACTCCAAGGAGGGTTTGAGCCTTGCTACCAAGGGTTACAAAAAGCTCCTCCGTTGCTACCAGAGATAGACAACTTCAGAGAAAAAGAACACAGCAATTTTTGTTATTGTAGCATTGCACAAACACAGCTAATGGGTGAAGTAGGGTATATAGGAACTGCTTAGAAATATAGTCGATGACATGAACTTGATTCCTGAAATAAGTAATTAGGTAGAGATTAAGAGTTAATAATAAGAGGACTTAATAACAACACAAACGGACTCACCTGGAACACATATCGCTAAGGCATGGATGGTTCCCCAGCAGGTGTAAGCACTTACAAAAAAGTAAGTGAAGTCCGTGGAGTGGGCAGGAGTGAACATTTCAGTCGGGCTTCTAAGAATGAATGGGATTTATCATGTGTGTAGGGGAACAAGGCACAACTCAGGATGGAAGTGCATGCCTCTCCCAAAACAAAATAGGGTCCAGGCAGAGTGTTTTTAACTAAGGTTTTGGAAATGACTTGGGATAAAGCTAAAAAGGCAAGAGCATCCACACGTCTAGGCCTGAGAAGATCACCTGAAGTGATTACGTTTTATTCTACTGTAAATGGTAAGTCTTTGGATATTTTGAGGAAGGCAGTAACATAAGTCTATCTAGTGCCCATTTCCCTCTACCAGGCAAGGAGTCCTGTGTGGGCTTGGAGTATTCATTCCTTAAGCCTAGACAGACACAGAAAAGGAATTTAACTGATGTCTTCTTGCCTATGAGTGGATACTTACTTCAATGATCTTATTTTGGTGAATGTTGGTGACAATATGGAATACTGACTGGTCAAGAGAAAGACTGGGGCCACCAGAGTGGGATACAGTGAGAGTGCCTGTCTGAATTTGAGGTGGAAACAGTTGGTATGGGGCTGAAGCAATGGCAGATGTCAGCTAGCGATGTCAGCAAGCCAAGATATCTGCTGGTATTTCAAACGCGTACCTTGATATCAGGAAGTCCAACTAAACTGCAAACCCAATCAACATTTCTGTACCTACCCTCTGCCTTTAAGCATGTATCAGTTTATTCATTCTGTGCATAGTACTGAGCACATACAATATGTCAGGCACGGCTTTGCTCAGGGATGCAGCAAACAGGAGAAAGTGTTTTTGTTCTTGTGAAGATTATCTTCCAAGGGAAGGCCAACTAAAACCAAGTAAGAATAAACATATGATAAGGTTTCAAGTAGTATAAGTGTGTTAAAAAAATAAAGCAGAGAGGGAGAAGGAGAAGTATTTCTTAAACTAAATATTTACTGTCTGCAGTTGAGATTTAAACCAAGAACTAATTAATGATTTTTCTTCTATTCTTTCCACTGCAGATACTAATATGTAAAAGTCAAGTGACTGATCTGTCTCCAGGAAGAGGTCACGCAGATGAGATGGACTGGTGGCATTTTCTGGGGAATATCTTGAATCTCTAGATTGAGAGCTGTGGTCCCAATTTAGTTATAACTGTGCTTATGAGTGGGAGGATCTGTCCCCAGAGGGGCCCACAGCTGTGCTGTAAGGCAGAGCAACTGCATGAGAATAACTGGATTAGGGAAATTATACTCACAACCTTGGAAGTTAATTACCGTCTTTACCAGAATACTATTTTTTTTCCTTGTAATCAATCTATTTTTAGAAGGTATACAGGTGGTGAAATAAAATTACTTTTCACTGCTTATCCAGATCATAATGACTCATCGTGCGATTAGGCAGGAAGTTAATAAAGTCTTTCTCATGCAGAAGTGCAGGGGTGCGTGGAGGGAAGTAGAGGGAGGAGGTGGCGAAGCAAGTGTTGAGCTCTCACCCAGAGAGGATGCTCCCAGTGAACTTGTCGAGAAAAGCTATGGGTGTTCTACGAGTTGAATACATTTCCCAGCTGTCATTATGGTCGTAATTTAATACAAAGACTGATGATGTGATTACATATCCACCTATGCTAAGATGTGTCAGAGATGTGCTTTCAAGAGTTCTGAGAGGCTATTATCTGAGGGAATTTGTACACGTAAGAAACGAACCTTCTTAGATTCGAAGAGTGCCAAAAGTGACAAACAGACTCAAGTGATAAAGCCCATCTGGCTTTTAGGACTCAGAGTGCTCACCCTTGCGTGTGGTGGCTGCTGCATTCTTTGCGCTTCAGGGGGTGAACCCTTCCTTCTCAGGATGCCTCTTCCTGCTTCTTGACTCAGACTTCACTGACTGACTCCTACCTCTGACTCTTCCATTGCTGTTTCTCCAAAAGCTTGTTCTCTTCTGCCCAGCCTACAAATGTGGGCATTCCTTTTGGTTTTATTCTAGACCTGTTTCTCTTTCTATGTTAAACACTCTCCTTAGGCAATCTACACGTATTCATCATTCATTTACTCTTAATTCATTCAGCAGACATATATTCAGTGCCTCCTGTGTGTGAACTGTTCCACACATTTGGGACACATCAGTTAGCAAGATAGAAGTCCTTGTCTGTAGAGAATTTGCATGGTAGCAGGTTTCAACTTTGACCCCCAAGTTTTATCTCCTGTCTCCATCTGTTCTCTGAGCTTCAGTCACCCACTCGTGGGTTCCCCATGTGGATGTCTCAGAAGCATCTAAATTCATGTCCAGAACAGAAACCCATAGGTTGGGGGTAAAATTATGAGTCTACTGTACTTTCCATCTCAAAAATGACAGAAGTGTAGTAGTAGTCCTTATCCTGTCAACTGTGTCCATATAACCATTGATCCACTTCCGTAGCTTGTGGTCATTGTACCATCCTGGGCTTACTCACCCTCTGGGACCTTTGCATGAGTCTCCTGCTCTGGCTCTCTCCATGCTCCAACTCTCCACAGCCCGATAATGTTTAAAAGAGCAAATCTGATCATGCCAGCCCCTACAGGATAAGGGCCAAGATCCTTGCAGAGCCAGGAGACTTGGTGATTTGGCTTCCATCTGCCGCTCTCTTCTCCCATGCACCCCTCTCATTTGAGTTCTGACCTCAGCCCGTTGGCTTTCTTTCAGGTTCTCCAGCAAGCCACATGCTTTCTAAAGGAAGACTCTTAGCACACAGTATTCCTACCTGCTTCCCTTGAAGTGGCTGATTTCTTCTGTGTATCGGTCTTCTAGGGCTGCCATGACAAACATCACAGGGTGGAAGTCCAAGCAACAGAAATGTATGGTCTCACAGTTCTGGAGGCTGGAGGTCCGAGGCCAAGGTGTTGGCAGGTCTGTTTTCTCCAAAGGTTTCTCTGCTTGGTTTGTTGATGGCTACGTCTTGCTGTGTCCTCATGTGGCATTTTCTCTCTGTGTAGGTATCCTTGGTGGCTCCTCTTTTTCTGAGGAAAACATTGGTTCTACTGGATTAGGGCCCCATCCTTATAACCTTACTTAACCTTAGTGACTTCTTTAAAGGCCCGATTTTCAAATGCAGCCCCATCCTCAGTTTCCACATATTTGTTAATTTTCCATGATTCTTCCCATTACAAATGTCTAGTTTCCTATCACTATGGTCAGAAAATACACTTGATATTATTTCAGTCTCCTTAATTTTAAGATTTATTTTGTGGTCTAACATATGATCTATCCTACAGAATGTTCCATGTGCCCCTCAGAAATATTCTGTTGGGCGGAATGTTCTTTCGGTCTATGTCTGTTAGATCCATTTGTTCTGAAGTGTAGTTCAAGTCCAGTGTTTTCTAAATGATTTTCTTCCTTGATATCTGTCCAATGTTGAAAGCAGGGTATTGAAATCTCTTACTATGATTGTGTTGTGAGTTATGTCTCCCCTCAAATCTCTTAATGTTTGCTTTATATATTTAGGTGCTCTGATGTTAAGTGCATATATATCTACAACTGTTATATTCTGTTAGTGAACTGACTCCTGTATCACTATATAGTGACTATTGTTGTCTCTTTTTTACAGTTTTGACTGAAATCTGTTTTGTCTGAAATGAGTATAGTTACCCCTGCTCTTTTTTTGTTTCTATTGTATGTAATCTCTTTTACATCTCTTCACTTTTGGTCTAAGAGTGTCCTTTAAGGTGAAATGAATCATTTGTAGGCAGAATATAGTTGGGGCCTGTCATTGCTGTTGTTTTAATCCATTCAGTCACTATATGTCTTTTAGTTGAATCGTTTAATCCATTTACAATCAAAGTAATTTTTAAAAGGTAAGAACTTACCAGTGCCATTTTGTTAATTGTTTTTGTTGTTGTTGTTGTTGTTGCATTGACAGTTAAATGAATTTTAAATTTTAGGGGGACACAATGCAGTCCACAACAAAAGCTTTCCCTCACTCCCCTGATTAAGTTAGGCTCCCACTTATCTATTCTCATAACATCATGTATTTGTTACAATGCACTTTTCATGTTTCTAACAACCAGCACTGTTTTCATTTACAAGACCTGGCACCGTCCTGCCTCACTGGCCTCAACTCCTACCCTTCTTCCCCACCCATTCCGTTCCTCTCTAAACACATTATCCCAATCTCTCCAATTTTCTGAGCCTTCACAATGCTTTCTTTTTCTTTATAGCACTACCTGTTGTGATAACATCTACTTATTTATTTGTTCAATGTTTTATTTGCTCACCAGAAAGTAAGCTTCATGGAGTCGGGCACTGTCTTGTTCAAGTCAAGTACAGGTCCAGGACACAGAGGGCACTCTATAAGTGGTTTCTGAATAAATTAATGGGTATATTCATTTGCTTGGTAATTTGACTCTTACTGTTTGCACTACAGTATGGGAAGAATGTCTGTTACGGTCACCTGTGTCTCTGCATCTAAGGCCTCACACCTGGTACATGGTATGGTCTCAGTAAATATTTGCTAAATGAATGAATAAAAATGAAAGCAAAAGTAATGGCAGTTTATAGAAAACATCCTGAAACAACGTGCAGAACATGCTGAGATGTGGTAGCATTTCTAGCTATTCATAATGCATTTTGATCTGGCAGGGGTATATCCTTGGTTCATGCATGTCTTTTTGGGCCACATCTCCGTCAGGGGCCATAAAACTGCCATCAGAATGCTACGAAAATTACAGGAGAAAGAGAATGATAGTATTTTTGTTTCTAGAAGTATTTATTCTCCAAGGACCAAGTATAATCCCAAGTATTAATTATTTGGATGGTCCTTTAGTTCATTAGCAAATGGGATTCCAGGACCAAATTATTTGGATGTTTTGCATAGATTGAAATAAATGTCCTAAAGAAAAACAATAAAAAGCACACATTTAGGAAGACACTACTTCAAATATTATTAGGAAAATAGATATGTTTTCTATGTCTGTTTGATTTTTAGAGATCTAAATATGAAGGAAAACTAATCAATATTATATTTATTTAGATTTATTATTTTGAATTTTGTAAAAAAATGTGTATAATAATAAAATCTGTGTGTGAAATATTTGCAAATTCTTGGAGAATTTTGTCCTTTCTTTTCCAAAATGTCCTGTTAGAAACCTGATTACTTATTGAAAAGTACATGAGTCAAAAAAAACCTGCATCTACTGCCACTTTGTTCCTCTACCTAGAGAAAAATTTGAACAAAAGTATTTGTTTAATAAGCGCAAATGTAACTTTTTTCTTTCTTTGTAATAACATAAAATTCTAAGTGATTTTGTGTCTTTGGGACCATCTAAAGGAAGTTCTCCCTTGTACACTTCAAAATATTTTTAAGAATTTTTCTCTACCCTGACTTTTTTCCACTTCATATCTTAATACACAAAATGTCTTAATATGAGCAAATGATTTGGAAAAAATAAGATTCATTAATGTTCCATCATTTAGTTGTAATTAACATGTATCAACAAATACATTGACAAAAAATAAAACAACAATAAAACCTCATTGAAGGAGGTCATATGAATAAGAAAGGGTGGAGACTACTAAGTAGCACCAGTTAGAGAATAAATTTAGGGAGAGTAAAGACAGCCATTACTAGAGGCTCACTGTGATCCTACTACATTTCGATTAATAACAGAGTGGACTCAGTATATCTCTGATTTTATTGTGTGGCGGCCACTTGAAGGCTTAAGGAATGGAATCTTCAAACCACCTCTGCCATCTCTGGAGCATTTCTATTATCTTCTAAAACTAATAAAAAGATAGAGGAGACTTGCAGATATTTTCATCCATTGGCTGAATTCCTTAAAGTTTCTTTCTTTGGAAAAAATATATAAGATATTTGATTGTTTTTTTTTCTTTATTTTATTATAAAGATGGGTACAAATCAGGACTAGGTAAATAGTAATCTACGTGCTGGTGAAGTTTGGGCCTCCAACTGGTCCTCACTTCCCCTGGTTTAGGACAAGGTACCTTTTGCGTTGTTTACAGTGAAATGTACCATCCACGAAAAGAAGGATTTCTTAAACTCAGCACTCTTGACATTTTGGGGGTTGGGAATAATTCTTTGTGGTGTGGATGTTCTGTGCATTGTAGGAGGTTTTTTTGTCATCCCTGGCTTCTATTCAACATGCCAACAGGACCTCTGACCCAGTTGTGATGACCAAAATTGTCTTAAGATATTGCCAACCAAGCCCTGGGGGCCGAAACTTCCCCTGATTGAGAACCACTGACTTAAAATTTTCATAATGATCTGTAAGCAACTCAGTAAATGTTTACTGAATACCTGATGTGTCTCTTTGTTTTCTACATGGGAAGTAAGAGAAGACTAAGATGTAGCTCCTCTTAAAAAGCTGAGTTTATGGTCAAACACGACATCACTGGGAAACAACAGAAGACATGAACACTGAGTCCAAGTGTCCTCTAGTGCTAAGCAGCATTTCAGGGATGTAAAGAGGAATGAAGAGCCCTGCAGGACCTTCGTGGAACGCACACTTTGGAATGAATGGGTTCTGAAGGCTGGCAGGGTATTTAAAGACAAAATTAAGAGTGCATTTCTTGTGGCGTGGAGAACATGTGTGCAAAGGCCCAAGCAGAACTGGGTAAAGGAGCGTGAGAGAAGCCAATGCACTGAAGGTGAAGAGAATTCTTTGTGTGTGCGTGTGTGTTGGAGTCTCACTCAGTCGCCCAGACTGGAGTGCAGTGGCCGCTCCCGGCCACTGCAGCCTTGACCTGCTGGGCTCTGGCGATCCTTCCACCTCAACCTTCCAAGTAGCTGGAACTACAGATGCGCGCTATCACACCCGGCTAATTTTTTGGATTTATTGTAGAGATGAGGTCTCACCAAGTTGCCCAGGCGGGTCTCGAACCCATGGGCTCGGGCAATCCACTCACCTCAGCCTCCCAAGTCGCGGGATTACAGGCTGAGCCACCGAGCCCAGGAGCTTCAGAAGGCAGCTACTCTGAAAGTATGACAGAATGTCAGTGAAGGGAGGGAGTAAAAGAATTGGTTAAGCAGGAGGTGGGTTTCTTAAAAACTGGAGCTGGAGCTTGAATAGGTGTCATGACATTCCTCAAAAAAGTGGTCTGAGGTCTCTGAGCAGCAGTTGAACAGCAGATGATGGGAATGAACAAAGGTGGGGACTGACAAAAAAGTAATGGAGGGGAAGGTCTGAGTTTTAAGCAGGGAAGAACCACCGTTTGGGGCTGAATTTGGTAAAAGGCCAAGCCAGGGTACCAGTGGTATTGATGCTTTCATGTCTGCTGCAGACCCTGAGCATGTGACCCCTTGCTAGAGCTAGTGGAATCTAAATCTTTTGATTCAGATTTTATTAAGAAGGTCTATGTCAGGTGAATGATTACACATGTTCATATAAAAATTATAATTGGTATCTAGCTTATATTCTGTCCTAAATTAACTACTATCAGATTTATATATAATTTAAATCCCAGGAGATTCAGGGATTATGAAATAAATTGAACATTTAAGCATTTCATCTTGGCTATAATTTTTCTCAAGGGCTATTTTTAGATGTGTTTCTCAATATTATTCATTTCAAATAGCAAATGTAAACTTTGTTTCATTCTCTACTGAATCCAGATATAAAGCACAATAATGTCACTTTTTAAAAAGATTCTGAAATAAACATACACATACACACATATATCAGGAGCTGGGTAATGCATGCAGGTGAAGTCCCAGGATCATACACAGAACACTTTTTATTATTAAGACATGTTCCTGTTGATTTATACTAATTTAACTGGGGCCTCTGCCTTGATATTTAAAAGAGTATTTATCAACACTGGTATTCTAGTGGGGTAGGTAACATTTGTGAGATTCAAAATAACGCATTTAGGAATGGAAATTGTCAATATTTTTAAAAAGCAGGTGTTTTTGTGAACATGCATAAAAATCCAAAAGCCATCTATGAAGTAACCAATTGTCACTCCCAGCTGAAAGTCCTGTCTGGTGAACACACATGGATGGGTGTACGTACACACACACACACACACACACACATACACACACACACACACTTGCTTGTATGCTCATGAGCTGAATACATTTGTTCCTGATGTGGAAACTAAGAAACAAGTTAATACAAGTTCCCTAAAAGTGTCTTAAGTATTAAAATAATACAGGTAGAATGATTATGTTGGCGTGGGTGTCTTCTGTTTATGAATATGAATGAGCACAGAAAATTATTACATGTAGTTCTAAGTATTGTTCTCTTGACAAGAAGAGAACAGATAAAGATGACACTTTATAATCACAGATGGTATAGATTACTATAGAAAACTATTCTGCCCTTTTTATGAACATTTTCAGTAGTCACCTTGTCTTTTTTGGAAATCATGCTTGTTTAAATGCAGATTTTAGGAAGGCACCTTGAGGCTTCTGAGGCCTCTATGGCACCAATTTGAGTTGTCACATTAAGAAATGACTAAATTAAAGAGTCTATCCCTTAAAGTAGTTAATGTTCATTCTCATCCACTTAAACTGATATCAGGGAGTGACTCGGACGTGAGAAGACCAAGAGATAAGTAGTTACAGACCGATAGTCACAAGGTGATCAAAAGCACATAAATATATACGTTCACATATAGACTCAGAATTTTCAATTATAAAAATGTGCATACATATGAATATATTATAACACATAGCAAATACTTTAGAACCATCCACAAAGCTATGAGCAAAGTAAGACCACCATCTGTGACTTCTGTTACATCCTATATGCTCATACACATAACGGTTAACGCATTTACTTGATTACCGGTGTGTTCACTGTTCCCTGCACTGCAAGTCTCTGAAGACTGAGAGTTACAATTCATCCCCTCTTCCTGCACGTCTGCCGCTGTGTTAGCCAAGAGGAAGCACAAAGAAATCTCTATTGGATGAACGTTACATCGTTTTTATTATTACCTTAAAACAGACATATTTAAAATTTCAATTATAACAAGATATTTTATAAAATATTACATTTATCAGAATCTTTCAACTTACAAAGAAAACTTCCTTTCCAGTTCGTAGTTTGTATATTAATGTTTCTGTTTTAATAGAAAGAGATAATAATAGCTAGATTTACAGTGGTATTTAAGTAGTATTTAAGATACTTCTGTTTTGACCCACTCAATAATTCATTATAAAAAAGGAAATATAACTGCACTTTGAATGGCATTTTAACTAAATTTTATTTTTATAGTGTTTGACAATCTGACTTCTGCTGCCTCACTTAACCAAAATTCCAAAGCAAATTAACTAGTTCTTCACAAAGCAAACATCTGTCAAATACTTCAGGCAAAATCAATTTATGCAGACATAATACTTGATTTTATAGTTACTTTTCTTTTCTTTCGTTTAAATTTTCACACACACACACACACACACACACACACACACACACACACACAACTCATTTCTTTTTAAAGAAGCATTACCAAAAAGAATATTTTTATCTTATTCTAGTCTTCTATTTTGTTATTTTATTTCAGGGAATCTGAGCCTGTCAACACAGTAACAATATAGCAAATTACTTCCAAATTGAAGTAATTAAGGTATAAAATCTGACAGCTCTTTTGTGTTAAAAATGAGGTCTGATAATTACTTTAAAAATTTGTCCTCCACTTTATTTTTTAAATGCATCACAAAATCCCAAGGAGAAGAGATCATATTTTACAAATTTTCATTTATCTTATTTGTTGTGTTTTAAAGCCCTAGGCATATTTTTAAGAATAATTACACCAAAATGCTTTAACATTCTAATCTGTGCCAATTTAAACTTTCCTACTTTAAGAAAGCATAAAATCTCCACAAGGAAACAACTGGTATTTCTTTTACTCTGTAGAGGTAATTCTAGCACCTATATCTTGGCAAAGTATGTCTGTCCCATTTATACTTATCAAACACTGAGAAGATTAGAAAATGAATTCAACACAAAGACGTATTTTAGTGTTACTTTTGTTGTTTAGTTTTATTGATGGATGACACACCCACAGTGAAATCTAATGATCCAGGAGTGGGTCCTCACATCTTGACTGTATAAACTGAAGTGAATAAGCAGTTAGTACATTCCAGTTGCAAGTATCAAGAACGTCACCACCTCCCTATGTAGTTAAGGGACTGTTGTGTATGGCATTTGGACTTATTCAAGGAATGCATATCAGCTGGAAGAGACAGACTGAGCAAAGGCAGAGAGGCAGATAAGAGCAGAAACCACTGGAGAAACACTGCCTGGTTCAGCTTATTTGAAGCAAAGACATCATGAAATCCTAGAATAGAAACCATTGATAAAAAATTATAAAACACAATGAACACCTTATGCCATGTACAGTTATGAACATATAGAAAGCACTAAGGATTCACTTTTATTTTCATAAAAAGTATGTTTTGGCCATATTTTTTAGGACGCACAAAATGTATCACAAAATATTAGTATTTAAAAGCAGCCGCAAGAAAACCATTTATTGAATTTTCCCTTTCTAAAAACGTTATTTTAAGACAAAATCTCTTGGAATGAGCAGTTTTACAAGCTTCACAGAAACAGCAAATGTATCAAATGTCCCCATCCTGAATAATTACTTCCTGTGCAGGGCCACGTGCAGTCTTGCAATTTAGCTGGAAATTAAAGTACACGTTACAAACAGAATTGGACACATGGAAATGTTTTAAAAAGCAGACCAAATGAAGGATACCTAAAAACGTTGACATACATCTCAACCACCTAAACTTGCACTCCGTAGACCGAACTGGATTCTTTACAAATGCTTCTTTGCAGGAATTTTAGTCTGTGTGTCTTGGTTCCAGCCAAATAAAATATTTTTTCGGGGATGGCTTCACTAGCTATTTTCAGCCCTTCTGGCTTTGTTGGATTGCATGACATTGTTCCGGCCCCGCAGAAATTAACACTTTCATGGGGGAGGCAGACACCTAGCTATACAACACATGCGTGCACTCACCGATACCGCCCAGGACATGGTCCCTGACCAGGGCCACCACCAGTGTATGGAGGAGGGAGCCCAGGAGCAGAGGCCAGAAGGAGAAGCGAGAGGAAGAGCCGTAAAGGGCAGCATGGGCAGGAAAGCGAGGAAGGACAGGACACTCAGGAGGCTAGTGCTGTTGACTGGAGTTGAGTCCAGGGTGGAGTGGAGATGGCTGCCATGCCTGACCATGAGGCACTCTGCCCGTTAGGCTTGTCCCTGGCCAGGAGCCCTGCGAGGCTGGGCAGGCGCGCCAGCATCCCACCAGGCCAGGCTTGAGGCTGGGCAGAGCAGAATGGGATGGAGCAGATTCCTGAGGAGAATGAGTGAGAGTTGAGTGGAACCAGCAGGCCAGGGATGGGCGAGAAAGACAAGTGAAGTCTTTCTAAAAGGGTTGAGCGGGATGACATACATGAAGGGTTTCATCTGGATCTGCCAAAAGTGGGCCTCCATGAAGTGAGGTCACACCATGAAGACACAGTTGTTTCTCCAGTCCAGGGAAGCCCAGGGACACTGCGTGATGGATGGCCAGAGCCTGTGTCTGCATCTGTAAACTCTGTGGATGGTCCCCACTAAGGACACCGAAGGGACACTGCCACTGACCTGAGGCTGCACAGCCTCAGGGCCGAGTGTCAAAGCCTTGCCACAGAGAATGCAGCAAAACAAAAGGAGGGATTGTTCCTCAAACTTTCAAAATACACCTTTCTCTGCTTGAACCATAGCTATTTATTGCAACATGCCAAGCATTTTTAATACTTTTTTACCACTTGCAAAAAATTACCTGTTTCCCAAACCTTTTCATACTTATTGAGGGGGGGAGATATTTCCTTAATATTGGCTAATAACTCAGAAATGACCACGTTATTTTCCTTGAGGCACATGAGTCGGTGATAGTATTTGGTCTCTACCTCTTATCCAAGCACACTTCACACTGGTATACAGACTTCAGTATTTTATCTTTGCTCAGCCTCATGATCATAAGATATCTTTATTGAAAAGCCATTTGTAAATATTAATTTCTTTTGAAAGGGTATTCTAGGACGGTAGTACAAATTAAGAAGAAGGACTAAGAAAATAATTTGAATTTGCTTTTAATTATTCTATAATTCTCATGTGCCGTGGAAAGATTTTCACAATTAAGTTGAACATTATCTGTAATAGTGATGTAATACAGTTTATCAACTACATCAAAAGCCAGCCCATAAAATAAAAAAAAGAAACAGACTGGTGTGGTGGCACATACCTGTAGCCCCAACTACTCAGGAGGCTAAGGCAGGAAGATTACTTAAGCCCAGGAGGTTGAGGCTGCAGTGATCTATGACCATGCCATTGAACTTCAGCCTGGGTGACAGAGTGAGACCCTAATTCTAAAAATTAAATTAAAAAAAAAAAAACCAGTCCATAATACTCTATTTTTAACTTCTGTATTCGTGGAGCACAAAACAATTCTTGGCTATAGAATTTATTATACTACCTATTTATGAAATTACCAAATGTGTTATTTAATATTTGACGGTATCTTATTTGTAAAACTGATATAATATTTGTTTCTTGCTCTTTAGATGTAAAAAAACATAGTCTAAAGCAGTATTTTTGAGGTTAAGCCAAGTGGAGTTTGAAGGGTCTGAAGTTGTAAAAAGCCTTAAGTGTTATGGAGTTTCAGTTAACCTTTGTACCACTACGTAAAATATAATCAGCTGATAGCTTTGTTAAATTTTCATGAATATAAAGCTGTAATTAAACATCCTTTTATCTTAAATAAGGTATGTAACACATAGCCTTCTTTACAAAGTGCACCAAAATACTATTTATTAATCTCCCAAGAAGTCAGTTTAATAACTAAAACAATTCTGGGTGGGTACAAAAGTCCCACCCAGAAATGTTGTTGCTGTTATGTGTCTAAAAGGAGCAGAAACCATGAATACGCTCACTAAATAACAAAGTGGTCACATGACTGAAAATATGATTTGTTTCTAAACTTACAGGGTTTAGGATGACTCTAGGTACTATCGATACTTTCTTCTCACCTGGTCAGTCCTGGTCAGTTACGTTAAAAAGGAAACCTGCACAGAGACTGAGCTAGGGTGGCAAGCTCAGCTGCTGTCCTCTGTCCAGTGGCCTTTGTAATGGACGGCAGGCAAAGAGGATCCTGTCCTGGGCATGTGCAGATGCCCACTGTCTGCTTTGTGTCTGGAGGGCTGGTGGCAATTCTATCCTTGCTTTTCTCTTGAGAAAGCATGTGGGATCGTGTGTGTATGTGGGGGAAGAGAGGAGAGTGAATAATCTTGTATGTACTAGAATTTATGTTTAAAAGGTCATTTGTAAGCTTTAGTTTCTTATTGTACTATTCTCTTGGAATGAGGAAAGTTGCCTGTGACACATCCAGCAATTTGCACTGTGGTTCAAAAACCACAGAATTAGATATTGTGTTTTAAAAGTGGACATACTTCATTGAAACCTGATCAATTTTAAAGCACAAACACGCCAAAAAAATAGAATGAAAGAAAGATAAATGAGTTTGAGCTAGAACAGTAATACAGGGATGGGATTATTCATGGCAGCATTTGTTTGAAGAATTCAGAATATTTTAAACTACAGAAAAAATGTATAACTATTTATCTCTGTGAGCGCAGGCAAGAGACTGGATCCTGACTCCAGACAGAACTGGGTTTGCATCTCAGCCTTATCAGTTACTGGCTATGTGAGCTACCTGCACATTTAAAAACTGGAATATGAATAATGCCTAAGCATAGTAATAATCCAAAACATATGACTGTTCTGATGATCAAAACAGCTGATTTTAATAGCTTATGTTTATTGAGTGCCAACTCTATACCAGCTTAAGTGCTTTATAGAAGTGATTTTATTTAATCTTCAGACAAGTTTTGAGATAAACCTGGTTCTTATCCCCATTTTACAGATGATGAAACATATAAGGAACAATTAATCAAGCATGAAAAGTAAGGCATATTGCATGAAAAACATGACACCTGAAACAAAGATTTAATAAATTTTAACCATCTGCTCACAGAAGTTTAATCTAACAGTTATTATGTGTAGTTAAAATAAGAGTACTTAAGCCTGATCTGTGTGCTACTAAACTTTCAAATTAACCAAAGTTCAAGTAAGTCATTTCATCTCTACATGAACCAGATTAAGCGGCTAGGGAAAAAAAATCATGTGGTTAAAGGATTCTAATATTAAATAAATCAGCTCATCAAATTATGAATTTGTGTAATTAATTGAGCCGTCTGTCCTCTTTAATTGTGACATTTCTGTAGCTCACAGTGAAGTGGGGATTTGGCAATCTTCTCATCAACTGAGGATACCAGCAGCTAAGTAGGGTCATGTAACTCTTATGGTAAGAAAAAAAAAACCTAAATTATTAATTTTAGAGGTCAAGAGAAGGGCTAAGGAAGGTCTCACTCAGCTGACACGAATAAAGGAATGGTTTAAATCCCTTCTCGGTGCCTGGAGCAATTTGTGACTCTTAAATGACAGTTTTTCAGCATTTAACCACCACTGATCTCATCTCCAGTCATTGTTAATCTGGACCTGAGCAGTCATATGATAAACGGTATTTTGTTCCACAAAGAAGATTGGAGCAAAACTTTTTTACTTCCCTTTCTATGAAAGCTAGTCCTTAAAAGTTAGTCTGGGCCGGGTGTGGTGGCTCATGCTGTAATGGGAGACTGAGGTAGAAGGATTGTTTGGAGCCAGAGGTTCTAGACCAGCCTGGGTTTCAAGAGCCTATCTCTACAAAAAAATAATAGTTATTTTAAAAATTAGTTTGGCTCAGTGGCTTGCACCTGTAGTCCCAGTTACCCGGGAGGCTAAGGTGTGAGGATTGCTTGAGCCCAGGAGTTCAAGGCTACAGTGAGCTATGATGGTGCCAGTACACTCCAGCCTGGGGGACAGAGCAAGACACTGTCTCTTCAAAAAACAAACAAACAAAAAAGAAATGAATCTGAATTTAAAATCCCAAAGATCCTACCTGATTTCAACCCTCATGGATGACCCAGATTTTTGACCACTCATGCGCTGCATAGTTTTTCTATGGAGCCATCCTCATCCATAAGCTTCAACCAAAACAGTGTTATAATGGGCAACTTCTGGCGCTCCCAATAAGAAATCAATATGCTCTTAATCATGACACTGTGTTACTGTTAGCCTTATTCTACCTTTTTAATTATAATGACTCCTTGGGAAACCATAGCTCTATTTTCAAATTGTCATGGAACATGTGTTCGCCTTTCCCTGTTTAAACACCTGTCAGCATGTTCACATGATGCCTGGAGAATCCTCCAATAATTGCAACATAAACAAAAACAAAAATATGTAAATACATCTATTTTCAGTGATGCTTTACTTGTTTGGGTTTTAAAACAAAGTACAACTTTATCCTGAAAAGACTGACTTTTACTTACCCAGTGGAAGTCAACTGTAAACGTCAGTGGACATACTTTTATTTTATTTTATTTTATTTTTTGAGTTGGAGTCTCACTCTGTCGCCCAGACTGGAGTGCAGTGGCCGCTCCCGGCCACCGCAGCCTCGACCTGCTGGGCTCCAGCGATCCTTCCGCCTCAGCCTTCCAAGTAGCCGGAATTACAGGCATACGCTCCCACGCCCGGCTGATTTTTTGATTTACTGTAGAGATGAGGTCTCGCTGCCCAGGCATACTTTTAAAAGGCATTTGGTTCTCTCGAGGACCTCTTTAATGAAATTGCATGTATTTCAAGTGCACAACTTAATGTGTTGATATATGTATACTTTGTGAAATAATCACCATTATCAAGCCAATTAACATGTTCATTTGTCAATTACACTTCAAGCAAAGGAATAATACAACATAATAGATGAGAGCCATGACCAGAAAATAGCTCAGAATATAAATATCAACATCAAACTATACTATGGTTAAATTCATTTCTTAAAATTACAATTTATTTTAAGTCTCTTGCCTTTCAACATCAAATATTTCTTTATCATGCCTGCCTTGTTTATTTTTCACAGAAGACTAAAGAATTGTATCCTAATGTCTTCTAAGTTTTCTTATTCTGAAATCTGTCTTGGATTATAGTTTGTTTTACCATTATCAGTTGCTTTCTTTGCATATACTTTAAAATACTCTTCTAGGAATAAATCTAGAATTTGTATTCCAAATTTCAGCAGAAGATGCTGCTGAAATTAACAGTGCTGTCACCTGCCATGAGTTATTGTGTTTTGAAACTTCTACATATCCCTTCCCTCCTCTCTTGCATCTTGCCTGCTCCTTCCATGGTTCTAATTACTTCCAGAAATGCACAATTGGTAATATTGAGGGTGTCAATGAACAGCCTGAATAACCGGTGAAAATAAATATCCTTTGAGAGCTGCAAAATCAATACTTACTGAAGTTACCTTTAACAAGGAAAAGGTCGCTCAATGATTCCTGAGTAGACAAAAATCACAAAACTAAATCCTCCTTGAATTTATTTTATTTTACTTTATTTTTGAGTTGAAATCTCACTTCACTGCCCAGGCCAGAGTGCAGTGGCACACTCATGGCCAACCAAGTGTTGACCTGATAGGCTCCGGCGGTCCTTCCGCCTCAGCCTTCCAAATAGCTGGAACTACAGGCATGCACTACTATGCCCAGCAATTTTCTTTTATTTATTGTAGAGATGTGGTCTTGCCAAGTTGCCTGGGCTGGCCTTGAACACACAAGCTCTGGCAATCCATTTGCCTCGGCCTCCCAAGATGCTGGGATTACGGGCTGAGCCACCGAGCCCATCCTCCTGCTTGAATTTAATGATCACCTGATTGACAACTTAACAGTTTTACAGAATGAGTTAACATGATATTATCTCAATGTCAGAGTGATGAACATGGCAAGACACAAAGGTAAAGAATGATACCATGATAGACTACAATAAATATTGGACTCTGGAAGGTGACCAATAACCTGGCTATCCCATCTTTAACAGCATTTATCACTACTCAAATGTGGCACTGAATTGTCAATCACTATTCGGTGCTAAAATTAGGACTATGAACGTATCTTTTTTCTTTACACAACAGATGTGTTCTTGAAGCAATGAAAGAATAAATTTGGTTTGTTGAGTCATATTTAAGACACTGTGAGTGTCCTTATGCAAAAATGTTTCGAATTACAAATCCAAGTACACCTCTATTTAAGAAAATCTCCAGTTTCCAGTATATTTAAAGTCCATGTGCTTATATGCCAGATTTTCTTAAAGCAGAGAACCTCTAGATAACACAAATTTAAAGGACTTCTCTGATTGTGACCATTGTGACCCACTAAGCGATAGTATAAAGAGTTGCCACTGAGCTCTGTATAAAATTCTTGGTGAAAAACTGCAAAATAGATCTGCCTATTCATTAACTTGAATCTTTTTTGATGTCTTATCATTGCTCTATAATTATTTAATGCAAGCCCAATGTATTCATTTAAAAAAGAAACCGATTATTTAAAAATTACTGTGATGAATGGAATATGAGAGCATATCTTGCATATAAAGCGTCTAACATTTTACATTCTTTCGTATCTACATATCAAGTCTTTTTTAGATTTATATGTAGTCAGTAGTTTGATCATTTTTCTAAGGTTACCATAATTCATTTTATTAAAATGCTGTTTTAGCTGCTGTATAATATTCCACCGAGAGACACACAGTTAGATGACTTCCATGTATTCACTACTAAACCCATTCCTGTGAGCAACCTTGTAAGTATCACTGTTCATGTGTGAGAATTTTTCAAGATTACACAGAGAAGTAGAATTTCTGGCTCTTAGAATATACATTTTCCCAAATTTACTCTGTTTTTTCCAAATTGGTCTACTAGGTATTTATAACTTCCTACCAGTAATTTATAATCCACATCTCTTCTCAAGTTAAAATAAACTAAAACAGCATATACCTAAATGGGTACATCTCTCAAAACATTATTTTTATCTCACTTATAAATAATTCTTAATCTTTATTTACGTTTTAGAGATAAGGTCTTATTATGTTGTCCAGGTTGGGCTTGAACTCCCTGGCTCAGGTGATTCTCCTGTCTCACCCTCCTGAATAGCTGGAATTAAGGACATGTGCCATCTCCCCAGTTCCTCAAAATATTTTCAATAAACAATTCAAGTACAAGTTTAAATCTTTCCCAAACAAGTGTATGTATGTGTGTGTGTGTGTGTGTATATATATATATATATATACACACACACAATAAAATCATATATAACATACATACTGTATTATAATTCAATCATGCATAGCCTAGTGATGTGGACACATTCTGAAAAATGTGTCCTTAGGAAACTTTTGTCATTGTGTGACCATCATAGAGTGCATTTACACAAACCTAGATGGCACAGCCTACTATACACCTAGGTCACGTGGTCTAGCCTATTGCTCCTATAAACCTGTGCACCATGTTACTGTACTCAATATTGTAGGCAAATGTAGCAAAATGGTATGAATTTGGGTAACTAAACACAGAAAAAGGCCTTAAAAACACTGCATAATCTTATGGGACCACTGTTGCATATGTGGACTCTTGTTGATGAAAACGTCCATATGCAGTAAATGACTCGTGTGTGTGTGTGTGTGTGTGTGTGTGTGTGTGTGTGTGTGTGTGTAACTTATGGAAAATATGTATGCAGTGAAAGTACAAAAAAATGTATGTGTGGAATGGACAGATGTGCATTTAGAGACAGTGATAATATTCTGAGAGAAAAAGAGGGGAAGGGGGTGGAGAAGTGGGTTTCAGGGCATCTGCAAAAATTTTGTTGTAAGAAAATCTGAAGAAAATGTGGCAACGTGGTAGCACTATTCTGTATAAGAGTATGGTACTAGAATATCTGTTCTTTTCTGTACTTTTCAATGAGCTTAAAAATCCTGCATAATGAACATAAGTATACCTAACCCTGAATTGTACCCCACAACTTTAAAATAAAATTAAAAAAAGAAATCATAATGCAAAAATAGCAAAGAAAATATTATTGAGGTTAGGTAGAAATAAAGATCTTTTTGAAATAGCATCAAAGTCATGAAATAAAAGCGCATGATGCTTTGTTCCCCAATCATGATCAACTACATGCACAAGTGTCTTGACAGCACGTGTCCTAGAACAGAAAGGTATGGCTCCAATGTCATGACACACACATCTTCCGGTGGATTGCCCATTGTTCTCACTGGGATCCTCACTGCCATCCTGTGAGGTTCAGGGTGGCACATTTACCTCTATTTTACAGACAGGGAAACTCTGACTCAGCAAGTTTCCCTGATCTGCCCATGGCCAGTGATGGAGTTGATGTCGGCCCAGGTCGGCATTGGAGCCCAGGACTTCTTCCTAGACCAGTGATTTGCCTCCTAACTCGGCCACACATCCCTCTGAAGCTCTCAGTCATCAGAAGAAAGGACAGAGGATGCCCCTTCTTGCCATGTCAAGCCTCCAGACCATGCGCCGTCCATTTAGGTCACTTGTAGACTGAGTCCCCATCCTGCCATGAGGACAGCCCAGCAGGGCCTCTCTGAGGGCTCCGTCCAAGGGCCAAATGTGGCACTTTTCTCATGTATTGCTTCTCAGGGAAATTATATATTATGGAATACGGAAGAGAGCAATTACTAGAAAAAGTGACCCATATTTTACATGATTAAAAATGCTTAATTTCTCACTACAACCTCAGTGACTCTGCCACTTAAAACAGGTGGGCTTGACAGGGCTGTCCTAGTTTCTGCTTGACAGAAGGTAGCTGTTTTCATGTGTATGGCCCATAGGAAGAAATTAAATCTAAAAATTTAAGTTCATCAGTGTTCTAAAAAAAAAAAATCAGTGAAATAAACAAAAGAGAGACACGGAGTCCAGACACCTTCAGAAAGTAAATGTCTGAAGCTTTATTTCTTCCTTTACTCCAGCAGCTTCTTCTAAGAGTCAACTACGAAATAACTAGTTTTGAGAAGGGTTGCAAGAAAAGTCTTAGAAAGAGCTAATATAAATATCTCTATCCAAATTAAATCAGTGGGGTGCTAGTTTTAATACCTCTTCTTATTAGCTCATAATTAGGATTCTATATGAGCAATTAAAATATTCTCCTCTCTAGAATAGTTTAGGCGGCATCTTGCCCTATGGTGGTACAACTTGAACAACCAGTAATAGTCAGGCCTGCAATTTTATAATGAGGGTATTCCTCACTGCCATAAGATTTGTTTCATTTCCCTGAAATCCTTCTCCTTTTTCCCTTCAGAGAAAGACAGCTACTCCATTCCTTTTCCTTTCTTGTCCCCCAAAGAGTCCTCCACCCCATTACTAACTTTTATTCCTAACAAAGAGGACCTTATGAAGTAAACCCAAACAGCCCTAAGATTCAAATGACCTACCTGCCAAATCCACTGTGCTTTCATTTTTTAAAAAAATTATAGATTCAAGGGGTACAAGTGCATGCTTGTCACACTGTGTAGTGGTGGGGACTTGGCTTCAGGTGGTCCATTTCCCAGGTCACTGAGTATTCTCCAGTCTCATCTTGACCTGCGCAGCAGCAATGGCCACTCCTTATCAACTCCTCTCGAAACGCTTCCCTCATTTCACTCTTAAACATCTAAGTGCTTCTAAGGACTCCTACCTTCTTCCTGCTTGTCTTTCTAGTCTACTTGCTTCCTCTGGGCTTTCCCATCCATTTCAGTGGCTTGAATGGTCCACTGTAAGTTAGTGAGTCATATATGCGAACCTCTAAGTTCTGTCTCTTGAAAACTAATTTTTCAGATTGCTACTAGAATGATTTTATTTCTAAAAAATGGTCCCACCTGGTTTCTTCCTTCTTTCCTTCCTTCCTTCCTTCCTTCCTTCCTTCCTTCCTTTTTGAGTTGGAGTCTCACTCCAACTCCCAGGCTGGAGTATAGTGGCATGCTCACCACCACCCCAGCGTTGACCTGCTGGGCTTCAGCGATCCTTCCACCTCAGTCTTTCCAAGTGGCCGGAACTACAGGCATGTGCTACCACACCCAACTAATTTTTTATTCATTGTAGAGATGAGGTCTCACCAAGTGCCTGGCTGGTCTCGAACCCACGGGCTCAGGCAATCCACTTGCCTCAGCCTCCCAGAGTGCTGGGATTACAGGCTGAGCCATTGAGCCCGGTCCCCACCTTTCTTGTTGAAACATGTGGCTCCTCTGCCTGGAAGGCAAAGCCAATGTCCTTGTGTTGCATACGAAGCCTTCCTCAGTGTATCTTTATATATGTCTCTAGCCTCATGGACCCTGTATCACCTCACAGGGCCCCCCCATCCCTCTGTGTCTTTGCTACATTGACCGCATTCCAGGGTCAAGAGCATCAAGACATAAAGTCTGATGAGCAGGTTCTTACCAAGGTAGAAGGACACATTTGGGATCAAGACAGACCTGGGAAGTCTGGAATGTAGAGTCAATACTTTCCTGCAGGGCCACTCTTCACTGTGCCTACAGAGTTTATTCTCCTCTTTCTCTTCCTAAAAAATGTCATGTAGCGTGTACTTGTAGAGTCTCTGAGAGAGAGACCCATATTCTGGAATCCCCGCTATGGAAAGAAGAATTCACCTCTAGCTGAGTTATCTTCCTTACTCAACAAAATTTGTTCTAGAGGAAGGAAAGGAATGTGTAGCGAAACAGATCACGATGAGGAAAGAAATATGCTGCACACATGAGCCATACCTAAAAAGTGCGGTGAATACGATGTTCCTGTAGGTTATGGCATCAAGTCCATGCCTCGATTACAGCTTACAGCATATTCATCTGTAATCACTTGATACTATGTCCGTCCTTCCAATCAGTCTGTGAGCTCCTTGCAGACAGGCAGAACACCTGGCACGAACAGATGCCAACAGAGGAGTTGTGAACTCGCCCTGCAGGAACAGCACTGCCTAGGATACCATGGGAGGGTTTTTTTTAAAGGTTCTGCAATCACAGCAATGGATATATTAAGCACAAGATGGCCAAAGAAATTGTGAACATTGCTATAACACATTCTATATGAAGTCTCACACATTAGATTCACCAAGGCAACCTATTTCTGAAAAGGAGTTATAGGTAACTGATTCTGTGCACCACAAGTTTTCCAAATAACATAAACAACTTTAATGGCACAAATTATTTATGCTTGAAACTCCAGGCTAAAAGAGTTGACAAATATTTCCCGATGCAATTCTATAAGAATCTCACTTCCATGTCTTTGAAATTCTCTAATGACATAAATTCATGTTACAAAAGTAAGTCTTGTCCCAGTAAACAATACTGATTTCTCAGCTTTGACGGGAAGAAATGCAGAGTGCCCAGGAGACGAGGACATCTGCCCAAAATGCCAGACAGTTACTGGAAAAGGTCTGATAGGAATTATTTTTTCTTATTTCTACATCTTTACTATTCCTGTTTCTTTTCCTTTCACGATATTTCACATTTGTATGTCTTCCTTCTCTGCAATTTAGCCCTTTATTTAGCTCACAAAGTAGGCATTATACTAAGGAGGTAGAGTATTCATCTTTCGGCGTCAGCACTGGTTTCCCTGGAAACCATCACTTGAAGGGAAACCTTGTTTTCATCTAGTAACCCAAAATAGGACTAGAGGGTCAACTGCAGAGCAATTGCAAAAGGCAGGCTGTAAACTGGCAAATTGTTCAATATAAGGTCCTGCTTCATTTAATCATTCCAACGACATTGGGAGTTTTGTTCACAAATATTTCATAAATCACAGGGTTTATAAATTGGTTTCTAAATAACACCTATGAAACTAGAACCACATAGACAAACCTGAAATCTCTTTATTATTGAGGCCATGGAGAAGAACTCATAACTGACACGAGTCTAACACAAACAGCCTGACCAGCGAGGGGGAACACATGTTCTCTTCTAACAAATACACCAAGAGCTCTGCAACTATAACTCCTTTTGAATTTACTGGTTTCTAATTTGAATTAAAGTTTCCGAGAGTCTATGTTAAAAAGCAAATCCAATTTGCCGCCTATTATTAGTTGAAGTTAATAAATACAGTGATTAAAAAGCTAATTATTCTGTATATTTTTGAATGTTGCCTGACACATAACCATTGTTAAAAAAATTAGTATGGAAAAAAATACACTCTTCATTCTTTTTATGCTCTTTGAAGTTCGTGTACATATAATTTATGTAAAGCATTCTAAGTGGTGTTTAACATGCACTATATACACTAGCATCCTTCTTATGAGGAATGAAAAGAACTTCAGAAGAACACATACAGTTTCACTATTGTGGCTTAAGAAATGGAAATATTGGACTATTTGGCTTTTTTGGCGACTGATTCTAAGTGTTGGGAACTGCCCTGTGTCAGAGGTTTGTGTGACTGGGGACAGATGTAGACATTTATGTTGATACTCCACAAGATTTGGCTCTTCCACTGTAAATCTTTTACAGGAAGGTTTCTAGTAATCGGTAACATCAGTGTCTTACATTAACTCAATTCAATTAAACAGTACATGACAGGAAATTTTATAGCGCTCTATTCATAACCCTACATAGGACACAAAGTTTTCTTTCATGAAACAAGCAATTTAGTGAGGGAGACTAGCACAGAGGAGAATGGTGATCCATGCACAGTCAGAAGCAGGTCAAAAATTCAGAGAAGGTCACTTGAAAATATGATGATGGTAAAACTATGTTAATAAACATGGGAGAGCAACTTGTTTGACTGTACAACAAACAAATTCTGTGGAAATTGCATGTTTTCATTCTAGCCAAATCTTGAAATTCACATTACAAATGGAATCTTGTACTCTTTAAGGAGTCCTTACATGACTCTTGAAACAGATGATAAATCAACTACTGAAACAGATTACTGTGAACTTACTATAGTGTTTTGTTTTTCGCTTTCCTTCAGCACTGGGGTTTTAACAAAAATTGTTATTTTCAACCAGAAAAACTAAATATAGTTAAACTATTTTAAAACTGCATGCAACATCATCGAGTTGCAATGCACTGCATGTAGGCAAATTTTACCACTGCAACAGTAATTAAAAAACTTAATGCAATGAACACAGATAAGATATTGCTTGCTTAATACTTTGTATGCACATCTAATTTTCCAGTGTTTAGTTGAACACAAATTCTCAGCTACTACAAAGTCTGCCACCTCTGAAACTCATCTTCCCGAGGGGCTTGAGTCTCCCAGTAGCTCTGCCCCAAATGTACTTTCTCTGCCAGCAGGGATGCTGAGGCTGTCCATCTGCTGGATGCGCCTTGACCCTTCTGGTCACTGCTCTCTCACCCAGTCCCCCATGGACAAACTGCCACTTTAAGAGAGACCCCAATAAGTCGGAGACGTTGCCTGAGACTATGGAGTATCTCTTTTTGTTGGAGATTCTCTGTTTTGTTTTGTTTTTCCCGGTGTGAAAGCCAATGCCATCCCCAGGGACATGGGACTGGTGGCCTGTTCATCACTGCCTCTGCCCACTTGTGTTTGGTGGCCTGAGGCCTGCTCATCACTGCCACTGCCCACTCTGTCTTGCGGCTAATGTCCAGAGTATCACAAGATTGGAGAGCTATGTGGCAGCTTCAGGGTGTCTGTTTTCTCACCAGGGGACTCCAAGGGCTTTCTCTGTGAAGTTTATTTCAAACCTTAGAATTAATTGTAGATAGACCATCAGCATATTAAGTTCCCAACTGCAAGAACTCCGAATGAGCAATGAATGCTTAATGACTTAATGTGACATTTTTCATAGTCAAAACTCCTTAATTATTTCTATAGCTAGAGTGTTTTTCTCACCCTAGAGAATTTTTTTTTAACTTTTCTATGTGCTTTATTTTGACATAAAATATCTCTGGAGGTAATAAGTTTTTACTGAGCTTATGTTTTTGAGCAACTCAGATACTTTTAGAAAATAACACACCAAAAGACCTACACTTCTAAAAACTAACCTTTTTCTTTTTGCAAGCATAGACATTTTACATTATTATAGAACATTCAAACAAGCTAGATGGAAAATATGATAAATATTGCCTATAGATAAATATAGGATGCAATCTTTACAAAGGGTTTGAAGAATGACATTAAATGCTGTCTGGTAACCTTTTATATTTTATTTTTATGTGTGACCTTGACCCATCTATACTCAGGTAACTAAACCAGAAACTACAACAGAAATGAACAAAGTGTTTAGCAGATCTGAAAACAGTCAGCATTGACTGCACATGTCCTGGCACTAAAGCTGATGCATGTATTTGGAAAAGAAACTCCATGCTGTCACAGAGTTCCTACAAATCCTCCTTTCAGGTGTACTGCAATGTGGACAGTCCCCTCATCTGTTTTCCCAAGTCATACATAACAAGATTCAGCAAACCAGAAAGAGACAGAAATAGAGAAATGCTGGAAAGCAACTTAGATTCCAGCCTAGAATCAATGAGAGTGAAAGAAAAACTCTCCAAAGAATGAACTCTAGGGCCTGGTCACATGGGCCACCCTGAAGGCCCTGAAAGCCACTGTACATTAGAAGGCATTTTGAAAGCTGCTTCTGAAGCTGCCAATAAGGAGTAAGCCTTTCAAAGCACAGTTGGGTTAAGAAAGCAATGGAAAAGCATTTAGAATACTTTATAAATGTCCAAAAAAGCTAAAATTTTGTAAATCAGAGCTTACAGAGGGTTTTTTTCAGTTCTCAGGGAAAAAAAAAAGCTTCATTTCTCAACCCTTATAAAAGCCTAATGAATGAAACATCACTGCAGTTTGAGATAGAACACTCAGAACATAAACACAAGTTTAATGCTACTCAGAGCTTTCCTAAGCTTACTTTATATTCACATTTTCCTAGCACTTAGAGCATAAATATTATAGGAAGCGCTTTCACTTTTTATCTCCTCAAATCCCTATAATGTTCTTCCCAGGCCTAACTGGATGGCCTTACTCTGAGCTCTGCAGACCCTGTAAACACAGCTGTCACACATGCCATCACTGAGGACTCATCATGTGTCTACGAGGCCATGCACTCCAGGAAGGCAGGCCTGTGGCTCCCACAACCTCTCTGGTACTCAGGATGGTGTTTGGAACAAGGTACCAAACAATTTAAGTCTGCTGAACAGATCATATAGACATCTAAGTCTTGATCTCTCTGCTAAGGCATTCACAACTTTCCTCGGAAGGGTAGGTAAGATGCATTCCATGGAAATAACCAGGAGGAGGCTGGTTTTCCACTTGAGTGTGTGGTGCAGGCAACCGATGCTGCAAAAACACAGCAGGGACAGTCCTGGTTTGTGTATTCGGTGAAGCTCCACATGCAGCCATGGGGAAACCTGGTGCCAGCAGTGTCTGGCTGCTTGGATGACTCACCATCTCCACATCATGCACTTAGAGATTTTGCGTGTTAAGCAGGAGAGTTGCGCAATTAACTGACAGGTTATGAACAGTCCTAAAACATGTAATTCTAGTAATCAAACACATTCGAAACCTGATCTATGCATGCCATAACAGTGACAAATAACAATAGATAATCATACACAATCATATTATTTTAGCACTGTTATAACCTTTTTGAGGACTTTTCCCTTATTTGATTAACTTGGTTTTTTTTTCCCTAAAGAAACAAGAGAATAACTAACAATTATTAAAAAAACAAAAAACAACCAGGCTCGGTGGCTTAGCCTGTAATCCTGCACCTTGGGAGGCTGAGGTGAGTGAATTGCCTGAGCCCGTGGGTTCGAGACCCACCTGGGCAACTTGGCAAGACCTCATCTCTACAATAAATCAAAAATTAGCCGGGCGTGGTAGCGCGCGCCTGTAGTTCCAGCTACTTGGAAGGCTGAGGTGGACGGATCACCAGAGCCCAGCAGTTCGAGGCTGCAGTGGCCGGGAGTGGCCACTGCACTCCAGTCTAGGCGACAGAGTGAGATTCCAACTCAAAAACAAAAAACAAAAAACAAACAACAACAAAAACAAACAATAAAAAATTAGACTCATATTTCATAATGTATACCATAATAATCCCAGATAAATCAAAGACTTAAAAGTGTAAAAGGAAGTCATAAAAGTTCTGAAAGTAAAGATGGGTGAAGTATTTTGTAATCTTATACTGCTCATCTTGGGGATGCAAGACAAAACAAAGTTTTTTCTTTGTTTCTTTGTTTTTTTACCTAGCAGGAGAAAACACCCTTAAAAATAAAAAAACACAAGACAAAATAGAAAAAGTATTTACAGCTTATATAAAAGACAAAGGCCTAATTGTCTGCATAAATGTTCAAAACAATAAAAAAAAAGATCATCATCCCAACAGAAAAGTGAGTCAAGACTTTGAACAGCTAGTTTTCAGAAAATAAAGTGATAGTATTAGGTGAAGGGACATTTAGGAGGTGAAAAGGTTTAGATAAGGTCATGAAGGTGAAGCCCCATTGTGGGATTAACAGGTGGCCATTGGCACGTTAGAAAGAGGACGCTTATCGAGAATCAGATCTGCTGGCACCATGATGTAGGACCTTCCTGCCTGCAGAACTGTGAGAAATAAATGTCAATTGTCTAAGCCACCTAGATCATAGTATTTTTTCACAGACACCAAGACATACTTTTAGGAAGTTATCCTCTGGATGCACTAACACGCACAAGTAAAATGACATTCATATAAGTATTTCCATTGAAATATGACAGACGATATTGGAAATAATTGAGGCCTGGTTAAATAACTAAGTGTATTCCATTTGACAGAACTTGATGGAGTCTGAAAATGAGTAGGGCAGTACTATATGAACTACTAAGGATAAAATACAGTATTGTGCTATGCTAACATTTATGGAAAAGAGAAAAACTTCCAGCTGTAGCCATCATGCCTATGACATCCTGCAAGGATACCAAGAATGCCAGGATTGTCTGTCTTTGAAGAAGAAAGTTGATTATCAGGGGCCAGAAATGGGTTGGAGACTTCTACTGTTAACCACTGTATACCTTTTGATTTTGTGCTATGTGCATATATATCCAGGGTAAAAGAAAAAGAACAAAGCCAGCATATGTTGGAATGCACATCATTTTGTTAACTAAAAGATGACCTTCAGTTTACAATATTCTGTTTCATTTGATTGAAGGATTTAGTCTAAACAAACTTCTTCTTGACTAGCAGAAAACTTTGTGCACCACAGACAGAAATAACTGGATTAGGACCCCAATTCTTTACCCCAGGATTTAAACACAGATTTGTTAAGTAGATAAAACAGAATTTACAAACCAAGTCAGAGTCTGCCTGGACTCCATCATTCTGCAAACGCACAGTCCCACACTCCTCCCTTCATCTCGTTTGTAGCACCCTTTGCTCTTTTCCGTTCTGTGTTTACTTGTGCTTGTGTTGTTTTGGGTCTGATGTATAAACAAACAAAGTAGAGGGAGGGGCAGTGTTGTGTGCCAAGAAATGCAACCCAGTGGAATGTTTTCAAAGAGTCACAAGAGGAATCAAGCAATGCCTGGGACTCTGACATACAAATATATATGCAACATATGCTAGCATTATTGATATATGCTAGCAAGTGTGACTTTGTGTTACTGCGTAAAATAATATGCCAACTATTGGAAGATTTTCACAACCTGTAGATTCATGCTTTCCAAATAACAATGCATAGCATTATGTGGATAACATGGATTAAAATATCCATTCAAAGGGCATGAGACCAATGAATTATTTTGCTTGCATTATTTTTAATTGACACATGTCAATCGTACATATTTATGTGACACAGTATGGTATCTGATATAGGTATGCGAAGAGTATTGATCACATTGGGGCCTAGGAGCCTACTGTTATGTCCAGGTCCATACAAAAGACCTTTTTTGGGGAAACGTCTAGGGTCTGTCACAGTGGACGGAGTTTCCCAGGCAAAACATTTAAGTAATAGCCTGGGAAGAAGCCAAAATATGTTGTCAGCGCAGACTCTCACTCTACTATGTGGATGTGCCTTGACATTGGCCAGCAGCCAGGATCTTGTCGGTCACCTCCTTTCTTGGGGAGTGTGGGATATGGTCTCCACTGGTGCCGACAAAATCTTCAAACCTAACTGAAGAACAATCTCAAATGAATAGGGACCTAATGCCTATGGCTTCTGCAATCATGCTCAATGAGAACAAGAGGGTCGGGAGAGGCATGGTGGATTTATTGTTTGCTTTTGTTGAGACCAGATGGTCATGCCATGTGCATAATGGCTGGTGAAACTATGCATTTAAACTGAGTGTTCCTACAGGGTAGTTTAGAAGACCAGGTGTGGACACTGACAATGCAGGACAGTAACTCTCTATGGGTCATTTTCATCAGCAACAAAATAAAGACTGCTCTCTCACAGGTAAGATTTCTTGTGAGGACAAAAGCATGATGATGTATATGGAAGCGTGAAAGGAAAACTAGTTGTTAACAACAATAATAAAATCAAGAACTCCCAACAGCATCAATCTAAACCTTCTGCCACAGCCACTCCGCTCATCCAGCTAAATTGGTGAGCAGCTACAAATGGCTTTCTGAAGAAACAGTTCAGCCTCAACAATCCAGAACAGCTGGGCACAGAGAGGTCTGCATGCCCAGCAGGAGGTGCTCCAGGCCTCCACTGAGCCCCGAAACCAGGGTAAAGGGATGTGTGTATGGTTCCCTGTTCTGATCACAGGTGTCTGGAGATGGGAGATCTGAGATCCTCAGAAGGCTTGGCTTTGGGGTTCAGGTACACTTAAGCTTGAGGATCAGTTTTAACACCATTCGTGTGAACTTGAATTAATTATCCCAATGTCTGCAATTATCAGATTGTGGCAAAGACACTGTAGATTGGATGTGTCCATCATGGCTGAGGGCAGAGTCATCCTCTGAGAGGCTGCATGCTCCAGAGAGAAAGGAAGTGCGGCGTCTGTGAGAGAGGCAGCCTCCAGGGGCTGGGTCACAGCTTCCGCCTCCTTTCTTTTCTGGAAGTGTTAAGGAAGAAGCAGACTAGTCTCTTCCCTTCACAGTCCCTTCGCCCTCACCCAACTAAGGCCTCACAGGAGCTCACAAGCATCTCCTCACCGCCCCCCACCCTCCTCTGAATGGCACAATAAGAGAAGCCAGGGGTCATTTATTCTGTGTGAATAGACAGCTCACTTTCATGACTCTTCATAGAGACAGGAATTCAATAAGTAGGGTGAAGTGGGAGTGTGTGAGGAGCACTAGGCGCTGGGTATGAGGGAGGGCAAGGGGGCCTGGGAGAGAGCACGGACAGTGAGAGTAGGTGAGAGTGCTCCAAGTCTGAAGGTCAGAGGGCAAGATGGGGAAGCAAGGAAGGTCCCGATGTGAGGCCCAAGTAAAAAGAGGTGCAAGTTCCACCTTGTCAATCAGAACAACCAGAATCAGAATAGCTAGAAGACCTGGGAAGAGAATCATGTCCAGGATCTATGGAGCAAATGCCTTTATGGGTCAGGCACAGATTGTTAACCAGGGACGTTGCTGGAATCCACAGAGCATATAGGAGGGGACACCTATGAGAACCAGAGCAAAGACCTCCTTAAAAACAATGTTCTATACTGAGTGACCTCTCACAGAAACAAAGATCCGAGTATCACATGTTCTCACTCACTAATGGACCTTGAACATCCAATGTAATACTATAAGAAAATGACTGACGGTACTGGGAAACTATGGGGGGGGGAGGGGGATGGGATTAACAGTAGCAAATATCTGTCTGGGGATGGGGAAACACCTCCTATCAACAGGGTGCCTGAATGAAACGTAATTGTACACCTAACCCTTAACTGTACCCCACAAAACCATAATAAAAAATATTGATTAATAAAAAAAAAAACCAATGTTCATTTTTTTTGTTCTTTTTGTTTTGGGGGTTTTTATTTTGCAACAGCATGCTTGCCAAAGAACATGCCACGAGAGAAATGTCCAATCCTGCCAGTGCTACAGATGGACTTGCTAAGCATTCACCCATACACAGGATGTTTTATGAGGTGGCTTTGTACAGAGATAACGTCAAGATGTATTCTTGAGAGTTGGGTCCGTGGGTGTGAGGGGTCTCACAGAGGGAGGTCCATTTCTGATGATACTTCAGGAAGTCCTCAAGCCCTGAGGAACTGCTGGGGTTTCCCAGGTTCCCTCAAGTGAGAACCACTCTCATTCATCAGGGCAACCTAAAGGCACATCCGGGACACATGGACAGACTCCTCAAGGGCCTCCTCAGTGATTCCAGCTTCTGTAAGTCAGGAAGGGGCTCCAAAGGTCCTGAAAGGGTTGTTGACCTTGTATGTGTACCCCATGAAAATTCAACCACATCTTCAGAATGTTCTGAGATCACAGCATGATGATAATGAGCTATAGAAACAGCTGAAAGGGACAAAATCCAAAACAAAAACTGGAAAAACAGTTTGCTGGGCACATGCAGTGTCCGCATCTTCTGGATTACATACATCACATGGTTATCAACACTGCAGGTGTAACACATCTAGAGTTTTGATGTCAAACATAAATAGCCCATCTTTAAACAGATCAAAGAGAGAGGCCCTGGATCTGGGTTTGATTCCAGTCATGTTACTTATTAGCCATCCGGAGGATCCCAAGGAGGATTACTTCCTCCTCAGGGCCTACGAAATGGGGAAAATGAACTGATCTCGAGGGGTGAAGTTAAGAGGAAAAGTGTGAATGCAGGGGTCCAGCAAAGAGCAATTGACTGATGGTTCAACTGCTATCACGATCTCTTGATGGCACTGTTATTGTCATCACCATAGGAGTCACACACAGGCCCCATCACACGCAAGCCCCCTCACATGCAAGCCCCCTCACATGCAAGTCCCCTCACACATGAGCCCCCTCACGTGTGAGTCCTCTCACATGCAGCCTCCTCACACAAAAGACCCCTCACAAGCGGGCTCTCTTGCATGGGAGCCCCCTTGCACACAGCCTCCTCACGCACAGCCTCTTCACATGCAGCCTCTGCTCCTGCTTACATATCCCCAGTGCCAGAGTCTCCTAGCTCACAGGTCTGTGTGCTCTCCAGAAGGCACACAGTAAACACGTGGCGCAGCCAACAAGCATGAGGCTGACAACAGCCAAAGGCAGACAGGCCATGCAAAGGTTCTAGCCAGGCCAGTATCTGCCCAGTCTCAGACGCAACTGGCCCATGGTATGTCCTGCAGCTAGTGGTCCCTGTGAGGAGCCGCCATGTGCTCTTCCTACTGCCGTTACTCGCAGACATCCACAGCATCGCCAGAATGCAAGACTCACTCCATGTCCAAAGTGATGCTTCCTTGGGTTATGTGGAAATAATCCAGCAAAGCCAATGTGAAAACTGCATCCCCAATTACACTCCTGGCTTCATAACTTCACCTTGATGATTTGTAGGCTTCGCTGAAAAGAGGCATTGGTCTTACAGTTTTTACTGTGGATTTGGCAGTCTGACCAATGAGTGTATACCAACAGATGTCAGGCAGAGTAAGGGGAAACAAAGTTAAGGTGCTGAAGCAGGGTTCTCCACTGCTTGCATAACAGAAGTAAGGTTCTTTTCTCCACAGACTCTCCCCGTCACAGGCCATGATTTTGTTTAATGAGAGAGAGCAGGAAACAGCACTCATATCATCCTCCAGCTGGGCATACACGTGGTTGGCGTTCCTGCTCTACTCCTCAGAATGTCAGTAGGGACTAACTATACTGATACAAACATCCATCCACTGATGAGTGGGTAAACACATGGGATTTTATCTGGCAGTAAAACGAATAAGGTATTGATATATGCTATCCCATGAATGTACCTTGAAAACAGTAAGTGAAATAAAGGGCACAAAATGTCACACATTACATGATTCCGTTTCTATTAAATGACCAGAATAGGCAAATCTACAAAGATGAAGGGTGGTTGGAGTCTTCCCAGGAATGAGGCAGTGGTGGGGAATGGGAAGTGACTGCTCACAGCCTCGGGGTCTCTTTTGGGGGGTGATAAAAATATTCCGAAATTGCATGACAGTGATGGTTGTACAACTCTGTGAATAAACTAAAACCCACGGAATTTCACACTTTAAAAGGGCAAATTGTATGATATCATCACTCCATTTTCCTCCTAGAAAATTCTTGCATGTCCTCATCATCATGTCCCAGACACCCTGAAAGCTTACCTGTAAAGCTCTATGAGTTCCTAAGTGACGCAGCACTAGCAAAACAAGTTTTGAAATCCCTGTATGTACGTCTCAATTCGGTTTCCATAGTTTCACAAACATAATATCCTGCCAATTTTACATTGTGAAAAAAATTGCTTTGAATGAGTCTTTCACTATATTGGATTTCCTAATAGAATAAAAGAAGAGCTTCACATTTTTTGCTTTTGTTTTGCAACAAAGTGGAGTCAAAAAGGGCATAAGTAAGAATTCTATTGTGTGGCTTGAAAGCAGCAGCAGATCACATATGGAACCGACTCAAAGTGGGGAATAAATAATTACTTAATTGAATTCATGAATAAAAAAAGATCTTGCAAATTAAATGTTGTTCCAAAGACATCTCAAGCACTTACTAGAGCATCATACACATATGTTGAGGAAATGCCAAGGTTTATATTTTGGTCTTCTAGCAACTTAAAAATTTCCAGAAAAACAAAAAGTATAATGCAATTTTCAGTTTAAAAAATGCCACAGCATATGACCAGCATTACTTTGTTCTTTATTATTTAATGCTATGCATTTGGAAGTGCCATTAATGTAAGGTATTATGTAATAATTGAATATTCAGGTGCAGCCATGTGGTGGTGGAGACTGGCACCAGACTGATTCGAGTTCTGATTCTCCTGTTCATGGCCTCAAAAATGTCTCTTGATCGCTCTAGGCCTCAATTTTTCCATCTGTAAAATGAGGATAATGGCAAAAGAGTTCAATGATAATGCATTTAAAGTGGTCTCCACACATGGGGAGTTGGAAGTATCAGAAATATCACCATCATCTCTTTCTTAGTATTCCTTTTTTTTCTTTTTGAGTTGGAGTCTCACTGTCACCCAGACTGGAGTGCAGTGGCCGCTTCCGGCCACCGCAGCCTCGACCTGCTGGGGCTCCAGCGATCCTTCTGCCTCAGACTTCCAAATAACTGGAACTACAGGCGTGTGCTACCACGCCCGGCAATTTTTTTGATTTATTGTAGAGATGAGGTCTCACCAAGTTGCCCAGGTGGGTCTCGAACCCGCGAGCTCAGGCAATCCACTTACCTCAGCCTCCCAAAGGAGCGGGATTACAGGCGGCTGAGTATTCTTATAAGATTACTTCTTATTCTTGCAACACTTCTGATCGAGTCAACGAATTTCGGCTAAGAAGCAAGGTCACAAACCAACTCAGCCTTACAGTGAGATACTTTTCATTTGTTTCTTTTAAAAAATTCAAATTAGAATTCCAAGAAACCATTCATCTTTTTGCTAGCAGGCTTCTAACCACAATTTCATGAAATGTCTTATTTTTTCCACAAACAAAGCCAAATATAACATCTTGTACATCTGATTATAAGCAGAATAGCTGCTATCTAAGCACCGATCAATCCAGACAATAATGGCAGTAATTACCAGTCACCCCCCAAAAATCACCTAAGATATGTGCTTTCCATCAGGGTAATGAAACATGAAAAGCAAACAAGTTTGCTCGTTCAACTTTGTGTATTGATATTTACTTTACAGTTCAGTAGTGTTGCATCTATTTTATAAGTAATTCCTAGGTACTCACTACGTTTTGAACATGGCAGGTGTTCAAAATAAATTTCTCATTTAACTAAATTCCTGCATTGTGCTAAGTGTGAAAGACACAAACGAAGGTTAAACCTTACTTTACCAAAACCTCATCCTGAGCCACACTGTATTCAGAATGTAAAACAGGCAAGCTCTTCAGTTATAAAATAGGATTTAGTAAAGGCAAGGATCAGCAAAGTTCTCATGCCAGGTACATTTGTTCTTTGTGATATTGGACACAGAAAACATTTCAAGATAAGATTAAGTAGTTTAGAAAAGTTAATGTGTATGACTAACAGGAATCATTACCAGAAGATTCCTTCCCCACCCCCCCCATCCCCAGGAAAACAAGTTTTTTTGTTTTTTTTTTCTAAAAAGTCTTCCTAATATAAACATTCCCATTCCTCAAGTCCCCGAGCTGTCTGGGAACTATCCCACCTGTACTATTCTTAGAGATAATCTCACCAGAAAACAATGCTGAGACGAAAAGCACTAACTAAAAAAATCAATTGTAAGCCGGGCTCGGTGGCTCAGCCTGTAATCCCGCGCCTTTGGGAGGCTGAGGTGAGTGAATTGCCTGAGCCCGCGGGTTCGAGACCCGCCTGGGCAGCGAGACCTCATCTCTACAATAAATCAAAAAATCAGCTGGGCGTGGTGGCGCATACCTGTAATTCTGGCTACTTGGAAGGCTGAGGCGGAAGGATCGCCGGAGCCCAGCTGGCCGAGGCTGCGGTGGCCCGGAGCGGCCACTGCACTCCAGTCTGGGTGACAGAGTGAGACTCCAACTCAAAAAAAAAAAAAAAAAAAAAAAAATCAATTGTACCTAAGAGATAAAGGCACCCTGTTATCCAACAACTTTGCTTGCAAAGCACCCTTAACACATGGTCCTATGTTATTCTGTGCAGGCTTTTGAAGGAAAATCAAATGAAGGATTTTGACACATTGATTTCATCGCCACATAAAGAAGTTTTTTTAAATCAGCATTTTATAAGGAACCAAGATAAAATTAGTATGACAAAGATTATGCCCAGATTTTTTTAAAATGTCACATTTGTGGGAAGAAGCAAAAATAAGATATAAGAAAAAAGTGATAGGATTTTTAAAAGCAATGCTGATCAACTAATGGGACAACTGATATGTAAAGAAATAGCAGAATTTCTTTCTAATTACCAAAATCATGTTTTCTACCATTTCCATACAGAAATATTTATATTGTTTCTTAATTTGGAAATGTTTGAGATGCTTATTCCAGAACTTCCATCAAAAACTTTGATCACAGATACCAACCTGCTTCTTCTTAGACTTAATAAAATAAAATAGAAACTATTGTCCCTCCTATTCCAACTCCGCAGAACTGAGTTTTTAAAAGAGTGAAGTGCTTTTTGATGGGACTTTTTATTCTATTACTTTGTGACGGAGAGAGACAACATTTAAACGATCTGGGGGGAGAGAGAGAGAGAGAGAGAGAGAGAGAGAGAGAGAGAGACCCCCAATGTTCCTTTCTTGTGGACCACTGCAACTCCCCACACTTCTGTTCCCAGCTCACACGCCTCAGCTCTGCAGTCAAGGTGAGACTGAGAACAGCCAGTCCCTCACGGAGTACTAAGCAGATGTACTAAGATCAGGGCAGGTTAGATTCTTCCCACTGGTAACCTCAACAGGTGGGAGGTCTTTGTAAGAGTTAATGAAATCAGATCCTACCACAGTGCCTCCAAAGATGTGAGCTCTGAATTTATTTAAAGAGTTACACAGGAGCAATGCCCAGGTTCAAAATCAATAGGAATCAGATTGAATATATGTTAAAAACAAAGGAAAGACTGCATAGTAAACTAGGTTGAAATGCGATTTGCTCTCTCAATTCTAAAATGGATCAATTTTTCCAAGCCGCTGTTGCCATCTCATAAATCACTGGAAACTCCTGCCAAAACCGATAGGCGAAGGCCACAGGAACATAAAACCCTGAGGCTTAGTTTAAAAGACTCTATAGTGAAATAAGGGAGATTAATTCCACAAGGGTGAATTTTACGAGGGGTCATTCTGAAAAACCACCACACAGGCCTTCAGAAAGCTGGTATGCAGGGCATGTCAAGATTTCACAGCTACGGCCTCATGGACATTCTCAACAGGGTCGCGTCACTCCACCTCCGCCTGAAGGTTCATTTCAGATGTCGTCATCTGTGTGGGAAGCAAGACTCAGGAAAGGGGAGCAGTACCTAGCCAGAGTGAATGGAAAGCCGAACCCCAGACAAAGACTGGCACCCCCAAAGAACTCAAAAGCACAATGTTTTAATATAAATATTTATTCAATTCCAAGATAAATCAATACAATTTAGAGGTCTTTCTCTAATTTTTCCTGGGAATTAAACTTTCATTTACAACAGATGACAATTTTGTACTCTCTTGGAAACCCTTGGATAGAAAGTATAATTAAGTTGATAATTTAACAAATGAGTTCATGACTAAGCCATATGTGTCCCTAAGATTGCTTTGAATACTCTTATTTTGAAAATCACATGGTCCCCAGGTGCCGACATACAATGTCTTCTGGGAAATACAAACAGAGAAAGTTCTATTTGTTTGTTTGGCTGGTTGGTTTTGTTTACCTCAGAAAGACCTGAGCCAAGCAAAAAATAACTAGTGAACTTTTTAAAGACTGAACTACAGTACCTCATGTAATGGGAAATCTCAAGTGCAGCTCAGCTGAAAAGTGCTACAATGCAGTCTTTATGTGATAAGTATGTTATCTAAAGTCAGAGATCCAGCGTCTTTCATGCCACTACGTTCTCACACATTCACTCACTGAACGGTAAAACAGAGAGCGGAGATCAAATTAGTGATCGCAAAGCCTCAGTTAGACTATCAAGAGACAATCTGCCACAACTACTCCCAGTCTTCTTAAGGATCTCCATGAAGCATCTCTTGAATCCATTCTCCACCCCATCTAGTTAAGAAATTTAGCTCTAATTATTAGCAAAGCTTTGGAAAAGTGAATGATAAGTTATCCTAATAAATAAAGTGCGGGACGATAGAAAAAGGCAGACATACAGACAGATTTTCCTTTCCTGTTGCTAAAAAGAATCTGCAATGACATTTATTATCCACTGTACAGTTTCAATCTTAACACCATTAAGGCTACCAATGTAGCTTATAAGATAAAGTTTCCTTAGAAATAAGATAAATAATGTGCCAATGCTGTTATTATAACATATAGTGCTAAGTCGGGTTGAGAACAGTTGGTTTGATTTAGTCTGGATAAAACTGCCTGGTTATACTATCACAGTCTAGAAAATAATTCCCAGTGTCCACTCTGGTGGCCCTCCCAAGTTACTGTACCAAGGTCAATATTTCAGGGGACTGAAGACCTGGACATAGTGATTAGCCAGCTAACAAATGCTCAAAGGCAGTGCATAAGGGCTTACAACGCCATTTCCACAGTCTAAATGAATAGCAGTGTGTGTCCTTTACCAAACCTGAAATCTCCCCACCCAGGCTTTCTTTCCCCATCCCACCTCTTGATCTCCTCTGCCCTCCCCGAGGGAAACTCCCTGCCTGACCAACCTTCCTGTCCAGGCTCCTTGGCTTCTTCCCCTCTTCCTAAGCCATCCTCTTTTTCTTATCCTCTTTCATATCTCAAATCACTTTAAATGAACACAATCTTGGGGGAAAAGCATGTTCTACTATTTAATACTCATTGGATGAAATTATTTCCAATATTTTAAAGTGAAAATCAGACATTTTATTTTTCAAGGACGAAAATATACTTGATCCACTGTAAGTTCAGGGTGTGGCTTTCCACTGCTTGCTTATTTTTTTTTTAATAGCTAAACACACATTGTCAGGAAAATATGAAGTTCCCTAGCCACTACCCCAATATCCTAGACCCATATGGGAGCACAGAGCTGAAAGGGAGTCTCAGAGAGTCCCTCTGCAAGGTTGGAGATGACCTGTTCCCAATCCATGTGACAGCTGCCACAAAAAGGGATTCCACAGCCTCTCCAGAAACCAATTCAACTTTCTAGTGATTTTCACTTTAGAAAGTTATTTGGTCTCATTAGCCTAAATAACTCATGCTGAACTGTCCCATTATGGTCATTGTGATTAACTCTCTGGAATAGTTTCATGTACTTCACGACAATTATTGGGCTACCTGTTCACCTTCGTTCCCTCCTGCATAATCATTATAAATCAATTAACCTTTTCACACTTGTGCTGTATCACTCCTATCATTTTTTTAAACTCTAACTCTGATATCTCTAGACTTTTACTATATTACGAAACTTGGAAGTGACAAATATTAGAAAATCACCACTATTAGAGTAAATAAATAATGAGTGAAATAAACATAATACTTTATAAGGTCCTTTCTTGGGCTGATGTCTTCTGATCCTGCCAAATCTGCAAGGCAGATATGGCAGGCACAGAGCTTCTGTTTTTCTCAGATGAGAAGACTGAAGCCCCAGGAGGCTGTCACTTTCTGAAGCATACACTACCAGAAAGTACCATAAACGAAGCCGGAACCTGGGACTTCTGACACCAAAACATTTATACTTCTGTTTTTAAAAGCACTAGGTTGCTTACTCAAGTCTATAATACAATCTAAGAGGATCTTACTGAATCTTTTTATCTCTCCTCTGTTAAAAACGCTTAGTATATGTATACATTCATATAAGATTTTCTGGTGATACGTATGTGTGTATGTATATATATGAACATATATACATATGTGTGTACGTGTGTGTGTGTGTGTGTGTATCTATCCACAAACGATTCCTGCCAAGAATCTGCGTGCCCATGTACTCTGCCATCCTGGACTAGGTTGCAAGGAAGCCTGTTGTCATGGTTACCTTTTGACAATCCTAATATACTTTGTTATGTATAAAGGTAAAATTACTACATATTGTAATAAATTGGTGTTATTTCTTAAATAAATAACATTAGAAAATTTAAACCCAAAGGGAAGTCCAATTTTAAAGTGACAAATAAGAATATATTCACTGTCATTATCTAGTCTCTCTAGAAAACAAGACCCAAGCAAAAAACATAAAGGTATACGATTTGGAATAAGGTTTGTGAAAACCTGAATATTTCCAATTACTGAAGCTTTATCAAAATACTGGCAACATAACTATGAGAAATCTTTCTGGCTGTTCAGACCACAAACACACTAAGCCTTGTTCTATCCTCATGCCCTCACCGTAGACTCTCTATGAAAGTTGTCAGTATCCCTCAGCAAGTGACTCACTCAGTTTTCCCAAAGTAAAGCCTGTCTGCTATTATGAACTGAATGTCTGTGTCCTTTAATATCCATATGCTAAATCTCCAATCCCAATATGACTATTTATTGATAGCGCCTTCATGGAAGTAATTAAGGCTAGATAAGGTCATATATATGTGGAGCTGTAATCCCATAGGATTCGTTCTCATAAGGAGAAACATGAGAGAGATCTCACATTCCCTCGCCCCACCATGTGGACACATGGTAGGATGGTGGCTATCTACAAGCCAGGAAGAGAACCAGGAAACAAACTGGCCCACGCCTCAATCCGGAACTTCTAGCCTCCAGAACTGTGAGAAAATAAATTTATGTTATTTAGGCCACTTATTCTGTTGTTTAGTACCATTATGACATCTTTCTATGGTAACCCAAGCTGATTAAGACAGATCTGGGGATTGAGAAGCTGGATACTACTGCAACGAATACCTTAAAAAATATCTAAGAGCCTAAAGTGGTTTGGAATTCAGTGATAAGCAGAGACTGTGAGAACGTGGGGCGCATTCTCAAAAAAGCCAAGATTACCGTGAAGGGACTATTGATAGAAATATGAACATTAAAGGCAATTCTGATGAGGACTCAAAAAGAGAAGAAAGTTTTTATCTTCTTGGAGAATATATATTATAAATAATCATGAAAAGAATGTTGGTAGAAATATGGACATTTATCGCCATTCTGATGCAGACTAAGATAGAAATGAGGAAAAGGTTATGAAAAATGGAAAGGAAGGTGATCCTTGTTATAAAGTGGAAAATAATTTGGCTGAATTGTGTTATAGAGCTTTGTGGAGAGCAAAAATGTGAGTAATAAAATCAGATGTTCAGTAGGGGGATCTCTAAGCAAAGTACTGAAGGTGCAGTTTGGGTTCTTTTTACTGCTTATAGGAAAATTCGAGAGGAGAAAGATGTGCTCTCTCTTCACCATGTGAGGACACAGTGAGAAGGTGGCCATCTGCAAGCCAGGAAGAGAGCCCTCACCAGGATTAAATCAGACAACACTTTGACCTGGGATGTTCAGCTTTCAGAACCATGAGAAAATAGGTCTCTCTTGTTTAAGATGCTCAGTCTCCATGTTCTTGCTATTTTGAACCATGTTGCGATAAACATACCATGCTGCCCATCAAAAGAGGACTAGATAAAAAAATGTGGTACATATACACAATGGACTATTATGCAGCCATAAAGAAGAACAAAGTCATGAACTTCACAGCAACCTGGATGGACTTAAAGTCTATAATACTGAGTGATCTTTCACAGAAACCAAGAACTGAGTATCACATGTTCTTACTCATAAGTGGAACTTGAACAGCTAACGTAATACTATAAGAAAGGATTGACAGTAGTGGGGAACAGTGGAGGCTTGGGGCAGTGGGGCAGTGGGATCAGTAGTAGTGGGAAACAGCCTGGGGAAGGGGGACCACACCTCATCAACAAGGGTAACTGCACAATGAATATTTGTATACATAACCCTGAATTGTACCCCACAATTTTAAAATAAAAAACTTAAAGGTGGAAAGAAAAAGATGCTCAGTCTGTGGTATTTTGTTATGGTACCCTGAGCTGACTAAGGTATCTACTAATGAGTCACTGGTAGTAACCCACAAGTGCTAACCCATGCTTTAGCAAATTGGGCCACCGATTATTCCCAAACACCCTCATTTTATTGCATTTCCTTATGTTGACATCACAGCCTAGAACGCTTCTTTTCTGTTTTCCCCTAACATCTACTCTTCAAGTTTTCTTTTCTAAACCTATTATGCTACCCAAAAAACACATAAACACACACACACACACACACACACACACACACACACACACACACACACAGTCTTACAGCAGATCATCTGTCTCCTTTGTGCCAACTCTCATATTGCTAGTTTGATTTATTTTATTCCTTTCACCGAACTATAATTGTTTGAGGACAGAAACTGTGTTTACTTATTATTGTACTCCCTTCAGTGCTTGTCAGAGTTGGTGCTCAGTAATTATGTTTAGTCAATATAGTTGAATTATATTGTTTTGAACTGTCAACTTTCTTTTTTTAAGAATTTTAAAAAATTTTAATCTCATTCTAGAATTATATAAAAGGAGGCAAAAAGAGTGCATCCTATACCATTGGATGTATAGGAAAGTTTCTATACACCCTCTGCTCAGCCTTCCCAGTATCAACATCTTATATAACCATCATACATCTATCAAAACCAAGAAATTAATTAATATTACTATAGTATTATTAATGAACAACAGATGTTCTTCAAATTTCAGTTTTTCCATTAGCATCCTTATTTTGTTCTAGGATACAAAGCAAGGTCTCTCATTGCATTTACTTGTCTACTTGGTCTACTCCAATATATAGCTCCTCAGTCTTTTCTTGCATTTTATGACCTGAAACTTCTTAAGATTGCTGGTCAGTTATTTTGTAAAATGTTTCTCAACTGGCATTTTTCTGATATTTTCTATTAGGCTGAGGTCATGCATGAATATAGGGACAAATGAGTTCAATATGTCCTATTACTATCATACTGGGAAACATAATACAGACATACCTTATTACTGTTGACTTTAACAATTATAATTTGATACAGATGTATTGCATTACTGCTGACATTAAGCAAATCACCAAGTACTGTCTGCTGGGTTTCTCCAATGTAAAGTGAGTATATTTTTCTTTGTAGTTAATGAATATCTTTGGAGGGACACTTTCAGACCATGCAAATGTTCTGTTTCTCCTACATCTCTTACCCAATTAGTTTAACATCCATTGGCAGATTTTGCTAGCAATAATTATTTCCATAGTGTTTATCTAATGGTGATTTCAATTTTTCTCCTCCTTGAACTGTCATCATTCAAAACAAACTTCAGTTGTCCAGAGAAAGAAAAGGTCTGGATTTCCCTGGATAGAGCAATAAGGGTGAAGCTGGGGTAAGAGTTTGGGGGACCAACACAAGTACAATTGGGGGCTTAATAATGTAAAACTCAACAGCAGAGACCAACATCAGGCTTAAGTCATTTTCAGTGGCTGCCTTAATTTGATAGCTCAAGCCCATCCCACACTTCTTGATGAAATCCAATTGCTTAGCTAAGCTAGCCTAAAGGTTTGTTGTAAAGGCAATTACATATGAGGGAGCAGAGTAGCAGTAAACACATTTATTAGAAGCTAATGCTTCCATCTTCTTTAAAAAAACAAGTTATTTCATTAATTTCTTAAAAATATTTGTTAATGTTACAGTGCACACATTTTTAAAAAACTGTTCAATTATTTATTGATTGATCATGAGCAGTATTTTCGAAATGTTTACTATAGTATGTCTGTAAACAACGGGACATCTAATTGTGACAGATGGACACAGTAACTTATTAATTGCACATTTAGTTGGAATCCAAGATTTAGTTCACCATTATATCATACGTACACCTAATAAGACTCTTATTGGACTTTAACACTTTATTGTGAATTTTACAATAGTGTATTCCAAAAGTTTTTAAGTATAAATATTTATAGCAAACTATGAGGATTTTACATTTGTACATTATGAACATATTTATCAAATCTTCATGTTGAATAAATCTATATTTCAGATCACCTTTTGTAAGTATTTTTGTAAGTATTTTGTAAGTATTTTGAGTCATTTTATTACGTATTAGCCACTAGGTATAATTTCAATACTTTGCGTTATTCAAAAAGAGATTAAAGAATTATTTTTAAATATACAAGTGAGATTCAAACATACAGACCTAAACTGATTCAAAATAGTGTCAAATCACTTATCAGCCTATTAAATTTGGCAAAATATTAAATCCTCTTTCATTTTTAAATAATTCAATTTTATGACATTATTATTGATGAGTTGGTCATGTCATGATGTTGAGATAAGATGTGGTTTCTCTATAAATCAATAGGTAAGTTTATTCCATTTGTTATTTTCTTTTTATACTCTGCTGAAATGACTACAAGCCTAGCATCAAAAATTTTTGGCATATCATTAGTGTCCTTTTTAATATCATGATGTATGTCTTTACTCCTTTTCCATTTATTGAACCTCACTTCTGAAAAATTAATGACATTTCACTTTATCTTTTAACATGAATAACCTCACCAAATCTTTGAAGATTGAAGTATTCCACGCTCATAGGTAAGACACAATCAAGTGGAGAGGCTGTGGAATTACTCCTGCTGTACTCTCAAAGCTGAACCCATCTGTGGAGCTCTTAGTTCAGAGTTGTTTCCTTTTATTCTAAATATAGAAACAAATATGAAGCCATTAGAAGCCAAGAGTAGTAAGGTGGGGTTAGGTTTGTGGTGATTTCATTTATGATCGGAGGCCAAACAATGACAAATCCTAAAGTGGTTCATGAAGTGACTCCACAGACAATTCCAACGAGGCTAAGAAGTTGCCCCTGTAATATCAGGGATCTGGCCTCCTGGGATGTGACCTCAAGGACAACAGGGTGTAGGTTACATAACTTCCAGCATCTATGACCACCATAACATGGGCAGGTGTTGATGATTTGTGCCAATGAGAGTAAACAAGAGGAAATTTGAAAAGGTGAACTCTCCTTGAAAAATATAGTGACACAGGAAGAAAGGCAGTCACTTGATTGCTTTGGGCAGCGTTACCTCTTGCTAATGTCCTCATGAGTCCTGCCTTGGAAAGTGGTTTCTTATGCAATGGTCAGTCTACAGTGTGAATAATCCACACAGAGCTAGTTAGAAAATCACAAGGATGCTACAGATTCTCTTCCCAGATATCCTAGCAATTCTTGGGTGGATCTAAATGATGACAATAGAGCGTTAGACTCTGGTACCTAATTTTAAAACACCACTACTACACAAGTGGATTTTATACTCAAATCACGGTCTTAAGTTTGAAATTTTTTACTTGTTGCTACAAGTAATAAGGACAATCATTTTTATTTATAAGCAAGACTTGGTTGTGTATTTTAAAGGCTCTATTTTACTCTCAAAAGCAATGCTTTCACCCTAAAATACATTTGTACATAGTAAACTACAGTCTGCCTACCTATTTGACAAAATATCTACACAGCTAACTACTTTACAGTTTTAGCAATTCAGTAGGGAAGATTTGTGAGATTCATAACAAATATATTTAATGGTAATAATGACAATAACAGTTTTAAATAATGTCCTATTTCTTTTGTATTTATTTATTTCAGATTATACCAATAAAGTTCCCTTGAGTAGTGGTCTTAAATCAAGCCATTTGATCAAATTATTTTCTTAAACTTTCATTTCAGGAGCTCAGTTTAGTCTCCCTGCTTCTCTCATATAGCTTTCCAAATAATATTTACTAAAATAGCATTTCATTAGTACAAATTGTATTTTTGAAATACATTTTAAGTTCCACACCACAACATTAAAAAATAGGTGTCTTTGAAATAAAATATCATTTTAGAACTGAAGTATTTATTTTAAAAGTTCTACACTTTAATGGGAAAGTTCTAGACTTAGGTTACTTTTCCAAACCTTAATTTCTTTATTTGGGAAGTTGAATTTGGGATCTTTTGGACATGGTATGCCAATTTCAGATTTATTCTTGACTTACATCTTTACACCTATAACCCAAATCTGAACATTACGTTTTAAAACTTCATTTAATTTTAGAGAAGTGTGACATCCTCAGAACTTAATGTTAAGCAGCAATTAAGGTAATGTAACGGGGGTGTATTTTCAGAGAACTGACTCTTTGGAACTCTAGTTTAGTCTTAGTCAACATTGTAGGTGGCCAACGATACTGCAGGGGGAGTCAGAGGGCTCAAAATACCAGCAAGGAATCCAGGCACAACGGCTGGTTAGGTAATCCCTGTGACTTCAATTTTCAGGACAGTCATCATGAGTGTTGCAGATAAAAGTTACAAGGCTGGGCAAGTCAGATTTTACTACCTAGGGCTTCCTCACATTGGACAGGGCTACATTAAACTTAGGCAGAAGTTATCATTGAACCATGAGGTAGATTCCAAACTAGGTATCTTGTTGAGAAAAAAAGAAGAGAGATTAAGTTTGGTGTCTTGGAAGCAGCCGTGCAAGCAAAATGCAAGATTCATTTGTATTGTGGTAAATTTATCTTCCTATGTACTTGGAAAATGTAAACATCCCACCTTCCGTGAATCCTCAAGTGTCAAGTACCAGACCAAAATATGTTTGGTTGTCTTATGTCAACTGCTTACAGTGTAGCAAGAGGACACATTTAACGTTAACGGCCACATGCTTTTGAAGCATCATCATACACCTTCAGAGAGCAGCAGTGTCCCTGTCACCCACAGGAACATTTTCCTCATTAAACCAGTCCTTATGCTGTAAGTGATGACCCGAAGACTCTTTCTTACTCCAATTTTGGGTGTAATGAGCACCACGTCAGGGCACCCTCTGATGAGTTCGTTCTCCATTCTTATGAAGCCAGAGGAGAGATATCCAAATAATGGGGTCTCAGGTAGTTGCGAGACTCCTTAGAAAAACCATGCCACATGTTGCCCATGTCGATGGCCCTATCATCCACAGAGGGTGGAATCCTTCCAGGAGGCCAAAGCAATCCTGATGAGAAGTGGTGAGGCCTATACTAAAATCTGCAGTGCCATTCATGATGATTGGCCCTCCCATTACATTCAGGGTGGAATCCTTCCAGGAGAGCAGAGCAAGCCTGAGAAGAAGTGGTGGGACAAGTGAGGTCTACACCCAAGTCTGCAGTGTTGTCTGGTCCTGAAGATGCTATAACTTCACCCCTGAGACTGTCCCCACCCGCAGTCCCACCCCTTCTGTGAGGTCAATAGCTTCCCTGCTGAGAAGAAGCCTGGAGACCACAGAAACAGGAATGGGACCTGGGAGAGAGAAACAGGGAGGTGACTCTGGGAGACAAGTCTCACAGAGTTCTGGGCCCTTATTCATATGCAGAAGATACAATATTTTGAAACCACCCACCCCAAAGGCTACCCCTCAGGAAGTGAATTATACTAATACAAGTATGATGATAATTGCAGCAAGTGAAGTTTCACATCCTAGGAAAAAACCTTCATAAATGAAAGTTTAAACCTCCTTTGAAGTCCAACTACTTTAATGATCAGGCAACCATCAATAGTATTATACTCGGCATGAGTTTCTGGAATACCTTTAGAATATTTGATCTTGGAAGACTTTAATTTGAGAGAACAAACACAAAACTCACACCAGTATTGCTCTCTATGTCTTTGTAAGTTCAGAGAAAGTTTAGCAATTATTTTGGATCATTATGTTTGTATGATGCATATTGGTAGCTGTCAAAAGTAGCCTTCTTTATTTTTCTTTTACTAATAATTAGGGAGTTTTAAGCAAAACAAAACAAAGTCAACAACACAGCAATCTCCTAGAAAAATGCGGAGTGAGTCAGTTCCTATGTTACCCCAAGTAACATTGCATTTGCTAAATGACATCACGAACCCCTTCTAAAGGTAAAGGAAAAATATTACTTCAGGTACTACATTAAAAAAAGTTCCCTTCTAGGAGGTTACCTGAGCTTTTGGTTACTTGCTTGTTTCAGCTTGATTATTTGTTAATATTATTTAATTTTTAATTTATTCTTTGTCTCTCGCGGGCATAGTATAATGTGACCTTGTTTGTGGTTGTTCCACACCTGCTTTTTGATAAATAAAAACATTACAGACAAAAGTTATTTATGTCATCACATCACCGCCACACTTCTGAATGACTAGAAGGACTAACAAAGCAACAAGCCACAGATACTTTACTATACAAAGAAAGTACAACATTTCATTTACTTTTCCTCTTATTCTTTGGATATAAAATATCTATTTTTCATGTCTAGTAATTTGGGTCATTAAAAATATTAAGCAAGAATCGTGACTAAAGTAAATGTGCTGACAAGGTAACAGAACTTCTTCTCAGCTGTACTAAAAAATAAGGCTCAGGATATAAATACACTGAGAGGAAAAGAAGCAATAATAAAGATTACTTCCTAAATAGGTACACAGTTATACATCAGAAGAGGAAGGAAAATAAGAAGAAAGATAATGCCAAACAGGGGTTCAGGAAAAGGAAGAAAATATTAAACAAACTCTGAATAAATAAGATGGGATGTGTGGCACACCTGAGCTTGGTGTAACCTCTGCGTGGTCACTATGAACATGGCGCTCTCCACTAGGTGCTGGGATAGCTAAAGATTAAACAAATACTCTGGAAACAGCTCAGCCCTTCATCTGAAGAACTCTACTCCATCCCATGGACTAGAAAAAAGTCCATTCTGCACAAGTTGCATGCTGTGTGCTTCAGGCATATGAACCCAACGAACCCAGGAAGAATGAGCACAGGGAGAGACTCAGCCCAACAACAGAGCCAACAAAACTGTGTGTGCCACAGACCCACCTTAAAATCTCATTTGTCTTTCTCCAGAGCTCATTTGAGCACTACCCTCCAGTACTCCACATGCATGCAGGTCCTGAAAATACAGGGCAACAATAAAGCTATTTCCAAGCCCAAGTGAATGAAAAAATGTCAGGCCGGATAAACAGAAAATAGATGCAAAGAAAACAATTCCTGTGGAGAATACATCATCTGTGTGTTTCTAACTATGTCAGAGTAGTTTGATAATATGGATGGTGAGTCAGCTTACATTTTTTCCAAGTGACTTTTTTCTCTCATCAAATTTGTTTATTGTTTATTTATTTTAATTTTAGAGTTGTGGGGTACATGTGAGGACCTACTAATTCTTAATTTAAGTGCAGCATCTTGAGGAAGGACTCACATTTTGTTACTTTGATTGTACAACTATGCAAGACAGCCTGTGTGGGAGGATGAAGAAAAATCAGTCCAGGTTCAGAAATACTTCATGATGGAGAATCATGTCAATGCTATGCTGTGCTCCATTCAGGAAATTCACAATGTGTGACTGGTATAATTTAAATACAAACGATAATCAATTACATAGAATGTTACATTTCAAAGAAAATAAGATTTGAATAGTATATTAGTGGTTTAGTCCTTGACAAAAGGGTTAAGTCTCACCCTATATAATAAGTTTTCCTTTGGACAGTTATTTATACATGGATATCTTAAGAAACACTGACAAATAAGAAATATAGTAGGACTGGGCAGTGGATGAAATTTATACTAGCTTAAGCTTCATGAAAAAGATCACATTTGAGTGTAAACATTTTGCCACCCAGAAAAATGAGTATTCTATACATTTTAAGCAGTACTTTTTATTGTTTGCCAATTTTTAGGTTATAATGACTTTGGTCTCATTCATTATTATTAGTCTGATAAAATATACTAGCACTTCTCAACTGAACAATTTTTTTCTTTATCTACAATTACAGTTGTTTTAGTTCCTGCTAGTTCTTATATAAAAAAAGAATTTATTAATGCAATTTTCTGAAAACAGCATTTATTACTCATACTCACTAAGGTTACTGAACAATTACTTTAAAAATACTATGATGGTGAAAAAATCAAAATGAGACATCCACAGCAGCATATGAATGAGGACTGAAGTGCAAGGTAACATGAGAGCTGAGCAGTAGCAGCTTCAGGAGACAAAAACGCTGCTGGGACCATCCATGTCAAGATATATAAGGGGGCCACTCAGTGTACTGCTGACTATGTACACAAGAAGGACGCTAAGAAATTCACAAGGTTACCTTTCAAAACATAGTATGCCATTGTTGGCTCTTTCATTGACAAAAATGGAAGAGCAGATAGACCTTGCTCATAACAACATGCACGTTCAGAGGTTAAACTGTTACAAAGAAAGGAGAGAAGGCTGAGCTTAGTGTTTCAGCGATTCTGGAATCCAACTCCTTAAGTTCAGGGCATAGCTCTCTGCCACCACACTATCTGAGTGAATCTTGAGACATTATGTAATCTCGCTATAGCTCAGTTTTCTCATGCATAAAATAGGAGTAATAAGAGGTTGTGGTGAGAATAAAATGAGAACAGGCTTATACGCTTTTAGCACAGCTCTGCTACACCATAAGAGATCAACACACATTAGCTTATTGTTAATAATGTTCATTACATTTCAGTGATACTGTCTAGAATTTTCAACAGAAGAAATATTTTCCCTGGCTTCATTGTTGAGACCCGATGGGACAAGAGCAGAGATCAGAGACCAAACAGTCATCCACTGCAGTAACCACCAACAAGAAGTGGTTATAAAGATATCAGGAAGAGTTATTTTGTCAACTAGACACGGTATTTGTGAGAAAGGGCCAAGATAAGTCCAAATTGTTGCTTTTTGTAGGGAAGATACTACGGTGTAAATGCATTTCCCCAAATTCAAACATTGACAACTAATCAGCAGAGTGATAGCATTAAGAGGTGGGGCCTTTGGGAAGTGAAAGTCATGAGCGGGTTGCCCTCAAGAATCAGCTTAGTGACCTTATAAAAGAGGTTGAAAGGAGCACCTTGGCCCTTTTTTGCCCTTCTGTTCCTTCTTCCATGTGAAAACACAGCATTCATCTCTTTCAGAGGAGCCATAACAAGGTACCATCTTGGAGTCAGAAAGCAGCCCTCACCAGACACCAGATCTGCTAGTGCCTTCCTTCCCAGCTTCCAGAACTGAGAGAAATAAATTTCTATTTGTTATAAACTACCAAATTTGTGGCATTTTATTACAGCAAAAGGAATGAACTAAGACAGGGGATTATTTGTTTGCTTTTTTATTTTTGCTTGTTTGTGTCTGAGTAACTAGAAAATGGAATTGAAATCTGGAGTGGTAAGACACCTAGATGGGGGTGATTATACAGGTGTAGGTTTGGAACAAGGAGCTAAGGACAGGTAGGAATTTGGTTTTGTACATATTCAGGAAGAGATGCCTACCAGACATCCTTGGAAATATCAAGAAAACAGTTGGGTAAATAAGAGTAGAGGTATGGATGGTAATTTAAAAGTGAAGTTGTTGTTGATTAAATTATATTGTGCAGAATGAGGTTCAAATGTGAGATGGTAAGTTGCAAAAAGGCAACTCCAAGTTTGCAGTTAGTCATAAAGTAAATTAATTTTGCCCTTAATAGAGATTTAAAAACTAACACATTATCTGAATAATTGCTAAGTTGCATGTATGGCACACTTTGACATTGTCTGGATATTATTAAATATGTTTAGAAATCTCATATTATTTAAAGCCACAGAGCACTCTGAAAAAAATTCATAGTTGTAAGAAATGTCTATCATGAAATATACTTGGGTAAGAATATAGGGAGTGGCCAATATACCTCAGGAAAAAGAGCTCAGTGTACAGATGTCAACTGTTGACCCAAGGAACACTAATCATAGCTTAGTTACAAGATTCAAATATGAAAATAACTCCCCCATAATTCACTTTGGCATATGGCTACAGTGTCTAGGAACTTAGCATTGACTTGTTCAGTCAGCCAGTCACTTGGCACTGGGAACAAAGATGAAAGACAAAGCCTGAACCTAGAGTTGCTTAGTAGAGGAGACACAACAGGTGGGAGAAATCCCCATGTGTTTTACTCAACATTCTTTCAAAGCACTGAGGAAACACAGAGATGAAGTCAGTCCCTGGATACCTGAAGTCTCAAGGTTGACTTCAGAGAGGAGGTGACTTTCAGATGGTTCTAACAGAATCTAGAAACTTGCAAGATTGAGAATGCATGTTAGGAGAGAAAGTGTACAATGAAAGATACTTCTCCAGTACCTCCACACACTTCACCCAATACCTGTTCTAGCTATTCTTACTTTTCAAATTAAACTCATATCACTAAAAATGAAGTAATTGACTATTTAAATGGACAAAAGTAAATATCAAATTTGCAGAACAAGCCCACTTTACTTACAGAGTCCTACTTGGCATTTATTCTTTCAAAAGAGCCCTTTTGGAATGGAGACTGAATATTTGTAGATGCTCAAAGCATGGAAGGGAAGGATCCCAGGATGCAAGCATTGTGAGAAGTTTGGTTATGATTTATGTCTTAATGTGGCCAGAGTATGTCAGATTCTCTGAACCTTCCCAAGAAAAGTGAGGTGGGAGAAGTCACAAAGTAAAAATAACAACTGAAGAGAGGTAGATTGGGAGTATCAAAGATAAACTGGTTTTTAGGCTGCATTAAATTTTCTTGTTAAATTGTAAGAATTATAAAAGTTTGACAAATATAAAAGTAAGTTGTGACTATACCATAACATGACTTGCAAATAAACTATGAAGTCTATCTACAAAAGCTTAACTTGAGGAAAGAATTTTTATAGGGTTGGCACATTCTGCAACTCTGAGTATACTTCCTGAGCTTTTCCTAGGAACCACTGTAGGTGAATATGCCTCCATTTCTTCCCTTAGGCACTAGCAGTCTATGAGGCAAACTCCAAAACAGTCAGAAGTAAAATAAATAACCTCTTTTGGCCTGAGGAAGTACATTATAATGCTTAAATCTATTTCATTGAACAAGTCTCTATCAAACTGGGTGAGTTAATCAAGGGATAAATTTTGAAAGGGGATGAAAAAATCAGAAGTGTCTCTCAAATAATGAAAGGCATAACCATATTTCTTTCTTTCTTTCTTTTTTGGAATCAGAGTCCTACTCTGCCTCCTAGGTTGGAGTGCATTGTCATAATCACAGCCACCACAGCTTCGACCTTCTGAGTTCAGGTGATCCTTCTGCCTCAGCCTTCCAAGTAGCTGGAAGCACAGATACGCGCCACCACACTGAGCTAATTATTTTATTTATTGTAAAGACGAGGTCTTGCCAAGTTGCCCAGGCTGATCTCGAACCCCTGGGCTCAGACAATCTTCTTGCCACTTCCCTCATAGTGCCAGGATTATAGGCGTGAGTCATGGTGCCCGGTTCATAACCATATTTCTAAGACCTTTCTCAATTAAAAACTATAACTTAATTATTTGTTGTATTGAGTAGAGGTTAAAGAAAATTTGTAGAATGTGAGTGGTCTTCCTTTAGGCCATCATTTTGTTAGGTTTAAAAATGCACCTTGGTTCACAGGACTTGGGTTAAAAATAAAATGATTTGTTTTATGATGATATGTAATAAATATCTTGGAACACTTAGGGACAGAGTCAAATGTATCCAAGATGCAGTGATCAGTGGGATAGATTAGCTCCAAGTCAAAAGTGTCAGAACCAGAGACAGGGACTTGCAATGGAGGTACACTTCTGTGGTGAGAAAACCTCACAAAACATAAATATCAGGAAGTTGAACCTATGATGTTTATTGAATTCATAAATGAAGAAAGCTAAATTTAGTTTTTACTAGATGACAGGGAGATAAAAACAAGACTAAGAATGGTCCAGTGAAAAAGATTCTTACTTTATAGTAATTTGTTTGAAAAGTTTTATTATAATTAAATGCATTTTAATATTGTGAAGATATAATTGATTAATAGACAATATGGTAACAGTAACTGAAAGGTTCTTTGCTGAGAGATTCTCTTTGCTGAGTGGGGAACTGAGCTTCAGTAAGATAAATGAAGCAATCCATTTTAAATACGGCAGCTGCTCCGGATGGGATATCCAGTAGAAATGCAGTTGAGGCTGGACCCAAGGGCAGACGTGCCACGTCCTAGTTATGAGGGGTGAAGAGAGCCACTGCCCTCCTGAAGTTCTTTTTTTTTTTTTTTTTTAGTTGGAGTCTCACTCAGTCGCCCAGATTGGAGTGCAGTGGCCGCTCCCGGCCACCGCAGCCTCGACCTGCTGGACTCCGGCGATCCCTCCGCCTCCGCCTTCCAAGTAGCCGGAATTACAGGCATGCGCCACCACGCCCAGCTGATTTTTTGATTTATTGTAGAGATGAGGTCTCGCTGCCCAGGCGGGTCTCGAACCCGCGGGCTCAGGCAATTCACTCACCTCAGCCTCCCAAAGGCGCGGGATTACAGGCTGAGCCACCGAGCCCGGCGCTCCTGAAGTTCTTAAGACCCTCTCTCCCACAGCTGGGAAGCAGCTCATAAAAGCATGCTGGTTCAAGTGGCTCTGAATCCCCAGTGGAGAAAGGCTCTGTAAATTCCAGGACAAGCTGAGAAAGCAGCAATAACGTTACTCATGCACCTTTTCAGTGGCCATGTACAAGTGAGAGGGAATCACTAAGATTGCTTTCCAGTTGAAACTCACCACTGCTCACCTTTGCCAAAGATGAGGGCAAAGTGGACACTTGAAACACTACCCAGACATGTGCTTGGGACATACGAAATGCCTCAGGCCGGGTTCGGTGGCTCAGCCTGTAATCCCGCACTTTGGGAGGCTGAGGTGAGTGGATTGCCTGAACCCGCGGGTTCGAGACCTACCTGGGCAACTTGGCGAGACCTCATCTCTACAATAAATCAAAAATTAGCCAAGTGTGGCAGCGCGCGCCTGTAGTTCCGGCTACTCGGAAGGCTGAGGCGGAAGGATCGCCGGAGCCCAGCAGGTCGAGGCTGCGGTGGCCGGGAGCGGCCACTGCACTCCAGTCTAGGCGACGGAGTGGGACTCCAACTCAAAAAAAAAAAAACAAAAGAAAAAAAAAAGAAATGCTTCAGAATATTTGCATTTTGAAAGACCCATAAACAGATTCTTTCCTTTTCATTCCATCCTGGTTCAGACTTTCTGAATGCTGGGCTGTAACAACAGGTCCCCAGCCAGATCCTCCGATTCCCATTTAGTCTTCATTCCAGAATAACCTGTGCACTGCTGCCACACTGGTCCTAAAGTTCTGCTCTGAAATGTCTTTCCTCTACTCAAAACCCACGAATGGCTCTTCATTATCGAAACCCAGAATTTTCTTAGGACAGCACTCACAGGGTACCCCACACCCTCCTCTCTACCCCACCTCCTAATATTCTCCATTTCCATGACCCCTTTTCTCCAGGGAGGGTGTCATGCTGTCAGCAGGGCAGTAGTTCTCCAGCAGCACCACACACCAAGTATGTTTCCTCGGCTGCCCACATAGCTCTCTGTCCACACATGACATCACTCTCCATTCCTACGCCACTTCTCTCCAAGTCTACTTTCTCTGTGAATGCTTTCTTGCTGTCTCGCTCCTTGGAATTCTCAGTCTTTTGGAAATGTCTTCTGGGGATCCACAGACTTTCCTCTGTGTCGTGGCTATTGATGCAGTTATCTCCTCTCCTTACAGTTGAAGATTATGAGCTTGCGGTTTGTAGACCCTAATGCAGTGCTCAAAAATAAGCAGTCAGTACATATTTGTTGAATAGGACTGAGCCCAGCTGTACCTGAGGCTTCCTCTGACAACCAGGAGTGAGGCATATAGACTCCACGTCCACCACAGTTCATCCTAAAGGGCTTGCCCCAAGTTTCCCATTTGGTTTGCACACAGTCAGTGAAGCAAAACATCCAGAGCTTCTTTTTACCTTAAAAAAAGTATCCTGGCTACTAGACATAAAAACAAATAGAAGACAAGCATTGTTTACTGGAAATATATCTGGTTTACTGAAAATTGTACAGAAAATCGCAAACCTGAGCACATTAAAATATTCAAGTATACTCAATTATAATTTATTCAACAAAATTTTATTTATCCAATACCTTACATTTACGAAAATAATAATTTCGTACTAGCATAAGCAGATATTTCCACATGTAAATATGGTAGATGTAAGCCAAGAGTAATCTCTTTATCTTTATCTTCACAAGAATGATCCCAATTGACTCTGTCTTCCAAACAGGACTGTTTCTTCACTAGTCTGGTGCCTGGAAACAGCTCTCTAGACACACCACCTTTCCAAAGGCCTTTGAGCATGTCCACTGGCCAAACGATGGGAGGCAGGTTAAGACATGAATCAGAAAGGTCCACGGGTTCTCCTCTCCCCAGTGGTTGGTGGTGGAGGCTTTGTTGAAGATGAGTTGGCTGAGAAATTGAGGTTCTGCTTCCGGAATCTCTATCCTGTTCCATTGGTCTATATACCTGTTCTTGTACCAATACCAGGTTGTTTTGATTACTGCAGCCTTATAGTAAAGTTTGATGTCAGAAGTGTGATACCTCCTGCTTTCTTTCTTTTGCTAAGGATTGTTTTGGCTATTCGTGGTCGTTTATGTTTCCATATGAATGTCTGTATTGTCATTTCCAGGGCTGAGAAGAATGATGTTGGTAACTTAATGGGTACTGTGTTGAATCTGTAGATCGCCTTTGGTAGGATGGACGTCTTAGAGATGTTGATTTTTCCAATCCATGAGCATGGAATATTTTTCCATTTGTTTGTGTCATCTTTGATTTCTTTGAGCAGTGTTTTGTAGTTTTCGTTGTAATGGTCTTTGACTTCTCTGGTTAGGAAGATGCCATGGTATTTCATTTGTTTTGTGGCAATTGTGAATGGGATTATGCTTTTTATTTGGGTTTCTGTTTGTTTATTGTTGGTGTATAGGAATGCTACTGTCTTTTGCACATTTATTTTATAACCTGAGACTTTACCAAAGTTCTTTCAAGAACTTTAGAAAATGCAGGAGACACCTTTATGGAAATTGGAACTGGCAACCAATTCCTGATCAAAACCCTAAGTACCCATACCATAAGTTATGAGATAGACAAGTGGGACCTCATCAAACTGACAAACTTCTGCCAAGTCAAAGAAACCATCAAAAGAGTGGGAGACAGCCCTCAGAC